>CM055122.1:877580208-878313707 GCA_029206835.1 Rana muscosa | reverse complement strand
ATATCTGCCTCCCAAGCTTTCATAGAATTCGTTTTCATGAATATGGACTTGTCATATAGGAAGTTATAAAATAATGATATACCACCTTTATGGTTTTCTTTAGATGCTAGATGGATATTAATTTTCCAAAATAAATTGTACTTCTTAATATTTTTGTTTTTAAGGTACGATTTCACTCGGAGGTAATTAAACTGCTCCGAATTTGGTAGTCCATATTCTGATTGCAACTCAGCAAATGTTTTAAGGAGGTTGTTTCTGTATAGATCTGAGATCTGCACGATTCCTTGTCGCAGCCATCTGTTTAAGGTCAGGTCAGGCATTATCAAGTCTAGAGTAGAAATGGGTATTAGTAGAGGAGAAGTAGGGGTAGAAAGGGATTTGTGTGTTACTAATGTTTTCCAGGAATTCAGGGATACGATCATGGGAGGAGAAAGGTTTTTGGATTTGGATTTAATATGAGGGTACGCTAAGAGATAGTTAAATAGATTTCCACCGGGTATTAAAGTTTCTTCAATGTTTCCCCACAGTGGTGTGGGTTGATTGGGGAACCAGCCTTTAATCTGTGCGAGAGTCGCAGCAGCATGATAATCTGCAAAGACCGGTACACCCAGGCCACCAGCCTGTTTTGTTTTTTTAGTTTGGAAAAGGCGCTCCTGGCCCTTTTACCCTCCCAAAGATATTAGCTAGAAGGGACTGAAGGGTTTTAAAAAAGTGTTGAGGTATGGGAATGGGTACTGTGCGATAAATGTAGAGAATTTGTGGCAATATTTTCATTTTGAAAGCTGCCAATCTTCCCGACCAAGATAGAACATGTTTGCTTAGTGACTTTAGGTTGTCTGCGAGTTTCTTTTCAAGAGGGAGATAGTTGGCCTGAAATAATTGTCTAGTTTGGGAGGTCAATTTAATGCCCAGGTATGTGATTTCATGTGCACACCAGACATAGGGAAATTTGGTTTGTATGATCAGCTTATCTTTTGGGGATACTCCTAGATCAAGGATGAATGACTTCGAGTCATTCACTTTATAGTATGACACTTTTCCATACTCCTGAAGCGTGTGGTATACATGATCTAGGGAAGACAGCGGGTCAGTGAGCATCAGTATTACATCATCCGCAAAAAGACTTATGACATGCTTACGGGATTTAATTGTAAAATCTTGAATATCAGGGGATTGTCGAATACTGGCGGCTAACGGTTCCATAAGTATTTTGAAAATAAGAGGGGACAGTGGACATCCCTGACGGGTCCCGTTAGTGATTTTGAAAGGCTTAGACAGCATGCCAGACGTGTACACCCGAGCTGATGAAGTATACAAAGCTAATATTGCTGAGAGCAGGTGTCCTGAGAAACCAAATTTTTCCAAAGTTTTTTTGTAAGATACAACCAGTGTACCCTATCGAACGCCGTCTCTGCATCTAAAGCCAGAAGCAGAGAAGGCGTTTTCCCCCAACATTTATTAAACGTCTAGTAGCATCCGACGTCTTCCTACCCTTAGTGAACCCAGATTGGTCAGGGTCAATGAGAGTAGGTAAGATGTCTACCAATCTTAATGCTATAATTTTAGCATACAATTTTACATCATTGTTGAGCAAGGATATAGGTCTAAAATTTTTAGGTGCATCTGGATCCTTGCCCGGTTTAGGTAACGTTACAGTTAAGGCCTCCTAACATTTCTGGCGGAAAAGAAGCCGAGGCAGCAGCAGCATCAAACACTTTGAGGAGGTATGGCCCAAGAATAGGTTTAAACTGTTTATAGTACTCCCCTGTGAGACCATCTGGACCAGGAGATTTATTATTCGGAGATTCTCTATAGTTTTGAGCAATTCTACTAAGGAAAAAGGAGCGTTTAGCTCCTGGAGCTGTGAGGGGGAAAGTTGGGGCAGATGAATGTTTTGGAGAAAATTTTCTATATCTGAGAGGGAGGGTTGTGCCGTTAGGCTATCTTGGTTCAGGTTGTATAAGGCCCCATAATAATCACTAAAGGCATCTGCAATTTTTTGGGGATCATACACCTTCTGAGAAGATTTAGGGCTAATAATATGTGGTATTTTAGTCTTAAAGCGCTGGCCTTGTAGTCTACGGGCCAGGTTTTTCCCGGCCTTATTACCTGTAGAATAAAAGGACATCTTCAATTTTTTCTCTACTTTTTTGAAGGATTGGAGTAAAGCGAGTCTGAGGTCGTGCCTCAGTGAGGTAAGTTGTGCACTCAATATGGGGGTAGGATTAAGTTTATTTTGGGCTTCTAATAATTCTATGTCTGTGAGTAGAGTATTGAGTCGCTGCTGCCTCTGCCTCTTGATTCTAGTGCCCTGCTGGATAAACACACCCCTGATATATGCCTTGTGGGCGTTCCACAGCACAAATGGATCATTTGTGGACGGGGAGTTGATCTGAAAGTAATCAAGCAAGCAGTCCTCCAGAATTTTTTTTGTTTCCTTGTTTTGGATGATGTGGGAATTGGAGCGCCAAATAAAGGCACTGTTGGAAGGATAAGTGTCTCCTAGTGTCAATAACACAGGAGCATGGTCTGACCATGATATGCTATTCAGTGTGATTTGAGATACTTTCTGGAGTAACCACCTGTCCATCAGAAACAGATCAATCCTCGTATACGTGCAGTGCCTGTGGGAAAAGAATGTGAAATCTCTTTCGTTGGCATGGGTACAACGCCATGCATCATATAACTCTTGTCTTTGCAAAAAGGACTGCAAAGACAGTGTCCTTTTAGAGGGTTTAGATGTAGAGTCTATTTGAGGGTCAGGAATTACGTTCAAGTCTCCACAGAGTATAAGAGATCCTTGTTGTATTTTCCGTATCTTTTTCATCAGGACATTCAGGAATTTAATTTGGTGTTTATTTGGAACATAGACGTTCACCAGAGTATATCGTGTAGCGTTGATGTCACACACTAGAATGACATAACGACCTGATGGGTCACAAATGTCCTTAAGTAATTGAAAAGAAATTGAGTCCTTAATTGCAATCATGACTCCCTGTCGTTTGGCTGTCATATTTGAGAAGAAGTAGTGTTGGAAGCCTTTATGGGTGCATCTAGGCGGTGCGCTATGGTGAAAATGCGTTTCTTGAACGCATATTATGTCACAATGAGAAGAGTCTGCTTCTTTCCAGAGGGATGCCCTTTTGGCTGGATGGTTTAAGCCATGTGCATTTATGGAAAGAATTTTAACTGGCATGACAGAGTTTAAGTGGAATGCTGAAATTTACACATGGTGCGTACTCACATAGCTGCCAGTAGGCTGTCCGAGGGATGCATGTATTCCTAGGTTCTTCAAAACAGAGTCTCGTTTCTGGTAACATAAGCAATGTCTGAAAAGAAATTCGGTATAGAAAAAAAGAAAACAAACAACAAAAAGTTTAAAAGGAGGGTATTACACCCAGGTGCAGAAATTCTGCTCAGGTAAATGGGAGCGTAGGTTACAGGATAGAGCTCCAAAGGGCGAGGCCCATTAATAGGGCAACAAATGAATATAGCAGGGCCCTGCAGATATCACTGACGCCTCAGGAGTTTGAAGCATGTTGCCATTCTGGAGGAATCCTCTTAGGGCTTGTATCATTAGATGTTGAAGGAGGTTCCTCTGGGACAATCTTCCATTTCTGGAGAAGTTGGAAACCCTTAGTAGGAGAAGTAATTACATGTGTAGAACCTTCTCTAGTTATGATTAGTTTGGTCGGGTAGCCCCATCTGTAAGTGATAGCATGGTTTCTCAATGCCTTAGTAATATTATTGAGATTTTTGCGGAGTTGCAAAGTGTGCTGCGACAGATCTGTATAAAATTGCAGATCTGAGTAATCTGTGGTGCTGTGTTCCCCTTTACGGGTAATTTGCATCAACCGCTCCTTGGTTTGGTAGAAATGCATGCGAAACAACACATCTCTAGGGATGTGCTCCTGGATAAATGAGGGTTTTGGGAGACGATGGATTCTATCTATGGACAGTTCAATAGGAGGAAGATCCGGCATGAGGGTTGATAGCATTGCCGTAGCATACGAACGTAATTCAGAGGGTTGCACAGATTCTGGAATGCCTCTGACCTTGACATTATTCCTCCTGGCCCTGTCTTCCAAATCTGCTAATTTGGCTTTCATCCATGCGTGATCCTCCTCAACATTATCATGAGCGTCTACCAGATCATTAATTGTCGTAGCATACTCCTCCATTTTGGATTCGATATGATCCACTCTGTCCCCCACTGCATTAAGTTCTGAGCTAAACTTCCTCATGCATGTCATCATGTCAGCATGAATAGAGCTTTTCAGGGAGACAAGCATATCCTTTAGTGTAGTGTCTAGGACTGGTTGGTTTTGTGTGGGGAATGCCACTATGGAGTCAGGGAGTTCTCTTGTGTCTTCTTGTGAGTCAGCGTTAGATCTTACCTCACATTGCTGTGTCTCCTGCTCCTCCATTCTGGCTCTGGCTTTAGCCGGACTCCTAATGAGAGGTGAAGGAGTCTCTGAGGTTCCCCTTGTGCGCCGAGTGTTGCGATAAGCTGGGTCATCATGGGTGTTTGTGTGTAATTGCGCCGTCTTCGGGGTGGAGAAGGAGCCGGCGCCATCTTGCCTACGAGGCTGCATATGCTGTGTGAAGTATGCCGTCAGTTTTCTGGGCCGATGTTCCGCCTAGCGTCTCCTGGTCATGATGCCGAGGTGCCGGGGAGATGAACCGCCGTAGTGGGCTGCAAGTGCAGTGTCCTGTGTAGCTGTGAGCCGCTGTTTCTTTCGCCGGAGCTCCGGAGTTACACCGCCATCACGGTGAAGTCCAGGCCACACCCCCCTCTCTCTCTCTCTCTCTCTCTCTCTCTCGATCTCCCCCTCTCTCTCGATCTCCCCCTCTCTCTCTCTCGATCTTCCCCCTCTCTCTCTCTTGATCTCCCCCTCTCTCTCGATCTCCCCCTCTCTCTCGATCTCCCCCTC
Organism: Rana muscosa; assembly: GCA_029206835.1. Classification (NCBI taxonomy): domain Eukaryota; kingdom Metazoa; phylum Chordata; class Amphibia; order Anura; family Ranidae; genus Rana; species Rana muscosa. The sequence goes on along the minus strand of CM055122.1, from coordinate 878,308,773 downwards.
TCTCTCTCTCGATCTCCCCCTCTCTCTCTCTCGATCTCCCCCTCTCTCTCTCTCGATCTCCCCTCTCTCTCTCTCGATCTCCCCCTCTCTCTCTCTCTCGATCTCCCCCTCTCTCTCTCTCGATCTCCCCCCCTCTCGATCTCTCTCTCTCGATCTCCCCCCCCTCTCGATCTCTCTCTCTCGATCTCCCCCCCCTCTCGATCCCCCCCCCCTCTCGATCCCCCCCCCCGATCTCGATCCCCCCCCCGATCTCGATCTCTCTCTCTCTCTCTCTCTCTCTCTCTCTCTCTCTCTCTCTCTCCTGCAGATTTTCAAATAAATGAAGAATCTATAAAAAAAAAATTCATAGGTGTATTTTAAATGATAGAGACAGAATATCAACCAAAAATCCAGAAAAATACATTATACAAATGTTATAAATTGAGTTGCAGTTCACTGAGTAAAATACATTTTTGATCCCCCTACCAACCAACAATAATTCTGGCTCCCACAGACTGGCTACAGTTTGTGCTCATGTGGTACACAGATTAGTCCTATCAGTTTTAAGGCCCCTTTCACGCCAGCGGACCGTATGTCCGCTTTTTCATCCATCCGTTTACGGATGAAAAAGGAACATACATTGGTCCCTATGTGATTGCGGGTGTCGGCAGATGAAAATCCCCTGACACCCGATCTCATCCGGGTCCGCAATCCTCCGATTCTGCAGACGGAGGAAAATCCTATTTTTTTATCGGTCTGCAGAGCGAATCGGATGAACACGGACAGGCGGTCCGTGTTCATCCGATACGCCCATAGACGAGAGCGGAGATCTGACAGGGCGGTCCCTGCACAGTGGGCGGGGACCGCCCTGTCATCTGCCGGCTCAGCGGAGCGATCCCCGCTGAGCAAGCGGAGGTTCACAGGGCTGATCTTCAAGGATCCGTCCCGTGTGAAAGGGGCCTAAGAAGGTGCTCCTAACAACAACTCGTTATTTGTATAAAAGACACCTGTCCACAGAAACTTTCTTTCAGTCAAATTTCACCATCATGGGCAAGACCAAAATGCTGTCAAAGGAGGACACCAGGGACAAAATTGTAGACCGGAGCAAGGTTGGAATGAGCTACAAGACCATCAGCAAGAAGCTTGGTGAGATGGAGACAGTTGGAGTGATTTGTTTATTTTTTTTCATTTTTTTTTTTTTTTTTAGTGTTTAGTTTAGATTTAGCCCTTGTTGACACCGGTGCACTGCTGATTTAACCACTTGCCGACCGCCGTGCGAACATTTAAGCCATGTGGTCACACGCCGCCGGCAGCGTGCTCGTGACCCTGCCGTGAGCTCCGTGTCCTACGATTGTGTCACGGAGCTGAAGAACGGGGAGATGTTAGTGTAAAACACAACATCTCCCCCTTCTGCCTGGTGACATGTCACTGATTGTCTGTCTGTTCCCTGTCATTGGGAACAGCGATCAGTGACGTGTCATGGCAAGCTTACACCCTCTAACAGTTAGAAGCACTCCCTAGGTCACACTTAAGCCCTTCAGTGCCCCCTACAGGTTAACCCCTTCACTGCCAGTGTAATTTTTACAGTAGTAAGTGCATTTTTAGAGCACTGGTCGCTGTAAAAATGACAATGGTCCCAAAATGATGTCAAAAGTGTCCGATGTGTCCGCCATAATGTCGCGGTCACGATCAAAATCGCTGATCGCCGCCATTACTAGTAAAAAAATGAATAAAAAAAAAATTATAAACATGCCATAAAACTACCCCCTATTTTGTAGACGCTATAACTTTTGCGTAAACCAATCAATAAACGCTTGTTACGATTTTCTTTTTTTTTTTTTTACCAAAAATATGTAGAATACATATCGGCCTAAACTGAGGAAAAAAACGTTGTTTTTGTTTTTTATATATATTTTTGGGGATATTTATTATAGCAAAAAGTAAAAAATATTGCATTTTTTTTCAAAATTGTCGCTCTATTTTTGTTTATAGCGCAAAAAATAAAAACCGCAGAGGTAATCAAATGCCACCAAAAGAACGCTCTATTTGTGGGGGAAAAAAAGGATGTCAATTTTGTTTGGGAGCCACGTCGCACGACCACGCAATTGTCAGTTAAAGTGATGCAGTGCCAAATCGCAAAAAGTGGTCTGGTCTTTGACCAGCCAAATGGTCCGGGGCTTAAGTGGTTAATTGCGACTTTGTTTAACAGAAGTCTTAGCAAGTCACAATGAAATGAATAAAAAGTAGTGCAAGCTTTTTCATAATTGCTGAGACATGAGTCCTGGCGATATGAACAGTTCCATTGCTGGCAATAGGGTGTGAATTGTCATGTGATTTGGAACTGTCAAATCGCATGACAAGTCACACTGGTGCTTAGGGTTTAGTACTTATTTTTATAGTCCTTACATATTCAGATGCTAGGTTTTATCTTGAGGTACAGAACTTCTGAGAACTGTGGAACATAGGATCTGGTATACAGTATAACCAGACAAGGGGAACAATGATGGTGTGCCAACAAAGAAGATGGAAGATAATTGTGGACAGGGGGGTAAAGCAGTATGCAATAAACTGCAGCATGGCACTGGTAAACCAAAGCAGCCAATCAAACTTTGTAATCAGATAAACTGAGGATTTCTGATTGGTTAAATGCGGTTTACTCCTTATTTGTACTTGAAAACTTGAGTGTAGGGATTGCACTTCTGTTTTTAATGACCCGAGAGTTTCAACTCTGCAGCATCCACTGGAGCTTCTTGTGAACTGACCTTTTCATTTCCCTTTAATGTAACCAGGCTGTTTTGTTTAGGTTTGCTTGTGTTCTAATGGCTCTGCAAGAGAAGTTGCATTCCTTGTGTGAATGTTAAATATGTTGATTGACCCTCACCCTTGGCGTCTTCCTCTGCAGTTCCACAAAGTCTTAATCTTTAATCATCTGCTTCCCCTCTTTTATGTCAGAGGCTTCTCTTTCTGGCACATGCAGTGATGATTCCTTTCATTTTTCCAATAGGTTTCATTTTCTTGACAAAAATAACAGCTGTGTTGGCGGGAGAAAAAAGATGATTAATGCATATGGTATACATTGCTGGGTTACTGCGCTTTCTATGTCATATTTTGTCTTTGCCTCTCCGGCTGACTATACTTGGAATTTCGAGAATTGGGTCTTTTTGAGTAACATATTTTTAACCACTGGAATCTAGACTGGATTAACATTTCACAGTGACTTCAGTGTCTAGACAATCTCTTCTCTTGACACTTTTTTTACATTCATGGATTTCAGGCCTGAAAACAAAGGCCCTCCATTTTTGTAAAATGTCGCTTCTTACACTGCATGCTTCATAAAGTAGTACAAGTCCATTTTGTAGAGCATGTTGGCAGGGCTGTGAATTCAAAGATCTTGCTGTGCTAGAGTCTTGAGATGGTAGAGGTCAATGTGTAGCGACTTCTCAATGCCAGAGTGAAATATCTCTGGTTTGACATGCATTGAGGTGAATCTTCAGGCAAGTTTTTAATCAAGTGGGAAGAGTTAGAACTTTTGTTGGGTATTGCTCTTAGTGTCTCTGTAGAGGGAGCTGCTATTTTTTTTGGCCACTGGAACAGTAAGTGAGCAGAATTTCCTCAATGATGGCAAGACCAACAACCAAAGCACTTGGGGAAGGTTTCTATTGTGTCCTGTTTTACCGTTGGGGCACATTCTCTTCTCGCTTTCTTTTCACAGAGAGGTTTTATTGGCTCGTAAAGAGCAAAGGTCAGTAATGGTAGAAAAGGCAGCCACAATCAACATACAAAAATACTCGACTCGTACTCATGAGTTAGGACAATCCTGATGTGAGAGGATGGAATGCCAACAATCAAACTGGTACTATAGGAAAACTTGAAAAGGGGAGAGAGTCTGAAAAGTGGGGAGGAGCATGGTTACCAGACCCTTCGACAGCTAGCTCAAATTATGAAAACAATTAATACACCATTTTAGAGAGTTTAGACAGTGAGGCATGGAACAGGAAGTGAGAAACCTCTCCACTGAGGAAGAGTTGTAAAGTCCTTACTAAACACTTGGCAGAGTTTTCCCACTCTATCCAAAACTTTATAAAAAAAAATATTTTGGCTGGAGTTCCACTTTTACCAGACCACACATTAAAACAAAGCTCTAATTGAAATGTATGGTAATCTAAGTGTGCGATCCATTAACAAGACCGGTTGTTGTATTAAAAGTGACTGGATGAGCTAAAAAGTTTTTTGTTTTAAGCAGGTGATGCATTTCTTGTACATCTTCTTTTTTTTTTCTCTCCAACATATGGTCTTTTTTAAATTGTATGTATTTGAGATGCTGCGTATAGGAAAACTTTGCATGAAAGTATCTTGGCAACCTAGGAAATTTTTATTGTAACAAGAAAACTAACATGCAGGGCTAATGTTAATAATGATCATGTAGATATGTTATACAGTTATTTGCATATGATAATAAACCTTTTGTTTCTTTATACCAGAGGAGACCGCTTCTGGGTCTATTTAGTAGATCTGCATATAATCTTGAGCAAACTTAGGATTGGGGTTGGTCTTATGGGATAAAACAGATGTCTTGTAACAACAGAGTTTTGTTAACCACTTCCTACCGGACGGACGTCCATAGACGTCCTTGACTTTCAGTGGGGATATCTGAAGGATGCCTGCAGCTACAAGCATCATTCAGATATCGTCTTTTAGAGCCAGTGTTTTGTCGCTGGTTCCCCGATCGGATAGGGTCCGGCCTCGACTGCGCAGGCGCAGCGCTTGCGCAGTCGGAGGCCACGGAAATCTCTGAGCCTGAACAGCTGTTCGTCAGCTGTAGACGGAGCATGCTCCATCAACACAGCGCTCGCTCCCGATGCTTGGTTATACACGCCGCTCTATACAGCAAGGGGCGGAAGTGATTATTAAGCAGTGCTTTTTTGCTTGGCTATACACGCCGCTCTATACAGCAAGGGGCGGATGTGATATTGAGCAGTGCATAACCGCTGTGTACACATCCATTACTAATATGTTTACATGCATCCCTTGCTGTATAGAGCGGCGTGTATAACCAAGTATCGGGAGCCAGCGCCCTGTATATTGCGCATGCTCTGTCTACAGCTGGCGAACAGCTGTTCAGGCTCGGAGATTTCCGTCAGCTCGGATTGCGCCTGTGCAGTCCAGGCCGGACCCTATCTGATAGGGGAACCATATCGTTAGAACACTGGCGATTCTGTGCACCGTAAGAACGATCATAGCGGCTGTTCCGCCGCTTGATCGTTCTTACGGGCGGCGAGAGGGGATTTCCCTCCCGCCGCCCTCCGGTGCTTCTACCGACTCACCGCTGCGATCGGTGAGTCGGAGAACAGATCCGCCGGCCCCGGATGGTGATCACAGAGATTTCCGGCGGACCAGATGGTCGCCGGAGTCTCTATGAACATTCGGAGGCCGGGCGCGATGTTATGAGGTTACGCCCGACCTCTGCATTCAAAAGAACGGCGCCGCCTTAGCTGGGAAGCCAGGATCGTTTTGTTTTTTTATTTTTTTTATTTCAGGCTTCCCAGCCTAGAGGTGAGATGTGGGGTCTTTATTGACCCCCATATCTCACTGTAAAGAGGACCTTCCATGCTTATTCCTATTACAAGGGATGTTTACATTTCTTGTAATAGGAATAAAAGTGATACAATTTTTTTTATTTTTTTTTAAAGTGTCAAAGTAAAAAGTTTAAAGTAAAATTTAACAATAAAAAAAAATGTTTAAAGTGCCCGTCCCCGGTAGCTCGCACGCAGAAGCGAACGCATGCGTAAGTCCTGCCCACATATGAAAACGGTGTTCAGACCACACGTGAGGTATCGCCGCGAACATTGGCGCGAGACCTCCTCTGTAACTCAAAACATGTAACCAGTGAAAAAATTTAAAGGATTATTTAATTCCGAAGTTTGGCGCCATTCCACGAGCGTGTGCAATTTTGAAGGGTGACCTGTTGGGTATCTATTTACTCGGCATAACATCACCTTTTACATTATGCAAAAAAATTGGGCTAACTTTAATGTTTTTTTTTTTCTAATTCATGAAACCATTTTTTTTTTTCAAAAAAAGGCGTTTGAAAAATGATTGCGCAAATACCGTGCGAGATAAAAAGTTGCAATGACCGCCATTTTATTCCCTAGGGTGTCTGCAAAAAAAATATATATATATATATATATATATATATATATATATATATATATATTAGTGTTTGGGGGTTCTGAGTAATTTTTTAGCAAAAAATAGGCGAGGAGTGCCAGAATAGGCCCGGTAAGGAGGTGGTTGAACAGAACAAGACAAAAACATAAACAAAAAACAGCACAGTCTATAAGTTTGAATCATATTTCTGTCTCAAAAGAAAAGCAAATTTAGTCTTTTAGAGGCTACCTTGTACTAATCAAACCATAGTTTCCATGTGGTGTTGGCATTTTGTTATCTGCCCCGGGAGGAGGCAAGCAGCATCTCATGTGGCATGTGTATGGGTTGTCTCTGACTCTGTGTACGCAGTATCTTTAAAAACGTAACTGCGTGGATGGGGGATTCTGCGCGGCTGACTTCATTATTCAGGCAGCTGCAACACAAGTGGCCCATTAGGTTTGATGCAAAATTGCGTCTCATTGTCTTCAATGCAAAATCGCGTCCCATTGAGTCCAATGCAAAGACGCCCCCTAGTGATTTCAATACAAAATCGCGTTCAATGTAAAATTGCATCCCATTGAGTTCAGTGCAAAATCACATCCTGTTGACTTCAATGCAAAAATGTGTCCCGTTGATGCAAAAACGCCAACCACATTAAATGTATGTGTATATATATATATATATATATATATATATATATATATATATATATATATATATATATATATATAAATTAGTGTGTTTAAACTAGGCCCAATGTAACGCACACTTAGCGCCAGTTCAAACCAACAATGTTTGGCAGTAGCGCATGTGACTATAATTAAAATATTTTTCACAAAATATTCTAAAATCTTAAGCTGCGGTTTAAAAAGGAATAAAATGAAAATGAGGTAAAATACTAAAACAGAGCAAAATGCTGAGATAATAATTTACACCAAACAGCGCTAAAATTAATGACTAAAATAAGACTCGTGGACAAGCCACTGAAAAAAGTCCAATACGTAGTAATGTGACAAAGCCAGTCCAGAAAGAAACAGTGAGTATCAACAATAGTCCATGTGAGCACCTTCCACCACCAAAGACATCAATTGCAATCCACCGCGTGATGAAACTCTCCCCTTGGGGGTTCACACTCACCAGAAACATAATATATATGTGCCTTAAAATAAGTGGGTACATCCGCTACTCTGTTGTGGCTCGTCGCTTCTTAACAGGGTCCACCAGTGAAATGGGCTCCACAGCAGGTCATATAATAACAGAAAAATGACAGCACAATAGCGTAATCCTGTTTATTAAAAGAACTGTTTCCCATACATAAGGAGACCCCTTTATCCAACTACGTACATCATTGCAGTAAAAAATAAGCATTGAATGGCCCCAGAGGGCGCTATCACCATATTCGTTCGTCACTCGGAGCGTGTGTAGATCCTGCAGACACTTCCGGCTAGAGTCAATAGGCGGTGGAAGTCAGATGACGAAATGCGCCAGAGCATAACTACGACAACACGCGACCCGGAAGTGACGAGTGCGCTCCAACGTTGCGCTCCACCGCCTATTGACTCTAGCCGGAAGTGTCTGCAGGATCTACACACGCTCCGAGTGACGAACGAATATGGTGATAGCGCCCTCTGGGGCCATTCAATGCTTATTTTTTACTGCAATGATGTACGTAGTTAGATAAAGGGGTCTCCTTATGTATGGGAAACAGTTCTTTTAATAAACAGGATTACGCTATTGTGCTGTAATTTTTCTGTTATTATATGGCCTGTTGTGGAGCCCATTTCACTGGTGGACCCTGTTAAGAAGCGACGAGCCACAACAGAGTAGCGGATGTACCCACTTATTTTAAGGCACATATATATTATGTTTCTGGTGAGTGTGAACCCCTAAGGGGAGAGTTTCATCACGTGGTGGATTGCAATTGATGTCTTTGGTGGTGGAAGGTGCTCACATCGACTATTGTTGATACTCACTGTTTCTTTCTGGACTGGCTTTGTCACATTACTACGTATTGGACTTTTTTCAGTGGCTTGTCCACGAGTCTTATTTTAGTCATTAATTTTGGCGCTGTTTGGTGTAAATTATTATCTCAGCATTTTGCTCTGTTTTAGTACTTTACCTCATTTTTATCTCTCTCTCTCGATATAGATATAGATATAGATATATATCTATATATATAGATATATATATATCTCTCTCTCTATCTCTGTCCGTTTTTCAGTTTTCGACCATGTGCATCCTGAATTTTTCATTTTAAGCTTCGGCATCGGAATTTTAATTTTGTTTTACCCCTCCTTTTTGTCCCCGTAACCATTGTCATTGTGACAGAAAGTATTTGGAAATCCAAAAAATGTTAATTCCAATTGATACAGAAGGTAAGGGAGGACCTTTGTGGTTGGGTTGATGGCTTTTTTAATGTATTTTTATTTTTTTGTGAGGATTTTTATTTAGATTGTATTTTATTACATTGTAAGGCTTTATGATGGGGACAGCTGTCCTAGAAAATATTTCCCTTCACTTTTACTAATTTCTTGTTGTGTGCCTAGAACCAGGGGTGGGGGAGGAGGAATCTACCCAAAGGGACACAATAAAACTATCCAAAACGAAAAAATTTGGCTTTTGCTACTAAAGTTGGAAATGTTTAAGAAACAAGTGATGTGATCATAGCCCGCCTTCCCGAGTGTTGGATTAATTCTGGAAAGACAGGTGAGTTTCTCATGTACTATTACAGTACAAGTATTTTTGTTATCTTTCCATAATGATGAGGGAGGCATTTAGATCTTAAGTTCTTGTCGGTGTGTTTTTATAAATTATTTTTTAGACGCTATTTGCATTTTTTTAAATTGCTTTGTGAATAGGAAAAGTTGCTGAAACATAAAAGCAGCGTACCCCCACTACATATGCTGGTGGATGCACCCAAAATTGCTATGTCACGATTGGCTTTCCAAAAGTTAAGTTACCCAGGGCTAACCATGCTCCCGCAGCCCCCATGTGATAATGCCCTTGTAAGTACAGAGTACTGAATTCTATCACTTGGATAACAAATAGACTTTCACTGGCTACTGTAAAGGATATTTGCAAGTTCTGTATATAATTGTATTCTATTTTGTATGTATTGCACACTGCCCTCACTGTGCACACGGCACTAATAATGTTTTCATTATATGTTTGCATTCTTTCTAGTCCTGATTAGAATTAGTCTGCCTATGTTACGCCCCTTGTTACCATAAACGTACAATTGTACATAATCGTGTATAAAAACCTACAATTACGTCATAATAAAGCAGAACCGTTATTTGGAAAGATGCAGAGTGTATCTTTTGTGTATGTTCCCTACTGCAGTAGTTATTATTAATTTGGAACCACTAATCCAATATGAGGATAGGAGTTGCCTATCTATAAAATGTCCAGGTCACTACATAGGTGAACGTTTGCTGGTTGTTTTTGTTTACAACACTTATGATACAAGAGTATAATATTTGTAGCTACTTTTTAACTTGCTCTTTGCCCTTTGGAAATGATCTGTATTGGCTACAAAACAATTACAGCAAAAAATTTACCTAAGAATTTGCAGACTAGATATACTCTTCCCCTTAGTTTGTAATTTTTCGGATTTCCCTATGCTCAATACTTGCCTTTTTTTTGTTTTTCCCCTATGCTCGGTACTTGCCCTTCTTTTTTTTTTCCTCCCAACAAAGATATCCAGTAATGACACTCTGTTCAGCAACTAAATGAGCTTCGATCCCTTCAGCAATGTCAATTGTGTGCCGCAGTATTGGCAAGTAGAGAACATAAAGCTTGGGGCAATTCAATATCTAATTTTGTATTTAAATAATTGGGTAACCTCTTTGCTCCTGTGTTAAACTACAGAAAAGGCATACTATTTACTTATTCATATAATTATTTATAGACATGATTTACTGTTCAACAGACTAAACTGCCCACATAACAAAAGTTCCAAGTTTAAGATGTAATTCTGTCTGTTGCAGTCAAAAATACATCGGTGGGTAGATCTCAGGCTGCCAGATAGGGCTGCCCATAGATATTACAAGGTGGCAGAAATGTAGCAACAACACTGGCCGAAGTACAATTGGTCTGCTTGTTAGAACAGCCATATGCATACAAAAATGCAAGTTTTCAAAACACAGGTAAACCCCATTAGCCTAGAGTCGGTATAAAAAACGAAAAAGCCAAACATCAAGACCTCAAGGAGGTTGGGAAAAGGAGAAGAGCTGATAGATCAACATGGCATCTCAGTGACTAGTCTGTGTACAAAAGGGCTACAGGAAAAAAGGGCTGTCTAGCATCAGCTTCTATGTTGCAGTAGTAAAGTAATAAGTAGATAGAAGCCAGGAGCCATGGTGAAGCTCCAAGCTAATGTACAGCAGTAGGACATCATGGGAGTAAGAGGTAGGGGTGCGCATCTTCACTGGTCTCGCGATTCAATTTTATTACGATTATCTTGTCCACAATTTGATTCTGTGATGCATCACCATTACTGCGCAAGTGCGCATGGTTTAAAAAACATTTTCTCTTATTGTCCATGGACTGACACGGCTTCTAATACTGAAACACGTGGTATATGTCCCTGCTCGCAGGAGAAAATCTAGGCAGAATGTTGGATGTTACAACATACATTCTAAACAGAGCTGAACAGCCCCGCCCAGGGGGCGGTCCCTCCGGACATAACCCTCCTACCTGCAGCCAGCAGCCTCAGTTCGGAACAAAGCAGTACAAACCTTAAAAGAAGGGTGGGTGCTGTGTCAGTCCATGGACGTCAGAGAAACGGATTTTACGGGGAGTTCAAAAATCCTATTTTCTCTTATCGTCCATGGACTGACACAGCTTCTAATACTGAAACACGTGGGATGTCCCAGAGCAATATCAGAAAGAGGGTGGGAGCAGTAGTAAAGGAAAAAAACAAACTTCACTCCAAACAGGCAGAGCTCCTCAACGGAGGAGTTGCAATGTTAGACAGCGGCCTGCAACACCTTGCGGCCAAAGGAAGCATGCTAAGATGCAGCCACATCAACCTTCTAGAATTTAGAAAAGGTATGAACGGACGACCAGGTCGCCGCCTTGCACACTTGTGCAACTGACGCTTGATGTCGGAAAGCCCAGGAAGCACCAATTGCCCTGGTGGAATGCGCCGTAACCGGAAAGGGAGGCGCCGCCCCTTAAGGGCATAGGCTTGTATAACAGTCTGTCTGATCCACCTAGAAATGGTGGCAGATGACACCGCTTTGCCCTGTTTTGGACCAGAGACGGACACAAACAGTGAGTCAGACTTCCGAATGCAAGCAGTAGCAGACAGGTACACCCGTAAGGCTCGTACCACATCTAATGTGTGAAGCGCAAACTCTCTGGGATGCGATGGGTGAGAGCACAATGACAGAAAAACAATGTCCTCATTAAGGTGAAAAGCCGAGACCACCTTTTGGAAGGAAAGACGGTCGCGGGCGCAACACCGCCTTATCCTTATGGAGGACCAAGTAAGGCGACTTGCATGACAAGGCCGCCAACTCAGACACCCGTCTAACAGAAGTAATGGCCACTAAGAAAGCCACCTTCTGGGACAAGGTCAAGAGAGGAATCTCTGATATTTTCAAAGGGATGTTCTTGGAGAACCGAGAGCACCAAATTCAGATCCCAAGGAATCCTATTTTTACCTGTAAAATCCCTTTCTTTGAGTACATTATGGGACAGAGTCAGGCTAATATTCGTTACCTGCTGGATTATATTTCATCATTAGGTGAATGGACACTGGTAGACCAAAGTCTTTAGACAGGAAGTGATCCTCTATATAACCCCTCCCATACAGAAAGCACATCAGTTTTTTTTTTGTTTTTTTTACCAGTGTCTGCAAGGTGGATGGCACGGTGTGTGAGCTCTCTGAGCTCCAGGTCTCTATTCCCACAAACAGTTCCAAAAATGAATCAAGGGATTGACCGATCAGATCCATTTCGACACAGGCTTTCAGACCTAGATCAATGGTACTCGAACCTTGCAAAGAAGATTCGTGATCCAGCAAGGTTTTGACTGTAAGCGACCTTCGGGCGCTGGACCCGGCAGAGTGGAATCCTGGACACTACTGCGCTAAGGCATTTCCTGCAGGGTGCTGTACAGGTCCAAGGGAGTGGACCCTAAACATGAAAGGGTACCCAGTCCTTTAAGGTCCTAGTGACAGGAACCCACCGTGAAGGGTGAAGATTGGGCCCTTTGTTTCTGGACGGTTAAGTGAAACCCCTTTATTTTATTATTGTGGGGTGTCCCAGTGATTGTGACAATCAGTCAAGCTAGCTGAGGGCTGGACACCTGTGTGTGGTGACCATACGGGGGTGTTTGCAAAGTGTACCTTATTTATTTATTTTTTTGCTTGTCTGGCTGTTTTTTACCTGTATGATGGCGCACGATCATTCGTTGCGCAACGTGTGTTTGCAAGATTGCCGCTGTGATCAGCAGTTGCTGTTTGGCGGCCATGACGCATGTGCATTTGCAAGAGCGCCGCCGTGCGCATTCGTTTGTTTTGCGGCCATGGCACACGCAGCTTTGCCGTACGTGCGCAGTAGCCTTTATCTGGGCGCACAAAGATTTGCGTATGTGCGTACACAGGAATGTTCCGGCGCACGCCCAGCTTATTTAAGCTGTGTAGGCCAAGCATGCAGTGCTTCCAGAAGGCAGCTGTGGGACACAGAGCAGGCTCTGAACAGACACTTGCAGCAGTTCATCTCTCCTTACCCGGGTCACGTGAGTCACCAAGTGTTGCTTGGCAGGCTGTGGTGTATAGCAGGATTGTCGCATTGGGGTTTGGTGAGCCCTATTAAAGGGTCTCCCTTCTGAGGTGTGTTAAATTTACACCCAAGCACTCTTTGTTTGTGGCTGTTAAATGTCTTCCAAAAAGAGGTGCGGGACAAACCCTACAGGAAAGGGCACATCTATGTCATCAGTAGTTCCTGATGAACCTAGTCAGATCCCTGGTGTTTTATCCCCTAAAGGACCAAAGGCTTCCGGGCAATCTGAGCCGCTGCGCCTATCTGGTATTGTGCCCACAGTCAACGCTGTTGCTTCACCCTTTATCACTAAGGATGAAGTGTCCTCAGCCCTAAACGGGTTAGAGCACAGAATTGCTGGCACGATTGCCTCCATCCTGCAGGGTGGCAGGCAGCGTGACTGATTCCCCTCCCTGGAGTCTCCTAGTTTGGAGCAGGAATGGGTTGAGAATGGGGAAGAGCTAAAAAACTCAGGATTCATTGGAGTGCCCGGCAGATGAGTGTGCTTCCGAGTAATCTGAACAAAGGGAGATCCAGTGGATGTCTGCCTCTCGGCACAGAGGCTTTAATCCTGAGGCCTCGTACACACGACCGATTTTCTCGTCGTAAAAAACACGTCGTTTTTTTCGACGAGATTCTTGTTAAGCTTGTCGATTTTCTCGTCAAGCTTTCTATGCGTACACACTGGCATTTCCCAATTTCCTCGTGGTTCTCTGCGCTCACGTCCAGCACGTACGACGGCACTATAAAGGGGAAGATCTTTTTTCTTGGCGCCACCCCTTGGGCTGCTTTTGCTGATCTCGTGTTACCGCGTGTGAAGTAAAAGTTTGGGAAGAGACGATTCGCGCTTTTCAGTCTTCGTACTTTTCAGATCGTTTTCTGCCGTTCAGTTTGTGCTTGTGGGTTCGTATCTTGACTTTCAGGGCGTCTAGGCAGGTCGTATCTGTTTTACAGTGCGTTCTTGCCTGTTCGTTTCTGAATTTCAGTTCGTTATTCATAGGCCTTGCTGTTCTAAAGTGCGTTCTGTTCTGTACGTTCTGATTAGACGACCGTTTCCTAGCCATGTCGCCTGGACGTTCTCGTCGTCGAGTTCGTGCTGTGCGTGCGCTTGGTGTTGGTCTGCTTGTTTTGGACCAAGACCAGTCCATGAATGGTGTGAGGAGGAGTTCATGGACCAAGAATTGGTTGCTCCAGCGGGACCAATTCTGCCACATGCCTCTGCTGCGGGAGATCGTCGAGAATAATCCTGAGGACTACAGGAATTTTCTGAGGATGTCTGACCCCGTTTTTCAGGAACTGTTGGCTTTGGTGTCCCCCTATATTACCAGGAAGGACACCGTTATGCGGGAAGCCATCAGTGCTGAGCAGAGGCTCATCGCCACGTTGCGTTACCTGGCGACAGGGAGAAGTCTTCAGGACTTGAAGTTCACCACAGGCATCTCCCCCCAGGCTCTGGGCCTCATAATCCCAGACACCTGTTCTGCTATCTGTAGTACCACACACTTGGGACATATATCTCCCCTGCTGCTGTTCCTGACCTCTGGGAGGCCAGCATCAGATTGTGTTCTGAAATGTGGGCCTTCTCAAGCTCCCAATTTTAGTGTCCACACAGGGTTGCTGTGTGCTCTGGGGTCCCTGGGATGCACAAATGGCAGCAGCTTCTCCAGCGCTGCCTTCTCTTTATTTAATTTATAAACATGAATAAATGTGTTTTTTGTTTAAGTTCATACTTGACTATGTGTATTTTTAAATAAAAAAAAACAAGCTTTGGAGTAAGCAGATACATTTGACTGACAATAAAAGGCACAGATATCACCCCCCCAAAAGAATAACTAAATCTGATTAGCTCAAAAACATGGTGTGAAATTTTAAAAATATAGATTAGAAAATTAAATGGGAGATCGCTATCAAAACATTGAGAAATTATAATTAACATCATTTTGAAAAATCTAACCATTTAAATTATTCCTAAAAACTTGCACGATATAATACACATAAATCTTATAAAGAGCAGCATGAAAAAGGTTAAAAATAAGGCATAACTCTGTGTGAATATCAGCAGCAAAAGAAGGTCTCTCGTTTTGATTAATGTAACATTCTAACGAAGAATTCAATGCAGAACATTTAAACGATGAAATATTTATGAGCGTGACAAATGTGCTCTCTCCATTATGAAGGCTTGTTTTACCAGAAGATGCGCTCCCGTCTCATAGTTGCTTGTGAGCATGCGCACTTTTGGAAGAGTCGTAAAAGCATACACACGAACCATTTTCTCGTCACAAAACAGGCCGACGAGAAACACGACGAGGAAATCTGGACTCCTGACGAGAAAATAGAGAGCAGGTTCTCTATTTTCTCGTCGAGATTCTCGTCAAGTTTCTCGTCGTAAAACCATACACACGAACGTTTTTCTAGACAAAAAAACTCTCGCGGCACTTTTCTTGACTGTTTACGACGAGAAAATCGGTCGTGTGTACGAGGCCTCACTCTGGCCGAAATAGTTTGTTCTGCCTTTAAGTTGCCGCAGAGGTGAGTGAGCCCCCCTGGTCCTCTTGGCATCCCTGAGGCCTCTTCAGGCCGCACAGGCTTTCCCCCTGCACCTCCTTTTGAAACAGGCGGTGTATGCTGATTGGGAATATCCTGACAGGATTTAGTTCCTCTTAAGAGGTTTTCCCTTTTTTATATCCCATGGATCAAAGGTTCGTTAAGAAATGGAGCATGCTAGCCATAGATGCAGCTGTCTCTTCCTTAAACAAGAACTTAACTTATCCGGTGGATAATGCACAGGGCTTGCAGGACCCTGTTGACAAGAAATTGGAGTCATTATTAAAAGATTCCTTTTCTTTGGCCAGTTCAGCTATTTAGCCAGCTGTTGCAGCAATTGGTATCTACCATTCCGTAAAGGATCAGGTCAGATGGCCTGATAGGCCCAAACAGCAGAAGGATCTGCCTGAAAGTAAGACCGATATTCCTCAAGCTCTGTGTTTTGCTGTTAATGACTTTTTAAAAGGGATTCAATACAGCAGGTTTTTCATTGTCTCTCTCTTGTCTGTACAGGTGCACAGACTTTTGTGGCTTAAGAACTTGGTCAACCGAGCTTCCTTTTGAAAAGCTATTGGCAGGTTTCCCTTTTCAGGGGAAACGTTTATTAGTGATCATTTGGCCAGATATACCCAAAAGGATTCCCGGTGGAAAGAGTTTTCTATTTCCTATGAAGAAAAGCACCAGGCGTCCCTTGTTTAAAAAAACTTCAGGGACTGCTTCCTCTAATGTCTCAGCGCCAAGGCAGTTTGCGGCCAGCAGGGTGCTAGAGCCAGGCGCAAGCCACAAAACCCGGTCCAGAAAAGCCCTGGGTCAAAGATTCTTAATCCTTTTGAGGAGACAGGAAAGGCTGGAGGGTGGAGGAAAGGCTGCTGCACTTTGCAGGCATTTTGGAGAACAATAATATTCCGTGGTTACAAGCGGGAGTTGGGGGGGGGGGGGTTGCCCTCAGAGGTTTTTTAAGATCCAGTGGTCCCCTGGATCCTCCAAAAAGATTTTTTTGCTTCAGGCACTACATAATTTAGTGCATCAGGGAGTGATTGTACAGGCTCCTGTATCCAGAGGAGCGAACCCGTTTTTAAGGTTAAACACCAAACGGGGGTCACAGGGCCTATTTTTGGACCCAAGATCCCTGAATCAGTATCTACTAATCCAGTCCTTTCGGATGGAGTTTGTCCACTCAGTTGTAGCCTCGTTCCAGGTGGAAGACTTTTTTTTTTTTTTTTTCTAGCCTCCATCGATCTAAAGGATGTGGATTTACACATACCTATCTTTCAGCCTCATCTGATGTTCCTACGATTTGCATTAGAGGAATGTCATTTTCCGTTTGTGGCTTTTACCCTTCGGGCTTGCTACAGCTCCCCGGGTGTTCACAAAAGTCCTAGCACCAGTACTGGGTCTTTTAAGGGCCCAAGGGATTTTGGTGCTCGGGTATCTGGACGACCTCCTGCTCAGAGATCACTCACTACAGGCTCTAGGAAAGAGCATAACATGTACAGTGCGGTATTGGAAAGCTTAGACTGAATCATAAATGGCAAAAAATCAACCTTGAGACCAGCTCAAGGTCTAAAGTATTTAGATCTGATCTTAGATACGGTCCAAGCAAGAGTATTCTTGCCACCTGCAGGGATCTGTGCCCTGAAGAATCAGGTGCGTCAGATAAGGGGCACCAGGCAACCCTCCATTCAGCACTGTAGGAGTCTTCTAGGGAGGATGGTATTCTCCTTCGAGGCGGTGTCCAATGCCCAGTTCCATTCCAGGCCTCAACAAGACATCTTGTTGGCTTGGAACAGGAGAGGACAAGCCCTGCATTATCCAATGTGCCATCTCCTCAGGCACATTTAAGCCTAAACTGGTGGTTGCAGGATCACAACCTGCGAAAGGGAAAGTCCTTTCAACTGGGAGAGTGCTGACTACAGATGCTAGTCTCTCAGGCTGGGGAGTGGCCCTGGAGGGGCTCATGGCTCAAGGACAGATCCTGCCCATCAACGTCCTGGAGTTACGGCAGTGTGACCCTACAGTCCTGGACGGTGGAGCTTCAGGACTACCCTATCAGGGTTCAGTCCAACAATGCCACTGCGGTGGCCCATGTAAGCCACCAAGGCGGTACCAGAAGTCGTTCAGCCCTGAAGGAGGTGAACTACAGACTAGGCTGGGCAGAGGGACATGTGCCGATCCTATCGGCAGCCCATATCCCGGGAGTAGAGAACTGGAAGGCAGATTATCTCAGCCACCAGCAGATCTGCCTGGGTGAACGGTCCCTACACCCAGGGGGTTCCAGGCAATTTTCCAACATTTGGGGATGGCCAGAGGTCAGCCTACTGGCATCCAGGTTCAACAACAAGCTGCAGCCATTTGTCCTGAACAGGATATCCTCTGGCAATTGGAGCAGACACTCTGGTAGTTCCATGGAGCCAATACTCCCTGGTTTATGCTTTCCCTCTGGTCCCTCTCCTTCCACATTTTTGTGTAGGAATCGGAGAGAGTAAGTTCCAGTCATTCTGGTGGCACCAGCCTGGCCCAGAAGGCCTTGGTTCACGGAGATTGTGAGACTAACAATAGACAGGCCATGGACGCTTCCACGGTGCCCCGATCTACTATCTCAAGGGCCTATATTCCACCCCAATTTACAGTCTCTAAATTTGACGGCATGGCTATTAAAGCCAGGGTGTTAAAGGACCGTGGCTTCTTGGGACCAGTGGTGTCTACCCTAGTGAAATGCTAGAAAAGCTGTCACTAGGAAGATCTAGCATAAGGTCTGGAAGACTTATATTGCTTGGTGTGAAGAAGCCAGAAAATGGCATCCACGGAAATACGTGATTGGGAGAATTGTCTTTTCTACAGTCAGCTGTAGAAATCAAATTGGCTTTGAGTACAATCGGAGGTCAGGTTTCGGCCCTATCAGTATTCTTCCAAAGGCCCTTGGTCTCCCATTCACTGATCCAAACCTTTATGCAGGGGGCAACTCGCTTGCTTCCCCCCATTAGGTCACCTATGTGTCCTTGGGACTTGAACTTGGTGTTGTCCGTGTTTACAGAAACAACCATTTGAACCTATTAAGGAAATTCCATTAGACTCGTTTTCACGCAAGCTAGCCTTCCTGATGGCCATCACCTTGGCTAGAAGGGTGTCTGAGTTGGCGGCCCTTTTCATGCAGGGAACCGTACTTGATCCTTCACCACGACAGTCGTGTTACGACCTGTTCCATCCTTTTTGCCAAAAGTGGTGTAGGCCTTTCATTTAAATCAGGACATTATTTAAAATTGTGCCTTCTTTTTTTCCTCTCAGCCTCATCCGACGGAAGAGACGTCTGCATTTTTTGGACGTTGTCCGGGCAGTCAAGGTTTATCTGTCTAGATCTGCGGAGATCCAAAGATCAGACTTCTTTTTTGTTTTACCAAAAGGACCCAAGAAGGAGCAGACAGCTTCCATTGCCAATTGGGTCCGTCAATTGGTCATTCAGGCCTATGGTCTGAAACATAAAGCTCCGCCCTTTAGCGTGAGAGCTCATTCTACCAGGGGTCTAAGAACCTCCTGGGATTTTTTGCCATCAGGTATCTGTTGCTCAGATTTGGCATACGTTCACAAAATGTATCAAGTGGATGTTCGAGCAGCCGAGGATTCGGCTTTCGGCCGCAGTGTTATGCGTGCTGCCATATAAAAACTGATGGCTATTGTTTGGCAGGGTGTGTCCCTCCCGTCAAGGCTATTGCTCTGGGACGTCCCAGCAGGTAATGAATATTAGCCTGACTCTGTGTCCCATGATGTATGAAAAAGAAAATATGATTTTTTTTTATATATTTTATTTTTTAAAGAAAAAATTCCATTATACATAGGACAGTCATTTCATTTGATCTAATACCCCTAGTCATCAACACAACAAAATTTTATCTCAGTTCAAATATATCGCATCAGTCCAAATTCATAAACTTATATATACTATCATACAGAACGAACCAATATGCCCATATCAAAACATAAACTTTAAATAGATCCGTCTATACTCTAGACTCAGTCCCTTACTGTCCTAAATATACAAATTATCCACTTTACTTTAAACACTTTCACCATCAAGAAAAGAAAAGAAAAGCTAGCAAAACAAACCAAAAAAAAAAAAAAACCCCAGCCGACCCCGCCAGTAGGAAAGGGGGAGGTTTAGTAAATCACCAATATTAAGTCGAGCCCGCTGCAAATAGGGTTTTTCCTTCCACCGAAAATTTAAAGATATTCCAAGAAACCCAGGTTTGTAAATAAATCTCATATCGATTTTGTCCCAATAATACCATCTCTTCCATCTTATTTACCTCTTCAATTCTTATAAGCCATGCGGATATTGTAGGAGGTCTCACGTCTCTCCATTGCCGTGCAATACACGACCTAGCAGCATTAAGAAAATGCCGCAAGATTGATTTATTATATTCTTTCCCCGGTATGCTAGAAACGTGTAACAAAAAAAAGCTGGATCTTCAGGTAGGGTGTAATCTGTAAATTTCTGTGAAATTCGGTATACCTCCCTCCAGAAGTGTTCCAGCTTCGAGCATGCCCAAAAAATATGAAGTAAAGTCCCCCTCTCTATTTGGCATCTCCAGCATTTATCCGAGATCAAGGGCGAGTATTTATGTAATAACGAGGGTGTACGATACCATCTCGTCATAATTTTAAAATTTGTTTCCTGTGCCCGGGTACATATTGATGATTTTAAAACATTATGTATAATCTGCCTTTGCTGTAAAATAGAAAAAGACCTTTCTAATACTGTTTCCCATTTCTTTAGAAAAGGGGGGACATACTCGTCTGAGGGTGCCACTAGTAATGCATAGATTTGTGAGAGTGTATGAGAACATGGACCCGTCTCCTCGCATAATTTTTCAAAAGTAGTCATTGGTCTTTGAAATCTATCCGGGGGTGGTAATGTTTTAAAAAAGTGTCGTAGTTGTACTCCACTCCAGAAGTCCAGACCAAAACGGTCATTTACTGAAGTCAGGGTAGCGAGTGAAGGCCACATCGCAGATTGTGCAAAATGCGATGCCTGGTAGCATTGTGACTCTAACAGTCTCCTAAAAGGTCCTTCTTGTAATCCCGGTAGAAAGCGAGGGTTCCCCAATATAGGGTAAAGAGAGGAATATGCGGATGATAATCGAGTAGTCGTACATATCCGGAAGCATATCCGCAAGGTAGGCCCCAAGGTTGGATGCTTTTTGAGAGCCCCATCAAGATCTCCAAAACACCAACCTGCCCGTTTCAGTGGAACCCTACATTGTGATTGCTCAATCTTGGGCCATAATTTGAGCTCTGTGTGCCTGCACCAATCTATTACTCTCCCCATATGGGCCGCCTAGTAATATTTCTGCATATCCGGGACTGCTAAACCACCGTATTGCTTAGGCATGATCATTAATCTTCGTTGTAGTCTCGGTCTCTTATAATTCCATATAAATTTAGTTATCAGCGCATTAATCTGTTTGAAAAATTTTGGGGGAATATAAATCGATAATGTTTGAAATAGATATGTAAATTTGGGCAGGATTGACATTTTAATTATGTTGCATCTCCCAAACCATGAAAAAGGACTATGTTGCCATTTATCTAGTAAGCTCTTTACTCTACTAAGTAAAGGTGGAAAGTTCCTCTCATACACTTGATTTAATTTAGGGGGGGTATAGGTACCCAGATATTTAAGGGCCGTGGAGGTCCATCTAAAATTAAAGTTTATTTTTAAAGTATTTATCTGCCTAACCGACATAGCTACCCCAATTGCCTCTGATTTAGCCATATTTATTTTAAAATAGGATAGTTCACTATATTGATGTAATTCTTTTAGGAGGTTTGGTAGAGATATGGACGGTTTAGTTAGTGAAAATAAAAGATCATCTGCATACGCAGATACCTTATAATCTTCACCCCCGGTTTGTATCCCCATTATGTCTGAGTTCTTCCTTATTCTACACAGAAATGGCTCTAATGAAAGGGCAAAGAGGAGAGGTGATAGGGGGCACCCTTTGACGGGTTCCATTGGATATCGAGAAGGGCTCTGATAAGAGCCCATTTGCTTTGATTTGTGCCGTAGGTCTCAGGTATATACTCGAAATCCAACCCATCATCTTCTCTCCAAATCCTACATGTCTTAGGACCGAGAACATAAAGGGCCAATTGACCCTATCAAATGCCTTTTCAGCATCCGTACCCAAAAACACAGACGATGTATTAGAAGAGTCAGCCATATGAATAAGATTCAATACTTTAATCGTATTATCTCGTGCTTCTCGGGTTGGTATAAAACCAACCTGGTCGAGATGTATTAATGCTGTCAGGTGTGATTGGATCCGTGTAGCTAAAATTTTTGTAAATAGCTTAAGATCCACGATTAATAGAGAAATTGGCCGATAACTACCACAGGCTGACGGGTCCTTATCCTCCTTAGGTATAAGGGTAACATATGCCTTCAATGTCTCCGGAGGGAAAACTGTATCATATCCTAAAGCATTAAATGTTTGGGTCATCTGCTTACCAAGTTGAGGGAGGAACACCTGATAATATTTGTGTGTAAAACCATCCGGGCCTGGTGATTTTCCAGGTTTGAGTGCCCTTACTGCCTTTTGCAACTCCTCAAGAGTAATTGCAGCTTCCAGATCCCCTCGTATCTGGTCTGGCAACTGAGGGATACCTGAAGATTAATATGTATTCCTCCATCTTATTTTGTAGCGGGGATCTATTGGATAAGTTATACAGAGATTGATAAAACTCACGAAAAGTCGCTGCAATTTTATTGGGGGTATGCACCTTTCTTCCCCCTTCGTCCACTACATAAGGTATATAAGATTGGGCTCTCTGTTCCTGTAAGGCTCTGGCTAGTTGACGCCCGCACTTGTCTCCCACCTCGTAGTAATATTTCCGGCATGACTGTAATGCTGCCTTCGCTCTATAATGAAGGAGAGATGTTACCTGTCTCCGTAGATTGGAGAGTTCCACCTCCACTGGAGCTCCAGGATTCTGTTTATGCTGGGTCTCCAGTGTGTGTATATCAGTCAGTAGCTTAGTCAATTCAGCTTCCCTTACCTTTTTAATTCTAGATCCATGTTTAATAAGTACCCCCCTTATTACCGCTTTGTGCGCCTCCCATACTATCCCTGGATCTACTTCTGGAGTATTGTTATCTTGAAAATAAAATTGTATTTCTTTAGTAATCTCTTCCACTACTAACTTGTCCTCCAACAGACTCTCATTAAGACGCCATTGTCTAGTTTTGGAAGATATATGTTCATTCATAGACAATGTTAATGTCACTGGGGCGTGGTCCGACCACGTGATATTCCCTATATCTATTGCTTTAACCATCATTAACATATAATGAGGGATAATAAACAAGTCAATACGGGAATACACCTTATGTGGAGATGAATAAAAGGTGTAGTCCCTTTCATCAGGATGGTACAATCTCCACACGTCGGTGAGTTGGTTGTTATGAAGAGTATGTAAAACTCGTTTACGAAGATTGGTTGCCACTGATGAACTTCCAGCCGATGTATCTACCCTTGGATCCAGGGGGAGATTGAAATCTCCCCCTAGCAAAAGTTTTCCCTCTGCAAATTTCATAAGCTTATTTACCGTGGAGCAAATAAATTGATCTTGATTACAGTTAGGTACATATACCGTTGCTAACGTTACTTTAGTGGCGCCAACCATACCCTTAAGAAACAGGAACCTGCCCTCCGTGTCCTTTCTGGAGTCTATCAGTCTCCAGGGGACTCGCCTAGACATCAAGATGGAAAATATGATTTTTTCGTCATACTTGCCTGTAAAATCATTTTCTTTGAGTACATCATGGGACACAGAGGTCCCTCCCCTCTTTTTTGAAGATTCAGTGCTTTCTACAAAACTGATGTGCTTTCTGTATGGGAGGGGTTATATAGGGGATCCCTTCCTGTCTAAAGACTTTGGTCTACCAGTGTCCATTCACCGAATGATGAAGTATAACCCAGCAGGTAATGTGTCCCATAATGTACTTAAAGAAAGGGATTTTACAGGTAAGTATGACTAAAAATCCTATTTTTTTTCCTCCAGTGGCAGAGGCATGGTGGGACCAGTGGGATGGTGGGATGAGGCAGAGGGGTGATGGTAGTTGAGGGATGGAATCGATGACACTGGCACTCGCCTGCTATTGGTAACAGTCGATTCCTCCTCCTCCTCCAGTGTGCTTTCCTCCTTCCGGTGCCTCCAGTGAAGCCTCTCCTCATGTCGGGTCTCCTCGAGCTCCTCCCCCCTGCACGGTACTAGCTGTCAGCTCATCAGCTGACTTTCTGCTTCAGTGAAGGGGAGAGGGCTTTATCCACCATGCAGGCTCTGTGTTTCTCCCGGAGAGGCGGAGCACTGCATGGGGCGACAGATGACGTAATCAAAAAATCTTTTCGGCCGACTCACAGCATCGGGAATGTCTGAATCGCGATGCACCGATTTTTATATTTAACACCCCTAGTAAGAGGGACTCGTTAATATTGGAGGGGAGGTAGTGTGCAACCCAAGGGCTGTATTTCCAATCTCCCATTGTCACACCCTGCTTGGCACTCTATGCTCTATAAATAGTGTCTGTGCTGAACAAAAGAGAAGGCAATTTGTACATGGAAGGGCGTAAAGGGCATCTATTTCATGGGACAATTGGTCACAGAGAACATGAGCTTACCCACATTGGGAGTACCCCAGCTGGAGCACATATACATGTTTATAAGGTTGAAAAAAAACACACCGATCCATCCAGTTCACTCAGAAATATGATTTTTATTCCCAAAGCACCGTATATTTTGCTTCCATGTAACAGTTTTGTTTTTTTTGTTGCATTTTGTCGACGCACCAATTTCTGGGGGTGGGAGTTCCACGTTTTTACTGCTCTAACGGTAACAAACCCTTTCCGCAATCTCTAAGTTTAAACCTCAAATTATGGCTATGTGTTCTCCCCAGGGACCTTAGAGTACACAGTTTTAGTTACTGGATTCACCTTTGATATATTTGTACATTGTAATCATATTCCCTTTTTAAGTGCCTCTTCTCCAGAGTGAATAACTGTGATCTATGTAATCAATCCTCATAGTTGAGGTCCTCCATCCCTTTTATAAATTTTGTTGCACTTTACTGAACTCTTTCTAATTCAAGAACATCTTTCCTGAGGATTGGTGACCAAAACTGACCTGCATGATTAGGATGAGTCCAAACCAGTATTTAGTAAAGGGGTATAATTAGTGGTTTATCTCTGGAATGTATTTTTAACCACTTAAGGACCGTGCCTCTTTCTGCGATTTGGTGTTTACAAGTTAGAAACTGTTTTTTTTTTTTGCTAGAAAATGACTTGGAACCCCCAAACATTATATATTTTTTTCTAACACTAGAGAATAAAATGGCGGTTGTTGCAATACTTTTTGTCACACCATATTTGTGCAGCGGTCTTACAAGTGCACTTTTTTTGGGGAAAATAAATTTAGTAAATTTAGCCCATTTTTTTTTTTTTTTTATATTGTAAAAGATAATGTTACGCCGAGTAAATTGATACCCAACATGTCACGCTTCAAAGTTGCACCCGCTTGGGGAATGGCGACAAACTTTTACCCTTATAAATCTCCATAGGCGACGTTTAAAAAAATTCTACAGGTTGCATGTTTTGACTTACAGAGGAGGTCTAGGGCTAGAATTATTGCTCTCACTCTAATGATCGTGGCGATACCTCACGTGTGGTTTAAACATTGTTTTCATATGCGGCCGCTGCTCATGTATGCATTCGCTTCTGCGCGCAAGCTCGTCGGGACAAGGCGAAAAAAAAAATCTTATTTTACTTTATTTTCGACACCGTTTTAAAAAATAAAAATAAAAAATTGGGTCACTTTTTTATTCCTATTATAAGGAATGTAAACATTTTTAATAGAAAAAAAGCATGACAGGTCCTCTTAAAGCGGAGCTCCGCCGAAAAAATAAAAATATTAAAAGCCAGCAGCTACAGCAGCTGCTGACTTTTAATATTTGGACACTTACCTGTCCTGGAGTCCAGCGACGTCCGCAGCAGAGGACGAGCGATCGCTCGGCACTCTGCTGCCCCCTCCGCCATCCTCGCTGAGGGAACCAGGAAGTGAAGCCTTGCGGCTTCATGCCCGGTTCACTACGGCGCATGCGCGAGTCGTGCTGCGCCGTTCTGATTCATCCTCCTGTGTTCTGGGAGCCGAGTGTCTCCCAGAACACTACGGGAAGTCTGGGGGAAGTGACGTCACTCCCGCAGATTCCCGGAGAGAGGACTCCCGTATGTGGGTGAAAATACCTGTCTTAGACAGGTATCTTCACCCCCCTCCCCCCTGAAAGGTGTCAATTGTGACACCGGAGGGGGGGAGGGTTCCGATTAGCATAAATTGTAATTTAGGGTGGAGCTCCACTTTAAATATGAGATCTGGGGTCAAAAAGACCTCAGATCCCATATTTAGACTAAAAAGCAATAATAAAAAAAAAAAAAATTGTCATTCTAAAAAAAAAAATTTCCCTTTTTTAACAGCTTTGACGTTGCCGGTGAGCAACGGGGGGGGGGCCCTCTCCCGCCGCCGATTTTTAAAAGTGATCTCGCGGCGTATCCGCCGTGGAGACCACTTTTATCTTGTAGCAGACCGCCCGCTGAGGAAGATGATACTGGGGTTATGGTATTCCTCTTCAAACAGCCGACGTATTCCTGCGGCAGGTGGTCCATAAGTGGTTAAACTGTATACATATGTGCTTATTTGCCTAGGACTACATACATATCATTTTTTTTCTTTTTGCCTAGGACTATATACATATGCCAGTCCAGTAGGCCCTAATGGTCAAGAGTCCTGTATCTCGGCACTGTTGAGCCCCTGGAAGCCAACTTCGGGGAACTTTAATTACAGGACTTGGAAATATTTTTGGCTTTGGTGAAGCCAGGAAGTGGCACCCCGCAGAAATGGAAGATTTTTTTTTTCTTTCTCCAATCGGTAGGGGAAAGCAGATTGTCCTTAAAGCGGGGTTCCACCCATAAATGGAACTTCAGCTTTTTGGAACCACCCCCCCCTCTGGTGTCACATTTCCCACCTTTCAGGGGGGAGGGAGAGAGCAGATACCTGTGTAATACAGGTATTTGCTCCCACTTCCAGGCATAGATCACGTCACGTCCGGCGCCTACTTCGTCCCTCCCCGCTGTCTTCTGTGAGAGACACAGGTCCCAGAAAACAGCAGGGACCAGTGGGAACGCGCAGCGCGAGTCACACACAGGAAGTGAAACCGCAAGGCTTCATGTCCTGATTCCCTTACCAAAGATGACAGCGCCTCCACCCAAGAGCGGAGGGAGAATTTGGCTTTGGGTGCCAACATCGTGGGCGCCCAGGACAGGTAAGTGTCCTAATAAAAGTCAGCAGCTGCAGTATTTGTAGCTGCTGACTTTTAATATATTTTTTTTTCGGTGGAACTCTGCTTTAAGTACATTTAAGGGTCAGGGTTCATCCCTATACATATTTTTTTTTTTTTTTTTCCAGGGGCTGTTTCTCACTCCTTAATTTATACTTCATACAGCGTGTAACGTAGACAATCTCGCCTGTCAGGACATTCTTGTGTCCTTGGGACTTGAATTTGATCTTGACTGTCGTTGCAGAGGCCACTTTTTGAACCAATCGGGAGATTCTGTTAGTCCCTTATCTAGGAAGGTGTCTTCTTTGGTTGATATCACTTCACTAAGTGGAGTGTCCAAGTTGGAGGCTCTTTCATGCAAAGAACCATTTTTGGTCTTGCATCATGTTAAGGTGATGTTGCGTCCTTATCCATTTTTTGCCCAGAATGGTGTCTAGTTTTCACTTGAATCAAGACAATGTCTTGCCTTCTTTTCTGATCCTCAGGTGGTAGGAGTTAGATCACTGCATACTCTAGAGGTAGGTCTGGCGATCAGAATTACTTGATTTGTAGGTTTGTGCTGCCAGTAGAGCCCAGGATGGGAAGGAGCCATCCAAGTTAACTATTTTAATTTGGATTTGCCAGTTAATAATTCGAGCCTTTGGCTTGAAAGGGCAAGGCCCCACACCTTCTTTTTTTTTTTTTTTTTTTTGGTAAAAACGCTCGCTACCAGGCGTGTGGGCAGCATCTTGGGCTATCTGCCATCAGGTGTCAGTGGCTCAGGATTTAAGGCCATTACATTGTCTTTTGTTCATACATTTACAGAATTTTACCAGATAGATATTCAAAGCCACGGAGGATACGGCTTTTGCCACAGTATATTTTGGGCGGCAGAAGGAGTCCTCAAGTGGCAGTTTCTGAGATTGTCTCCCTCCCCTCAAGTGCATTGCTTTAGGATATTCCATATAGTCATTATTATGGTTTCTCTGTGTCCCGGGATGTATGATAAAGAAAATAGGATTTCTCTTATCATCCATGGACCGACACGGCGGCTCTTAATCACTGAACGTGTGGGTATATGTCCCTGCTTGCAGGAGAAGACCTATGCAGAATGTTAAATGTTAAAACATTCTAGAACAAACCAGAGCTGAACAGCCCCGCCCAGGGGGGCTGTCCCTCCGGACATTACCCTCCCACCTGCAGCTAGCAGACCTCAGTTTTTTTCTGCCTAGCAGAAGACGTGGCTCTATCAGGAGCCAGTCTCCCGGAAGATTTTACTTTTACATTTTATTCCTTTGGGAATTTTATTATTTTATTTTTGAGACCTTCCGAGCGGTCCCTAGGGGTGGTGAGTACTCCGGGTATCCCCTCCTCAGCCCCAGCACGGCCAGTGGGTGGGCTGTATTATTCACTGTAATGGTGAATAAGGTCTCAGAGGGTGGCAACATGGAGTCTGGTTCACCTGTTTCTTCACACTTGTAGAGACAACTGGCAGTGCCCCTGCACCTGCGGTCCTTATGGACCAGTTGTCGGCAGTCCTGGAATCATTCTGACCAGGAGGGAAGCAGTGTGTGAGCGCAAGGGAGCAAAAAAGCCCCTCTCCCCACTTTATTTCCACTTCACTCTCCTCAGGCTCGCGCTACAGTGCGGCTCATACAGCGGTACAATCAACTGTCGGCTGGGCAACAGGTTGGGTACACTAGTATCCTCGTAGTCTTCCCTGTCCGACCATCGAGCGTGCTGATCCTCGCCTTGTGTGCGTGAGACTCAGTTCACGACATACCCCATGGCTCCAGGGGTGGCCAGGTTGCTTTCATGCTCCCGCGGTCCTCTCAAGATTGAACAGTACCTACTGTATCTTTCGCGGTTGACCGGGCTGACCGCTACGCAATACGACTCTGTGATAGGTCTGTCTGAAACAAGCCAGTGAGTCCCTCTATTGGCACCGAGGGTGTTCTCCAAGGTGCTTGCGGGATGGGTAAGTAGTCTCTCCTGCTGCAAGGTGAGTACATGCTGGCTGTGTTTCTGTGTGTGGGGGGTTCTCCCTGTCTCCCCCTGTTATGCTGCTCTCTGCACCCTGTTCTGCTGCTGTGCTGTGTGGGGATGCTGGGGGGTCACTCTGCCCTGGGGGGGGGGGCGCTCCATGGCTGTTAGTCACTTGGGAAGTGTTCTGGGGGAAAGTGTGTGTTTTTTTTTTTTACGTGCGCCATTGGCGCGGTGTTTTAAATTGAAAAAGTGCGCCATCTGCGGCCATTTTGCCGCGGCTCAAATCAGTTATACAGGCGCCCGGCGGCCATTTTCTTGTCGCCGCGACGCTTTCAGTTTAATTTTCGGACCGAGGGAATTCCGTTGATCCTCATTGCTCCGGATTGGCCTCGGCTTCACTGGTACGCCGATCTGGTGCATCTCGTCGCGGCCGTTCCCTGGTGGCTGCCAATAAGGGAGGACTTTCTGTCTCAAAGTCCTATATTTCATCCTGCCTTTACAGTCTCTGGCCTTAACGGCATGGCTGTTGAAAGCCAGGTGTTGAGAGACCGAGGTCTCTCGGACTCAGTCATTTCGTCCATATTAAGGGCACGGAAGTCTTCCTCCAGGATGATCTATCTCCGTACCTGGAAAGCTTACATCGCCATGTGCGAAGAGCTGGACTGACGTCCTCGGACGTATTCCGTCCCTAGAATCCTGCGTTTCCTGCAGCATGGAGTGGCCCACAGGCTCGCTTTGAGTATCCTTAAGGGTCAGATTTCGGCCTTGGCCATCTCTTTCGGCGACCACTAGCGGGTCATTCCTTGGTTAGCACCCTTGTGCAGGGGGTTTGCCATGTGTTCCCTCCTGTGAAGTCTCCTCTCCCCCCGTGGGATCGGAATTGGTACTCTCGGTTCTCCAGGAACCTCCTTTTGAGAATATCAGGGATATTCCCCTCTTGACTTTGTCTCAGAAGGTGGCCCTTTTAGTGGCATGACTTCTGTTAGACGAGTGTCTGAGTTGGCGACCTTGTACTGCAAGTCGCCATATTTAGTCATCCATAAGGATAAGGCGGTGTTGCATCCACAACTTTCTCTTTTGTCAAGGGTGATCTCGAATCGCATCCCACAGAGTGTGCGCGGCACACTTTGAATGTGGTACGAGCCTTGCGGGTGTGCCTGTCTGCTACTGCTTCTATTCGGAATTCTGACTCTCTGTTTGACTGTCTCTGGTCAAACAGGGCCAAGCGGCTTCGTCTGCCACCATTTTCTAGGTGGATCAGACAAACCGTCTTTCAAGCCTATGCTCTCATGGGGCGGGCGCCTCCCTTTCCGGTACGGCGCATTCCACCAGGGCAATTGGTGCTTCCTGGGTTTTCCGACATCAAGTGTCTGTTGCACAAGTGTGCAAGGCAGCGACCTGGTCGTCTGTTCATACCTTTTCTAAGTTTTGTAAGGTTGATGTGGCTGCATCTCCGGATTCTTCCTTCGGCCGCAAGGTATTGCAGGCCTCTCTTTAAAGTGGCAACTCCTCCGTTGAGGAGCTCTGCCTTGTTTGGAGTGAAGTTTTTTTGGTTTTTCCATTTATACTGCTCCCATCCCTCTTGACACTGCTTTGGAACATCCCATACGTTCAGTGATTAAGAGCCGCCGTGTCGGTCCATGGATAAGAGAAAATAGGATTTTTGTACTCACCGTAAAATCCATTTCTCTGACATCCATGGACCGACACGGCACCCACCCTTCCTTTTAAGTTTGTACTGCTTTGTTACGAACTGAGGTCTGCTAGCTGCAGGTGGGAGGGTAATGTCCGGAGGGACCGCCCCCCTGGGCGGGGCTGTTCAGCTCTGGTTTGTTCTGGAAAGTTTTAACATTTAACATTCTGCCTAGGTCTTCTCCTGCAAGCAGGGACATATACTCACACGTTCAGTGAATAAGAGCCGCCGTGTCGGTCCATGGATGTCAGAGAAATGGATTTTACGGGGAGTACAAAAATCCAATTTTTTTCGTCATACTTGCCTGTGAAATCCTTTTCTTAAAGTACATCACGGGGCACAGAGGTCCCTCCCATCTTTTTTGGGATATTCAATGCTTTGCTACAAATCTGAGGTCCTTCCTGTGTAGGAGGGGTTATATAGGGGTGGACTTGCTGTTTTAACTGTCTGGCAGTGTCCATCCACCAGTAGGTGGCGTATAACCCATATAGTCATTATTATGGTTGATCTGTGTCCTGTGATGTACTCGAGAAAATGATTTACAGGTATGTATGACAAAAAAAAGTCCTTTCCCTGGCTTTACATTATTGCAGATGACCAGAACTTTAACATATTTAGGAATTTGCCTGGCATTCCTCCAAAATGTATTACACTTGTTCTCCAAGAGTTTGCTTTATTTTCTGGATTGTAATTGTAGTAATGCATTTAGTTTCTTCGCAAATTTGCTTTAGAACTAGGTTTAATGTCCCATGTTTGTATAGCTTCAGTAAGTCCCGTGTATCCATTATGTCATAAAGACTAATTATTGGCCAGGACAACCACTAGAAGATCTTGATGACTTTCATTTCCGCTCAGGTAAATGTCAAGGCTGAGGTGTCCCAGCTGAGCTGGATGCCATTGTTATGAACTTATTTGTGATGTAAGAACTCTCGGTGATGTAAAAGCTTTGCAAGTACACTCCAGACAGAATTGCAAATTCGGCCTTGATAGAGGGGATCTGTAATGTATTTTGTTCTTGGAATGTTAACTGAACTATGGATTTGCAAGCAAGGTATCTTTCCACATATGGCTATTTACTGTCCCTTGCCCAATTGGTCAACTGACGTGCTTGGGCCCCACCCAGAAGCACTTTTGCAGTTCCAGAGAAGAGCATTTGAGAGACCCTTGGCTGACTTTAGGGGGTTACCCTCTGTGTCCTTCTTGAGGCTTTTTAATGTCCTGCTGCTCAGAAAACTCATTTACATTAAGACTAGATTTAGCTAGTATTATGGGGAGCTGCTTTCTTTTGACTTGTACGGAGCGCTGGAGGCAGCATGGAGTCACTCACTTGGTCCACATTTTTTCTAATGGCAGTTTGCTCTCTTTTGCGGAACTGCAGGAAAGAGTTGGATTGCCTCAATCAATGTACTTCTGTTGTTTGCAACCAAGGCACGCTGTTTTGGCTCAGGCAGGAAGCCATCCATGGATACAATCCCCTGTCCCGATCTTTCACTACATGACGAAGGTGTCCTGTTTCAAGGGCTTCATATCTAGATCGTATACCATGTTACTCTCTGCATTCTTACTGGGCTTCACCGCGAAGGTGACATCCTCCTGGGAAAGGGATGTAGGTGTAGTTGAGGAAGACCAAATGGGAGGAGGCCTTGCAGGCAATACAAGGGTGCTCACTCAACACTGCACAACGCCTGTCACAATTGTACATTGTAATGAGGGTACACTTCACACCTGCTAGATTGCATAAAATGGGCTTCGGAGATGATGGTAACTGTCCCAGGTGCGCCCGAGACCACAGGGACCTCATTCACTTACTATGGCGGTGCCCCAAACTACACTTCTATTGGAGGGGGGTTCTTCAAACCATAAATTAAGTATTCATGGTCAAGGTCCCACAGGACCCTAAAGTCTGTATAATTTGCAGGGCTCGACAAACCCCGGGCGCCAGGTCGCCATGGCGACCAAAACCGCGTCCTGGCTCCTGGGCTGCCGCCAGCCCACTCATTGCAACTCCCGACGCCCCAGACATGCAGCTCCGGACGCCGATCCTTCTCTCCCCCCCCCCGGCTGGTCTCCATGGTTTCCCCGGAGGCGGGCAGTAATCTGATGTCCAGCTGTGAGTGACATGGGAGGGGAGAGGGCCGGCCTCCTCTCCTCACATGGCCGCTGTCCCCTCCTCCTTCCCAATACCCGAGCAGGGTCTGAGGTGTCCTGTGGAGGAAGAGGAGGCGGCGCTGGGAGCTTTTCACAACCTCCGTCCATTGGTTGTTGGGACAGCGAGTGGATTCATGTGCTCCCCTCCCCCGGCTTCTCCCGCGCTCTGCAGATCTCCTAACATGTGCAGAGCGCGGATAATGGCTGCCTGGCTGAGCAGCTCCCTGACCTCATCTCCGGGATGGACGGCCGTAGTGGAGGACCTGTCAGAGCAGGAATTGCGATCAGCGGGGAGCCAGTCTGCCGGAGTCTCAAGGTACAGACAGCATGTCCTGCTGGCCGACACTGACACATCCTGTAATGTCATTCCCTGACCAAGGGCGCCCCGAAAATCCCTGCTATCAGCCACCTGTCACCTCACACACACACAGCCCTAATGATATGATGCCATCTAATGTCCCCTGTCGTCGTCATCATCATCATCATGCCCCTCATCATTTCCCTGTTCCTGGCATCCCACCACCCTACCTCCGATTCCTGTCATCAAACTTGATATCATCATCCCCCCTGATTGATACCCAACATGTCACGCTTCAAAATTGCGTCCGCTCGTGGAATGGCGACAAACTTTTACCCTTTAAAATCTCCATAGGCGACGTTTAAAAAATTCTACAGGTTGCATGTTTTGAGTTACAGAGGAGGTCTAGGGCTAGAATTATTGCTCTCGCTCCAACGATCGCGGCGATACCTTACTTGTGTGGTTTGAACACTGCTTTCATATGCGGGCACTGCTCACGTATGCGTCCGCTTCCGCGCGCAAGCTCGGCGGGACGGGGCGCGTTCCTGGCTCCTAACTTTTTTAGCTGGCTCCTAGATTCCAAGCAAATTTGTCAAGCCCTGAGGTATTATGGACGATCTCCCAATTGGCGAAGCCCTTTTTCAGGCCTGTAAACGTATCCTCCACCATTGGAAGGCAACTGAACCTCCTAAGTTACGGGAATGGATAGCTCAGATGGGATCCACATTGCGCTTAGAAAAGTATATATTTCAACACAGGGGCCGCCCAGGAAAATTTGACCGGTTATGGGCTCCTTGGTTGAATACCCCAGGTTTATCCCCGCTTGAATTGGTAATCGGTAGGTTGCTTCTTTAAGATGTGTGCTGGTGGGTTGCGGGTGATAGGTATAAATGTGTAAAGACAGACCATTACGTGGTTGTGTCTAGGTGAACACTATTGAGACCTGGATGGCCATATACCTACTGTATATCGGTTTACGGAGTGTAAGAGACTCTAATTATTTTTTGTTCCAATGTTCAATGGAATGACTATTTTCTTTGCACATGTATGTAACCGTTTTTATTATGTGTGTCAATAAAAATCCTTTTTGAGAGAAAAAAAAAAAGACTAGATTTGGCTGACATGACTTCAGACGCAAGAGTTTTTTTATTTTTTTATTTTTTTTACTTTGTTGATATGGAGGGCTTATGTACAACCTCTGAGATCACCAACGTGCCGTACACAAGTGAATATTGAGTTTTAGAGACGGCAAACCCACAACAGGATATAGTCAGACTATGAGCATGCTACAGGATATAGTCAGACTGTGGATATGATGCAAGCTATGATCAGACTGTGGACATGATGCAAGAGAACATCAGAGGCTGTGGACATGCCACATGAGATGGTTGGAGACTGCGGACACGATGCAAGAGATGGTCAGAGAATGAGATTGACAGAGGCTGCACGATACAGTCAGACCCTGTAAACATTTATATAGGTGTTTTTGAAGACCGGGAACATGCTTTAAGACGGGGCTTGACAAATTTTGCTTTGAATCTAGGAGCCAGCTAAAAATGTTAGGAGCCAGGTTTTTGTTTTTAACAACTTGCCTACTGGTTACTTTCACCTCCTTCCTGTCCAGGCCAGTTCTCGGCTTTTAGCGCTGTCACACTTTGAATGAGAATTGCACAGTCATGCAACACTGTACCCATATGAAATTTTTATATATTTTTTTGCACACAAATAGTTTTCTTTCGGTGGTATTTAATCATCAATGTGGGTTTTCGTTTTTGATAAAAAAAAAAAACACAAAATAAAATAATTTTTCTTATTTACTGATGGGCACTGATGAGAGGGCATTGATGACACTGCACTGATGAGTACGGATGGGTACTGCACTGATGGGGTGGCATTGATTAGAGGTCGACCGATATTTTTTCTCTGGCCGATGCCGATATTTAGAAATCGGGGTGGCCGATTATATGATGCCGATTTTTTGCAGCCGATATTTTAGGCCGATTTTTTTTTTTTGGCAGGTAGCACTGGATGGCACTGGCAGGTGGCACTGGTTGGCACTGGCAGGTGGCACTGGTTGGCACCGATTGGCACTGGCAGGTGGCACTGGATGGCACTGGCAGATGGCACTGGCTGGCACTAATTGGCACTGGCTGGGGACACTGGCACTGGCAGATGGCACTGATTGGCAGGTAGCACTGACAGGTGGCACTGGCAGATGGCACTAATTGGCACTGGCAGGGGACCATGGTGCATATGATGGGGAGATGCCCTAAGTTTGTTAAATACTAGACATGTGTATTGGACACTGTTAATATTCCGTTGGAACCCAAGATGTGTTTTGGGGTAGCTGGATAGAGAAGTATATACTTCTCAGATTTGTATGGCGATCCTTCGACTGCTATTTATAGCAATAAAATAGATAGCGCAGAAATGGATCTCCGTGGCTCCCCCAAACCACTCTCTATGGGAAAAAACAGTTAAGTCTTACAAAGAGACTAGAATATGTGGAGAATCTCTCAGACATTTGGAGAGTTTTAAATTAAATGGTGTATTTAAATAATGGATAAACACTATATGGGATGTATATAATATAATTTAAGATGTTTGATGGGAACGCGTTTCAAGAGGGCGAAAGGAGTCTGTTTGATAAATACATATGTATATATTGTACGCTATGAAATATTAAAAATTAAAACTGGAGTCAAAGGTTTTGGCACTGTGAATTGTGTGTATGTTTTGTGGAAAAAAAGTTTAATAACGATGATCTGATAAAAAAAATAAAAAATTTGTTGCCTGGCTTTAGTATTTGGAGTCAATGACCCAGAAAAAGAATGCAAATTAGACAGTATGAAATCGGAACTCCTGATCAGAATACTTGTTTAAGATCAGAGTATTAAAGCCATTGGATCAGAGTAACAGTACCCAGTGTTTTCAAAAGCATGGGTCAGCCGTATAAATTTTCCATAGTTTCCTATTATGGGTGACAGTGGTGTAGTGGGTAGCACTCTCACCTAGCAGTAAAAAAGCCCATGCCAAAAAAAGCCGAATCCCAACCACGAAAACTACCTGCCTGGAGTTTGCATGTTCTCCCTGTGCCTTCGTGGGTTTCCTCCGGGTTCTCCGGTTTCCTCCCACACTCCTAAGACATGCTGGTAGGTTAATTAGCCTCTGTCTAAATTTGCCCTAATATATGAATGTGTGTTAGGGACATTGGATTGTAAGCTCCTTGAGGGTAGGGACCGATGTGAATGTACAATGTATATGTAAAGCGCTGCGTAAATTGACGGCGCTATATAAGTACCTAAATAATAATAATATTACAGGTCTCTTAGCTGCTTCTGTATTAGTGGCAGTTTCGTTCCTATGAAACTGATTTGGGTATGAAGAGCTGGAATATGGCACATGGGATAGACTTTGCAAACTAAAGTGCCCATTGCTGTTGAAATTCACTGTCTGTCTTTTTAAAGTGGTTTTAAAGGCAGCACGTTTTTTTTTTATACCTTATTGCATAAGGTAAAAATGTCTCAGGAATTGTGTTGCTCCATCACCTTTCTGTATACTTAAAGTGGGACAATACTCGCCTCCGCTCCAGCGATGTGACGACCTCAAGCTCCCTGGCGGCTTCCTGGTCTCAATCGCTGGCCACTGTTATTGGCCAGGCGGGGATGATGTCACACTCATGCATGTGTGGGAGTTCAGTCAGATTTGGCTTTGACATATTTAGACGGTGAGCTGCGTGCAAGGGCGTACAGGCAGGTAGGTACCTTTAGTGCAGAAGAGAACAAGCATGTCTCTACTGCATTAAAAAAGTCCTGCTTGTCTGCCAATTTTAATTCAAAAGCCTAAAGTTCCACTTTAAGGGCCCCGTTAACACCTGAGCGATTTTCAGCTTGTAAAACGCTCCGCTCTGAAGCTCCAAAACTCCCAACAATCAAATTTCTATTAATTTCAATGGCCCATGAGTGTTCTGACGCCTGAATCACAAAGTACATGAGATTCTTCTTGGCAGATTACTAGCGTTTTTGGCCCCATAGACTTCAATAAAAATGCCTGACTTGAGCAGAAAAAAAAAAGTTTTTGTAAAATGCTCAAATAACAGCCACCCACCCTTAATTTTCCTTTCCCTCTCCTCCCCCTAGTGCTTTTTTTTGGTCTAAACAAAAACGTCCGAAGCCGTAAAATGCTTGTAATACACTTATAAAACTTTTTAAATAAAGAAAAACACCAGTAAATGGATACGCTTAGGTGTGAATGGAGCATTAGTCCTATCTCAATCCAGTGCTGTGCCCATGTCCCTCTCCCCGCAGGACAGCAGCAGGAGCCATTGGCTGATGTCATTCAAATTCTGTGAGGAGGCAAGGGGATGGGATCCACTGTGTGTGTGTGTGTGTGTGTCTCTATGAAAACCAGGGTAGATTTGATTTAAATCAAGTCGATTTTAAATCAAACATTTTTAAAGAGCAACTGTCATCTCTGTCCCTCAGTGGCTCCTCCTCTGATCTGCTGTTGACTCACCGACCGTCCCATTCACTTTAATGGAATGGCTGGTGATGCGGCAGTGACACAAAAAGGCGAGGAACGTGGCAGCAGCATATGAGTGGACATAATTTGTAGTGTACATAGATTTGCAAAACAATGGGATAAAGGAATATTCTTGAAATTTGTTTTATCTGTGAAATTGTGTGGATGCATCATTGCATGTTATCTCCGCTTGCAGAGCTTAAAGCGAAGCTCCACCCTAAAGTGGAACTAACCCTCCCCCCCCCCTCCGGTGTCATATTTGGCACCTTTCAGGGGGGGGGGGGGTGCAGGTACCTGTCGACTGGTATTTGCACCCACTTCCGGGAGTCCTCTCTGCGGGTATTCTGCGTGTAGTACGTCACTTCCCGCAGAATACGCGTTGTGTTCTGGGAAACACACGGCCCCCAGAACACAACGGGGACCAGTGAGAACGGCACAGCGCAACTCGCGCATGCGCCGTAGGGAACCGGGCAGTGAAGCCGCAAGGCTTCACTGCCTGGTTCCCTCACCAAGGATGGCGGTGGGGGCAACAGAGTGACGAGCGATTGCTCGTCTTCTGCTGCCGACATCGCTGGACTCCAGGACAGGTAAGTGTCCATATATTAAAAGTCAGCAGCTGCAGTATTTGTAGCTGCTGGCTTTTAATATTTTTTTCGGCGGAGCTCCGATTTAAGAATATTCAACCTCATGCTACATAACTAAGCTCCATTTCATGCTGAATAAACTAAATTGTTAATGTATTTTAAATAGAAAACGATCTTTTAGATTTTTACTCCACAAGCATTTTATTAAAATTTGCTAAAAATCAAAAATCCGGTAAAAAAAAAAAAAATCGGACTTTTATCCACCCTTATGAAAACACACAGCCCGGTTCAGTAACGAGCCAGCAGGTTTGCCCCTATAGAAAGCAGCTTGCTATGTGGGCACACACAAAAGATGATGAGCCAAGAGCACCAGCGGGGACCCCAGAAGAGGAGTTTAAAAGTTGTTCTGTGTAATACTATTGCACAGAGCAGGCAAGTAGAACAAGTTTTAATATTTTAGAAACCGCTTTAAGTCCTCTTTTTTTAAGATATTCTGATCATATACTATAAACTCTTCATTTGGCCTGCAGATGGATTCTTTTATAGTTCTATTGCTGTAGAACTGGTTTTACACTAAATTCCTTTATCGGGGCCTTGAGACTATCGCAGCCTTGAGACTAGCATGATCGTAAATCAGAAAAGCCTACGTTCTGCAGTCTGCCAAGGTTGTGCATTAAGGTGTAAAGACTTTAAAATCATGCATTCTACTATATCCCTTCCACAATCCAATTTAACACTTCTCCTGATCACATTCCTTTCCCTTTAGTGTAATAATTGTCTTTTAAATCTGAGAATTCCAGGTCATCTTTATGATCGATGATCAGCCTTGACTTGTTTTATACCGCTCATTGCCACCTTTGCATACCTGGTATTTTTCCCAGAATATTTTTTTTTTAAAAGCTGAAGCAGCATTTTATCTATATAAACATAGTATATAATCCCGCTGTGTGACAAGGGCTTCAACGTGTATGCATAAGCTAAAGGTATATGTCACTCAGTCATGAACACTTATTTAAACTGACTTTTGGAACACTTTTTTGTACACTTTTTACGAATTTTCTAAATGGCCTAATTAAAGCCTTTAGAAATTAAAAACGAAGGGCTTTCCAGCCTCTGGTACTGTCTCTGTGATTCTTGTAGTTACACTGCGTAGGATCATGTAACAAGTGGCTACAGACCCTCCCAGATGCAATGTAAACGGCTGTATAGCTGTGCAGAGTTGTCTGTAGCTAAACACAAATGTGTGTTCTTGATTGACCACCCTTTATACCAGCCTGTTCCATTTATATTCTCAGAAACCAAGGGCTCTGATTCACTTTACCAAAATCCAATCAATCCTAAATGTTCTTGTGATATGGGGTTGCACTGCCAAGTCTCCATTGAGATTTGTCACTTACAGTGCCGAACGGTAATCATACACACATTTGTGCACTTTTGAAACATTATACAAATGATTCATTTGACTGATGGTTATAATTTTGTGTCACATTCTCTAAAATTTGTTCTTTAAATATACTTTAAATATTGGGCAAATAAGTTTGGGTTGCCTTTTCGGCACAAACCATGCCTGGCATTGGGTAATTTGTGAACCTTTGGTCAGCGCTGTATAAAGCATATTTATGGTTATTAGGAGAGAGGGAAAGTACCCAAACCTGAAAGAGCAGTTGACCCTTGTAGTGTGGACACAGACCAACTTCAAGGGAGAATTTTCAAGTTTCCTGGAGTTCAGCTTTAGATGTTTTCAAGTGTGAGCTTCCATTTTTTTCTACAATCCTACGAATGATCAATCAAATAAAATAATCAATGAAATAAAGCTGAAAGCATTTGTTGACTGGTTATAAAATATAAACTGATAATTTTCACAGCTCAAATACGTCACTAACTGGTTGAAATTAAAAGAAAATGTGTGACCCTAGTGTGTACATACAAGGAAAAGGCCAGTTCTAATGGTGAATTCTGGGCATATGGAGCTGCCAAATATGAGACCTAGTTAATTTCAGCTGTTTGCCTGACTTGTTCTCCTAACGAGCAACCTTCACGTTTTGTTTGCAGCATTCATTAATTAGATTAGGGCTGCTGTGTTCAATAGCATAATCACTTTGGATCATCAGCTGAATTTAGAGACACAATAAAGATCTCTATTGCAAAAAAAATTAACAGGAAATTGTTCTCGCGAAAGCCTCGTTTCATGCTGCCTTTTATTCTAGGGACATTTTCATATTTTTCGAGATGAAAAGTGGAATAAAAAATAGGCAACATCTGAATATCTACCATTTTAAAGGAACCTGTGACCAGAGAATATGCAGAGCTCCCGCTAAAAATGCTAGTTGCCTGATTGTCATGTTCTAGTACAATAATTTTTTATTGAAAATCAAAAGTAACCCACACAGGGGGCCTGCAAACGGCAATATTAGAAAAGGTACTAGCGTGCATGACCGGTTACTGAAAAATACTGCACTAATGGAACAACTTGACCCCACAGCCTAAAAAACTTGGGTTGAGTCTGAAGAGCCAGGTTAAAGCGGAGTTCCACCCAAAAGTGGAACTTCCGCTTGAAGCACTCCTCGCCCCCTGACATGCCACACTTCATGTCATTTTTTTTGCGGGGGGAAGTGTGTACTCTCTTTTTAGTGGGACTTCCTGTTCTACGTCCTGCTTCTTTTCTTCGGCTGCCTAGGCGACTCCTCTCGCCCTAGGCAGTCCCTCCCTGCCAGCGATCTTCTGGGACACAACTCGGGTCCCAGAAGATCAGCTGGCTGATAGGAGAGCACAGCGCGACTCAAGCATTCGCAGTGCGCGGCCGTGAAGCCATAAGCTGTCATGGCGGGGTGCCCACAGTTAATATGACGGCACGGAGAAGAGGATGCAGAAAATAACAAAAAGGAAAGAGAAAAAAAAAGGGGGGGATTGTGGTGATTATCCACTAGATTATAAGGCACCATAACTGGCTGGATGTATTGTAGGGAAATCGTAAGATAGCCAAGGTTCCCATATTTTTAAAAATTTAGCATGGGAGTCATGTAAGATGCGTGATCTTTTTGTTGAGCATCATAGTGGTCAAACAGTCCTTCATTGCTACAAAGGAGGCTGTGGGCTTCTTCCAGGCCTTGGCTAAGGTAGGCTTAGCTACAAGAAAAAAGTAGGTGGCCAGTTTCTGTTGGTAGGAAAAAAGACCCTCAATAGAATTGTGCAAGAGGGCTAGCTTTGCATCCTTGCAGATTAGCAAGTGGAACAATGTATGCAAGAGTCCAAACCAAAATCTGATGAGGCATGGGTATGTCGAAGTATGGAGGACAGCTCCACCTTGGCCAGAGCCTCTCTAAAACATCTATTACTATAGCCTGTTTGTCATGTTCAAGTTAATCACAAAGCACTGAGGTCAGAAGAGCAGCATGACTATGAGTTGTTGGATGTCAAGAATGGCAGCCCACATATTAGTCATGTTTGTTTTTATGTTAACCCTGGAAAATGTGCACAATAAGCAATATAAGACCTCTGACACAGATTAAAAATGATGTGACTGTAATACTTAAAGCGGAGTGTCACCCAAAATAACATCTATATATGAGCACACTCCTTACACTACTAACATGTCCAGTAGCCACATCTTTTTTTTTTTCTGTTGTACATACCGTATTATGGCTATGTCAATTTCGGCTTCCGGGTACTCACTCCCGCGGGAGTAGGCGTTTCTATTCTCCCGCAATGTAATCTGGGAGTTCGCATGTCCTGCAGAAAAAGTTCCCCGGCGGATAAGGTTCCCCCCCCCCTGTACTGCACATGCGCGGCACGAACCTCAACGGAGTTTCCAAAAGTAGCCGAACATGTAGAGCTGTGAGTCGGCTCTACGCGGCGCCTGCGCAGTCAGCTCTACACGGCTCTTAGTCATTGCGGAGGCGCCGTGTAGAGCTAACTCGCAGCTCTACATGTTCGGCTACTTTCGGAAACTCCTTTGAGGTTCGTGCCACGCCTGCGCAGTACAGGGGGGTCCTTTTCCGCCGGGGGGACCTTCTTCAGCAGAACACCGTCCACCGCTTCCAGGAAGTCAGTGCTTGTGGGCTTCACAATGCCCACAAGCAAAATGGAAAATTTCTATAGCTGATTTTAAAAGTTCATCTTTTGCCCGAAAACAGACAGGAGAGGTTTGAAGTCACCAAACACGTGAGTACTAATTGGTGATCTAAAAATACATTGAATGCAACCAAAAACAAAAAAATTATTTGCCGCGGAACCTCCGCTTTAATTCTTTCCAGAATTATGCTCTTGCCGAGTTTGTAATCCATGACTCAATGTCAGTTCATTGTCAAGGGCTTGTTAGCCACACAAAGTTTAAAAGGGAGGACAGGCAACCAGCCAGTCCTCAGAAGAGGATTGGATTACATCATCTTTCGCAAATATTGGTACTACTGTTGACAGTTATCAAATGAGTAAGCCCCTTTCCTGACAGAACTACACAGTAACAGCCATCCACAAAGGAAGTGTAAATATTCTGTAGAAGATGACTGATACAGGCTTGCATCACAAAGGTATTGCATTTTCTATATGGTGCTGTTCAGCTACTTACTGGAGTTCTTCAGCAATAACCTAGTAACATCGGAAAGTTTAACTCTGGGCTGTAAT
This sequence comes from Rana muscosa, assembly GCA_029206835.1. Lineage (NCBI taxonomy): Eukaryota > Metazoa > Chordata > Amphibia > Anura > Ranidae > Rana > Rana muscosa. The sequence continues at coordinate 878,266,125 of CM055122.1, read as the reverse complement.
GAGAGCTTGTGACTATGAAAATAGGGCAAGTGTACTGGATGTTTTGAGAGGAGTCTCAATGCTTTCAGCTCCTTAACTAAAAACAACTCTTTTTCCTTACAGCAAGGGTCTCCAAAATTTATTAACAAAGGACCAGCTTACTTTCCTTCAGATTTTAGGGGAGGCCAGATTGTGGCCAGTGGGGGTTAAACATGTTCCAGCAAACAACCTCCCAGATTTGGTGGTCATTGGGATGAAAAAAAAAAAAATAAGTAGCGCCTGTGGTCCTCAGGAGCAAGAATAGTGCCCCGTCATTGGTGGCAGTGGGAAAAATTGTGTCCCATCCTTAGTATCTTTGAGAGAAACTGTGTCCCCATCATTGGTGTCAGTGTGGCAAAATATGCCCCACAGTTTTTTTTTTTAAGTCAGTGGTAAGAATAGTGTCCCAAAGGCTGGATAAAGGCGCACTGATCTGAGTTTTTTTTGTCCGTGTTTAGTTCTGTCAGCATAAAACCATGCAGGATCACAATGTATTGGCATCATATACAAACATACAGTTATTAAATATCTGGAAATATGTTTAGCATCATAAAACAAGATTTAATTAATTCCATTTACATACACTTTAACCACTTGTCCACCGCCCACCGTCAAATGACAGCGGGCAGAAGACTCTATTGCTCTGACTGGACGCCATATGACATTGCGCCTTTAAAAAACACTAGGGGGCGCGCGCGCCGCGTCACTGGGGACCCGATGCGTGTTCCCGGTGGCCGCGATGGCCGCCAGGCAACCGCGATTGCCCAGTAACCGAGCAGGACCGTGGATCTGTGTGTGTAAACACACAGATCCACGTCCTGTCAGGGAGAGGAGACCAATGGTGTGTCCCTTGTACATAGGGACAACCATCGGTCACCTCCCCCAGTCAGTCCCCTCCCCCCACAGTAAGAATCGCTTCCAGGGAATACATTTAACCCCTTCCTCGCCCCCTAGTGTTAACCCCTTCCCTGCCAGTCATGTTTATATGTTAAACAATGCATTTTTATAGCACTGATCGCTGTATAAATGTGAATGGTCCCAAAAATGTGTCAAGTATCCGATGTGTCCGCTGCAATATCGCAGTCACGATAAAAATCCCTGATTGCCGCCATTACTAGTATAAAAAAAGAAAAATGCTATAAATCTATCCTCTATTTTGTATCTGCTATAACTTGCGCAAACCAATCAAAAAATACGATTATTGCGATTTTTTTTTAACAGAAATATGTAGAAGAATCACGCTGCCTTTTTTTAGTGTATTCTGGCTTCAGAATGAAAACCAAAATGAAAAATGGTTAAAACCCAGTCTGCTTTTTTTTTCCATTGGGGAGACTTTTTGCCTGGTGGGGGCAGTTTTTTGGGGGAGAGCTCTGAACTGGGGTGAGGAATTGGAGAGGACAATTTTTTTTTTTTGTGTACATCGTGTGTTTCCTATTCCTGAGCCTCCTGCCGTGCGTTATGTACTCCTGAGCCCAGCACTATATAAACTTTGATGTACATTTCATACTCCTGTACAAAGTGTTCATTGTCACAAAAGTTGCTGGTAGCTGTGTAGTCAAACTATTTTGTGACGTTCTTCTTTAATGTTGTGCATGTTAGTTTGACATTTCATATTATGGATATGTGTCTGCTGTACCATGTACTTTTGATTTAAAAAAATATCCCGTTGCCTTTGTATTTCTTCTTTTGTGTGAAATACCTGGTGATCACACAGTCCCCTTGCTTTCATAATTCAGACTGACCACACTCAGTATGGTCGGTTTTCTTGCTATGCTGGCAGAACACCCTGCCTGTCCTCCAATGGTCAGACTTGTGCTGACACGCCCCCTTGTCCATCTCTTCAGTGGGAAGATCAGTGTATTGCTGTTTCTTTACCTCCTGCTGACACGTTCCCCTGCAGTCTCCACCCTCGGCTCTTATTCAGCTGAGCGTAGAGGTTGTGATGTATTTTTTTAAAGACAGTAAAGGTATTTATAATGTGTTTTTTAGATCTATCTATCTATCTATCTATCTATCTATCTATCTATCTATCTATCTATCTATCGAGAGAGATCATACACATACACACACACACACACAATGTTTTGCCTTGCACTGTAACTAGTGACAATGGGGGTGGCAGAGTACCTGCACCTATTCCCTAACCAAAAAAAGCCCTGATGACTATTTACTTTTCGATCTTGACAGTTCGTTTGTTTCAAAATAAACCAATTGATCTCTGAATAGTGAGGTGATGTTGGTAATTCTACCTGACTGTAGTTTTTTCTTTATACCATTCATGTCTCACTGGGATTAACACCTCACTGGCTGCCACCACCTTAGGACCTTGCAAAAGAATAATTGCCTTGTTCTGCAAAGGACACTCCGCTAACAACAAGCTTGTACCTCGGGAGATGTTTTGTCGTCAACACAGATGCATTTGTTCTGTTGATCCTGAAAAATGGAACAGTGGCTTACATTGTGGTCTGAAAAGATTAATAAACTCATCTAAAGCCAGCAATTAAGACCAACTTGGTAAAATGTCTTTCAAAAGTTTTATTTAGTCCAACCGAAGCTGGTATTTAGATTCTGGGTACTGTAGATGATTGAGGACCCAGCCCCCCTACTAGTGTCCTAAATCAGTCCTGGACATTATATCTGCTAAAAGCTGCTAGCACTGCTCTATCATGAAATTGGTCTATAAATGCCTTTTAGCCAGCTAATTGTTTTCCTCTTGTTAGGTTAGCCTTTTTTTTTTTTTTTTTTTTTTTTCTACTATTCCTTGGTGAAAACTTTATTTCATGCAATGGATGTTTTAAGATTCACCCAATTTTATTCTTATTGTTTTCAACTCTAACACTGCAAAGGCCGTTCATTCTAAAATCTTAAAGCGATTTGTTCATAAGCAATCGTCTACAATGAAAACTACACTTCTTGGAGTGTACATCACCTTGGTCCCTCCTGCTGACCTCCGTACCAGTACTGTAGCCTGTAGCGGCATGGAGGTTCCCTGGGGGGAAACACTGACTGTATAGTATTATCACAATGATATAGAGGTTGTTTATACCAATTGTAAAGCTAATTTCCACTGTGTTAAATTAATGGGTGTGCTTTTGTGCAGACAGACGCCTGCCTTTACATGCACATGAACTTTAATGGCATCACAGTCTTGGTCCGTAGGGTGCTTTGTGCACTGGTCCAAATCATTTGGTGGAGGGGGATTATGGTGTGGTGTTATTTTTCAGGGGTTTTGCCTGGCCCCTTAGTTCCAGTGAAAGGAACTCTTAAGGCGTCGGCATACCAAGACATTTTGGACAGTTTCATGCTCCCAAATTTGTGGGAACAGTTTTGGGATGGCCCCTTCCTGTTTCAACATGAATGTGCACAAACAAGGTCCATAAAAGACACGGATGTGCGGTTTTGGGGTGGAGGAACTTGACTGGCCTGCACAGAGTCCTGACCCCAACCGGATAGAACACCTTTGGTATGAATTAGAGTGGAGACTGCGAGCCAAGCCTTGTCCACATCAATGCCTGACCTCATAAATGTGTTTCTGAAAGAACGGTCAAACATTCCCATAGACACACTCCTAAACCTTGTGGACAGCCTTCCCAGAAGAATTGAAGCTGTTCTAGCTGCAAAGGGTGGGCCAACTCAATATTGAACCCTTCAGACTAAAGCCCCATACACACTATTAGATTTTCTGCAGATTTTTGTCTTCAGATTTACCAAAACCATAAAATATGAGGTCAAAGCTTTAAGAGTTTCAATTTGTATGTGATCAGGCAGGCCCTTGCACTACATAGTTTTGGTGAATCTGAAGATAAAAATCTAATAGTGTATATGGGGCTTTAGACTGGGATGCCATTAAAGTTCACGTGTGTGTAAAGGCAGGTGTCCCAATACTTTTGACAATATAGTGCGCCCACACGCCCATACCCACAAGCGCACACGCACACACCCACACATAGACATTTTATTTTAATTTCTTTTTTCACATAGACTATACAAGGCTTTACCGGGTAAAATTCAAATGCTTACAATGCTGCTTGCTCTTTAAAATATACATTTAATGATATAGTCATATATACAGAGCCTTATTAATTTGTGTGTCTTTATATCTGTTCAAGTAGTAGCAATGTGTAATTGTGTATAAAGCATTACAGTATTTAAGGGCCATTTCTGGACAGGCCATCTGTTTACGCTCAACAGTTTTAATAAACTTTCTTAGTAAATATTAAATGAATTCCCTCCTATCAGCTTTTCCTTTTGCTCTGGTAAAGATGGAGCAATTAAATGTTTCTGGGAAAGGGTAACCATTAGAAGCTTCTGACATTTAGCTGATGTTATCAGAAAGACCTTCACTGCACAGGAAAGTAATCGGCTTGCTAGAAGAGTCACGGAAACTTGTTTCACCCAAAGCATCCCTTCTTTTCTTAGAACACCATCAGCGTGTAAAGTCAGATCCTTGGGTGAGCACTGTTGGAACAGATCTGATATGATGAAAATTTTCTTCTCCTTTTTCAATATATTTTTGTTGCAAGTTAAAACAAATAGAAATAACTTGTTGCAGCTCAATACTGCCACATAGTTTTAGAGCCTAAAGCTGAAGTCCAGAGCTATGTAAAGACAAAAAAAAAAAAAAAATTGGTTTCAAACGCAATGCAAGGCACTGCATGGCAAATCAACCCATTACAAAGAAAAGGCAGCGCAACACGCATGTATTAACGGATGCATTGTGGTGTGAAATGAGGTCTAAATGGAAAAGGCTTTGCTAAGCCCTCTGTCGGAATCCAGCAAACTGCATAGCATTGCTGCTGGGAAATCCCCTGTTTTTTTTCTTTAAAAGAATGCCTTATTTACCAACCTCTGGCTGTCCTAGTTTCTCCAGACTTGCTCTGGTCCTTACTGAGGGCACCACCAGAGCACAGCAGTGCCTTTTCTAGGTTACATTCAGAAATAATACCTCTTTCACACTGAGGCAATATTCAGGCGTTTTAGCACTAGAAATAGCCTCTAAATAGCGCCTGAAAACCACCTCCCATTCACTTCAGTGTGTCTTTTCACACTGGGCGGTGTGCTTTTGGGACTTTGGCAAAAGTCCTGCAAGCAGCATCTTTGGGGTGGTTTGGGAGCGCTGTATTTAGCACTCCCAAAACGCCCTGCCCATTGAAATGAATGGGCAGCTCTTCCAAAGCGCCTGAAAAGTGCTTCCAAAGCACTTCACAAGTGCTGCAACGCGGCCGTTTTTAACCACTACTGATGACAAAAGGTATTTGGCAGTTTATATTTACTAAAATAATTATTTTTCCATGTTCTGTGTACTGTGGGAGACCAGATATAGTGAATGCAGGCTCCTGGGTTTAGTAACCCTTTAAGAGACCACGTTTTAGCATACATGCTATGACCGTGTAAGGAATCGGGTCTTTGTTAATATGAAAAAGGGCAGCACAGTAGCCCAGATGAACTAACAAGCATTGTTCTGACTGCGATAAGCTGATAAGGCCCCTTGTACACTGGGCCATTTAGGAGCAATGAGTCCCTCCCAGAGTTTTGGTGCCCTGAGGAGGACAGGTACAGCTGGAACTCTTAGTACAGTGTTCAGCCAGTCTAGGCATAGCCTGCAGTAGACTTTGACAGGCTACCGTCAGTGGGGGTGGGGCTGGGTGCTGCACTTGTCCCTCCCCCGCGCACTAAAATGTACTGCTTCTAGACTGCAACAGGCCTAAAATCAGTTTGTTAACCACTTAAGCCCCGGACCATTTGGTAGCTAGAGGACCAGAGGTGATTTCAGAATTTTGCACTGCGCTGCTTTAACTGTAAATTGTGCGGACATGCAATGTTGTACCCAAACAAAATTTGCGTCCTTTTCTTCCCACAAATAGAGCTTTCTTTTAATGGTATTTGATTGCCTCTGCGATTTTTTTATTTTTTGCGATATAAACGGAAAAAGACCGAAAATTTGGAAAAAAAATATTTTCTACTTTTTGTTATAAGAAAAATCGAATAAACTCAATTTTAGTCATACATTTAGGCCAAAATGTATTCAGCCACATGTCTATAGTAAAAAAAAATGTCAATAAGCGTATATGTATTGGTTTGCGCAAAAGTTATAGCGTTTACAAACTAGGGTACATTTTCTGGAATTTACACAGCTTTAAATTTATGACTGCCTATCTCATTTCTTGAGGTGCTAAAATGGCAGGGCAGTACAAAACCCCCCCAAATGACCCCATTTTGGAAAGTAGACACCCCAAGGAAATTGCTGAGAGGCATGTTGAGCCCATTGAATATTTTTTTTTTGTCCCAAGTGATTGAATAATGACAAAAAAAAATAAAAATTACAAAAAGTTGTCACTAAATGATATATTGCTCACACATGCCATGGTCATGTGTGGAATTGCACCCCAAAATACATTCTGCTGCTTCTCCTGAGTATGGGGATACCACATGTGTGGGACTTTTTAGGAGCCTAGCCACGTACGGGACCCCGGAAACCAAGCACCGCCTTCAGGATTTCTAAGGGCACAAATTTTTGATTTCACTCCTCACTACCTATCACAGTTTCGAAGGCCAAAAAATGCCAAAATAGCACAAAACCCCCCAAATGACCCCATTTTGGAAAGTAGACACCCCAAGCTATTTACTGAGAGGCATGTTCAGTCCATGGAATATTTTATATTTTGCCACAAGTTGCGGGAATATGACAAACTTTTTTTTTTTTGCACAAAGTTGTCACTAAATGATATATTGCTCACACATGCCATGGGCATATGTGAAATTACACCCCAAAATATATTCTGCTGCTTCTCCTGAGTACGGGGATACCACATGTGTGGGACTTTTTGGGAGCCTAGCCGCGTACGGGACCCCAAAAACCAAGCACCGCCTTCAAGGTTTCTAAGGGCATAAATTTTTGATTTCACTCCTCACTATCTATCACAGTTTTGAAGGCTATAAAATGCCAAGATAGCCCAAAACCCCCACAAATGACCCCATTTTGGAAAGTAGACACCCCAAGCTATTTGCTGAGAGGCATGGTGAGTATTTTACAGCTCTCATTTGTTTTGAAAATGAAGAAAGACATATTTTTTTTTTTTTTTTTCAATTTTCAAAACTTTGTGACAAAAAGCGAGATCTGCAAAATACTCAACATACCTCTCAGCAAATAGCTTGGGGTGTCTACTTTCCAAAATGGGGTCATTTGGGGGGGTTTTGTGCCATCTGGGCATTCCATGGCCTCCGAAACTGTGATAGGCAGTGAGGAGTGAAATCAAAAATTTACACCCATTGAAATCCTGAAGGCGGTGCTTGGTTTTCGGGGTCCTGTATGCGGCTAGGCTCCCAAAATGTCTCACACATGTGGTATCCCCGTACTTAGGAGAAGCAACAGAATGTATTTTGGGGTGTAATTCCACATATAACCATGGCATGTTTGAGCAATATATAATTTAGTGACAACTTTTTGTACATTTTTTTTTTTTTTTGTCATTATTCAATCACTTGGGACAAAAAAAAATATTCAATGGGCTTAACATGCCTCTCAGCAAATAGCTTGAGGTGTCTACTTTCCAAAATGGGGTCATTTGGGGGGTTTTGAACTGTCCTGGCATTTTATGCACAACATTAGGAAGCTTATGTCACACATCATCCACTCTTCTAACCACTTGAAGACCAAGCCCTTTCTGACACTTTTTGTTTCCATGAAAAAAATATTTTTTTTGCAAGAAAATTATGTTGAACCCCCAAACATTATATATTTTTTTAAAGCAAAGGCCCTACAGATTAAAATAGTGGGTGTTGCATTTTTTTTTTCATACAGTATTTTCGCAGCGATTTTTCAAACGCATTTTTTGGGGGAAAAACACACTTTTTTTATTTTTAATGCACCAAAAAACACTATATTGCCCAAATGTTTGATGAAATAAAAAAGATGATCTTAGGCCGAGTACATGGATACCAAACACGACATGCTTTAAAATTGCGCACAAACGCGCAGCGGCGACAAACTACATTCATTTTTAAAAGCCTTTAAAAGCCTTTACAGGTTACCACATTCGATTTACAGAGGAGGTCAACTGCTAAAATTACTGCCCTCGATCTGACCTTCGCGGTGATACCTCACATGCATGATGCAATTGCTGTTTACATATGACGCTAGACCGACGCTTGCGGTGCTTTTTTTTTTATTTATTTTTTATTTTGCTTTTTTATTTGATTTTTAAACTGTTCCTTCCATATTTATTTTTTATTTTTTTTATTATTGTTATCTCAGGGAATGTAAATATCCCCTATGATAGCAATAAGTAGTGACAGGTACACTTTTTTTTGAAAAAAAATGGGGGGTTAGACCCTAGATCTTTCCTCTGCCCTCAAAGCATCTGACCACACCAAGATCGGTGTGATAAAATGCTTTCCCAATTTCCCAATGGCGCTGTTTATATCCGGGGGGGGGGGCATTCCCTCCCACTGCTTGTAAAAGCAGTCTAGAGGCTAATTATCTGCTAGAATTGCTTTTACATGAAAGCCGGCCACTGGCTGAAAAGAATGATACCAAGATGATACCTAAACCTACAGGCATCATTCTGGTATAACCATTTAAAGTCCAGCAACATACCAGTACGTTGCTGGTCCTTGTTGGACATGTATTGTAATCTTTTTTTTCATGCAGCCTGTTGGCTGAACGAAAAAAAAGATTGATCGGTCGGTATGCCCACCATTAGAATACCTCCCTCCATCCACCCACTTCTAATGATGGGCATATATGCCGAAGCATGGGGGCATCCTCCCGCAAAAAAGTTATGCCGCGTACACACGGTCAGACTTTTCCACGGGCAAGCCTTTGTCGGAATTTCGACCGTATGTACGTGGCATAAAAGGTTATGCCACGTACACACGGTCTGACTTTTCCACGGGCAAGCCTCCGTCGGAATTTCGACCGTATATACGCGGCATTAGGAGCAAAATCGCTCCTCCGCCCCTGCTGCCCCCATGCTTCGGCATATACGGTATGCTCTTTTTTTTAACTCTGGTGGTGAAATCACCTCCTACAGCATTGGAGTCACGGCTTTATGTATCGTGGGAGCAAACGCTGTTGCTGTCAAGATAAATAGATCCGCGCTGCAACTGAATGGCGTACCTGCTAAGCAAATGATGGTTAAAATTAAAACAAAGTAACATTACAGTACAACAGTAAGACCTTACCATACCATACCTGCAAAGCAAATACCAAAACAAAACCTAGTAAAAAATAAAACACTTTTTTTTAACGCAACCTGTGCCTAAAATATATATATGCCGAAGCATGGGGGCATCCTCCCGCAAAAAAGTTATGCCGCGTACACACGGTCTGACTTTTACACGGGCAAGCCTCCGTCGGAATTTCAACAGTATGTACGCGGCATTAGGAGCAAAATCGCTCCTCTGCCCCTGCTGCCCTCATGCTTCGGCATATATGCTCTTTTTTTTTTTTAAACTGTGGTGGTGAAATCACCTCCTACAGCACTGGAGTCACGGCTTTATGTATCGTGGGAGCAAACGCTGTTGCTGTCAAGATAAATAATTCCGCGCTGCAGTTGAATGGCGCACCTGAAAACAAAAAATTACATACCTGAAAAGCTAGCATGATAAAACATTGCAGAATGGAATACAGTAAAAAAGAGCAGAACAATAGAGAGAAAATAGAGAGAGAGAGAGAGAACAATAAAACTACAACTATTTTTTGTTTTTTTATTTTATATTTTTTTGTTTTTGTTTTTTACGTTTTTTTTTGTTTTTTTTTACACTTTTTTTTTTTTTTGTAACTTTAACAACTGTAATGGTTCGGGTCTCTCAAAATGTAATGGCATCTTGGGAGACCCTGTGTAAGTGTGTCCTAGTCTGTGAAATGCTGTACCCTACGCTAAAACTTCACTTTTGAGTGGTAGCGTCCAAAACATTCACCAAGGCAAAGACCAGGCTTGTCAGGACAGAGTGGACAATGACGGGTGTCACGCCTAAATCCGCGCTTGCTACAGACACGACATCTTTTTTGGGGGGCTCGTTGGGTAGGGGTACTCGGGAGGACATACGTATAATGCCTCTCATGCAGCCGGCTTACTGCATTTGGTTGGGGATGGTGAGGTGCAGAACCGCCTGGATACAGGAGTTCTGTGACTATCTCATTCTGGAATTTTAGAAGAGATAAAGTCCCGCCTGAAGCTCTTTATAGCACATGAGCGTTCAGCAAAGCCAATTGAAATAAGGATAGAGACACTTTTTTGTACCAGCGTCTCGCCTTACGGTCAATTAGATACGGCGCCAACAACTGGTCGTTGAGGTCCACCCCTCCCATATTTTTGTTATATTCGTGGACACAGAGGGGTTTCTCCACAACACCAGTCGCCGTAGGAATTTGGACTGTCGTGTCTGCATGAAGGGAGGTAAGAAGGAAAACATTCTTATTGTCCCTCCACTTCATAGCGAGCAAATTATTACACTTTACGCAGGCTCTCTCCCCCAGCCTAAGACGGGCATCTACAAGCCGCTGGGGAAAGCCCCGGCGATTAGGTCGCACGGTGCCACATGCTCCAATCTGATGATCAAACAAGTGACTAAACAGTGGCACGCTCGTGTAATAATTGTCCACATACAAGTGGTACCCCTTTCCGAATAAGGGTGACACCAATTTCCACACTATCTTGCCAGCGCTCCCTATGTAATCTGGGCAGTTGACCGGCTCAACCTGACTATCTTTTCCCTCATAAGCCATAAAGCTCCATACATAGCCTGTTGCCCTGTCACAGAACTTATAGAGCTTGACCCCATATCTGGCACACTTGCTGGGAAGGTACTGCTTGAAAGCCAAGCGGCCAGAAAATTTAATCGGGGACTCATCAACGCAGACAGCTTGATCGGGAATAAACAAGGCTGCAAAACGTTCGTTGAAGTGGTTTATGAGGGGCCGAATTTTATAGAGCCGGTCGTATTCAGGGTCCCCACGTGGACGACAAAGTTCATTGTCGTTGAAGTGCATGAACCGCAAAATCTGCTCGTATCGTTTCCTGGGCATGGAGGCAGAGAACACGGGCATGTGGTTAATTGGGTGCGTGGACCAATAAGCACGCAATGACGGGAATTTATGTGTGCCCATGTTGAGGGAAAGGCCCAGAAAGGTCTTAAATTCGGAAACCGTAATTGCTTTCCAATCTTTGGCAATGGAAGGCAACTGGGGATTAGCGGCGATGAATTGACCAGCATATAAATTACTCTGGTCCACAACAGATCTATAGAGATCTTCCGTGAAAAACAGCGAATAATAATCAATTGGCATAAAATCAGCTGTTTCCACCTGAATTCCGGGTTGGGCAGTGAATGGGGGAAGTACGGGTTCTGCAGAAGTGGTGGGGACCCAATCAGGATAGGCGAATTCTGCAGGAAGAGCACTATGGGTATGACGGGCCTGCCTTTGTCTTCTTATTGGTGGCAGCGGGACACTACTTGTGCTTGCCACCTCGCCAGCTTGAACTGCACTTATGGGACTCGCCACGTCACCACGTGATACTGCAGTGCTGGATGTACGCCCAGGCTGTACTAGGCCGCTGGTGCTTGCCAATTCACCAGAAGGAATAGCGGCGCTAGTACTCCTCTGCTCCATGATACGAGAGCCCTGCGGTTCTTGCTCCTCAACAACCTCAGAAGATCGGGATCGGGTACGCCTGACCTTAGCAGGGACCTCAACTTCGTCGTCAGAGCTATCTGACGTGGGGCCGCTGACGTCACTGTCTTCTACGGGAAGATATTCTGAGCCTGAATCTGACAGGTACGTGACCTCCTCTTCACTATCTGTCATGCTCAGAATCTCGTAGGCCTCTTTACTAGTGTACCTTCGACTTGCCATTTTGGGCTCTAAATTTAGGGGTACACTAGTAAGATTCACAGGGAAAAAAAGCACCTGACTGTCGTCAGCAAATATATCAAACGCTACAAAAAAAAACTGTTAGCGATCGCAGGGATCAGGCCTGTCTCTGCGAACGCTGCAGTTATGTGTTTTGTGTTTGGTAAGTGACAGTGATCGATCGATACTGCACTTGGGTGGGCTGGGCTGGGCGGAGGGGCTAAACGCAGGTGCTAGCAGGGATCTGGGCTGATCCCGCTAACACTGCATTTTTGGTAACCCTAAACCGCTGGGGACGCTAGTATAGATCTGATCAGATACTATACCACTAAGGGAGGTGTATGCTTTGCGCGTGGGCGTTAGCGTTACTGGCACTAACCTAACGCTGCCTGGGGCGACGCAGACCCTCTCTGGTGCTAAAAACTAATTGATCTCACCCGCCGGGCGATCAGGGGGTTAAACCTTTATTGGGTTATATACGGCGGGTGCCCTGATGCTATAAAAAGCAAACTAACCAACCAGCGTCACCCGTAACCTTTTATATGGTGATCACTGGTGAAAGGGTTAACTAGGGGCAATCAGGGGGTTAAAACCTTTATTAGGTTTAATATGGGGGTACCCGACGCTATATAAAAACCTGACGGGTTACCTAAATAACTAAATGACTAACTGGGTAACCAGTGTCACCAGTGACGCTTATACGGTGATCACTGGTGAAAGGGTTAACTCTAGGGGCAATCAGGGGGTTAAAATAATATATGGGGGTACCTGGCGCTATAAAAACCTGCGGCGAAACTAAAAATAAATAACTGGCTATCTAGGGCACCACCGGCACTAAATACAGCGATCGAAAATACGATCGCTTAGTGACGCTGGCGTTAGGGGGTGAAAGGGTTACCGGGGGGGCGATCAAGGGGTTAAACCTTTATTAGGGGTGGTTGGGGGGCTACCCTGGACCTAAAGGGGCCTAAACCTAACTGCCCTGCAACTTTTTACTGTCACAGATGACACTAAATGCAGTGATCAGTAAAATAAATGATCACTGCAATCAGTGACACTGTGATTGGGGGCTGGGGGGTGATCTGGGGGGTGAAATGTGTGCCTATGTGTACCTATGTGTCAGTGGACTGTTGGTGCACTAACCTGCTTCTTCTCTCCTCGGCGCCGGGAACGAAAAGACCGACATCACTTCCTCTGCCTGTGTTTACATTACACAGGCAGAGGGAGCATTTTCATTCGCCGGGAGCGATCGCGGGGGGTGGCCGGAATCGAATGGCCGCCCCCTCATCTCGGAACGCTCCCCAACGATAAACGGCCGCTCACTGTATAGGAGGGGGGTCCGATCGGACCCCCCAACTGTACAAAGGCGATCACGTACACTGTACGTGATTGTGCCTGTCGGTGCCATTCTGCCGACGTACATATACAGTGAGCGGTCGTTAAGTGGTTAAATACATTAGCTACTAGCTTAGGGTATGGACCTGTATCTGATGTACTATCCAACGCCATGAAAGATCAATGTTCGCATAAATTCCTAGTTGACTTTAAACCACCTCCACATCAGTTACTCTTGTATTTAAACATCAGCACTTCATGAATTTAGTCTGAGTTTTTTTTTTTTATAGGTTATTTATAAACCATCAAACTTGTGGTTCTTGGCAATCCATCTGGCACTCTTTGAAGTGGTAGAGCTTTGAGACTCTGCTTGCTGAACAAGGTTTGTGGTTTGTACGTGTGTTGTAACACTTCAAAACAAAAAAAAACATGTTTTTTTATATAGCAAAAATGGATACATTTGCTGAAGGTGAGCTCCGTACAAGTATAAGGCCTCATGCCCACAGACGTTTTTACAGCCGCGTTTTTTACAGCTTAACCACTTAACGACCGCCCACTGTAAATATACGTCAGCAGAATGGCACCGACAGGCAGAATCACGTACATATACGTGATTGCCTTTGTATAGTTGGGGGGTCCGATCGGACCCCCCTTCTTTACAGTGGGTGGTCGTTTTACCTTCGGGAGCGATCCGGCATGAGGGGACGGCCGTTCGATTCCGGCCACCCCCTCTCGATCGCTCCCGGCGAATGAGAGAGCTTCCCCTGCCTGCCAGGAAGGAGGACGTGATGTCATCTCTCCTGGGGCGCTCACATATACCGAGCGCCGTACAGGAGAAGATGCAGGTTAGTACACAAAACAGCACACTGACACCAGGACACATAGGCACATAAATCGCCCCCCCAGACACCCCCAGATCACCCCCCAGTCACAGTGTCACTGATTGCAGTGACCATTTATTTAGTGATCACTGCAATCAGTGACATTTGGGACTGTTAAAGTGTCACTACATTTAGTTTTAGGTCCAGTGTAGCCCCCTAACCCCCCCCCTAATAAAGGTTTAACCCCCTGATCACCCCCCAGATAACCCTTTCACCCCCTAGCACCGCCGTCACTAAGCAATCATTTTTCTGATCGATGTCTTAGCGTCGGTGATGCTGATCGGTAGCCAGTAATTTTTTTAGGTTCGCCGCAGGTTTTTATAGCGTCGGGTACCCCTATATATTACCTAATGAAGGTTTAACCCCCTTGATCGCCCCCCAGGTAACCCTTTCACCCCCTATCACCACTGTCACCAAGTTATAATTTTTCTGATCGATGTCTTAGCGTCGGCGATGCTGATCGTTAGCCAGTAATTTTTTTTAGGTTCGCCGCAGGTTTTTATAGCGTCGGGTACCCCCATATATTACCTAATAAAGGTTTAACCCCCTTGATCACCCCCCAGGTAACCCTTTCACCCCCTAGCACCGCCGTCGCTATGCGATCATTTTTCTGATCGATGTCTTAGCGTCGGTGATGCTGATCGGTAGCCAGTAATTTTTTTTTAGGTTCGCCGTCAGGTTTTTATATAGCGTCAGGTACCCCCATATATTACCTAATAAAGGTTTTAACCCCCTAATTGCCCCTAGTTAACCCTTTCACCAGTGATCATATAAGTGTTACGGGTGACGCTGGTTAGTTAGTTTGCTTTTTATAGTGTCAGGGCACCCGACGTACATAACCCAATAAAGGTTTAACCCCCTGATCGCCCGGCGGGTGATATCAGTTAGGTTTTAGCGTCAGAGAGGGTCTGCGTCACACCCCAGGCAGCGTCAGGTTAGTGCCAGTAGCGCTAACACCCACACGTGAAGCATACACCCCCCTTAGTGGTATAGTATCTGATCAGCTCAATATCTGATCTGATCAGATCTATACTAGCGTCCCCAGCAGTTTAGGGTTCCCAAAAACGCACTGTTAGTGGGATCAGCCCAGATACCTGCTAGCACCTGCGTTTTGCCCCTCCGTCCAGCCCAGGCCACCCAAGTGCAGTATCGATCGATCACTGTCACTTGCAAAACACAACACACATAACTGCAGCGTTCGCAGAGACAGGCCTGATCCCTGCGACTCCAGTGCTGTAGGAGGTGATTTCACCACCACAGTTAAAAAAAAAAAAGCATATATGCCGAAGCATTGGGGCAGCAGGAGCGGAGGAGCGATTTTGCTCCTAATGCCGCGTATATATGGTCGAAATTCCGACGGAGGCTTGCCCGTGGAAAAGTATGACCATGTGTACGCGGCATAACTTTTGCGAGAATATGCCCCCATGCTTCGGCATATATAAATGGTGCATGTATGCCCATCATTAGAAGTGGGTGGATGAAGGGCGGTATTCTAATGGTGGGCATACCCACCGATCAATCTTTTTTTTTTTTCGTTCAGCCAACAGGCTGCATGAAAAAAAAGATTACAATACATGTCCAACAAGGACCAGCAACGTACTGGTATGTTGCTGGACTTTGAATGTTTATACCAGAATGATGCCTGCGGGTTTAGGTATCATCTTGGTATCATTCTTTTCAGCCAGCGGCCGGCTTTCATGTAAAAGCAATCCTAGTGGCTAATTAGCCTCTGGACTGCTTTTACAAGCAGTGGGAGGGAATGTCCCCCCCCCCGGATATAAAAAGCGCCATTGGGAAATTGGGAAAGCATTTTATCACACCGATCTTGGTGTGGTCAGATGCTTTGAGGGCAGAGGAAAGATCTAGGGTCCAATAGACCCCAGTTTTTTCAAAAAAGAGTACCTGTCATTACCTATTGCTATCATAGGGGATATTTACATTCCCTGAGATAACAATAAAAGTGATAAAAATAAATAAATATGGAAGCAACAGTTTAAAAATAAAATAAAAAAGCAAAATTAATAATAAAAAAAAAAAAAGCACCCCCTGTCCTGCCCTGCTCTTGCCCAATGGCAAACGCAAGCGTCGGTCTGGCGTCATATGTAAACAGCAATTGCACCATGCATGTGAGGTATCACCGCGAAGGTCAGATCGAGGGCAGTCATTTTAGCAGTAGACCTCCTCTGTAAATCTAACGGGGTAACCTGTAAATGCTTTTAAAGGCTTTTAAAAATGTATGTAGTTTGTCGCCAATGCGCGTTTGTGCCAAATTTTAAAGCATGTCGTGTTTGGTATCTATGTACTCGGCCTAAGATCATCTTTTTTATTTCATCAAACATTTGGGCAATATAGTGTGTTTTAGTGCATTAAAATTAAAAAAAGTGTATTTTTTCCCAAAAAAATGCGTTTGAAAAATCGCTGCGCAAATACTGTGTAGAAAAAAAAATGCAACACCCACCATTTTATTCTGTAGGGCATTTGCGTTAAAAATATATATAATGTTTGGGGGTTCAACATAATTTTCTTGCAAAAAAAAATGTTTTCATGTAAACAAAAAGTGTCAAAAAGGGCTTTGTCTTCAAGTGGTTAGAAGAGTGGATGTAAGCTTCCTAATGTTGTGTATAAAATGCCAGAACAGTTCAAAACCCCCCCAAATGACCCCATTTTGGAAAGTAGACACCCCAAGCTATATACTGAGAGGCGTGTCGAGTCCATGGAATATTTTATATGTTGACACAAGTTGCGGAAAAAATACAATTTTTTTTTTTTTTTTTTTGCACAAAGTTGTCACTAAATGATATATTGCTCAAACATGCCATGGGCATATGTGGAATTACACCCCAAAATACATTCTGTTGCTTCTCCTGAGTACGGGCATACCACATGTGTGAGACTTTTTGGAAACCTAGCCGCGTACGGGACCCCAAAAACCAAGCACCGCCTTCAGGCTTTCTAAGGGTGTCAATTTTTGATTTCACTTCTCACTCCCTATCACAGTTTCGGAGGCCATGGAATGCCCAGATGGCACAAAACCCCCCCAAATGACCCCATTTTGGAAAGTAGACACCCCAAGCTATTTGCTGAGAGGTATTGTGAGTATTTTGCAGATCTCGCTTTTTGTCACAAAGTTTTGAAAATTGAAAAAAAAAAGAAAAAAAAAAAAATGTTCTTTCTTCATTTTCAAAAACAAATGAGAGCTGTAAAATACTCACCATGCCTCTCAGCAAACAGCTTGGGGTGTCTACTTTCCAAAATGGGGTCATTTGGGGGGGTTTTGTGCTATTTTGGCATTTTATGGCCTTCAAAACTGTGATAGGTAGTGAGGAGTGAAATCAAAAATTTGCGCCCTTAGAAATCCTGGAGGCGGTGCTTGGTTTCCGGGGTCCCGTACGTGGCTAGGCTCCTAAAAAGTCCCACACATGTGGTATCCCCGTACTCAGGAGAAGCAGCAGAATGTATTTTGGGGTGCAATTCCACATATAACCATGGCATGTGTGAGCAATATATCATTTAGTGACAACTTTTTGTAATTTTTTTTTTTTGTCATTATTCAATCACTTGGGACAAAAAAAAAATATTCAATGGGCTCAACAGGCCTCTCAGCAATTTCCTTGGGGTGTCTACTTTCTAAAATGGGGTCATTTGGGGGGGTTTTGTGCTATTTTGGCATTTTATGGCCTTCAAAACTGTGATAGGTAGTGAGGAGTGAAATCAAAAATTTGCGCCCTTAGAAATCCTGAAGGCAGTGCTTGGTTTCCGGGGTCCCGTACGTGGCTAGGCTCCTAAAAAGTCCCACACATGTGGTATCCCCGTACTCAGGAGAAGCAGCAGAATGTATTTTGGGGTGCAATTCCACATATAACCATGGCATGTGTGAGCAATATATCATTTAGTGACAACTTTTTGTAATTTTTTTTTTTTTTTTTTTTGTCATTATTCAATCACTTGGGACAAAAAAATAAAATATTCAATGGGCTCAACATGCCTCTCAGCAATTTCCTTGGGGTGTCTACTTTCTAAAATGGGGTCATTTGGGGGGGTTTTGTACTGCCCTGTCATTTTAACACCTCAAGAAATGAGATAGGCAGTCATAAATTAAAAGCTGTGTAAATTCCAGAAAATGTACCCTAGTTTGTAAACGCTATAACTTTTGCGCAAACCGATAAATATACGCTTATTGACATTTTTTTTACTATAGACATGTGGCTGAATACATTTTGGCCTAAATGTATGACTAAAATTGAGTTTATTCGATTTTTCTTATAACAAAAAGTAGAAAATATCATTTTTTTTCAAAATTTTCAGTCTTTTTCCGTTTATATCGCAAAAAATAAAAATCACAGAGGCAATCAAATACCATTAAAAGAAAGCTCTATTTGTGGGAAGAAAAGGACGCAAATTTCGTTTGGGTACAACATTGCATGTCCGCACAATTTACAGTTAAAGCAGCGCAGTGCAAAATTCTGAATTCACCTCTGGTCCTTTAGCTACCAAATGGTCCGGGGCTTAAGTGGTTAAAAACGCCTGTCCGTGTTGTATACATTTTTTTTATTTTTTATTTTTTTTCGGAGAAAAAAAAACCAAAAAAACGTCGGAGCTCAAAAACGCAATTGCTGCATTTTTGCGTGTTTTTTAACGCTTTGCGGTTTTTTTCTGCCTAACGCCAAGGAACGCACTCGTCCTGGGTTTTTTTTACAGCTTAAAAACGCCTATGCTATTTGCAGCTCAAAAACGTCTAGGTGGGCATGAAGCTATGGACTAACATGGACAGGCGTTTTTAAGCTGTAAAAAACGCTCAAACGCGGCTGTAAAAACGTCCGTGGGCATGAGGCCTTAGAATCGAACAATTTCCAGCGCTACTTTGCAAGTTAGAAAAAAAGATCTAGATTTCTGGTAAATCCAAGAAAAGGAAGATAAACTGTTGGTATCGGTAAAGATTAAGAGCCGGTTCACACTGGGGCAACACGACTTCCAGCGCGACTTTACAAGGCAACTTCAAGGCAACTTCGAGGCAACTTCAAGTTTCCTCCAGGACAGGCGACTTTGCCAGTGGCCAATCAAACAATAATCAGCTCTGTGGGAGGGAGGGGTTTGCCTGAGAAAACTATTTTTTCTTCCTGTAAAGTTGCTTCAGTTAAGACACTGATCCGACTTTGGAGGCGACTTTAATTGAAATCAATGGGTACAAGTCGCCTGAAGGTCGCCTTGAAGTAGTACAGGAACCTTTTCTGATGTCAGAGCGACTTCAGTAGTGTGCATAAAGACGGCTCCATAGACTAACATTACAGCGCGACTTGGGGCGTCTTGGGGCGACCTGAAGTCGGATCCTGAGTCGCCCTGGTGTGAACCGGCTCTTAATCTTTCAAGAGTCTTGGGTGTTTGAAATGTTAATGCTGAACTCTAAGCAGATATAATAGAAGCGATTTGGTATGGTATTCCTTTAAAGATTAAAAGTGAGTCGCTGAGTGTGCCCTGATATTGGCCTCTGCCATCCTCTGCACAGCAGCACTCTGACTGATCCAGAGAGGGAAGCACAAAAAGCCAATCAAGCCCAGCTGCATGCACATTTTCTGACAGGTAATTATACAATTATACTGTATTCCTTAACCGCTTGGAGCCAGCGCCTCCCAGCCCTTTAAGGGGTTTAGGATTCCGGGAGGCGGGGCGGAGTTTATGATCATGTGAAAGCCAATAATGGTGGTCACATGATCGGAAAGTTCCTGATCGCAAGCAGTGACTGAATGTTTTCTGTTAGCTGGCGGTAACTGCCAAGTGCACGCTCTTGGCACAGCTTTTTTTGCAATATTGCTTGCAAATATGCGGTGCCTCTGCGCCAAGGCCTTACCTCCGAGAGACCGCACATTTGCTTTAGGTCGGCGCCAGAAGGTTATAGTGATTGTAAACGATCACCTTGTAAAGCAACCTATTCAGTTAAAAATGAAAGGCAAAATATGGGTATAGTATATATAAAAATTTTTTTTAAAAAAAAACCCCTATGCTCTGACAGCACACAAAGATGCGTTCAAATACAGCCGTGCCGAGAGCGCGCTCCCGACACGGTTACCGGCGGCTAATGCTCCTTGCGATCGGGAGCTTTCCGACCATGTGACCGCCAATCACAGCAGTCACATGACCCTAAACCCTGCCCCACCTCCCGGATTCCTAAACCCCTTAAAGGGCAGGGAGGTCCTGGTTTCAAGGGGTTAAATACCTTCTTTTTTTTTTTTCTCTTAGCAATCACATTCCCTCTGTTTTCAGCTGCATAAGAGCTGGGGCAGGAGAAGAAGCAGCAGCACACTGATCTTCCCAGAAAACACTGTGCAGGAGGGGTGTGTCAGGACAAGCCTGATCATTGGTTGAGAGGCAGCTGAGTTCTCAACTTGGCTAGAGATCTGATCACAGTGTGTTCATATGCCCAGTGTGGTTAGTTTTTCATATTAAAGCAGAGGGACTGGCAGGAACACCAGGTTTTTTACACACCGGAAGCAATACAAAGAACAGGATACTTTTTCATACAAGTACTTGGTACAGCAGATACATATCAGGAATATGAAATGTTGGGGTAAAATTTTTTTTTTTAAACCTGGATCAGAATTCAGCAGGGACTGCCCAAATTTGGATCCATGGTATGAGCAGGCTGGTTGTACAGAAGTTGATTTTGCCACTCGAGTTCTGTACAACCACCCTGTCAGGTTTTTCCTGTTTGCTCTATAGTCGGCAGCGCTGATCAGTGTAATGTGACAGTGGGGAAATCTCCCTGCCATCGGAACACTAAAGCACAGCGGGAGTCCTTCTCTAGAGCAGGGGCCACCAGCAAACAAAGGTAGGGACAGCAATCTTGGGTGTGAGCTAAAAGAGGAAAATAACTTTTAACAGTTGGACAAACAGCATGCAATGTAATGGTGCAGAAATGGATAAATAAAAAGTATGGTTCATTATCGCTTTAAGTCAAATCAAGTATTTCAGTGAATTGGCCCTGACCTCGCTGATACTTGTTCCAGCCACGAACACGGAGTGCTCAGTACTTGCTGCATAGTGATTTATGCAGATGGCAGTAGTGTTTTGCAAATGGTAGTTTTGGCAAAGGGTAAAAGATTGGTGTGGAATCAATTAACAGTGATACGCTAACCATAGCAGGTCAGCCATCTACCTGAGAAAGGTGGGAAGGTGTGTCTTCCCATGGCTCGCAGTGCTCTGACCACACCTACTACAACTTTCCTGATGGACTGAAGAAAACATTGGAAGCTCAGTCATGTTGCACAGAAGACGATTTAGTTGTGATATTCTTGTTACTTTAACTTGCCTTTAAAGTGGCTACTCTAGTTTTCGATCGTATTGTCCTAGTGGTAGGACTATATTTCTGCACATGCATGGCTCGGACATGCAGAGATGTTGTATTCATCAAGTGTTGTAGCAGTGCTCATCCTTTAATAGCTAGGGATTACCAAACATTTTTATCCTGCAGATTGACTCAGGTGCTGCTATTTTTATTTAATCTGCATTAGGGAATCGCTGGGCATCTTTTCTCTTGCAGCACCAAGTTAACAAGATTTGTGATATTTAAAGCCCAACTGCAGACAGCTATTTTTGAGTTTTTTTGTCTTTAATTTACACATTACGTCATGGTTTTACTACTTGAGTGCTTAAAGCTCTTATATGCACCCCAGTTATACAAGATACGAGGACACCTACTTCCCATTTCCTGCTGCATTTGCAGTCCATGAGCAACGCCAGTTCCGGTGTTGTCTCTTTCCCCTTACTTTTCTGTGCCATTTACAAAGCATAGCTCACAGGCACTGTTCCCGATGCAGTGGGAAGAGGAGTTCCCCGCTCTATATAACAGGAGCTGTCAATGGAGCTTAGAATGTTCCTAAAGTAGTACAAATATGAGGACAGTAATAATGTTGATTTAAAAGCCCATCTTTTTTTTACCATGTATTGGGGCTGTGCATTTTTGGCTAATGGATTGGAGAATCCTCCAAACCTTTGCACAAGACCGGTCCCTGTGGCTCCTGCACCCCACCACCAACCCCCTGGTCTTGTGCTGTGGGTTGTTCCTGATGTCCTCACACTCAAAAGCTGGACGCAAGGACTGGATCATGGGGAAGAGCCATTTGTAGGTGGGATGGAGAATCAGTTGAGTATACCGCTTTCTCCCTTCTCTCCCCTGGCCAAAATGAGCAGTTTTCCCGTGGAAAACCTGAAGTTGGGCTTGAAACATGAAACCTTAAAGTAGCTGTGCCACAGTTGAGCATTAAAACAAAGGAAGAAAAAAAAAGAAACAAGGACTGTACATAACATTAGAATGTGATGTAGTAATTAAGACGTGTTGGCTGGTAAGATGAACAGTAACCCAGTGCAATTTGTTACTTAATATGCTAAATCTTATAGTGGAAGTCATCAGGTATGACCAGACATGGCAGCCTCCTGCCATATTGGTACTAATCTGCAAGCACTTTAGGATTAGGGGGTGGTTTGAGAAGGCCCCCCCAAAAAATCGGTAAAGCGCTGTACCCTTCACTAACCTCCAGTGCATAGGATAGGGTGCTGGCAAGGAGGGGGCTCCATGAGGAGCAAGTGGGTTCTCTTCCCCTTTATGGTGAACTGGTTAAAAGTTATTGCTTTTTAGTTAACTAATATTAACCTGCCAAGTCCCAGTTGCATCCAAGTATCACTTGGCGGGTCTTTTGTGGTGCAGGGACCCACAGAAAAAAAAAATTGCAACACACTTTAAGGGGGGACTCTAAGGGAGGTGTTTGTT
This sequence comes from Rana muscosa, assembly GCA_029206835.1. Lineage (NCBI taxonomy): Eukaryota > Metazoa > Chordata > Amphibia > Anura > Ranidae > Rana > Rana muscosa. The sequence continues at coordinate 878,243,276 of CM055122.1, read as the reverse complement.
TTTTCCTGAAAGTAAAAATCCTTATTTGGCATTAGTCCAAACTAGGGTTGTTGGTTAACACACTACCTGCATGGCGTTTGTATGTTCTCCCTGTGCTTGCGTGGGTTTTCTTCCAGCTACTCTGGTTTCCTCCAATACTCCAAAGACACGCTGGTAGTTTAATTGACTCTTCTCTAAATTGGCACTAGTATGTGTACCTATGAATGTGAGTTTAGGGACCTTAGATTGTAAACTCCTTTACTCAGGGCTTGACAAATTTTCTTTGAATCTAGGAGCCAGCTAAAAAAATTAGGAGCAATTATTTAATAAAATGTTTGAAGCTTGAAGATTACATAAAGGTCTGGTGCTAGAAAAATTGCTCTTATTCTGGCGTGCACAGCGATATGTAATCTGTATCATCAACGTTTTCAGGCGTAAGGTCCCCGACGCATGCGTTTACGCTTGCATGTGCATATATGTGGGAGTGGGGAGGCCTCAATTTTTGGTGGGGTTTTAAGTGCTTGGGTGTAATCTTTAAAAAAAATTACTTTTTTTTTTTTCATCACATGGCAGACAAAGTCCCCTATGTGATTTTTCTGGTGACAGGTTCTCTTTAACGAGACACCCAGAGTCTAAAAGACCCTGTATGTCTCCCCTGAATGTACTGCATTGCATTCTTTCCCAGCCTTGATGGTGGGAAACTGTCAACGGGGACCCAGAAGTGACATGTATGACATACAGGGAGGAAAACAGATGTGTGTCCGCTGTCCTCCCTCCCCTCTTCCCAGTGGCACCTGTTGTGCTGGTCCCGGGCCTCCAGATGGACAAGAAGAGCCCAGGATACATAGCAGTAGGGGGAAACACACAGGGTGTGTGGAAAGTTCGGGTGGCTGCCTTAAGGGCAGGGAATGTCAATGGATAATGTATAGTGCTACATAAATTGTGGGTGCTATATAAATACCAGTACGGTAATTTAATAAATAATATGGACAGCTACATCAAAATTTATAAAAAGTTCCAGCACTTTTAAGCTCAGAGCGGCGAATTTGCCTGCCAGGTTAAAACCATTTTTAACCTAGAAGCTGTTGTTAGCATTTTCTTTCTCATACATCACGGGACACAGAGCGACATAGTCATTACTAATGGGTTATATAGATACCTTCAGGTGCTGGCACTGGCAACTTCCAAAACCGGAAGTACCCTCCCCTATATAAGCCCCTCCCATCCGGGAGCACCTCAGTTTTTTGCCAGTGTCTAAGGTGTTGGCCAAGAAGAAACATGTGTTTTTCACTGAGCTTGCGTACAGGTTCTTTTGGGCCTCAGTAAGCTATTCCGGATCCGACCAAAAAAGCTTCATAGCTAAACGGTCGGTACCCGGGCCTTGCAGAGAAGAGCAAGGTTTTGCCTGTAATGCTTCTCTTAGGAGAGCTGGACCCTGGGATCCAGAGCTCTGGTCATACCCATGACCAAGATGTTTTCTGTGCAGGGTGCTATACAGGTCCAGGGGAGTGGAATCCTTGGGAACCCGGTCCCTGAAGGTTTAATTACAATGCCTGCCGTGATAGGTGAAGTTTGGGCTTCTGTGGCCAAACAGAGCCCTGCGGCGGGGAAAAGGTAAGTGGGGGCCCCTCAGGAACTTGGTTCTATTGAGGGGACCCCCAAGCCTAATATGTCTTTCTGCCTGTTACCCAACGGTATTCCCGCTAAATATTATGCATGCCTGTAACTACTAAAAAATGTAATAATTTTAATAGTGGTCAAGAAAAAAAATAAAAATAATAATATACTGCGGTACCTGTGTTAATCCACTAGAGGCCGCTGTGGAACGTTTCTTGTCATGTGGACTAGTTTCTTTTTATCAGAGCAAGTCCAGGCAGATGGTGAGTTCTCTTGTGGGAAACTGCTTCCTCTGCCATGTTGCAATGCTTGTCCATCCCCCGGCCTGCGGCAAAAGGGGCCCTGGCTCTTGTCCCTAGTTTCCCTTTTCAAAATTAGCGCCGAAGGCGCACGTGGCCGCGCGTGTGCGCGCGCCTCTATATATAGAGGTGAGCCGGGAAAGGGGGCGGAGCTTGGGGGATGACGCTCTGTGCACGCCGCAGCGCTTCTACGCATGTGCGGGCGTCCCAGCATGTTAAAAACCACAATTATGTGTTGTGAGCTGGCTATGGAGTGCAGAGACAGAGCTGGCAACATTTAAAAAAGGCATACAGCAAGCGGTTGATGCAGGCATCCCCATAGAAAGGCACATTAGTAGACACCAACTGTTTTTATAGCAGCATTTGTGCTAGACTATTGTCAGTAAGTGGTGTATTTCGGCTGGAATACCTCAGCTTTGGGCTTAGGAATAATGCCGTCTAAAAACTCCGGGACTAAAAATCCCAGGAAGCATAGGGGGTCTCCATCGGGCTCTGAGGATCTTGGGCATGCTTCGGCTGCACCAGTCTCCCCTGAAGAATCAGAGGTTAGTGACCGTAGAGCACCCTCAGGAGTACCTGGTACTGTGGCTGTCCTCAGTTCACCTGCTCCTGTGTATGTAACAGAGGAGGTTTTTTCCTCAGCTCTGGGAGGGCTGGAAGAGAGATTGTCAGCATTGATCGCTGCTTCCCTGTCACAGGAAAAAAGCGCTCGATCTCCGTCTCCTCCCTCAGAGTACCTGTTAGCAGAGCAACAGTCCCATACAGGGATCGACCTACCTGAAGGGGGATCAGGATGAGGTTGATTCTGTTGTAGAGGAATCAACAGTGGAAGAGCCATTCTCAGCATCACATGCTGAAAGATTATGGGTTCAGTCCCTGACTAATATGGTCCGATCAGCATTTAAAATGCCCCTTGCGGAGCCATCATCCACTTCTGTCTCCTCGTTGGGGTCACTAAAAGCTCCCCAGACTGTTTGTTCCTTTCCGATCCATCCTTTACTGGAAGGGCTCATTTACCAAGATTGGGAGCATCCTGATAAAATATTTACTCCTCCCAAGAGATTTCAAGTGGTCTATCCCATGGAGGATAAGTTCATCAAAAAATGGAGGGTCCCTACAGTGGACGCAGCCATCTCTTGTGTGAATAAATCACTGACATGTCCAGTGGATAATGTCCAAATGTTCAAGGACCCAATAGATAAAAAATTAGAGTCCTTATTAAAATCTGCTTTTGCTACAGCAGGATTGGTGACACAACCAGCAGTGGCAGCTATTGGGGTCTGCCAAGCAGTGAAGGATCAGTTGAAACAGGTCTTAAGGGACTTGCCAGATCAGCAGGCTCTTGCCCTAGCTGATCTACCTAGAGCCTTATGCTTTGCGGTGGACGCTATAAAGGATTCAATCCATCAGGCCTCCCGCCTTACGCTGTCTGTAATACATATGCGCAGGCTGTTATGGCTCAAAAACTGGTCTGCTGAAGCTCCCTGTAAAAAATTGCTGGTCAGCTTCCCATTTCATGGTGAACGCTTATTCGGGGAAGACCTGGACAAATATATCCAGAGAATTTCCAGCGGTAAAAGTACACTTTTGCCGGTTAAAAACAGAGTTAGAGGTCCCTCTTTTAAGAGGCCTGCTTCTCCAGTCCCTAGGACATCGGCTGTGAAACAGTTCCGACGGCCTCCTCGGTCAAATCCCGGAGGTAAAAATCAGGGACAATTGCAGGGTAACAAGAAGCCCTGGAGCAGGAGAGGTACAAAACCTCCCCCAAAGTCAAATGCATGAAGGGTTGCCCCCACTCAATCGGGTGGGGGGAAGACTTCAGTTGTTCACAGAGACCTGGCGGGACACGATCAGAGACAGATGGGTGCTCTCCGCAGTAAATCTGGGATACAAATTGGAGTTAAACTCCCCTCCTTCCCGCTTTATAAGGTCAAACGTGCCAAGGGATCCCCAGAAGAGAGGATCCCTCCTGTTGGCACTAGAACAATTATTGCTCCAAGCAGTAATTATAGAGGTTCCCCTGGAAGAATGGGGTTCGGGTTTTACTCAAACCTCTTTACAGTCCCGAAGCCAAAAAACGGGGACGTGAGGCCCATATTAAATCTAAAAGGGCTAAACAAATTCCTACATATCAGGACTTTCCGGATGGAGTCGATCCGATCGGTGGCCACTGCCCTACAAGGGGAGGAATGGTTAGCCTCGATCGACATCAAAGATGCTTATTTGCACATTCCCATCTTTCCAGCCCACCAAAAATTTCTACGCTTTGCGGTAGAAGGGCGCCATTTTCAGTTCAGAGCCTTACCCTTCGGTCTGGCCACAGCACCACGAGTGTTCACAAAAATTCTGGCCCCATTATTGGCCAATCTAAGAACACGAGGTGTAACGATAATGGCATATCTAGACGACTTGTTGCTGATAGACCACTCAGTGGAAAAACTAGAAGTGGTTGTTCACGAGACAATCAAGTATCTGGAATATCACGGTTGGATTATCAACCGAGACAAGTCAGCCCTAAAACCAGTCAAAAGTCTGGAATACTTGGGGCTAAGGCTGGATTCAGACCAGAGAAAAATTTTCTTGCCTCAAGAAAAGGGGTCGTCTTTGAGAGATTTGATCCACTTAGTGGGTACAAAAAGACAGCCATCCATACGCCTGTGCATGAGGCTGCTGGGAAAAATGGTGGCATCATTCGAAGCAGTACCCTACGGTCAATTCCATTCAAGGAATTTGCAAAGGGCCATACTGTCAGCCTGGAACAAAAAAGTTCAGGTCCTAGACTTACCAATGTCCTTGTCCCCTTCCGTTCGCAAGAGCCTCCGCTGGTGGTTGGTTCCCCAGAATCTGGAAAGAGGGAAATCCTTCAGTCCGATTTCTTGGAAGGTGGTCACTACAGATGCCAGCCTTATAGGCTGGGGAGCAGTACTGGAGCAATGGTCTCTCCAGGGCAGATGGTCGGATGCGGAAAAGGCCCTGCCCATCAATCTCTTAGAGATACGAGCAGCCCGGTATGCCCTAGTAGCATGGACATCCAAACTCCAAGGGTCCCCTGTCAGAATTCAATCAGACAATGCCACAGCAGTGGCATATATCAATCATCAGGGGGGCACCAGGAGTCGTGCAGCCCAGAGGGAAGTAAATTACATCCTGAAATGGGCAGAAAGATATGTCCCAGCCATATCTGCGGTATTCATTCCAGGAGTGGAGAATTGGAAGGCGGACTTTCTAAGTCGCCAACAATTATGCCCAGGGGAATGGTCCCTTCATCCCGAGGTTTTCCGGACAATATGTCAGCGGTGGGGAACACCGGATGTAGATCTGCTAGCATCCAGATTCAACGCAAAAGTGGACAGGTTTGTCTCTTGGACAAGGGATCCCCTAGCTTGCGGCTCGGATGCCCTAGTGTTCCCTTGGGATCAGTTCAAGCTGATATATACATTCCCACCGCCACAATTGTTACCTCGATTACTCCGCAGAATCAGGGTAGAAAAGAAACCAGTGATTCTGGTGGCTCCAGCGTGGCCCCGAAGAGCATGGTACGCAGAGATTGTAAAGATGTCTGTGGGGAGTCCTTGGACCCTCCCACATCGTCCGGACCTGCTTTCGCAAGGACCGATATACCACCCTTCCTTACCAGCCCTAGGTTTGACGGCCTGGCTATTGAAGCCCACATTCTAAAAAAGAGAGGGCTCTCTAATTCTGTGGTATCTACCATGATCAATGCCAGGAAGCCGGTATCCAGGCAGATCTACTATAGAATCTGGAAGGCGTACATCGCCTGGTGTGAGGCCAAGAAATGGCATCCACGTAAATACGTAATAGGTAGGATTCTGGACTTCCTACAATGGGCTGTAGATAGGAAGCTTGCCTTGAGTACTATCAAGGGTCAGATTTCGGCCTTGTCAATATTTTTTCAAAGGCCCTTGGCTTCGCATTCACTAGTCAAAGCCTTTATACAAGGAGTGATGCGTATTAGTCCTCCGGTTAATATTCCCATATGTCCATGGGATCTAAACTTGGTTCTGTTGGTTCTACAGAAACAACCATTTGAACCATTACAGCATATTTCTTTGGTTCTTCTCACCAGGAAATTGATTTTTCTAGTAGCCATTTGTTCGGCTAAAAGAGTGTCGGAATTAGCAGCTATGTCCTGTAAGGAGCCATATCTGGTTATCCATAAGGACAGAGTAGTGTTACGTCCTCATCCAGCCTTTCTTCCTAAGGTGGTATCGAGGTTTCATTTGAACCAAGATGTGGTTCTTCCTTCTTTTTTCCCCAAAACTACTTCGGTAGAGGAAAAGTTATTGCATTCTTTGGATGTAGTAAGAGCAGTTAAAGCTTATCTAAAAGCCACTGCTCAGATTCACAGAACGGATACTTTGTTTATTCTGCCGGAAGGCCCCAGAAAGGGTCAGGCAGCATCAAAATCTACTTTAGCCAAGTGGATTCGACAGGTCATAATGCAAGCCTATGGCTTGAGAAGGAGACCGCCTCCGTTCAAAGTTAGAGAGCACTCCACGAGAGCAGTTGGAACTTCATGGGCAGTGCATCACCAGGCCTCTCTGGCTCAAATCTGTAAGGCCGCAACATGGTCTTCAGTACACACGTTTACTAGGTTCTACCAGGTGGACGTTAGAAGTCAGGAGGATGTCGCCTTTGGGCGCAGTGTGTTGCAGGCCGCAAAAGATCCTCATGTCTGATAGCGCTCAGCTTATGTATGGTGTATCCCCCCCCCCTCGTTGGGCATTGCTTTAGGACATCCCATTAGTAATGACTATGTCGCTCTGTGTCCCGTGATGTACGAGAAAGAAAATAGGATTTTTATAACAGCTTACCTGTAAAATCCTTTTCTTGGAGTACATCACGGGACACAGAGCTCCCGCCCCTCTTTAGGGACACTTATTGCTTTGCTACAAAACTGAGGTGCTCCCGGATGGGAGGGGCTTATATAGGGGAGGGTACTTCCGGTTTTGGAAGTTGCCAGTGCCAGCACCTGAAGGTATCTATATAACCCATTAGTAATGACTATGTCGCTCTGTGTCCCGTGATGTACTCCAAGAAAAGGATTTTACAGGTAAGCTGTTATAAAAATCCTATTTTTTTAGGCTATTCACATTTTTTAAGCTTCAGCGTTTAGAAAGGAAAAAAAACAAATTGTTTTTGTAGTGTATTTGGGAGCATTTTCCTTGCAGAAAAACCACTAAACGCTACTAACCACTTTATGGAGCAGTTTTTTTGTTTCTTTTTCATGTACTGTTTAAAATGCTAATAAAATGCTAACGCTCCTAAAAAGCTGCTAAAATATTACTTGAAGCTGGCATTTTTTAAGCTTATAAAAACCGCCGGTGTGCGTGGAGCCTAACATCTTGTAAATGTGACCTATGGCCAGCTGTTCACCGAATGCCATATTCACACCTAAATGTGACATGTCAGAAGGGCAAATTGCCCAAAAAAGATTCACCAGCAAACCTATAAAATTTGCTACTGTATATCCAATAGTATGTATGTTTTATTTATTTATTATTGCAAGTGTAATTACCCTTTGTTACCATATAATGCTGGTTCAGCTTTAACTGATCTCGATTTTTGTCACGGGGCATAGTGGAGGAATATAGTGGTCTGCACATCTATGGATTACTACCTGCTATGGCACAGGGCATGCATAAACAATTCCCACTGAAAGCATTGGGTAATACACATCTGTTTGCTGCTTTACTAAATTGAATTTGTCAGAAGGTGGAGTAACACTTTAAGTTTGGTATTATGCTGCTGCTATCTTTTTGTTTCCCTGCAGCCAAATGGATGCCAAAAATTAACTTTTCATGCCTTGTATAAACATTGTGAAGGGCTGGATGTAATTAAGTAGCTGGAGTGTTTACTGTGTTTGAAGGGAAGTTAATAATTGATACTAAACTGCAGCACGGCTGGCGGAGAAGGAGCTGCATGGTTTTAATGTTGCATTAATTGGAGTAAATCAAGAAATTTTAGTCACTTATGAAACTTTGCGGTTGAAATGAAAAGTTTTGCATAGACCGAGCAGCTCGGCCTTGGCAAAAATTATTTCCTTTCTATATTTTTCAAGAAGTAAGACTTTTTGTAAATCTGAACGAAGTTCATCTGTGGGATTATTCCCGGTGTTTTTCTGTATGATGGGTCTGTTTTTGGGCTACAAGGAATTAGTTGTTTGCCCTTGGGCCAGTTTGACTGACACAGGATCCAATGCCAAGGGTATGGGGCCTGGGTATAAAAATGGGAAAGGAAACCACAGATAAGAAAAGCAGTTGTTGGTCACCAATCGGGTCTTTTTTTTTGGTTCTACCTATTCTACAAGAGCAAAAACGACTCAATTTTTCCTGCTAAAATCCCATAATGTTTTAAGTGTTAATGCAAAGAATGTTATCGGGAAGTATGTTAGTACAGAACATCCCCCTCCCTAATGCTATGGAGATGAGGGGAGAGTGTTTTGTAGTTTATACCTCCTGTTTTCTTGAGCGTTGTTACCCAGGACTGAATTTTTTGAATACTGTATAACACCATTCATCACTTGTATGTATACATACAGTATCTCACAAAAGTGAGTACACCCCTCAGAATTTTGTAAATATTTTATTCTATCTTTTCATGTGACAACACTGAAGAAATTAGACTTTGCTACAATGTAAAGTAGTGAGTGTACAGCTTGTATAACCATGTAAATTTGCTGTCCACTCAAAATAACTCAACACACAGCCATTAATGTCTAAACCGCTGGCAACAAAAGTGAGTACACCCCTAAGTGAAAATGTCCAAATTGGGCCCAGTTAACCATTGCCCCGGTGTCATGTGACTAGTTAGTGTTACAAGGTCTGTAAATGGGTAGCAGTTGTGTTAAATTTGAAGTTATCGCTCTCACTCACTCATACTGGTCACTGGAAGTTGAACATGGCACCTCATGGCAAAAATCTCTCAGGATCTAGATGCCTAAATGCATTGATCCTGCCATGTGATTAACTGATTAGCAATTTGTGTTTCCAAGCAATTGAACATGTGTACCTAATAATAAAGTGGCTGGTGAGTGTATATAGTTACCTATGTTCAGCCCACTTTGGTCCACTCACATGATCTGGCTCGCCTCCGTCAGCCAGCATGGCTACAGGGGAGAGATGGGAATGCAGACAACCGATGAACCATTGACGCCTATGAATGACTTCACCATTCCAGGATTTGCTCACCATCGTCGCTGGCCTCTCCTCTACAGCCTGCGCTGGCTGGCACTAGGGATCATGTGACCGGAGCAGCTTGACACTAGGTAAGCATATACATCTTTCTTGCATACAGTAAAGTAGTTTGCGTAGGTGTTAAGAGGTGGGAGGAGGCTGTTCGAAGGCTAGTCAGGTGTAAGTTGGAATAAGGAATTCTTGCACAGTGGCTGCAGTTCAGAGGTTAGTGAAGCCTTAGACCCCTTTCACACTGGGGCTACGGGCCCGTTAGTGCTAAAGTGCAGCATGTTTTTGGGGGGTTTAAGCTACGCTTTTCAACCGCTAGCAGGGCGCTTTTAACCCCAAAGAAGGGGTTAAAAACGGAGTTGTTGTGCTTCTGAATCACTTTTTTAGGCGCTTCAGAAGTGCTGCCCATTTATTGCAATAGGCAGGGGCATTTTGGGAGCGCTGTATACACTGCCAAAACACCCTGAAGATGCTGCTTACAGGACTTTTCCGAACGTCCCGCAAGCACACCGCCCGTGTGTGTGAAAGCACCCATTGTAATGAATTGGAGGCAGTTTTCAGACGCTATCTCTAGCGCTAAAGTGTGAAAGGGGTCTTATTTTAACCATTTCCCTACCCAGCCAAAGTCAAATGACGTCCACAGATGGGATCTCCCATCCTGGGTGGACGTCATATGACGTCTTGGCTTTGTAGGGGGATATCTGAATGATGCCTGTAGCTAGAGGCATCATTCAGATATCCTTTTGAAGTGCCGGCGATTCTGTGCACCATAAGAACGATCATAGCGGTGGTTCCGCCACTTGATCGTTCTTATAGGCGGCGGGAGGGGACATCCCCCCCTCCCGCCGCCATCCGGTGCTTCTCCGGGCTCTCCCGTGCGATCGGGGACACGGAGAGAATCTTCCGGCCCCGTTGGTGGGTCACGTGACAAGCATAGAGATGACTGGTGACCAGATGGTCACCAGTCATCTCTATGATCGTCGGAGGCCCGGGCTCGATGTGATGACGTCACGCCCGGGTCCTCAAATGTAAACAAAGCCGCCATTGCGGCTAGTAAGTATGAGATCAGTGAAAAAAATTTCACTGATCTCATGCTTTCCAGCCTGGAGGAGAGATGTGGGGTCTTATTGACCCTGCATCTCTCCATAAAGAGGACCTGTCACACACATTCCTATTACAAGGGATTTTTACATTCCTTGTAATAGGAATAAAAGTGATCAAAAAAAAAAAAGAAAAAGTAAAATAATTGTAAAAAAAGAAATAAATAAGTAAAAAAAAAAAAATAATAAAAAAAAATTTAAAACGCCCCTGTCCCCGGTAGCTCGCGATCAGAAGCGAATGCACACGCAAGTCGCCCACATATGTAAACGCCGTTCAAACCACATATGTGAGGTATTGCCACGTGCGTTAGAGCGCGTGCTACAATTCTAGCACTAGACCTCCTCTGTAATTCTAACCTGGTAACCTGTAAAAAAAATTTAAGCGTTGCCTATGGAGATTTTTAAGTACCGAAGTTTGGCGCCATTCCATGAGTGTGCGCAATTTTAAAGCGTGACATGTTGGGTATCTATTTACTCGGCGTAACATCATCTTTCATATTTTCCCCAAAAATTGGGCTAACTTTACTGTTTTGTTTTTTAATTCATGAAACCATTTTTTCTTGTTCATACATCACGGGACACAGAGCTGCATAGTCATTACTATATAGAATTACCTTCAGGTGCTGGCACTGGCAACTTCCAAAACAGGAAGTACCCTCCCCTATATAAGCCCCTCCCATCCGGGAGTACCTCAGTTTTTTTGCCAGTGTCTAAGGTGTTGGCCAAGGTTAACATGTATTCATCTGGGCTTGTGTACAGGTTCTCTGGGCCTTAGCAAGCTATTCCGGATCCGACCAAAAAAGCTTCATAGCTAAACGGTCGGTACCCGGGCCTTGCAGAGAAGAGCAGGGTTTTGCCTGTAATGCCTCTCTTAGGAGGGCTGGACCCTGGGATCCAGAGCTCTGGTCATACCCAAAACCAAGAGGCTATCTGTGCAGGGTGCTATACAGGTCCAGGGGAGTGGAATCCTTGGGAACCCGGTCCCTGAAGGTCTAGTACAATGCCTGCCGTGAGAGGTGAAGTTTGGGCTTCTGTGGACCAAACAAAGTCCTGCGGCGGGGAAAAGGTAAGTGGGGGCCCCTCAGGAACTTGGTTCTATTGAGGGGACCCCCAAGCCTAATATGTCTTTCTGCCTGTTACCTAAAGGGTATTCCCGCTAATAGCTGTATATGCCTAAGAAATCCTAGAAATGTTTTTTCATAAGGGAAGTTTTAAAAAAACTGTAAACCTGGAAATGTTTTTTCATAAAGGAGGTTTAAAAAAAAAAAAAAAGACAAAGGTGCGGTACCTGTGTTTGTCCACTAGAGGCCGCTGTGGAACGTCTTTTTTCTTGGGACTATTCCTTCCATGGTGAAAGTCCAGGCAGATGAGTGAGCTCTCTATCAGGGACCTGCATTCCTCTGTCATGCTGCCAAGTAGTTTCCTTCCATCCCCGAGTCCTGGTGAAACAGGGACCCTGGCTCCTCTCCCTACATGGCGCCAAGAGCGCACACGTGCACGCGCGCGCGCGCGCACACATGCTTTCCTTTTATAAGGTTTAGCTTCAAAAAAGGGGGCGGAGCCTGGCGGATGACGCGCTCTGTGCGCCCAGCGCTTCTGCGCATGTGCGGGCGTCCCAGCAAGATAAAAGGACTCAGTCCACGCTGCTTGCTATGGACACAGAGCATGAAAAGGAGCTGGTAGCATGGTATAGGGGCTTACAGCGGGCGGTTGATACAGGCATCCCCAGAAAGACGCATTAGTAGACACCCACTGATGTACATAGCAGCAAATTGCATTAGACTATTTCAGTAAGGGGTGTATTGCGGCTGGAATACCTCAGCTTTGAACTAAGGAATATGCCGCCTAAAAAACTCCGAGATATACCTCTCAGGAAGTGTAGGGGGTCTCCATCGGGCTCTGAGGATCTGGAGCAGTCATCTGCACCCTCCTCCCCTGAGAAATCAGAGGTTAATACCCATAAGGAACCCCCGGGAGTGCCAGGTACTGCGGCTGTCCTCAGTCCACCTGCTCCTGCATATATAACAGAGGAGGTTTTTTCCTCAACTCTGGAGGGATTGGAGCAGAGATTGGCAGCATTGATCGCTTCTTCTCTACAGGAAAGAAAGCGCGCCAGATCTCCATCACCTCCATTAGAGTGCCTGTTGGCAGAGCAACAGTCCCAGGAAGGGACCGACCTACCTGAAGGGGATCAGGAGGAGGTTAGCTTTGTTTTTGAGGAATCGACAGTAGATGAACCATTTTCAGCATCGCAGACTGAAAGATTGTGGGTCCAGACCCTAACTGACATGGTTCGATCTGCATTTAAAATGCCTCTTGTTGAACCATCAACTACTGCTGTCTCCTCATTGGGGTCGCTAAAAGCTCCCCAGGTTAATTGCTCCTTTCCAATACATCCATTATTGGAAGGACTTATATACCAGGACTGGGAACATCCTGATAAACTATTTGTTCCGCCTAAAAGGTTTCCGGTGATCTATCCCATGGAGGAAAAGTTCACCCAGAGATGGAATGTTCCTACGGTGGATGCAGCCATCTCTTCTGTGAACAAATCACTGACATGTCCAGTAGATAATGTTCAAATGTTCAAAGATCCAGTGGATAAAAAATTTGAATCTTTATTAAAATCTGCTTTTTCCACAGCAGGGGCTGTTACACAGCCAGCAGTGGCAGCTATTGGGGTCTGCCAAGCTTTAAAGGATCAAATGAAAATGGTCCTGAGGGATTTGCCAGACCAGCAGGCCCAGGCTCTGGCTGATCTGCCTAGAGCATTATGCTTTGCGGTTGACGCCATCAAGGATTCTATCCATCAGGCCTCCCGCCTCACGCTGTCTTTGGTACATATGCGTAGGCTTCTGTGGCTCAAAAACTGGTCTGCTGAAGCTCCCTGTAAGAAGCTCTTAGTTAGCTTCCCATTTCATGGGGAACGCCTTTTTGGCGAAGACCTGGATAAGTATATCCAGAAGATTTCCAGTGGTAAAAGTACTCTCTTACCGAGTAAAAAGAGGTCTAGGGGTCCATCTTTTAAGAGGACTACCTCTCCTATCCCTGCGACGTCTGCTACTAAGCAGTTCCGACGGCCTCCTCGGTCAAACTCAGGAGGTAAAAATCAGGGACAGCCACAGGGTAATAAAAAGCCCTGGATCCGAAGAGGTACTAAACCAGCCTCCAAGTCAAGCCTATGAAAGGCTGCCCCCACTCAAACGGGTGGGGGGAAGACTTCAGTTGTTCGCAGAGACCTGGCGGGAGACGATCAAAGACAGATGGGTGCTCTCCGCAGTAACTCTGGGATACAAGTTGGAGTTAAGAGTCTCCTCCGTCCCATTTTATGTGGTCAGGCATGCCAAGAGACCCTCTGAAAAGAGGGTCTCTCCTATTGGCGTTAGAACAACTATTGCTCCAAGGAGTAATTATGGAGGTTCCTATGGAAGAGTGGGGGTTGGGTTTCTACTCAAACCTTTTCACAGTCCCGAAGCCAAACGGGGACATAAGACCCATATTGGACCTAAAGAGTCTAAACAAATTTCTAAACGTCCGGTCTTTCCGGATGGAGTCGATCCGATCGGTCACCGCTGCCCTACAAGGGGAGGAATGGTTAGCCTCGATCGACATCAAAGATGCTTACTTGCATGTTCCCATCTTTCCAGGTCATCAAAAATTCCTACGCTTTGCAGTAGAAGGGCGCCATTTTCAGTTCAGAGCCTTACCATTCGGTCTGGCCACAGCACCACGAGTGTTCACAAAAATTCTGGCCCCACTGTTGGCCGATCTAAGAACACGGGGTGTAACGATAATGGCATACCTAGATGACCTGTTGTTGATGGACCACTCAGTTGCCAAGCTAGAAGTGGTAATTGTCGATACAATCAAGTATCTAGAGTCTCACGGTTGGGTCATCAACCTGGACAAGTCAGCCCTACAGCCAGTGAAGAACCTGGTATATCTAGGGCTACGGCTGGATTCAGACCAGAGGAAGATTTTCTTACCTCTAGACAAGGTATCCTCTTTGAGGGCCTTGGTCCGTCTGCTTTGTGCAAAAAGACAGCCGTCCATACGCCTGTGCATGAGGCTGCTAGGAAAGATGGTAGCATCATTCGAAGCTGTACCATACGCCCAATTCCACTCAAGGAATTTACAAAGGGCCATATTGTCAGCCTGGAACGGAAAAGTTCAGGCTCTAGACTTCCCGATGGCTTTGTCCCCTTCCGTTCGGAAGAGTCTCTGCTGGTGGTTGATCCCCCAGAATCTCCAGAAGGGAAAACCCTTCAGCCCGATATCTTGGAAGGTGGTCACTACAGATGCCAGCCTTATAGGCTGGGGGGCAGTACTGGAGCAATGGTCTCTCCAGGGCAGATGGTCAAATGTAGTAAAAACCCTGCTCATCAATCTCTTAGAGATACGAGCAGCCCGGTGCGCCCTAGTGGCCTGGACATCCAGACTCCAAGGGTCCCCTGTCAGAATTCAATCAGACAATGCCACAGCAGTGGCATATATCAATCATCAGGGAGGCACCAGGAGTCGTGCAGCCCAGAGGGAAGTAAGTCACATCCTGGAATGGGCAGAAAAGCATGTCCCATGTATATCAGCTGTCTTCATTCCAGGGGTGGAGAATTGGAAGGCGGACTTTCTGAGTCGCCAACAGTTATGCCCAGGGGAATGGTCCCTTCATCCCGAGGTCTTCCGAGCAATATGTCAGCGGTGGGGAACACCGGATGTAGATCTGCTAGCATCCAGATTCAACGCAAAGGTGGACAGATTTGTCTCCCGGACAAGGGATCCCCTCGCTTGCGGCTCGGATGCTCTGGTGTTCCCTTGGGATCAGTTCAGACTGATATATGCATTCCCTCCGCTACAATTGTTTCCTCGACTCCTTCGCAGAGTCAGGTTGGAGAAGAAGCCGGTGATCCTGGTGGCTCCAGCGTGGCCCCGAAGGGCCTGGTATGCGGAGATCATCAAAATGTCTGTGGGGAGTCCTTGGACCCTTCCACGTCGTCCGGACCTGCTTTCGCAAGGACCGATATACCACCCTTCCTTACTAACTCTAAGTTTAACGGCCTGGCTATTGAATCCCACATCCTAAGGAAGAGAGGTCTCTCTAACTCTGTGGTATCAACTATAATTAATGCCAGGAAGCCTGTATCCAGGCAGATCTACTATAGAGTTTGGAAGGCGTACATCACTTGGTGCAAGGCCAGAAAATGGCATCCACGTAAGTACGTTATAGGCAGAATTCTGGACTTCCTGCAGTGGGCTGTAGACAGGAAGTTTGCCTTAAGTACTATCAAGGGCCAGGTTTCGGCCTTGTCAATACTATTGCAAAGGCCCCTGGCTATGCGTTCACTTGTCAAATCCTTTATGCAAGGTGTGACTCGTATTATTCCACCGATTAAGGCTCCCATATGCCCATGGGATCTAAATTTGGTTCTGTCGGTTCTGCAGAAGCAGCCATTTGAACCTTTGCGGCACATTTCCTTGGTTCTACTCACCAGGAAATTGATTTTTAGTAGCCATATGCTCGGCTAGAAGAGTGTCGGAATTAGCCGCCATGTCCTGTAAAGAGCCATATCTGGTTATCCATAAGGACAGAGTAGTATTACGTCCTCACCCAGCCTTTCTTCCTAAGGTGGTATCGAGGTTTCACTTGAACCAGGATGTGGTTCTTCCTTCTTTTTTCCCCAAACCAAGCTCGGTAGAGGAAAAGTTATTGCATTCTTTGGATGTAGTAAGAGCAGTTAAAGCTTATCTAAAAGCCACTGCTCAGATTCGTAGAACGGATTCTTTGTTTGTTCTGCCGGAAGGCCCCAGAAAGGGTCAGGCAGCATCAAAATCTACTTTAGCCAAGTGGATTCGACAGGTCATAATACAAGCCTATGGCTTGAGAAGTAGACCGCCTCCGTTCAAAGTTAGGGCGCACTCCACGAGAGCAGTTGGAACTTCATGGGCAGTGCATCACCAGGCCTCCCTGGCGCAAATTTGTAAGGCCGCAACATGGTCTTCAGTACACACGTTTACTAGGTTCTACCAGGTGGACGTTAGAAGTCAGGAGGATGTCGCCTTTGGGCGCAGTGTGTTGCAGGCCGCAAAAGATCCTCATGCCTGATGGCGCCCAGCTTATGTATGGTGTATCCCCCCCCTCATGTGGCATTGCTTTGGGACGTCCCACATAGTAAT
Organism: Rana muscosa; assembly: GCA_029206835.1. Taxonomy (NCBI): domain Eukaryota; kingdom Metazoa; phylum Chordata; class Amphibia; order Anura; family Ranidae; genus Rana; species Rana muscosa. Next base: position 878,226,905 of record CM055122.1, on the reverse strand, counting down.
GACTATGCTGCTCTGTGTCCCGTGATGTATGAACAAGAAAGTAGGATTTTTAAAACAGCTTACCTGTAAAATCCTTTTCTTGGAGTACATCACGGGACACAGAGCTCCCACCCCTCTTTTGGGGACACGTATTGCTTTGCTACAAAACTGAGGTACTCCCGGATGGGAGGGGCTTATATAGGGGAGGGTACTTCCTGTTTTGGAAGTTGCCAGTGCCAGCACCTGAAGGTAATTCTATATAGTAATGACTATGCAGCTCTGTGTCCCGTGATGTACTCCAAGAAAAGGATTTTACAGGTAAGCTGTTTTAAAAATCCTACTTTTTTAAAAAGGCGTTTGAAACATTATTGCGCAAATATCGTGCAAGAAAAAAAGTTGCAATGACCGTCATTTTATTCCCTAGGGTGTCTGCTAAAAAAACATATATAATGTTTTGGGGTTCTGAGTAATTTGCTAGCAAAAGAATGATGATTTGTACATGTAGGAGAGAAGTGCTAGAATAGGCCCGGTATGGAAGTGGTACAAAAAGCCCTGTATTGAAGTGGTTAAAGCTTATATACTACTTGTTGAGGCCCCTTTCACACTGGGGTGGGAGGTGCGCTGGTAAAGCTATTTTTAGCGGCACTTTACCGTCGGATTTGCGGTGGATTTCGGCCGCTAGTGGTGCATTTTTACACCCCGCTAGCAGCCGAAAAAGGGTTAATACTGCCTGCAATGCGCCTCTGCAGAGGCGCATTGCCGGCGGTATAGCCGCAGTGTCCCATTGATTTCAATGGGCAGGAGCGGTGGAAGAGCGGTAAACACACCGCTCCTTCACCGCTCCAAAGATGCGGCTAGCAGGACTTTTGGAGCGGTCCTGCTAGCGCACCGCTCCAGTGTGAAAGCCCTCGGGCTTTCACACTGGAGAAACAGCAGTCGCTGTTTCAGGTCAGTTTGCAGGCGCTATTTTTAGCGCAATAGTGCCTGCAAACCGCCCCGGTGTGAAAGGGGTCTTTGGACTATATGAAAATATTTTTTTTTTTACTTGCCACTGGATAGATTGGGGGGAAGCTATAATCTTGTCGGTTTATATTGCTGTATGGGGCTCCATTAGAAAGATTTCCCCTCACTTGCTGTCCAGCTGAGAACATTTTACCAGACAGGAAGTGGGGGAAACTTTCTAAAGGCAGAGTAGGATGAGGTTTTATCCCGTCAGGTTTTCATTTCTATCTATGTCCTTGTAACAGATTTCCACTAACTTTCTATAAGGGATGAACCGTTACCAAAGACTTCTAATCCTTATCCACTCTCTCCAAAATGTAAATGAAAATGTTTTTGGCTTGACCTACACTTTAAGGGACACACACTGTTACATTTTTATGCAAGCTACATACAGGCAATGGAGACAGTTCCTGGCTAAACGGTCTTATCAAGTTTTTACTTTTCTTTGATATTTTGGAAGGAGCTTGGGGCTTTTTATAGTATAAAAGCATACCAGCTAAATCAAAGATGGGAGATTTGGTAAACTTCCTGTTTGATAACAAATATTTGTACTTTACAAGCTGCGTGTGAATTATTTTTGAATTTTCAGCAAGTACAAAGCAGAACAGATCGCGTCTGGTATTTCCTCTGGACACAAGTCCCAACCACCCGCAGCTTCACTAGAATACTTTCAACAAATGATCTGATAGTAGAAACAGGGTTTGGACACTCAACGTTCTTTTAGTTTTTCTTTTTACATTTGCCAATTCACAGAACTGCAAAGACTGTAAACTGGAAAGCTGTGTCCATGTTGGAACAGTGTAAATACACATGGAACATCTGTGTGCTACTTCACATAATACAACACTGGTAAAAAAATGTTGTTGGAGAAATCTACTAATGGCCTTACATATTGTGATTACTGTATTTATTGGCGTATAACACTCACTTTTTTACCCTGAAAATAGAGGGTAAACGGTACCTGCGTGTTATACGCAGGGGCTTTTGAACGTTTTTTTCCTGAAACTTCCCTCTTAAAGGTAGGGTGCGTGTTATACGCCTGTGCGTGTTATACGCCGATAAATACGGTATTTAAAAAAAACAAAACACTTTTCTCTTTTTGGTGATCCAACAATATTTTATATAATTCACCACACGTTGCATCTAAAACATTCATTCTGATGCAGCCATATTATCTAAACCTATCGAGCAGATATAACAAAACGCTTTTAATGGTATATTTAACCACTGGACCTTCGGAATATTCCCCCCCCCCCCCTTTTATGACAGGCCATTTTTTTGGATTCGGCACTGCGTTATTTTAACTGACAAATGCGCAGTCATGCAACTTAATGCATAATCAAAATTGATGCCTTTTTCCCCCCCACAAATAGAGATTTTATTTTGATGGTATTTGATCAGCGCTGAGTTTTTTATTTTTTGCACTATAAATCAAAAAATACAGATCATTTTGAAAAATAAAAAACAATATTTGTTTACTTTCTGCTATAAAACATATCCAATAACAAAATCAAATTACTCTTTCGTTCATGGGCTGACACAGCTTCCTATTGACAAGTGGGTGTTATCCTATCTTTAGGAGTGACTAGGCAGAAAAAACGCTAGATGCTCTCAGAGCCGTAGAAAAATTATTCCCCCGGACCAGTGGGCCCGAAGGGAGCCATGTCCTTCTTGCTATACAGAAAAAAAACTGATCTGCGAGGTGCAGAGAGAGGGATTATACCCAGAGGGTCCGCCCCCTGGGCTGTGCTGTAGAAAGTGTGATGCAACACTTTTTACAAGTTTTTTTTTCTGCCTAGTCACTCCTAAAGATAGGATAATACCCACTTGTCAATAGGAAGCTGTGTCAGTCCATGAACTCAGAAAAGGATTTTACGGTGAGTAAAAAATCCTATTTTCTTCATAAATTTAGGCCAATATGTATTCTGCTACACATTTTTGGAACAAAAAAAGTGTATGTATGTATATGTGTATGTACTGTGTGTGTGTATATGTATGTATGTATGTATGTATATGTATATATATATGTGTGTGTGTGTGTGTATGTATATGTATATATATATATATATACATACACACAATGTGTGTGAATATATACCGTATATACTCGAGTATAAGCCGAGTTTTTAAGCACAATTTTTTGTGCTGAAAATGCCCCCCTCGGCTTATACTCGTCACCTTTTTGCGCCTGATCTCCCGAACTTTGGGGAGCCGGTACCGGCCGGCCGTAGGTCTCCTGGACCCCAAACTTGGCACACATGTAGCCCCACTCTTCCTCTACAAATGTGCAAAGTTTCTTGTCCGGCAGGACCGATTTTTCAAAACCGGGCACTCCTTTCATAGACTCCCATGTTAAACGGTCATTTCTCTGGTGACTTTGGGGACCCGGTACCGGTCGGTCGTAGGTCCTCTGGACACCAAACTTGGCACACATGTAGCCCCACTCTTCCTCTACAGGTTTGCAAAGTTTCTTGTCTGGGGGACCTACGGCTGGGGAGCACCGATTTTTCAAACCAGGCACCCCTTCCATAGACTCCCATGTTAAACGTCAGTCTAGTCATGGACACAGTGAGGCAAAGTGAGGCACACCCTAGGCTTATACTCGCGTCAATACGTTTTCCCAGTTTTTGTGGTAAAATTAGGTGCCTCGGCTTATATTCGGGTCGGCTTATACTCGAGTATATACGGTAATATAATTTTTTTTGTATTTATTTTTGCAAATAAAATGTTTATTTTAAATATTTTTATAATAAACAAAAATAATTCTACAAATGAACACTTTGTGTCTAGTATGTAAATATCATCCATTTGCAAAGAACAATTAGCCCTGGTTCACATTGGTGCCATTTGACATGCGTTTTGACATGTCAAATCGGCGTCATTTGCTGGCAATTGCCCGCAATGACACCGTCCTAATCGGTGCAACGCCGCATCTGCGGCACTGCACCGATTTCAAAAAGTAGTTTCTGTACTACTTTTTGCGATTTCAGGCCGCGATTTACATTGACATCTGTGCAGAAACCTGCACAGATGTCTCTGTAATCGCGGCCGAAATCGGGACTGACAGGCGGAAGTGAAATCATGTGAGTTCAGCTGAACTCGCACGGCTTCACTCCTGCAGCCCAGTGTGAACCTGGGCTTAAACAGAGTGGTTTTAAAGCACATTACATTTGAATAGAAGGTAGAGTACGCTAAGTAAATTTGTATGTAAATTGCATATATTAAACAGGCACTGTAATGTTCAGGATTTGTATATACACACTCTGTAAGACCCCTTTCACATGTTTTTCAGGCGCTTTTCGGCTAAAAATTGCACATGTAAAGCGCCTGAAAAACGACCCCCCTGCAGTCTCGGTGTGAAAGCCCGAAGGCTTTCACACTAAGGCAATGCGCTGACAGGACGTTAAAAAAACTCCTGCCAGCAGCATCTTTTGGAGCAGTGATCCTGCCCATTGAAATGAATGGGCAGCGCAGCTGAACCGCCGGCAAAGCGCCGCTGTAGCAGCTCTTTACGGGTGGTTTTAACCCTTTTTCGTCCGCTAGCGGGGGGTTAAAAGCGCCCCGCTAGCGGCCGAATACCTCCACGACCCCGCCCCAGTGTGAAAGGGGCCTAACTGAAACCAGTGTAATTTACATGTTATAGAGATTCCTCATTGAATAGAACAAAGTAGAGGAGAGTAAGGTAAGGAAGTGAAGAAAGACGATAGTGGGACAAAGGAGTCCCCATATTGCCATCGGAAAGTCAGTGTAGTCAGGGTATATCCAATATCATATTTCAGCTATAAGGCCCCTTTCACACTGAGGAGTTTTTCAGGCGTTTTAGCGCTAAAAATAGCGCCTAAATACCGCCTGAAAAACTCCTGCCCTGCAGTCTCAATGTGAAAGCCAGAGTGCTTTCACACTGAGGCGATGCGCTGGCAGGACAAGAAAAAAAGTCCTGCTAGCTGCATCTTTGAGGCGGTGAAGGAGCGGTGTGTATACCGCTCCTTTACCGCTGCTGCCCATTGAAATCAATGGAACAGCGCGGCTATACCGTCCGCAAACCGCTGCTGTAGCAGCGGTTTACGGGTGGTTTTAACCCTCTTTTGGCGTTTTGGCCGCTAGCGGGGGTTAAAATCACCCCGCTAGCGGACGCAAATTGCGGCAAATACGAGGGTATATTGCCGCAAATTATAGCGGCGCTATACCGCCAGCGCACCTCCTGCCCCAGTGTGAAAGGGGCCTTGGTGATTCTGTCATACTCTTTTGAATATTTAAATGTAACCCAGTATAGGGGAATGTAAGGTTTTCCAATATTTTGGAATCCAATATTTTTTTGCTATAGTAAGTAAACGTCTAGTTGAACTTTTTTTTTTTTTTTCATAGTACAGTTGGGTATGTGCAAGAGGCAACAGGCTGGAGACAATTTTAATCTTAGTTTCGGTGATTAGTTTTATCGTGTCAATTACTTTGCATCTGTATTTTTGTATGAGTGAGCACCTCCCACCAGATGTGTACTAAAAGTGCCTTGTTCTTGGTTGCAACGCCAGCAATGATCTGAGGTATTGGGAAACCATTTAACTGGTGTAGTGTACCAGTGGATGAGAAGTTTAAATGAGATTTCCTGTAGACGATTACTAATGGACCATTTGTGTGCGAATACACAGGCGTGCATCCACTGTTCATCATTGAATGTAGTATTCAAGGCTTTTTCCCAAAGTGATTTGTGTTTATCCAACCCTGTTTCATTGGAGGATTGCAGCCAGAAGTATACCAAGGATGTGGATTTTGTCTGTCTTGCAACCCTCTGGACACCTTTAAAATTTGGGGGTCTTGTTGTGTTGCAAATATAGCTATGTATTTGTCGGTATGCCCAGCTTATCATGGCTGAGTTAACTTGCTCTTCTCTCTTAAAGAAGAAGTCCAGCCTGAGCTTTTTTGGCTGGGCTTCTTCTAAAGGTCACAGAAGTGCAATTCATTTTGCACTCCTGTGACCCGTTTTCAGTGGAGAGCAGTCTGAAGTCCGCTCCCTGCCGACGTCACTGCAATCAGTCGAGGCAGCGCATCATCCTGACTTCCGAAGTCTGAATCCGCCAGGTGCCTGAACTGATGGCAGTCTCGGCGAGCTGCTGAGAGACAGCCACTCCCTGCCCCTCCACAGCTCAGTGCTCCTATGAGTGTGGAGGAGCAGAGAGGAGAGATGCGGACTGACAGTCGGCAGCTCTCTGCTTGGGGAGGAGTGCGAACCGAGCCATCGGAGGTGTTGGGTGGCTCGGTTGTCAGTGCAGAGACGCCGGGGGACAGCTGCAGCATCGGCCTGATTCTACATCCACCTAGGTAAGTATGAATCTCCCAAAAAACAAAAAACAAAAACATACTTCTCTTTTTAAGGCAGTGTAAGATTTAATTTTTCCCCAGTGTATGCCATGTGTAGCCAAAATGGGTTTGTTTTTGTATATATATGTTTGTGTCTGGGTTATCGGGCCTGGTGTGAAGTCAGAGTTGGAACCTAATGGTGTCAAGGGCCCTGGTGAAGAGCAATAAGTGTACGTTGATTTGCGCAAAAGGGGTAGCATCTACAAACAATGGTATCTATAGAATTTCTATTTATTTAAAAAAAAATTACACTAGTGATGGCAGCGATACGTGACTTATAGCAGGACTGCGATATTGCAGTAGAAAATCTGACACTTTTGACGCTTTGTGGGAACCAGTGATGCTAATACAGTGATCAGTGCTAAAAAAAAAATACACGGTCATTGTACAAATGACACTGGCTGGGAGGTGATTAAACATCTAGGATGATCAGAGGGTTAAGTATGTTCATAATCAGTGTTTTTGTGTTAACAGTGTGGTGCTTTCACTAAGGGATGTGCTGGTTTTTATTCCCTGCTTCGCAGGGAAACAAAATCCAGCACATCCCCACTGACAGGACAGAGCTCTGCCTTGTTTAAATAGGCCGAGCTCTGTCCTCTCTGTCTCCTCACTGATCAGCGGGTGCTGGAAGTCATTCATTGGCTGGCACCCGCTGATCAGTTTCCTGGTCCAGGTTACTTACCTTGTTCCTAGGATCCTGCGATGTCCCCCTGCTGTGTCCCTCCGCCGGATACTCCGCCCAATGCTCTGGGTTACGGGCTCTGTTCCCTGCGAGCGTCGCGATGCATGGGGGGCGAAGCTCGGCGGCAAATTCAAAAAGTACAAAAAAAAAACATACAGTACACTGTAATATTACAGATTACATTACTGTATAAAATGATTTCACCTCCCTTTTGACCCTAGTGCTTTGTTTAGTGCCCTGCATGCAGTTTTACATTATGTTTACTGTTCTTTCTGCCTGGAAACTTGAGATTGTCCATATCAGCCAAAAAATGTCCCTTTACGTCAAAAGTGGTTTTAGACCAGCTAGAAAACAGTCATAGTAAATTGGAATCACTTGCAGAATTGAGCTATAGTGAATCGTGAGGAAATTAATTTTATAATTTTTTTTATAATTATTTATAGTGATTTATTATATTACAATTTAAGATTTCGTGTTTCAAACTTTATCATACCCGGGATGTCTACTAGACTCTTGTTTGGACAGATTTAAGGCCCCTTTCACACGGACGGATAGAATGGTGCTTTTAGCTGCGGATTTTCTAGTTTTCTACCGCAGCTAAAAGCACACAATGCTTTCCTATGGCCCCATTCACACACAGCGTTTAGCTGCGATTTCATTACATGCGGTTTGGTGCGAATAGAATTGAATGCGTCCAGGTGCGATGTAGCGCAGCTATCTGCACATAACTGCAGGTAATCGCAGTGCACTGTCAGCTGCGGATAGCAGCGTGAACAAAAGAAAAAAACAGGAAGCACATCAAAATAAAAATGGTTGCTATGGGGATGACAATAATGGCCAACCGCAGCTAAACGCAGCCGCATGTAAACGCACGTAAACGCAGCTAATCGCAGTGTACAAATGCAGCTGATCGCTGTGCCTGGGGTCTTGAATTTCAAAAGAAAGAAACATGCTTTTAACTGCGGCAGAACAGCCGCCCGTGTGAAAGGGGCCTAAGTGTTATTACTAAGAATTACAGGCCTACAATATAAAACCCCAAATTTATATGCAAAACAATGTATCGCTTTGAGATTCAAAAATATGACAGAATCAATCATACCGCCAGGGAGGTTAATGTAAAGGATGAAGTCATCCTCTGCATACAGAAACAGGGGCAAAGATTTGTGTATTTACCTTTTTTTTTTCACCCACAGGCTTTTGTTTTGTGCCTGGGAGGTGGCCATCAAAGAAACAGTAGACCTTGCATAATTGGGACCAAATAAGAGAAGTTTTATTTTTAGGGGTTACATATCTTCATCTACTTTACTTACCGTATATACTCGAGTATAAGCCGCCCCGAATATAAGCCGAGGCACCTAATTTTACCACAAAAAACTGGGAAAACGTACTGACTCGAGTATAAGCCTAGGGTGTCTGTGTCCATGCCTCGCAGTGTCCATGCCTCGCAGTGTCCATGCCTCGCAGTGTCCATGCCTCGCAGTGTCCATGCCTCGCTGTGTCCATGCCTCGCTGTGTCCATGCCTCGCTGTGTCCATGCCTCGCTGTGTCCATGCCTCGCTGTGTCCATGCCTCGCTGTGTCCATTTATATTCCAATATAGTCCTGATGTGAAACCCTGAAAAGCTGTAGTCAAATATACAGTTGCAGAAACACTTTAAAGTACACCTGCCAGGAGAGAAATGGGGGGCTATCATGGCTGGCCTTCATTTGAAAATGGCATTTGCCTGACTGTGGCCAGCTTCATTAACTCAGATCTGGAGCTAGAATGTAGTAAATAAAAAAGTCTGACACAAATCTGCATACATAATCTGGGTCAGCGATTCGGAAAGCATTCAAGTCATCAGCATAATTCTTGGTAACTAGCATTTTTAGAAGCATGGGTGATCAATGGATTCCTATATCTTTTTTTCATGGCAGGTTTTCTTTTGAAGAAAACCTGTGTTTTGCCCATAACAAGCTACAGCAAAAATAAATTATAGCAGGATTATAGGGCCACCCAACCCCTCTAAATACTCACCTGAACCCAATCTCAGTCCAGCGCTGTGCACATCTGCAGCAGCTCTTCTCCCCTGTCCCGGCTCTGACAGGCTTGGCTGAGAGCAGCAAAAACTGTCCCCAGAGAGAAGGGGGCTGGGCTGTGTGTCTGACTAAACACAAACAGCCCTGCTCTGGATCGAGCACGCATGAGTGCCCCCATGGTTAAGCATTTTACTATGGGGGCACGCGGCAGGGGCCAGAAGCACAGGTGGGGGACCAGAGAAGAGGAGGATCAGGGCTACTCTGTGCAAAACCATTACACAGAGCAGGCAAGTATAACATGTTTGTTTACACAAAAAAACCAAGCTTTACAATCACTTTAACTAATTTTGGAATGCTAGCAGAGTAAGAACCTGAAATTGACTTGATATAAGCCTCACTGTGTCCAAGCCTCACTGTGTCCAAGCCTCACTGTGTCCAAGCCTCACTGTGTCCAAGCCTCACTGTGTCCAAGCCTCACTGTGTCCAAGCCTCACTGTGTCCAAGCCTCACTGTGTCCAAGCCTCACTGTGTCCAAGCCTCACTGTGTCCAAGCCTCACTGTGTCCAAGCCTCACTGTGTCCAAGCCTCACTGTGTCCAAGCCTCACTGTGCCCAATCTCCCTACCTGATCTCTGGCGCTATGTGACTAGACTGACGTTTAACATGGGAGTCTATGGAAGGGGTGCCCGGCTTTGAAAAATCGGTGCTCCCCGGCCGTAGGTCCCCTGGACAACAAACTTTGCACACTTGTAGAGGAAGAGTGGGGCTACATGTGTGCCTAGGGGACCTACGGCTGGCCAGGACCAGGCGCACAAAGATGAAGATGTACACAGACTCGAGTATAAGCCGAGGGGGCATTTTCAGCACAAAAAAAGTGCTGAAAAACTTGGCTTATACTCGAGTATATACGGTATACCCTTATTTTGATTAAGGGCAGGTAGGTGAATGTATTTTCCTACAGCGCCATTTAGAAATGGCACTCTGTTTACTACTTGTTAATGCGTGCAAAATGCCTGTGATTGTGCTGTCAGTAGATTGCACGGGTCACATGCAAAATGCACAGAGACAATCTCAGTAGCTCTGTGCCTTGTGATCATTGTGGTAGTCCTTTACATCGATCACAAATGTATACCCTGAAAATGCCCACATGCCACGCATATGCATCCATGGGGCGTCAAGTTTTTGACCTGTCAAGACCACTTCCATTCTTGGTTTTTGATTGGGAGTCGGTGGGATGGGCTTCTGATCACCTGACTACGGTGACAGCCAATCACAGTGATCATGTGATTGGTTAAGGCCCAATAAAATGGTCACCAAATAGATCAACAGGAATATGTTATAGAACAGAAAATAAGGAAAAGTTGTGTTTTAAAAAAAAAAAAAATTAACACGTGTTTAGGTGCATTTAGCCTTTTTTCCGCCCAAAATCTCCTCTCCTGAATGTAAGTGATGCGTTTTTTTTTTTTTTTCCAAGCCTCTAAACACAACTTGCATGTAAATGCTGCATGTCCACATAACCTAACTTAGAGGTGATTTTAGAGGCTGAAAAAAAGCCAAACCTGTAAAAGCATTGTTTTTTACCTCCTGTGTGCATGAGGCCTTTGTAGTCCCAAATGCAGCACAAAATGTATCCAAGGCCTGACAAGATATTAAATGGCTCTTTCATATTCCAAGACGTGTTTGTCTTTCTATCCTGACCAGACTTATTAATATGCTTTTAGAATGCATGTGGTTTTTGTCTTCTAAATGGTGTGTCCTTTTCCTCTGTTACAGGTTATCTCTTGACTTGCGCTGTGCACCATTCTGGATTTTGATGAAGAAATCTAATTTTTGGTAAGATTATACAATCTATTTAACTGACTTGTGAACTGTAATTTAAAGCCAAATTCCAGGCAAGCAGCTAAAATATACAGATTAACTACTTATGTAGGATCAGTTTTACCTGCCGAAGGAGTTGTTGATAGACCAAGTAGTCCATCTGGCTCTTTCCTCTCCTGGTCTGAGCCCCGCTGTAGAGTTGACTGTACTATGCTTATGCTTATACCAAGTCAATTTCAGGTTCTTACTCTACTAGCATTCCAAAATTTGTTAAAGTGATTGTAAAGCTTGATTTTTATTTTTTTGTGTAAACAACAAACATGTTATCCTTGCCTGCTCTGTGTAATGGTTTTTCACAGAGCAGCCTTGATCCTCCTCTTCTCTGGCCCCCACCTGTGCTTTTGGCCCCTGCCGCGTGCCCCCATAGTAAAATGCTTAACCATGGGGGCACTCATGCGTGCTCGATCCAGAGCAGGGCTGTTTGCATTTAGTCAGACAACCAGCCTAGCCCCCTTCTCTCTGCTGACAGTTTTTGCTGCTCTCAGCCAAGCCTGTCAGAGCCGGGACAGGGGAGAAGAGCTGCTGCAGATGTGCACAGCGCTGGACTGAGATCGGGTTCAGGTGAGTATTTAGAGGGGTTGGGTGGCCATATAATCCTGCTATAATTTCTTTTTGCTGTAGCTTGTTATGGGCAAAATACAGGTTTTCTTCAAAGGAAACCTGCCATGAAAAAGATCTAGGAATCCATTGATCACCTCTGCTTCTAAAAATGCTAGTTACCAAGAATTATGCTGATGACTTGAATGCTTTCCGAATCGCTGACCCAGATTATGTATGCAGAGAAGGAATCCTGATTTGTCTCAGACTTTTTTTATTTACTACATTCTAGCTCCAGATCTGAGTTAATGAAGCTGGCCACAGTCAGGCAAATGCCATTTTCAAATGAAGGCCAGCCATGACAGCCCCCCATTTCTCTCCTAGCAGGTGTACTTTAAAGTGTTTCTGCAACTGTATATTTGACTACAGCTTTTCAGGGTTTCACATCAGGACTGTATTGGAATATAAATGTATAGCAAAGCAACTATTACAGAGAAACCTCACTGTCCTACTTCCCCTGTGTAGCTAATGCCATGGTAACATCTTGCATAGTTACATATAGTTACATAGTTGGTGAGATTGAAAAAAGACTCAAGTCCATCCAGTTCAACCTGTGTGTGTGTGTGTGTGTGCGCATTTATATCAATAGTACATTGTATATCCCTGTATCTTGTGGTTAAGGTACCCATCTAAGGCCTCATGCCAACGGACGTTTTTACAGCCACTTTTATGAGCGTTTTTTGCAGCTTAAAAACGGCTCTCCATGTTAGCCTATGGCCTCATGCCCACCATGACGTTTTTGAGCTGTAAATGGCATAGCCGTTTTTAAGCTGCAAAAAAACCCCAGGACCAGTGTGTTCTGAAGCGCCAGCGTTAGAGCTGTAAAGACGTCAGACGCCGGCAAAGGGTGTTAAGCGCGATTTAACGAGGCTTAACACTGTGTTAAGCCTCGTCCGGCGTTTCTTTCTCTATTCAAAATCAACGGTTCCCTATGGGAGCCCATTGATTTGAATAGAGGTCGCTCCAGAAATCGGATCAAGATGATCCGACTTGCGGGGCGGCTCGTGTGTGGAGAATCTTGAAGGGGACCCCGCGAATTTAAAAAAAAAATAGCGTGAGGTTCCCCCCAGGACGATACCAGACCCTTTGGTTCCCCCGGGATTCATAGCAGACCCTTATCCGAGCACGCAGCCCGGCAGGTCAGGAAGCCCCCCCTCCTAGACCATACCAAGCCACATGCCCTCAACATGGGGGGGTTGGTGCTTTGGGGCAGGGGGGGCACTGCGCCCCCCCCCCACTCCAAAGAACCTTGTCCCCATGTTGAGGGCATGTGGTATACAAAGTGTCAACACAAGAAAGGTTTCTAAGGTATAAACAAGACTAATCATATGCAGGCTCTTCATAATACAATATAAAATGGTGTCGCAATAAGCTAAAACCTGTCGCCCCCTTTAGGTTCACACTGTAAGCAGGCTTTGAAATGTACATTAGAAAGATGCCCGCTCCGCCCCCTGATGTAGGGCTTGGGAGCACATTCAATTCAATGCTACTTGTGTTTAGTGGTACTGGTTGATAAACAAACTCAAACTCATGCATAAGGAGTAGATCTATGCACATTTTCTAGTGGTTCTCGGCATATAGAAAATATACCAGCTTGATGTACATTTTATATTGTTACGTGTAACCCATTGGTTTGATACGCCAAACATTTTTTATGTGTACTTTATACATATGTGTCAAATCCTTGTACAATAAATTTATATTTTATTCCTTTTGTATTGTGCCTCATTTAAAGTCCCATGGGCGAATATTGGTTGTGTGTCTGGAAGATATCTGCCCCCCCCTTTCCCGGTAGTGCACATACTTATGCCCTCCGTTTGACAATCTCTCTTTCCTTGAAAATGGAGAGATTTGGTTTTCAAAGTTTGCCTCCCATTGACTTCTATTGGGTTTCAAATTAAAGTTTGTAGTTTGCAAATTTTTAGACAAGTTCGACAATCTTCAACAATGTGTCTGAAAATTGAACTCTGGCATTTTCTTCAATTGCTACCAGTAAGATGTCCAGCATTATGTCCTGACAGGGTAAGAATTCCCACATTGATATTTCTGTTGGCTTTCTTTTGATACAGGGAGTGGGAGATGTACTCACTGACTAGGAGGAAAGAAAAGCATGGGATTCCCTTTTGTGTTTGTGGTTTCTGTGGAAAGGGCACATGTGTGCCATCTGTGAATGGAAGATCGTGCTGGATGATGCTTGAGGCTTGACATATTTTTGTAGCAGAGAAAAAAAAAAGATAAAATCCTTCTAACACTTGTAGAGGATTATCAGTTTGTATTTGTCAGGAGTGAAATGTACGCTCGATCCTATTGTGAATTTGTGATATACAGTGCATTCGGAAAGAATTCCCAGCGCTTCAAATTTCCACAAAAAACTACTGACAGTCCACGTCTCATAAGTGCCCATCAGTGCTACTGTCACATGACATTTAAAAGAAAGTATCAGTATTGGCGAATACTTGGGGGAAAAAAAAGTATCGGTACTTGTACTCTGTCCTAAAAAAAAAAGTGGCATCAGTGCAACCCTAGTTGAGTGAGAAGTCTATTGTTGCTGGCTGCTTAAGGGTCTATTGATGTTGGCTGCTAGTTGATCTATTGTTGCTGAAGTGGATTTATTGTTTTGGTCGGGGAATCTATTGTTTGGTGGTGGGGCCTGTAATTGCTAGCGGCATCTATGTTACTGCTTTTCTTGTTATAATTAACAAATTTCATACAAATTACTTGGCACCAAAAAATTATACTTTGTTCTGTATTCTCTAAAATGGGTGTTACTGGGAGGTGGCTAGGCGGTGGTACTAAGGGATGTGCTCAAAGGTGGGTAGGGGGTGAAGACACTGGGTGACTCGGAAGGGGGGAGTACCTGCACCTATTCTCTGAGAAAAAAGAAAAAGCCTTGGTAAAGGGTCAGGACGTTGTATACTATCCGGATAGGAAAACTGCTTGAGTGAATTACAAATCCTTTGGCAGGTCAATATGCATTTCAACTGTGTATTTAGGCATTTTATTACATTTACACTTTAAGACTGCATTCACACCTGAGCATAGCGCTTCGAGCGTTTTTACTGAGGTTTTTACCGGCGTTTTGTCGCGTGAATTTGCGCCCGTCGAAACGATCATTGTCGCGCTAAACGCTTGAATCGAGCGTTTCCATTACATTCTATGACTCCTAAAACGCCCAAATCTGCCCGACAGAAAAGGGTCCGGAACTTGTTTGAGCTTCAGGCGTTTGGCTTCAGGCGTTTTGGAGTGGAGATGTGAACCATCTCCATAGAGAATAATGGTTTTTCCCCCCTCCAGCGTTTTGTAGCTTCAGGCTACAAAACGCTCAGGTGTGAATGCAGCCTTACTGCTGAGCTGCCAGCTACTGCAGTTTCCAAGGAAGGTTTGAAATTGTCTTGCATTTAAAATTTTTGATGTGTTCCTACCAACTTTCAGCTCTAAAGTGTCAATAGAGCTGTAAAAGTGCTAAAGCTGTAACTTCTCATGTTTTATTCTGCAAGTGAACTTCTTTTCAAAATTACATTCAGAGATCCAACATATGTTTTAGTGGGCTATCACTTTTCTTAAAGTTCTCCTTATCTGTAGTGACTGGGATGCGATATCACGAAGCAGCTTGTTGCAGGGATACATTTTTCATTTTCTTCTTCCCGATTCCCCAGGGCACTCAGCCACTGTGCAAAATAACATCTAAATGTGTGTTGAGGAGAAAATTCCAGCATCTGTTTGCTGACAGATCTATTTGTTGCAGCCAGATTAGATGGATGGAAAGCTCAAAAGACAGATTTTCTTTTTATTGAGGGACACAAGAATTTCATCATTCTTGGATGTTTGCATTATACTGCCGCCTACAGGAGGTTTGGACACTGACAAACATAAAATATTAAAACTAATTTTCAGGGTAAATATTGTCTAAATACAAGAGGCATGTGTATTCTTACTTGAATATTGGTGAGCTTTGTATATTTCTTCCAGATCTGTGCAATAATCCAGTTGGAAACTTTTGTGCAGAAGCTTTCTGTAATAGACAGGTCACCGCTATTCTTTGTGCAGGGTGACTGGTCTTGTCTCCACCCCCCTAGTGTATTTTTTTGCAGACAGCCTGTAGTGGGCGAGTTCTGCTTGGGTTCCTTCCACAGCTCTGCTCTTTTAAGAAGCTACTGTATGCTTAGCACAGTGACGATGACACTGCTACTTGTGCAAAGCAATATCTGCATTTGCAATGGCACCTGGATTTATATCCTTTGTGGTTATTGAGGAATATAGGGTAATCTCTGCTTTGGTAACCCGGAAGCGATGAGCTGATATTACTTCCGATTTACCCAGATGTCATTGGCGCCATTTAAAAAAATACAGATTGCATTTGAAAACGCTGATCTTTGTGTTTTGAATGCTTTTAACCACTTACCGACCTGGCCATAGCCAAATGAAGGCTACAGGGCGGTCAGATAACTCTGGGAGGACCTACAATGTTGTCCTCCCAGAATCGTGCACCCGGGAATGTCTGTGACCGTCGGGGTCCTCTGAGCCTAGCGCATCATAGAACCGGATAAAGGGCCAATGACAGCGGCCCTTTACTATGTTTATCACTTGTCAACAAACCGGAGCATGTTCGGTTCAGCTCCTTACCTCTCCTCGCATCGATCAGTACAGTGTGTGAGGAAAGTAGGGGGCCAGTGCAGCCGCACTTGTGGGCTGGATCTGAAGTGCCCACAGCACTGATCTGTGCGCATCCACGCTCATACATGTCGCATCCACGCTCATACATGTCGCATCCACGCTCATACATGTCGCATCCACGCTCATACATGTCTCATCCACGCTCATACATGTCGCATCCACGCTCATACATGTCGCATCCGTGGTGCCACATCGGTGCTCATTGGTGGCTGTGGAAAAGTCTCACACTTGTGGTATTGCGATATATATCCTATACATTGACAACTTTGTGGGGGAAAAAAAACTAATTTTCTTTTTATATTTTCTAAAAATGTGTGGAAAAAAATGACATGTTCAAAAGACTCATAACTCCTCATAGATTATACGTTGGGGTGTTTACTTTCCAAAATGGGGTTATTTTTTTGGCCATTTCCATTGTTCTGGTGCCAGGGCCTTCAAAAGTGTAAGAGGTAGTCAAGAAATTAAATGTGTAATGTATTTCCCTGGAGCACCTGATGGTGCTCCCTGCATGTTTTGTTTATGTGGCAAGACTGTAAAAGTCTCACACATGTGGTATCGCCATACTTTGGAGTAGTAGAATGTGCTTTGGGGTGTACTTGCAAGTATGCATATGCTGCGTGTGAGAAATAACCTGTTAATATGACAATTTTGTGAAGAAAAAAAAATAAAAAATCAATTTTGCAAAGAATTGGGCGAAAAATTACAACTTCAAAAAACTCACCATGCCTCTTACTAAATACTTTAGAATGTCTACTTTCCAAAAAGGGGTCACTTGGGGTTGATTTGCACTTTCCTGACTTAGGTGGGGTACACACTATATGAAAATCGGACGAACGATCATCAGATTTTTTTCCCCTTGTTTCACAGCAAATCGGAACCAATGAACGAAAATTCGGAATCCGCTGTCAAAAGTTGTGTACACACTATATGAAAATTTACGAAAATTCTTTGGATGAAAGTGATTAAATGCCATCAAAAGAAAGCTCTATTTCTGTGAAAAAAAAGGACAAACATGTCATATGGGTACAACGTTGCATGTCTGAGTAATTATCTTTCAGAATGTAAGAGCACTGAAAGCTGAAAATTGGTCTGGTTAGGAAGGGGGTTTAAGTGCCCAGTGGGCAAGTGGTTAAGGGCAGAAAAGGGATTTGGTGTTTTATTAGACCCCAGATCTCTTCATAAAAGGTACCTGTCACATGCCTATTGCTGTCCCAGGATGTTTACATTCCTTGTGACAGCAATAAGGGTCAGTTCACACCAGATGCAGTTCCGTGCACTTTTTTTCTGCACTAAAAATGCATGCACAGTGTTTTCCATGTATTCCAATGGCTCTAGTTCACACCATGCAGTCAGTTTCCGGTGCGAAAACTGACTGCATGGTGTGAATTGGAGCCATTGGAATACATGGAAAACACTGTATGCATTTTGTGCAGTTCTGTGTGCTTTTTTTTTTCTGCACGGAACTACATCTGGTGTGAACTGGCCCTAAAAGTGATGAATAAAAAAAAAAGATTAAAGCATCATTTTTTTTTTTTTTTTTTACAAATATAACCCCCACTTCCAACAGCTGTGCCTCAGTTTCCTCTCAGTCCCTTTTCACATCGGCACCTCCACCTGACATGCTCCACTTGCTCTGCGGGGGATCCCTCTGCTGAGCAGGCGGATGACAGGGCCGTCTCCGCTTAATGTGCGGAGATGGACAGCGGCCCGCTGTCCTCTATGGGGAATTCGGGTGAAAAAGAACCACCTTGTCCTATTTCATCTGATCCTATTCAAACCATCCGCCTGGATTTTGCAGACAGGATCAGATAGCGATGGATGTCAGAAAACATGTCACATCCATCGCTACCTCCATAGGGGAGAGTGCGCAAGGTCCTGACAAGGTCTTTTTTTTTTATGTCATGTGACAGTGGCACGTGTCTTTTTTTTTTTTTTTTTTTTTACAATGCTTTATCTTTTTTTTGGGGGGGGGGGGGGGGGGGTTTGTGTGTGTGTGTTGTTTTTTTTTGTATTTTAATTTTATTTTTTGATTTATTGCAATTCTTTTTCTCCTTTTTTTTTTTTTTTTTTTTTTATCGGCCCTGTTGGGGGGCTTTGGTGAGATATCAGGGGTCTTAACAGACCCCTGATATCTCCCCTTTGAGACAGAGAAAGAAACTGAGAATATAGATTCCCCAGTCACTTTCTCTGCAGCCTCAGCTGCTCTGAAAATGAATGGACAGGAGACGGCGGCTCCTCTCCATTTTTTTTTTCTCTCAATTTCTTTATTAGATTTTTTTATTTTATTTTTAAGACAAATATTCATACAAAACAAATTCAAGCGGAGCTGGGCTGCCACTTTCGGCCCCACTAAAACAAAATACAAACAGTCCACCCCCCGAAATGCCCTCCCCTTCCCTACCCACCCCGGATCTCTCCAAATACCAGTCTTTCATTCCAGCCCTCTCAAGGCTCTCTCCCCTTCCCTCTGCCATCTGAAGAGGTAAACAGGAAATACGGCCACCCAGGTGTACTTCAGATAATTAAAGAAGAGCTTCAATGACCCACGGATCCGGAGAGACAAATGACACAGGGAAACCAACTTAAGTGTTCATTATATCTCTGGCCTTTATTGATTTTTAGAGTGGCTTATATGTAAAAGAAAGATAGGAGGGGCTATGTCTTAACACATACGTTTCTAAAAATTATACAAACTCTGTATATTCTTATCTTATACTGCTGAATTTAGTTTAGAAAAGGGCTTTTCTTATACAATCAGGCTACTACATGCTTAACCACAATGACTAGCAGAATGTGACTCTATGCAAACTATGAGTTAAGCTGAGTATGTCAAAGTTCATTTCTACTTAAAAATGGAGTTGATTATTTATACATATTTATACATTCTATTACAATCCCCTCTTTGAGCCATGAATTTAAATGGCGCATTTTCCCCTTATTGTAACATAGGTAGTTTCCTAATTGTAATACATACTGAGGTAAGCTTTATTAGCAGCAGCAGGATCAGGGGGTCGGGAAGCTCTAGCAATGATACACATTACAAGTTTGAAACATGCATATAAAAATAATAGAAAAAGCAAAATCATTAGAATAGTCATAGCAATGTCTTTCAGCCATGAAAATATTCCTCCAAATCCAAAATTCCCATTACCAAAAGGACTCCATGTTTTAGCAATGTTCCTAGCTTCCTGTTGAAGCTTGCCTACTTCTTTTCGGTGTTGTGCAATAATATCATAATAATCGGGTATTTCAACAGATGTGTTGTGTATCCATGTGCAACATTCATAATCCTCTGTAACCTCGCATAACCCAGTAAGAGCAGCACTCATGCTTTCAATAGCTAGGTCATGGAGCTCAAGTTGTTTCTTAATTGCCCTCATTTCTTCATTTAAGTTGGTAATGTCTCCTGAGTTCTTGTCTAGACTTTCATCAAGAATTTTAGAGTAATTATTTAATCTTTTCATTGTGTCTATTCCCCATCCAGTCCATGAGGGAAACCAAGCCCATGCCATATCTTTTTCAAAAAATAACTCCCTTTTATTGCGGTGTTTGAGGGGGTACGTAGGATGCATGCTAGCTTCAAGGAGGTGTCCTCCCTTGCTATCTCCAACTATGCCCATGATGGGAACTAGGGATGCAAGATAACACCATCCTTGGGCTTCAGTGGGGATCCAAGGGTGACATATTTTTCCACAACAAATATAAATACTGTTTCCTAAAGCTAAGGATCGTTTGTTGAATATTGTCATCATTTCATCAGAAAGACTGGAAAAGGTTAAACTTGACAATAATTTTCCTACTGTGGAAGTGGAACTGGAGCTAAGAAAGTTTATTAGAGTGGTGTTTAGGGCAGGTTCTGAAGTGTGAAAGAAAGGGCTTTCAATTGAAGTCATTGAAAAGTTAATTTTAGCTTGTTGGCACACTTCAGCTCCCTTTGTGGAGTTTCCTAACCTAAAACACTAGTCTGGGGAATGACTTCTACCAATAATTTGGAAAGTAAGGGTATTATTTGAAAGCATTCTTGTGACATTTGTAAGAACAAAAGGAGGTGTGCCATTTAGGAGGGGGGTGAAGTTTAGAGGTAATGCCATTAGGGGGATCCTGGCAGTGCTAGGATGGAGTTTACTACATTTTTAATATCCAGACTTCTGGGCATAGCTATATTTAAATTTCAGTAGCAACATTTTGTCTGTAAAACTATCGGGTTTAACTCCATTATGTGATTGTGTATCTCTCTTGTGTCTGATATGTGTATTATTGATGGTGTTATTGGGTGACCCACATATGACTTTAAGGGCTCCCAAGTCCTCAGGATGATAAATACAGTGAGTTACGATCCATGTAGGTAGGAACACTATAAGAGAGATTAGGAACAGGAGGCAAAATGCCTTCCCAGAAGTCTGTGGTGAAATAATCTAGGTCATCTTTTGAGACTTGACCACTTTCTTCACTCAATATTCGAGGATTTTCACTACTTTCTTCACTTCCTTTGTCTTTATCTTTGACTTGCTTCTTAGGGTCCTGGTTGACCTTCTTTACTCGACTGGCATGGATCCAAGACTGTCGTCCTTCCACTAGGATGGCTGTCCTGGTTACTGCGATCACGGTGGTTGGAGGTCCAAAAGGATATTCCTGCTTTTTTGTTCGGTTCAGCTGCTGGACCACTACGAGGTCACCGACCTTAAAGGGGTGTGTTGGTTCCTGTGAAGAAGGAGAGGTGCGAGCAACATTTCTTTCAACTTTGTCCAACGTTTCAATTAATTTTCTTACATATTCTTCCTAAATAAGATCAAGATCCCCTCTTTCTAACATTAAGGGTTCTCTGGCCCAGGGAGTGGGAAATGGTCTGCCCATAAGAATTTCAAAGGGAGAATAACCTGTCTTGTTATTTGGGGTCATTCTTACCTCTGCTAGAATTGCCGGCAGCACCCTTTTCCAGTTGGCATAAGTTCCACCTGTAGCCTTCCTGATCTTATCTTTTATTATCCTATTCATTCTTTCTACAATTCCTGAACTTTGAGGATGGTAAGGAATGTGAAACTTCCAGTCAATTTTAAGTGCTTTCAATAAATCTTGGCACACTTTTGAAATAAAGGCAGGACCATTGTCAGAATTTATTTGGAGCGGGCATCCCCATCTAGGGATGATTTCTTGCGTGAGGATTTTTACCACTGTTTGAGCATCTTCTCTTGTAGTTACAAATGTTTCTACCCATCTTGAGAACATGTCTACTATTACGAGTAAATATTCCTGCCGTTTGCCTAATTTGGGCATGTGGGTGAAATCAATCTGTAAATGAGTGAATGGTGTGGATGGATATATCAAGTGTTCATGTTTTGCTTTGTGTGGATTTCTCGGGTTGTTCCGGATGCATGTGATGCATCTAGAGACATATGATTTCACAAGAGAGGGAAGACCTGGGATGAAAAAATCTTTATCCAGTAATTCACATGTCATCTGCCAGCCTCTGTGTCCCACCCCATGGTACTGAGCGATAAACAATGGGGCACTAGCTATAGGTATACACGGTCTCCCCTCTTGGCAGACAAGCCCAGACTCTGGACTTTTCTGCACACCTGCAATGTTCCATTGTTTTATGTCAGTTTCAGTGGCATATGTTTGTAAATCTGAGAGCGTTTGATCAAGTAAAGGTATTTCAGGGGCTAGAGTAGGCATTTGGAGGGTAGCTACGCGTTGAGAAGCCACCTCCTTTGCCACTTTGTCTGCAAGGGCATTTCCTTTTGCAATATCATCTTGTTGGCCCGTATGGGCCTTACAATGCAATATTGCAACAGATTTTGGTAATCGAATAGCTTCCAATAGACGATACAAGTGTAGAATGGGAAATTGATTTCCCATCAGCTGCAATGTATCCCCTTCTTTTCCATATAACCCCAAAATCGTGGGCCACCCCGAAAGCGTATTTAGAATCTGTGTAAATGTTTACATCTTGGCCCTCAAAGTTGGCATGCTCTGGTGAGGGCAATTAGTTCAGCTGCCTGTGCAGACTGAAATGGGACTGGATTTGCCTCGAGTACAATGTCAGGGAGCTGGACCACAGCATATCCAGCATGATAAGTGTGGTCATTTGGTCTTGAGCAAGACCCATCTAGAAACACATTTTGAGCTTCCGGAATTGCACTCGAGCACATATCCTCCCTGGGTGAGGTGTCCTGCTGTATAGTTTTAATACATTCATGTTGCGGGGCTACCTCATCCTCCTTATTTTTGAGTCCTAGGAGAGCATTCAAGATTGGGGCTGGGCCCGAGGTGGTGGAGGCATATTTTATTTTCAAATTAGGGTTCGAGAGCAAAATTACCTCATACCCACTCAGCCGTTGTGCGGACATATGTTGGGTGTGGATATTCTTTAGGAGGATGGACACATGGGTGGTGTGAAGGGTAGTTGGATGGCCTAAAGTGAAAGATGTGGCCATTTCCACAACCATAGCACAGGATGCAAGAGCTCTTAGACACGCCGGCATACCCTGAACCGGCATAGGCACTACTCTTGAGAAAAAAGCGATAGGGCGCAGTTTGCCCCCATGTTCTTGCGCTAGGACTCCCGCCATGGTTTTACAGTGGTCCCTAGCAAATAGGTGAAACCTTTTGCTGTACTCAGCTAAGCCAAGACCAGGAGCTGTTACCATAGATGTTTTAAGGTATACAAAGGCATTGTACATTTCATCATTCCATTTTATACAATCTGGCATGTCGGTACCTGTGGTTTGTCTCAAAATGTTATCATAGTAGGAACAGTCAGGTATCTATTGGCGGCAGTAACCAATCATGCCAAGGAAAGACAGCATATCCTTCTTGGTCTGTGGGCGGGCTAGATCCACGAGAGCCGCAGCTCTCTTGTGACTGACTTTCCTTTCACCTTTTGTGAGTGTAAAACCAAGGTATTCAACAGTTTCTTGACACCACTGAAGTTTCTTTTTGGAAACTTTATGACCATTATCTTCCAACCAATGTAGCAGATCTAAACCATCCTCCTTGCAGGCTACCTGGCTTGGGCTACATATTGGAGTAGGACAGAACCATGATGGGGAGTCCAGGACCGCAATGTGGCCTGGAGCACAACTGAGTAGACTACAGGGGAGTCCACATAACCCTGAGGCATTCTACACCATGTAATGCAAGAATAGGCTGTGTCTCTTCGTCCACAGGGATGGAAAAAAATGCATTCGTAAGGTCAATAACAGAAAAATATTCTGCATCGGATGGTATGGAGGTAAGGAGGGATGGCACATCAGGCACTATAGGAGCTATGGGGACAATTAAATTATTGACAGCTCTAAGATCTTGCACAAATCTATAAGAACCATCAGGCTTCTTTACAGGGTTAATTGGTGTATTCCATTTGTTTCCAGTGATTTCTCTCACTATGCCTTGTTTCAGGAAATTTTCAATCATAGGCACAATCCCCTCTTCCTTTTCTTTAGAAAGAGGATATTGTTTATGATAAATGGGTTGGGCTCCGGGTTTCAGCGTGGCTTTATACGGGGTGCATGAGATGAGACCAACATCTAGGTTATTTATAGACCAGACTTTATGATTGGGACCAGGTAGATCACCATCATCAGGTTCTGAAAAGAAAAATTGCCTTTGAATGGAAATCTTTTTAGAGCGCACTATGATTCCTCCTTCCTCTGTAATTTTCAGAACTATTCCAAGTCTGCCCAAAAGGTCTCTTCCCAAAAGATTAACAGGGCAATTTGGGATAATTCTGAAGGAGTGTTTGAGTACTGGTTGGTCACCATATGAGGGGTCTATGACAATTAAGTTGGGTGTTTTCCAAGTTTTGGTAAGTATCCCATTAATTCCCATTGAAGGCTCAGCATTTGTGGTTTCACCTCTATAAAAATCCTCACTCAGGATGCTCCTTGTGGCCCCTGAATCGAGGAGAAATGGTACTTCCATTCCGTTCACATGCAACATAATTGGTTGCTCTGAATAAGAGGATGAAACCAGGGGAAATGCTGGGATACTACCTTCCGGGCATCCTCATTGGGGTTGGGGTTGCTTCCATTGGATGGGGTATTTTGGCCCTTGATGTTGTTGGGTTTGTGGGGGTTGTGTGACTTGTGTGGTATTTTGTTCAGGTATGCCATATGGACATTGGTTTCTCCAATGACCCAAGTTCCCACAGTTAAAACAACCTCTTTTGTGAGGGCTGTGTCTTAGGGAAACCACGGCCTCGACCTCTTCCTCTGCCCCTACCTCTATTCTGCTGTGTACCATTCTATTTTTAAATGCACTTTTTAATTCTGCTTCGAGTTGGCCCCACATGGTAGTTCTCCCTACTTCAGTATTTAATTTGTATGTATCGGCCTTTACTGTTTTTGGATCTTCAATATCATTTATGGATGCTACTTTAGTCCAATCAAATGCGGATGTGTGTCCAATGACACCATCCACAATCAATCGCATATCTTCCTGTGTATAATTTCTCCCTTTACAAGCCTTTTTTAAATAAGACAAGGTTGCAGAGGCAGACTGAGTTGGTTTTGGACAATGTTTAATAATGCGGTTAATATCTTCAATATCAATCACCTTTTTCAACATGTCATTTCTTATAGTCATAAAAGGGGCATTTAGCTCAGCGCCAACAATGCCATATGCCCTCCCACTTTTGGTTTTCCCAGGACTAAATACATTACTAATGACTCCCGCAATTCCCCTTCCTAGTGCAGAGAGATCAAAATCTTCATCCGCATCCTCTATTTCAATTAAGGATGATTGGGGTGGTGATACCTTTCCTCCCATGGCCCCTTCTTGTTCACCAATGGCTTCCTGTGTGTTTTGGGACGTTGGTCGTGTTTGTGCTACTTGTACTACCTGTTGGACCTGTGTAGGTGCCTGTTGTTGTTGTGCCGGCAGGTCCAGGGGCAACTGCAGGGGCAGGTCCAGGGGCAACTGCAGGGGCAGGTACAGGGGCAGCTGCAGGGTTTGTGGGTTGCTGGTGTACGGCATAATGACCAGCAAGAAGATCTATTTCTTCTTCTGTGAGACTGGGATAAATCTGGCTAGTATATGGTGGTGGGGATACATGAGAGAAAGGCAAAGGTGGTGCCGTGGGATCGGGTCTCTTGACCTCAGATTCCTGCTTATGTTTAAGATCATACTCTTCCTTAGTTAAACAATTCTTTGCTTTCTTCTGTTTCTTATTATCCCTCTGAAAAAAATAGGGTGCATATTGTAGCCAATTTTTACCACCCTTTCTCATGTATTCCATGTCCCACTGTGGATCTCCCTCAAACCATGGAAAAGCCTTCCTGTCTCTAAGACAAAGGCCTTTTACCATATCTATATGGAATTCATCGTTGGCGCCATCACTGGGAAAAGGGTCAGAACTATGCATGGATTTTGTCCACCCGGCTAAATTAGAAACCCAGGGATTTATAAATTCGTAGTCAGTACCACAAACCCTGGCTACATAATCTTTACAATTTTTCCCGGGATTAGGATATGGGGGAGTTTTTTTACTATGTTCTTGACCCATAATAAAATAGTGAGAGTCTGTCTGTCTTACCTTACAGACCTCCTTCTCCCACACAAACAAATATTTCTTATACTTTATGCGAAAGAAAGAAAAGCGAAAGTAGGTTGGGTCACTGAAGTATAATCCTCATTAACTATTTCAGCTCCTTCCCCAAGAAGGACTGTACAGTACTGTATTATTCAATTAAGACCTTCTCAGAGGTACTTTCAAAGGCAGATTTTCCCAAAGAAAATCCCCTATACACCAAGGCGTGGCTCATATACCTCTTCTACATAAATTTAATACAAGATGAAAGTAAACAGGAAATACGGCCACCAAGGTGTACTTCAGATAATTAAAGAAGAGCTTCAATGACCCACGGATCCGGAGAGACAAATGACACAGGGAAACCAACTTAAGTGTTCATTATATCTCTGGCCTTTATTGATTTTTAGAGTGGCTTATATGTAAAAGAAAGATAGGAGGGGCTATGTCTTAACACATACGTTTCTAAAAATTATACAAACTCAGTATATTCTTATATTATACTGCTGAATTTAGTTTAGCAAAGGGCTTTTCTTATACAATCAGGCTACTACATGCTTAACCACAATGACTAGCAGAATGTGACTCTGACATACTCAGCTTAACTCATAGTTTGCATAAAGTTCATTTCTACTTAAAAATGGAGTTGATTATTTATACATATTTATACATTTTATTACACCATCCTTTCTATATATCTCTATGATTGCCTGTACCTTAGCCAGTCTTTCCATCTCCTTACGAACCCTTCTTCTCCTATTTCGCCACTGAACCTTAAAAACTCCATTTCTCTTTCGTTCATTGACGAACACAGCACTTTAGTCTTGACCTTAGGGTTATATTGCCACCTTCAGGAGAGAACTAGGCAGAACATGTTAAAATTGCAAACTTGCACAGTACCGCCCAGGGGGCGGTCCTACTGGCTATAACCCCGCACACTGCATCCAGCAGCTCAGTTTTTTTCTGCCTAGCATAGGAGAAGGACCTGGCTCCCGGTGGGGACCATTGGTCCTGGAGATTTTTTTTTTCTTTTTTTTTCTTCTTTTTTGATCCTGAGAGCTACTATCAACAGCCGGGCTGGGTGACGGGCTGGATAATATAGATCCTGGTAGTCTCCCCAGCCCGGCCATCGAGTGTGAGCAGACCTTTAGCTACGCGCTGGGTCGGCCACTACATGCCCTGTCTGCTCCAGGGGTGGCCGGTGAGCTATATGCTCCGGGCACACATATGACTGGGCTACTGCTGTCCGAGTCAGTGTGCCATGGCCGACAGCCACCCCGTACCGCTCGGGTGATGGGTCTGTCCGTGGAATGCGCCCAGCAGTCCTCACAGGAGGGGTAAGTATGGTTCCACCGGTCTCAGCAGGATGGCTGGCGCAGCTGGGCATTCCCTGGGAGGTCGACTAGGGGGTCTCTCACTCTCCCTTAATTCCCTCCCTGTCCTTTCCCTCCTCCCCATATTTGGGCTTGCTGTGTACCTGGCCGGGGGTCCTCCAAGGGGGGGGCTCCGAGTCCTGGCTGGGGCCTGCACTGGGTGTTGGGGTTCCGCTCTCCATAGTGGGGGGTTCTTGGTCTGTCCATGTGGGTTGCCTCCGCGTGGAGGGTCAGCGTGGTCGCAACCGTTTTCTTTACCTTAGAGAAGGCCAGCGGCCATTTTGGCGGAGCCCACGGCCATTTTCTTGTTGCCTGCGCAAGTTTTTACTGTGGCAGCCGGCGGCCATTTTCTTGTAGCCCAGCTTGTTTTTTGGCCTCTAGCGCTGGGAATGTCACCTCTGAATGGCACAAACTGCATAGAACGTCTCAGACACAGGAGAGAGCAGATGGCAGCGCTGCGCAGTGCCTGGGTCAGGGTGATGAGTCCTCTGGGGGGCACTTTGGTCTGTGGCAGCTAGGAGGGTGGACTTTTTGTGTACCTTGCCTTTTGGTCCCTAACGGGTGTCAGGCGAGTGTGGGTCAGCATGGCGTCAGAAGCTGGCACTTCTTCCCCAGACATCCCTGTGGTGGCAACCGGTTCCCCTGCACCTGCGGTGCCTATGGACGCTTTGTCGGCGGTCCTGGAGTCTTTTGTTGCCAGGGTGGAAGCAGTGTGCGGGCGCAAGGTGGGTAAAATAAACGCCCCCTCCCCCAAAAACCATCTTCTGGGGAAAACTCTGATTCAGACTCGGGCCTTGCTGTGGCAAATGATCCCTGTTCTGATGTGTCAGAGGATGCGGACCAGGACCATTCGGACAGTGAGGATGACTCCGGGTCAGCGCAGGAAAGGGTGCTTGTTGGAGCACTTATCACCGCAGTGCGGTATACCCTCAAACTGGAGGATACGGCGGGGGCATCTACTGAGGTGTTGGTCGCTTTTGGGTCCCACATGCCGGCCCGCACTGCTAAGGTGTTTTCCTACCTAACTTATTTTGATAAGTTTATATATACAAAGAATGGGATCGGCCACAGCGGGCCTTTTCGGTCCCAAAACGCATGGCGGTCCGTTGCCCCTTTCAGGAGAGTTTCCTGAAAAAATGGACATCTCCCCCGATTGTGGACCCCCGGTATCAAGGCTAAATAAGGTAACCACGATTCCAGTGGAGGGGAACCCTGCTTTTAAGGACCCTGCAGAAAGGAGTGCCGAGGCGGTGGCCCGGTCCATGTTCACGGTAGTGGGGTCGGCATTACGGCCAGTGTTGGCCACGGCCCTGGTGTCACAGACACTTACCGAATGGGCAAAATTGTTGCACTGTGAGTTGGAAAAGCAACAGGCTTCCCCCGGTCTGCGTAGAACTGGTGGACCAGTTGGTGCATGGCCTTAAGTATGTCTGTGATGCGGCCTTAGATACAGCTCCCTTGCTTTCCAGAGCCTCAGTACCTGCTGTGGTGCTACGGCG
This sequence comes from Rana muscosa, assembly GCA_029206835.1. NCBI lineage: Eukaryota > Metazoa > Chordata > Amphibia > Anura > Ranidae > Rana > Rana muscosa. Next base: position 878,198,320 of record CM055122.1, on the reverse strand, counting down.
CCTGATTTGGCTAAAATGCTGGTCCACGGACCAGACATCCAAGAAGGCTCTAGCGGATTTGCCTTTCCAGGGAGATGGGCTATTTGGAGCCTCGCTGAATGACATTATTAAGAATGTTACTGGGGGTAAGAGCACGCTGCTCCCACAATCCAGAAAAGGTAAGGAGCCTCCTTTTCTGCTCAGAAGCGTTTTTTTCGTCCACCCGGGCCCGCAGGTAAGCGTTCCCAGGCCGACAAGGTGCCTGCTGAGGAACAAAAGCATCCCTGGTTTCGCAAGCCTCCGAGCAAATCTGCGACAGCATAAGGGTTGGCCCCCGCCTGAACTCTCGGGTGGGGGGGTCGCCTTCGAGATTTTGCAGCTCGGTGGGCCTCCCTACTTTCCGACCGGTGGATTTGCGAAGTGGTTTCATCAGGGTACAAGATCGTTTATTTCTTGTCCACCAAACAGATTTTTTTTCCCTCCAACCTTCATCTTCTTCCGGCTCGTCGGGACGCCTTGTTTGGGGCAGTACAGGGCCTGCTGATGCGCAGGGTGATAGTACCTGTGCCGTTGCCGAAAAGGTTTCAGGGATTCTACTCCAATCTGTTTGTAGTCCCAAAGAAGGATGGGGTTCGTCCAATCCTGGATCTCAAGGCCCTCAACTGCTTTGTAAAAGTACAAAGGTTCATGATGGAATAAGTTCGCTCTGTGGTCGCTGCACTCCATCCGGGGGATTTTCTGGCATCCTTGGACATCAAGGACACATACTTGCATGTCCCCATATGCGTCAGGCATCAGAGGTTTCTGCAGTTTGCAGTCAGGGACGATCGCTACCAATTTGTAGCTCTCCCTTTTGGCCTGGCGTCGGCGCCAAGAGTTTTCACCAAGGTGCTTGCCCCGGTTCTGGCTTTGCTGAGACAGGGAGGGATCGCTATTGTGGGCTACCTGGGCGACCTCCTTCTGAGAGCAGCTTCCGCCTCAGAATTAAAAGAGGATGTGGCGATCGCCAGTCAGACTCTTCGGGAGTTTGGTTGGGTACTGAAACTCCAGAAGTCGTTGTTGGTGCCGACTCAACGCCTGGAATACCTGGGCTTGATTCTGTACTCCTCAGAGGCAAGTTTTTCTCCCTTCGGACAGGTTGCAGACTCTTCAGGCTGCGGTGAAGCTGTTGGCGTCCCGCAGGTGGTCATCGCGGCGCTTTTGCATGCGACTCCTGGGTCTCATGGTAGCCACCTTCGAGGCTGTACCGTATTCTCAATTCCACAGGAGTCTTGCAAAAGAAGATCCTGTCCAAATGGGACAAATCTCTGTTGTCTCTGGATTGTCAAATTCGGGTGGGCCGGCTAGTCAAGGATTCCCTGATCTGGTGGCTGAGATCTCCGGCCCTTCAGTCCAGGAAGTCGTTCCTTCCTTTTCACTGGACGGTGATCACGACGGACGCCAGCCTGACCGGTTGGGGGGAGTTTGGGGCGTACAGTCGACAAAGGGTCGCTGGATGCAGAAAGAATCCCGCCTGCCGATCAATGTGCTGGAACTTCGGGCGATCAGGCGGTGTCTCTCCACATGGTCACAGAGGCTGCAGGTACGCCCAGTCAGGATCCAGTCGGACAACGCCACGGCGGTGGCGTAGGTCAATCGTCAAGGAGGAGCAAGGAGCTCGGCTGCAGCATTGGAGGTCACTCACATCCTGCATTGAGCAGAGCGGCACGTGCCGGCCCTATCGGCAGTGTACATTCTGGGTGTAGAAAACTGGCGGATTACCTAAGTCGTCAGATGCTGGACCAAGGGGGAATGGTCGCTGCATCCGGATGTATTTCGACTCCTTTGCCTTAGATGGGGCACACCAGACGTGGATCTCCTGGCTTCTCGACTCAATCGGAAGGTATTGAGGTTTGTGGCCACTCCTAAGATCCTTGGGCGGACGTGACAGACGCGTTGGTGGCTCCGTGGGGACAGTATCGGCTAATTTATGCCTCCCCCCGCTAAAACTTCTTCCTCGTCTGCTTCGCAGAGTGGAGACCAAGGGGATTCCAATGATTCTAATTGCCCCAGATTGGCCGCAGGGTCCCTGGTACGCCGACTTCGTATGACTGGCGGCGGATGTTCCTTGGCGGCTGCCGATGCGAGCGGACCTTCTGTCGCAAGGTCCTATACTTCATCCTGCTTTACAGTCGCTGGCTTTAACGGCATGGCTGTTGAAAGTCAGGTGCTAAAGGACCGAGGCCTATCAGATTCGGTGATATCCACCATGCTGAGGGCGCGGAAGTCGTCTTCTCGAAAAATGTATCGTCGAACACGAAAGGCCTACATCTCTGTGTGAGGAGATGGGGTGGCGTCCGCGTACATATTCGGTTTCCAGGATCCTGCTGTTTTTACAGCGTGGAGTGGATCAAAAACCTGCCTTAAGCAGCATTAAGGGAAAGATATCAGCCTTGGCTGTCTTCTTTCAATGACCTTTGGCGGCTCATTCACTGGGGAGTACGTTTGTACAGGGGGTTTGACATGTGGCCCCTCCCGTTCGACCACCGCTGCCTCCGTGGGATTTGAATCTGGTGCTCTCTGTACTTCAGAAACCACCATTTGAAAACATTAGAGAGATTCCCCTGTTGACACTCTCTCAGAAAGTAGCTTTTCTGGTGGCTATTACCTCTGCCAGGAGGGTTTCTGAAATGGCGGCCTTGTCCTGCAAGTGTCCCTACTTAATCCTCCACAAGGATAAGGCGGTGCTATGCCCGCAGCCTTTGTTTTTTCCTAAGGTTGTTTCGGCCTTTCATCTAAATGAGGACATTGTGCTTTCGTCCTTGTGTCCTCGGCCGTCGCATCCCAAAGAGGTTGCCTTGCATTCCTTGGATGTGGTCCGAGCTCTGCGGGTGTATCTGTCTGCTACGGCTCAGTTTCGGAGGTCAGACTCTTTGTGTCGGTAGTTGGTCCAAAGAAGGGCCTGGCGGTCTCGTCGGCCACCATTTCTCGGTGGATCAGACAGATCGTGATTCAGGCTTATGCCTTAAAAGGGCGGGCGCCTCCCTTACCGGTCACGGCACATTTAACCAGGGCAATTGGTGCCCCCTGGGCTTTCCGACATTAGGCGTCCATTTCTCAGGTGTGTAAGGCGGCGACGTGGTCGTCTGTTCACACTTTCACTAAATTTTACAAGGTTGATGTGAGTGCATCTGCGGATGCTTCCTTCGGCCGCAAGGTTTTGCAGGCGGCTGTTTAAGGTTATTATATAAGCAGCAGTGCAGCGCAAACATACATGTACACACTTCTAATATTCATAAAGGAGAGTCCATATAAAGATTGAGGATCCTCAGAGGTCAAAGATGCACAAAAACACACCACCAAGTGTCCAGAGTGAGGAGAATACAATTTCCAGGTGATTCTGTGATACCCTCCACCAATGGCAGCAATGGCAGCTCACCTCAGCACATAGACCCCTGAGTGCATTAGTTAGGTCAATCAGACATTTCCCACTGCAGGGAATATAGCTGGAACTCTGTATCAGCACAATCAGATCACACCGACTTGGTCTCCCAGGCGAAGTTCATATGAAAAAGTAAGGTAAAATCTAGTGCTCTCCGTTTAAAAATTTATTTTAAAATTAGCATATACAGATTACACTTACAAGGGTGGCACTGTACCCCAGTGCGAAGGATCCACAACGAAAAATTATATCACAGCAATAGCGATGAACCGCAGCATGAGACAGCTAGTATGGACGCGGGTGACGTCACGATCCTAGGTCACGTTCCGTACGCGTTACGTCCCCTACAAGTGGGCGGGACTTCATCAGCGGTGACGGAGATGCGTGAGTCACCCGCTTATATATGAAAGAACCTGCATCTCATCCGCCCCAAAAGGAGGAGCCGACGTTAGACAACACCAACGCTGTCATGGTAACTGTATATATCTTAGAAAAATCTGAATATTAGCAGCGCAATTCAAATTGATAATTTAAATGCCTACATATGGCTATAATAGCTCATTTAAAGAAACAGAAAAATCAAATATACAAAAAAAGAAAACCTGTCAAATTAAGTCATCCCGCGTCTATACTAAGTCCTTGTATATGCAAATACATCACTATAGTCACAAAAATCACAAAAAACAATAATTAATACCAACATATCATAATACATATAAAATAATTTATCGATCGGAAATAAAACAATTTATGTCAAATTCGACATTAAGGCCCCCCGGCACTAAAACCTTGGTTAAATGAATCCAATGAGATTCCCTCCGGCTTAATTGCCTTAAAAAAATTGCCACCTCTCCAATGTTTTAAAACCCTCTCAATGCCCCAGAATTTTAAACCTCTGGGATTCTGTTTGTGGACCAGCTTAAAATGTTTGGATACATTATGCGTTTTTAGTCCCTTTTTTAATATTGTTTACATGCTCGCCTAATCTAACATGTAAGGGTCGTGATGTTCTGCCCACATACTGTAGGCCGCACTCACATTCGAGCATGTAGACCACGCCTATTGTATCACAGGTAATGAGTTGATCTATCTTAAACTGTTTGTTTGTTAGTAGCTGATGACACAAAATCTTTGCGTTTTTTAACATTGCCTTTGGAATGCTTGCATGCGGTACACCTACCACACGCATAAAACCCTGCGAGGAAGGGGAAAAGTCGATTTTCAGACTGAACAGGGGGATCTACTACCCCAGGTGCCAGTCTGTCACGTAATGAAGGTGCTTTTTTATATATAAAAGCAGGGCTTGACAAATTTGCTTGGAATCTAGGAGCCAGCTAAAAAAGTTAGGAGCTAGGAACGCGCCCTGTCCCGCCGAGCTTGCGCGCAGAAGCGAACGCATACGTGAGTAGCGCCCGCATATGAAAGCGGTGTTCAAACCACACGTGAGGTATCGCCGTGATCGGTAGAGCGAGAGCAATAATTCTAGCCCTAGACCTCCTCTGTAACTCAAAACATGCAACCTGTAGAATTTTTTAAACGTCGCCTATGGAGATTTTAAAGGGTAAAAGTTAGTCGCCATTCCACGAGCGGATGCAATTTTTAAGCGTGACATGTTGGGTATTAATTTACTCTGCGTAACATTATCTTTCACAGTATAAAAAAAAAACTAGGCTAACTTTACTGTTGTCATATTTTTTTATTAAAAAAAAAAAGTGTATTTTTTCCCAAAAAAGTGCGCTTGTAAGACCGCTGCGCAAATACGGTGTGACAGAAAGTATTGCAACAACCGCCATTTTATTCTCTAGGGTGTTAGAATAAAAAATATATATAATGTTTGGGGGTTCTAATTAGAGGGAAGGAGATGGCAGGGAAAACAGACAGGGAAACTCCATTAGCATTGCTGGTTGCAATACCAACGGCCACCACAAGATGGCGCTAGACCACAGAAGGAAGCATAGGCCTGCAGAAGGCCGCAAAGCCGCGGCCTCAATTACTGGCCGGCACGGCCCGACGCGATCCCGCGGCGCGGAGGGGGGGGCACGGAGACACAGGATACCCCAGCTGTGCCCCCAGGCGCCAGGTCGCTAATTCTAGTCGCAATGGCGACCTGGCGCCCGGGGTTTGTCGAGGCCTGTATAAAAGAGGGACAGTCTGGTAACAAAGGACCCAATGTTTTATCTTGTTTTAGAATAGACCAATTATTGGATATAATTTTTTTTTTTTTTTATGATGCACATTATAATCCAGGATCATTCTAAAATTGGAAACACTAGAACTAGCTTCTTTGACTTTATCCGCTGTAAGCACTGATCTGTCATAATTCCGCACTGTCTCTATTTCTCTATCAAGAGACTCTTTATTATATCCTTTTTCTTGGAATCTGGTTGCTAATAAATGAGATTGTGACATAAAATCCTTTTCTTGCGTACAATTCCGTCTTAATCTAACAAATTGACCTTTTGGTATATTGCAAAGCCATGATCTGTGATGGCAACTCTCAAGAGGTATGTACAAATTTCGATGTTGGTTTGAAATGGTTACATAAATGGAACTGACCATTTAACTATGCTTATTTTCAAGTCAAGAAATGTGACATTTTCAGTGCTAATATTCCAGGTGAGTTCAATATTTTTGCTATTGTTGTTCATAATGCACATGAACTCATCTAGGCTACTGCGGTCACCTTCCCAAATCATAATCAGATCGTCTATAAAACGTTTGTAGCAAACCAACTGGGGGGGACGATTGGTGAAGATCACCTCTTCCTCCCAGTGGGCCATAAATAAATTGGCCACACTGGGAGCAAAATGGGCCCCCATCGCTACACCTCTTGTTTGTAGAAAAAATTGTCGCTGATACCAAAAATAATTCCTCGAAAGACAAAATTCCAGACTTTTGAGGAGAAACCTCTGATTTTTTTTCTTGGGAGGTCAGAAGATAATAGGGCCCACCGTACTGAGGATACCGCTTCCTCGTGTCCAATAATGGTGTACAATGAGCTTACGTCTGCCGTAACCAAAATGCTGGAAGATGAGCAAGATGCTGATTCAATAATTTGAATAATATGCTTTGAATATTAGAAGTGTGTACATGTATGTTTGCGCTGTTGAATATTAGAAGTGTGTACATGTATGTTTGCGCTGCACTGCTGCTTATATAATACTATTGTGGGATTTGATCAATTGACCCTCAGTGTTCAGTTGCTGTATTTTAGATTATTTGCGCTGGTTGATTTTCTTTATAATATTTCCAGGCTGTTTAAGGTTGCAACTCCTCCGTTGAGGAGCTTTGGTTGTTTTTGGGTGGAGGTTGTTTGCTTGCTGTTCCCACCCCTCGTTTTTTGACACTGCTTGGGGACGTCCCTAAGGTCAAGACTAAAGTGCTCTGTTCGTCAATAAACGAAAGAGAAAATGGGATTTTTGTACTCACCGTAAAATCCTTTTTTCTGAAGTTCATTGACGGACACAGCACCCACCCCTCCTTTTTATGTTTGTACTGCTTTTTGACAAACTGAGCTGCTGGATGCAGTGTGAGGGGTTATAGCCAGTAGGACTGCCCCCTGGGTGGTACTGTGCAAGTTTGCTGTTTTTACATGTTCTGCCTAGTCCTCTCCTGAAGGTGGCAATATAAACCTAAGGTCAAGACTCAAGTGCTGTGTCCGTCAATGAACTTCAGAGAATTATTTTACGGTGAGTACAAAAATCCTATTATAAGTTTTTTGTTGATTTTACATAGCCAGCTCCTCAGCGAAGGGCTCTCGGTATCCTTCCACTGTCTAGGGATTACACTTTTTGCTGCATTTAGGAGATGGGGTAGCAATGTTCTCCTATATTGTTTAATAGACATACTGACCCCATGGAACAGGCAGATCCATGGCTCCTCAGGTATTTTAGTGCCACTGATTTCTTCTATTATTGTTAATACTTCTTTCCAATATACTTTTGGGACATATGTGGAACATGGTTCCGATTTCCGCGCATCCCCTCCAGCATAAGTCCCTTTGGTATTGGTGTAATTTATCAGGGGTTATGTACCAGCGTGCCAAACACTTATAATTCATTTCAGTCGCACTACAGTACGGTTGACACATGCTATATCACCGGAAATATTTTACCGACGTCCACTTCATTATCTCCTAATCCCATCTCTTCCTCCCATGTTTTAATAAATGGGGGGGCAAAATCTTTAATCGGGTCAAAATTGTATAAATCTTCGAAATCCCTCTCCTTCCATCTGAAGCTGAGCACAGCTGCTCTAGTGGGACCTAATCGGTTGGGGGAGGGACTCCAAAAAGTGTTTCAACTGTGCATACCTCCACCTATTTACTACCATTACCTTTTTTTTTGTTCCTGAAAGGTGCATATTTTACCATTCACTAATGTCTTTTAATTGTGCGTCTTTTTGCATAATCCAATTTCTCAAAAAACTCTTTCCCTGGTGCAAAATAATATGTGTCGCATAATGGTATCAAAGGGGAATTAAATCCCCATTTTTCCCTTTTGTGCACTCTGTCCCACATTGCCATTGCTATACGTGTTATCGTGTGAGTGTGCTCATCTAAGTCTCTTATATGTGTCGGGATCCATATCACTTTCCCTGAAGAGACCTTACTAATCTTGCTTTCCAGTTTAACCCACTTTTTTTTTTTTTTTCTTTCTTTTTTTTTTTTTACCCATTCAACCACCCGTGACATAAGAATAGCGGTGTAGTAAATTTTTATATCCAGTAACCCCAAACCACCTTGTGCCTTATCTCTCATTAATACCTCCATACTTATACGGGGCTTTTTGTTCTGCCAAATAAACCTACGCAATAGCGTGTTTACCATTTTAAAATATGTTTCTGGGATTGAGATTGGTAACATCTGCATTTTATATAATATTTTGGGGAGGATTATAATTTTGAAGCAATTTATCCTACCTATCCATGACCTTTGTCTAAAGGCAATTTTATTTAAGTCGGTTCAGCAGAGGTATAAAATTCTGCTGGTAAGTGGTCTCCAATGAGGATGTTATTTTAACTCCTAAATACTTTAACTCGATTTCCCTCCCAACAAATGGGAAGTCCTGTTTGAATATTCGTTCCTCCTGTGGCTTCACGTTTATATTGAGGATTTGCGATTTTAAGGGGTTTATTTTGAAATTTGCTACATCACCATAGTTTTTAACCAGTTGTTCACCGCCCGCCGTCATGACGGCGGGAAGCAGACTCTCTTATTCTGGCCGGACGTCATATGACGTGATCGCCTTCCCAAGCCACTAGGGGGCGCGCGCCCATCGCGTCACTGGGGACCCGATGCGCCTGCCCGGCGGCCGCGATGGCCGCCGGGCACCCGCGATTGCCCAGTAACTGAGCAGGACCCTGGATCTCTGTGTGTAAACACAGATCCACATCCTGTCAGGGAGAGGAGACCGATGGTGTGTCCCTTGTACATGGGGACAACCATCGGTCCCCTCCCCCCACAATAAGAATCACTCCCAGGGAACACATTTAACCCCTTGATCGCCCCCTAGTGTTAACCCCTTCCCTGCCAGCCATATTTATACAGCAATCAATGCATTTTTATAGCAGCGATCGCTGTATAAACGTGAATGGTCCCAAAAATGTGTCAAGTGTCTGATGTGTCCGCTGCAATATCGCAGTCACGATAAAAATCGCTGATCACCGCCATTAATAGTAAAAAAAAATAATAATAAAAATGCTATAAATCTATCCCCTATTTTGTAGCTGCTATAACTTTTGCGCAAACCAATCAATATACGCTTATTGCGTTTTTTGATTTTTTTTTACCAAAAATATGTAGAAGAATACATGTCGACCTAAACTGAGGAAAAAATTTGTTTAAAAAAAACTGGATATTTATTCTAGCAAAAAGTAAAAAATATTGTGTTTTTTTTTTTCAAACTTGTCCCTTTATTTTGATTTATAGCGCAAAAAAAAATAAAAACCGCAGAGGTGATCAAATACCAGCAAAAGAAAGCTCTATTTTTGGGGAAAAAATTATAAAAATTTCATTTGGGTATAGTGTTGCATGACCGCGCAATTGTCATTCAAAGTGGAACAGCACTGAAAGCTGAAAAATGGCTTGGGCAGGAAGGGGGTGAAAGTGCCCTGTATTGAAGTGGTTAAAGGCTTTCAGAAGGTTGGGGAGGGTTTTCCTAGGGCTTGTGATGTAAAACAAGATGTCATCGGCATAGGCCGCTAGTTTGTTCCTCCTCATCAATCTGTATTCCCTTGATGTCGAGGTTTTGTCTAACCCCTGCCAGCAAGGGTTCTAACGTTAAACATTTCAAAGAGCCCCGACACTGTGCCATTAATTTTAACCCTTGCTGTAGGGTGATTATATAGGGCATTTATCCAGCGAGTCATCGTAGGGCCTACTCCAAATGCCTCCAGAGTATTCCGCATTAATCCCCAGTCTACTCTGTCAAACACTTTTTCGGCATCTATAGACCGTAGTAGTCCTGGGGATTTATTTTCCCTACTTTCCCTGCCTGGGATGAAGCCCACTTGGTCTGTGTGCACCAAGTCATTCATTATGGACTTCATTCTGCCGGCTAGTGTCTTCGTGAACAACTTCACGTCAGCGTTCAATAAAGAAATAGGCCGGTAGCTTGAACACTGTGAAGGGTCCTTTCCTTCCTTTGGGATGATGGTAATCGCTGCCTCTAGTGCTTCGCGTCGTATGTCCCAATTGGCCCCTATCCCATTCATGTAGGAACACATCTTGGGGACTAAAATGTCGCTAAACTTTTTATAGTATGCAGTCGACAACCCATCGGGGCCTTTGTTTTTCCCGGCTGGTGATTTTTTAAGATTCTAAATATCTCTGCTACTGTTATGGGATCGAAGGAACTACGCTTATCTAAGGGTATTTTTTTCAAAGTGGTTGTAAACCCTGTAGACAATTTTTTTTTTTTTTTTACTTACCTGCAAGACAAAGCTATAATGAGCTAGTATGACTAGCATACTAGCTCATTATGTACCACTTACCTTCGATCGGGGCCCCCGAAGTCGTCCGTGTCCCTCCTCTAGCCGCATCCATTGCTGCGGCGATAGCCGGAATGTTACTTCCGGGTATCGCCGCTGCAGCCAATCACAGCGCCGCTCCGGCGCTGTGATTGGCCGAAGCGGCGAAGACGTGACACCGCGCGTGAGCTGTCGAATTCGGCTACGTCGTCGAATGTTGCGACCTAGCCGAATTTGTGAATGGGGTGACGTCAGTGTCGCCGCATTTACATACAAATATCTCCTTAACCGTGTAGGTTAAGGATATATTTCATGCACCTACAGGTAAGCCTTAATCTAGGCTTACCTGTAGGTCTTTGTTTAAAAAGTGGGTTTACAACCACTTTAAGGCCTATATCATTTAATAGAACTCTGGAGTTATCTAGACTCTTTTTAACCTTATCTGGGGGATCTTTTTTGCATTATCGAGTATAGATTCCCATAATAATCTTTAAAAGCCTGTGCGATGTCTGGGGTTGAATATATCTTTTCCCCGTTACCATTTTGTATACATTCAATAAAATTGGCCCTGGTTTTCTTTAACATTTTGGATAGAAATTACAATTATTTTTTTATTTATTGCAATTCTTCCTTTTTTTTTATCAGCCCTGTTGGGGGGCTTTGGTGAGATATCGGGGGTCTTAACAGACCCCTGATATCTCCCCCTTGAGACAGAGAAAGAAACTGAGAATAGAGATTCCCCAGTCACTTTCTCTGCAGCCTCAGCTGCACTGAAAATGAATGGACAGGAGACGGCTGCTCCTCTCCATTCATAAACTGAGACATCGTAATCACAGTTTACGATTTTTCAGTTATCTGAATGAACAGAGTCAGTGATCACTGACTCTGTTAATTCGGAAAAGGAAGGAGGAGGACATGGAGGGGGACACGGAGGAAACTGGAGGGGGGCAGCAGCAGGACGGGGGGACACGGAGGAGAACCGAGAGGGACAGCAGAATGGAGGGGGGACACGGAGCGGGAAATGCGGTCACAGTCAGCGGTGATTGGTGTGAGGGGGACATGGAAGAGAACCAAGGGGGACAGCAGAATGGAGGGGCACGCGAAGGAGAATGGAGGGGGACACGGAGGAGAACCGGGAGGGACAGCAGAACGGAGGGGGACATGGAGGAGAACCGGGAGGGACAGCAGAACGGAGGGGGACATGGAGGAGAACCGGGAGGGACAGCAGAACGGAGGGGGACATGGAGGAGAACCGAGAGGTACAGCAGAACGGAGGGGGGACACGGAGGAGAACCTAGAGGGACAGCAGAATGGAGGGGGGACATGGAGGGGGATGCGGGGGACAGTCGGCGGTGATTGGTGTGTGAGGGAGTTGCAAGCAACGATCACCCTGTATAGATTTCACTAAAGCACCTGAAAGCCGCGGGGGAGAAACGGCTTTATTGAAATCTATATACACAGAAGAGGGTCGCCCTGGGACTTTAAATGAGGTGGTCACAGTTAGCCACTGAGTAACAAGAGTAATAGCAGTATAAATATTTATTAAAAATAGATAAATATTGTAACATGATAGCTCAGCCAATGAATCAGCGCATAAAGAAGAAGATAAAATTGATACAGACGTAATACAATGAAGTATATACATATGCAGGCATCAGAATAACCCGACGCGAGTTTCGTGAGATCAATGCTCGCTCATCAGGGGGGGATGCGACTGAGATGTATCTAAATAAATAAAAAGATATGTCACAGTGGTTAATTTATAAACAATGGTAGAAGGGGCCAAACAAGGCGGCCCAATACTTACCAATGAATGAAGCCAGAGTGTCCATCGCTGGACCCCCAGTGGACGGTAGCAACAAGAGTCTGGCACGGGAGCGGAGGGGGAGAAGGCAAACACGGGTTCCCGTGGGGGGGGGGCGCCAGGCGGCAGACAAGGCATGGGTGAGGTGTGTGGTCCTAATTGTCTTAGTATTTTAACTTGATTGGTATCCGCTCTAAACATAGATGTATATGTCTCAATGATTTGATGATTTGTCTAAGATGGCAAGATGAACAACAAGTAGTATAAAGTATTTATATATGAGAGCATATATTCTCTGACATACCGTATATACTCGAGTATAAGCCGACAAACTGGGAAAACGTATTGACTCGAGTATAAGCCTGGGGGGGGTTAATGTACCCATTGCCACTTTACTGTGCCAATTGCCCAACCTTACTGTGCCAATTGCCCAACCTTACTGTGCCAATTGCCCAACCTTACTGTGCCCATTGCCACCTCACTGTGCCCATTGCAGCCTCCCTGTGCCCGAGTCAGTCAGTACCTGAAAATCTTCTTATTCCGCGGCCGGCGTCCATTGTTTAAATCTCGCGGCTTTCTTCTGGTCCCTTCCGTGATGGGTGTTTCCAGCAAACACTGTGTTGAGTGTTGCGCCTATCACGGAGATCCTCCCATTCTCGGACTCCGTTTCCCAGCAGGCACTGTGTTCAGTGTTCCGCCAATCACGGACGTCGGACAAGAGAACGTCCATGATAGGCGCAACACTCAACACAGTGTTTGCTGGAAATGCCCATCACGGAAGGGACCAGAAGAAAGCCGCGAGATTTAAACAATGGACACCGGCCACGGAATAAGAAGATTTTCAGGTACAGACTCGAGTATAAGCCGAGGGGTATACTTTCAGCCCTAAAAAAAGGGCTGAAAAACTTGGCTTCTACTCGAGCATATACGGTAAGTATGTATATCAGGTGTTCGTAGATAAGCAAAGTAGACAAAGATTATTATAAAGTTATTTGTATGGAACATTGTATGGACTGACCTGATTAAATATTGGAGCAGACAAAGAGACCATAGGTGGATATGTGAATCCTGAAACTGTGTATTTTATCTAGGAGATCAACTCCTATAATAAGACCAGGAAAAAGGTTGTGTAAAAAACGGTGCTGTAAATAAAGCAAGGGAGTGTGGGGAAAACAATTGAAGCACCAGGTGAGTAGGGAGGTTGTATTTACCTTGGTATAAATACGCTAAACGAAAATGAGGATCTCTGTGGTGTGCATGATGGAATCTATACAGCGGTGATCGGTGCTTGTAACTCCCCCCGCCGCACCGTTCACCGCTGACTGTCCAGGTATCGGATGAAGCATCGGAGCATTTGCCCGAGTACGAGTATCGGTATCGGGACAACCCTAGCAACTACCTGTCCTGATCCTGGAGCTCCAGGTTGATACTTGGTGTCTTTTCTTTGATTGTGACAATTTCCATTTCTTTCTCGTACATCACGGGACACAGAGCGGCATAGTCATTACTATGTGGGTTATATAGTTTACCTTCAGGTGCTGGCACTGGCAACTTCCAAACCGGAAGTACCCTCCCCTATATAAGCCCCTCCCATCCGGGAGCACCTCAGTTTTTTGCCAGTGTCTAAGGTGTTGGCCAAGAAGTAACATGTGTTTTTCACTGAGCTTGCGTACAGGTTCTTTTGGGCCTCAGTAAGCTATTCCGGATCCGACCAAAAAAGCTTCATAGCTAAACGGTCGGTACCCGGGCCTTGCAGAGAAGAGCAAGGTTTTGCCTGTAATGCTTCTCTTAAGAGGGCTGGACCCTGGGATCCAGAGCTCTGGTCATACCCACGACCAAGATGTTTTCTGTGCAGGGTGCTATACAGGTCCAGGGGAGTGGAATCCTTGGGAACCCGGTCCCTGAAGGTTTAATTACAATGCCTGCCGTGAGAGGTGAAGTTTGGGCTTCTGTGGACCAAACAGAGTCCTGCGGCGGGGAAAAGGTAAGTGGGGGCCCCTCAGGAACTTGGTTCTATTGGGGGACCCCCAAGCCTAATATGTCTTTCTGCCTGTTACCTAACGGTATTCCCGCTAAATATCTGTGCATGCCTGTAACTACTAAAAAATGTAATAATTTTAAGAGTGGTCAAGAAAAAAAAATGGTTAAACCGCGGTACCTGTGTTAAACCACTAGAGGCCGCTGTGGAACGTTGTTTTCTTGTCATGTGGATTTTTTCTTTCCAAGTCAAAATCCAGGCAGATGGTGAGTTCTCTGGATGGGAAACTGTTTCCTCTGCCATGTTGCAATGCTCGTCCATCCCCCGGCCCTGTGGCAAACAGGGCCCTGGCTTCTGTCCCTAGTTCCTTTTCAAAAAGAGCGCCGAAGGCGCACGTGCCCGCGCGCGAGCACGCGCCTCTTTTTATAGAGGTGAGCTGGAAAAAGGGGCGGAGCTTGGTGGATGACGCTCTGTGGGCGCCGCAGCGCTTCTGCGCATGTGCAGGCATCCCAGCATGTTAAAAAGCACAATTAGGTGTTGTCAGCTGGTTATGGAATGCAGAAACAGAGCTGGCAACATTTAGAAAGGCATACAGCAGGCGGTTGATGCAGGCATCCCCATAGAAAGGCACATTAGTAGACACTAACTGTTTATATAGCAGCAATTGTGCTAGACTATTGTCAGTAAGTGGTGTATTTCGGCTGGAATACCTCAGCTTTGGGCTTAGGAATATGCCGTCTAAAGTCTCCGGGACTAAGAATCCCAGGAAGCAAAGGGGGTCTCCATCGGGCTCTGAGGATCTTGGGCTTGCTTTGGCTGCACCAATCTCCCCTGAAAAATCAGAGGTTAGTGACCGTAGAGCACCCTCAGGAGTACCTGGTACTGTGGCTGTCCTCAGTTCACCTGCTCCTGTGTATATAACAGAGGAGGTTTTTTCCTCAGCTCTGGGAGGACTGGAAGAGAGATTGACAACATTGATCGCTGCTTCCCTGTCAGAGGGAAAGCACGCCCGATCTCCGTCTCCTCCCTCAGAGTACCTGTTAGCAGAGCAACAGTCCCATACAGGGATCGACCTACCTGAAGGGGATCAGGATGAGGTTGATTCTGTTGTAGAGGAATCAACAGTGGAAGAACCATTCTCAGCATCACATGCTGAAAGATTATGGGTTCAGTCCCTGACTAACATGGTCCGATCAGCATTTAAAATGCCCCTTGCGGAGCCATCATCCACTTCTGTCTCCTTGTTGGGGTCGCTAAAAGCTCCCCAGACTGTTTGTTACTTTCCAATCCATCCTTTACTGGAAGGGCTCATTTACCAGGATTGGGAGCATCCTGATAAAATATTTACTCCTCCCAAGAGATTTCCGGTGGTCTATCCCATGGAGGATAAGTTCATCAAAAAATGGAGGGTCCCTACAGTGGACGCAGCCATCTCTTGTGTGAATAAATCACTGACATGTCCAGTAGATAATGTCCAAATGTTCAAGGACCCAATAGATAAAAAATTGGCGTCCTTATTAAAATCTGCTTTCTCTACAGCAGGCTTGGTGACACAACCAGCAGTGGCAGCTATTGGGGTCTGCCAAGCAGTGAAGGATCAGTTGAAACAGGTCTTAAGGGACTTGCCAGATCAGCAGGCCCTTGCCCTAGCTGATCTACCTAGAGCCTTATGCTTTGCGGTTGACGCCATAAAGGATTCAATCCATCAGGCCTCCCGCCTTACACTGTCTGTAGTACATATGCACAGGCTTCTATGGCTCAAAAACTGGTCTGCTGAAGCTCCGTGTAAAAAATTGCTGGTTAGCTTCCCATTTCATGGTGAACGCTTATTCGGGGAAGACCTGGACAAATATATCCAGAAAATTTCCAGCGGTAAAAGTACACTCTTGCCGGTTAAAAACAGAGTTAGAGGTCCCTCTTTTAAGAGGCCTGCTTCTCCAGTCCCTGGGACATCGGCTGTGAAACAGTTCCGACGGCCTCCTCGGTCAAATCCCGGGGGTAAAAATCAGGGACAATCGCAGGGTAACAAGAAACCCTGGGTCAGGAGAGGTACAAAACCTCCCCCAAAGTCAAATGCATGAAGGGTTGCCCCCACTCAATCGGGTGGGGGGAAGACTTCAGTTGTTCGCAGAGACCTGGCGAGACACGATCAGAGACAGATGGGTGCTCTCTGCAGTAAGTCTGGGATACAAATTGGAGTTAAAAGACTCCCCTCCTTCCCATTTTATAAGGTCGAACGTGCCAAGGGATCCCCGGAAGAGAGGATCCCTCCTGTTGGCACTAGAACAACTATTGCTCCAAGGGGTAATTATGGAGGTTCCCCTGGAAGAATGCGGGTTCGGGTTTTACTCAAACCTCTTTACAGTCCCGAAACCAAACGGGGACGTGAGGCCCATATTAAATCTAAAAGGGGCTAAACAAATTCCTACATATCAGAACTTTCAGGATGGAGTCGATCCGATCGGTGACCACTGCCCTACAAGGGGAGGAATGGCTAGCCTCGATCGACATCAAAGATGCTTAATTACACATTCCCATCTTTCCAGTTACCAAAAATTTCTACGCTTTGCAGTAGAAGGGCGCCATTTTCAGTTCAGAGCCTTACCCTTCGGTCTGGCCACAGCACCACGAGTGTTCACAAAAATTCTGGCCCCATTATTGGCCAATCTAAGAACACGAGGTGTAACGATAATGGCATATCTAGACGACTTGTTGCTGATAGACCACTCAGTGGAAAAACTAGAAGTGGTTGTTCACGAGACAATCAAGTATCTGGAATCTCACGGTTGGATTATCAACCGAGACAAGTCAGCCCTAAAACCAGTCAAAAGTCTGGAATACTTGGGGCTAAGGCTGGATTCAGACCAGAGAAAATTTTTCTTGCCTCAAGAAAAGGTGTCGTCTTTGAGAGATTTGATCCACCTAGTGGGTACAAAACGACAGCCGTCCATACGCCTGTGCATGAGGCTGCTGGGAAAAATGGTGGCATCATTCGAAGCAGTACCCTACGGTCAATTCCATTCAAGGAATTTGCAAAGGGCCATACTGTCAGCCTGGAACAAAAAAGTTCAGGCCCTAGACTTACCAATGTCCTTGTCCCCTTCCGTTCGCAAGAGCCTCCATTGGTGGTTGGTTCCCCAGAATCTGGAAAAAGGGAAATCCTTCAGTCCGATTTCTTGGAAGGTGGTCACTACAGATGCCAGCCTTATAGGCTGGGGAGCAGTACTGGAGCAATGGTCTCTCCAGGGCAGATGGTCGGATGCAGAAAAGGCCCTGCCCATCAATCTCTTAGAGATACGAGCAGCCTGGTATGCCCTAGTAGCATGGACATCCAAACTCCAAGGGTCCCCTGTCAGAATTCAATCAGGCAATGCCACAGCAGTGGCATATATCAATCATCAGGGTGGCACCAGGAGTCGTGCAGCCCAGAGGGAAGTAAATTGCATCCTGAAATGGGCAGAAAGATATGTCCCAGCCATATCCGCGGTATTCATTCCAGGAGTGGAGAATTGGAAGGCGGACTTTCTAAGTCGCCAAAAATTATGCCCAGGGGAATGGTCCCTTCACCCCGAGGTTTTCCGGGCAATATGTCAGCGGTGGGGAGCACCGGATGTAGATCTGCTAGCATCCAGATTCAACGCAAAAGTGGACAGATTTGTCTCTCGGACAAGGGATCCCCTAGCTTGCGGCTCGGATGCTCTAGTGTTCCCTTGGGATCAGTTCAAACTGATATATGCATTTCCACCGCCACAATTGTTGCCTCGATTACTCCGCAGATTCAGGGTAGAAAAGAAACCAGTGATTCTGGTGGCTCCAGCGTGGCCCCGAAGAGCATGGTACGCAGAGATTGTAAAAATGTCTGTGGGGAGTCCTTGGACCCTCCCACATCGTCCGGACCTGCTTTCGCAAGGACCGATATACCACCCTTCCTTACTAGCCTTAGGTTTGACGGCCTGGCTATTGAAGCCCACATTCTAAAAAAGAGAGGTCTCTCTAATCCTGTGGTATCTACCATGATCAATGCCAGGAAGCCGGTATCCAGGCAGATTTACTATAGAATCTGGAAGGCGTACATCGCGTGGTGTGAGGCCAAGAAATGGCATCCACGTAAATACGTAATAGTTAGGATTCTGGAATTCCTACAGTGGGCTGTAGATAGGAAGTTTGCCTTGAGTACTATCAAGGGTCAGATTTCGGCCTTGTCAATATTTTTTCAAAGGCCCTTGGCTTCGCATTCACTAGTCAAAGCTTTTATACAAGGAGTGATGCGTATTAGCCCTCCGGTTAATATTCCCATATGTCCATGGGACTTAAACCTGGTTCTGTCGGTTCTACAGAAACAACCATTTGAACCATTACAGCACATTTCCTTGGTTCTTCTCACCAGGAAATTGATTTTTCTAGTAGCCATTTGTTCGGCTAAAAGTGTCGGAATTGGCCGCTATGTCCTGTAAAGAGCCATATCTGGTTATCCATAAGGACAGAGTAGTGTTACGTCCTCATCCAGCCTTTCTTCCTAAGGTGGTATCGAGGTTTCATTTGAACCAAGATGTGGTTCTTCCTTCCTTTTTTCCCCAAACCTAGTTCGGTAGAGGAAAAGTTATTACATTCTTTGGATGTAGTAAGAGCAGTTAAAGCTTATCTAAAAGCCACTGCTCAGATTCGCAGAACGGATACTTTGTTTATCCTGCCGGAAGGCCCCAGAAAGGGTCAGGCAGCGTCAAAATCTACTTTAGCCAAGTGGATTTGACAGGTCATAATGCAAGCCTATGGCTTGAGAAGGAGACCGCCTCCGTTCAAAGTTAGGGCGCACTCCACGAGAGCAGTTGGAACTTCATGGGCAGTGCATCACCAGGCCTCCCTGGCTCAAATCTGTAAGGCCGAAACATGGTCTTCAGTACACACGTTTACTAGGTTCTACCAGGTGGACGTTAGAAGTCAGGAGGATGTCGCCTTTGGGCGCAGTGTGTTGCAGGCCGCAAAAGATCCTCATGTCTGATAGCGCCCAGCTTATGTATGGTGTATCCCCCCCCTCATTGGGCATTGCTTTGGGACGTCCCACATAGTAATGACTATGCCGCTCTGTGTCCCGTGATGTACGAGAAAGAAAATAGGATTTTTATAACAGCTTACCTGTAAAATCCTTTTCTTGGAGTACATCACGGGACACAGAGCTCCCACCCCTCTTTTGGGGACACTTATTGCTTTGCTACAAAACTGAGGTGCTCCCGGATGGGAGGGGCTTATATAGGGGAGGGTACTTCCGGTTTGGAAGTTGCCAGTGCCAGCACCTGCAGGTAAACTATATAACCCACATAGTAATGACTATGCCGCTCTGTGTCCCGTGATGTACTCCAAGAAAAGGATTTTACAGGTAAGCTGTTATAAAAATCCTATTATTTGCTCTTGCCCCTTTTTTATCTAGCTTTTGTTCAGACATTATTTCCTCTGGATACACTTTGTAGTAAAATTTCTACATCCAATGAATTTCCTAAGTTGCCATCCAAGGTATCAGTTTCAATTTCTGTGTCTCGCAATGGAGGATAAAGAAAACAAGAGTATTTTACCTACCAATTTTTTATTTATTTTTTATTAAAGGATACAAGGTCCCATACCACTGTGTTATTGGCCTTATGTACTTCTTGTTCACAAAAGGTTGGAAGCAAGGTTATACCGGAGCTGGTTTAACGATTTTTGTTTGCTAGCATTCAAACCTGAAGAACAGAAATTTCTAAGAATTGTTACATTCCTATGTCCCTGAGTAAACGTTTTTTTTATTATTATTACATATAATATAATATTTTATATATATATATATATTTTTTTTTTTTTTTTTTTTTAACAGGTAAGTAAAAAAAAACTATTTTTCTGATTACCTGGATAAAATGTTAAAAAGCTTATGAATGGATTAACTTTCTCAGCACAATGTAACAGTGCCTTGAAAAAGTATTCATACTGTTGGACTCCACCAACTGTGGGATTTTATGTGATGGACCAACACAAAGGGGCACATAATTGTGAAGTGGAAGAAAAATCATAAATGGTTTTCAATTTTTTTTTTTTACAAATAAATATGTGAAAAGTGTGGCGTGCATTTGTGTTCAGCCCCCCTGAGTCAATACTTTGTAGAACCCCCTTTCACTGCAATTACAGCTGCACGTCTTTTTGGGGATGTCTCCTACCAGCTTTGCACATCTATAGAGTGACATTTTTGCCCATTTTTTACAAAATAGCTCAAGCTCTGTCAGATTGGATGGAGAGCGTCTGTGAACAGGAATTTTCAAGTCTTGCCACAGATTCTCAGTTGGATTTATGTCTTGACTTTTACTGGGCCATTCTAACACATCAATATGCGTTGATCTAAACCATTCTATTGTATCTCTGGCTGTATGTTTAGGGTTCGGTTCAGTTCTTGCTTATTATAATGGTGGAGGAAGCTTAGTTGCTTCCCAGGAGAGTGGATGCAAAGGGGCGGTAGGATCAGCCACACAACAAAGGTTGATAAAAATGAGGACACAAGTGTTATTTATAGGAGAAAAGGGCAATTGTCTATTTTGCAGTGTTTTAGATGACTACATGTCATCCAGTTAGGATTTACATCTACTTAAATCTCTGCAGATGCTCTCCAGGGACGTTGACACTGTTTGATAAACAGAGAGCTATTTACAAAAAATCTGTTTATAATATTGTCATGATTTATACAGAGCAGCAAGCAGAAGAGTATGAACGCTTTATGTATTTAAAAAAAAAAACCTGTTGCTGTAATATGCTGCAGTTTCCCTTTAAAACACCTACAGTGCTTGGGGACCTAATCGCTATCATGGCTTGTGTATAAAAAAGTTAAGTCATGCCAGATTTCAAATCCTGCTGGTAATATTACGATGGAATCGTTTTTGCTCCATTACTGCTGGCAATTGCTGATCGTCATAGTGACTGTCTAGAGTGTTTGGGTGGTGCAAATATATTTTACAGGTTGTCATAGGTACCAAATACAAAGACTTTGAGGATACACAACTGTGTAAATGTGAACATCTGACTACTACTCCCACCTCTGCATTATAGAGAAAGTGATGAGGTCTGTGCTTCACAAGGCTCCACTTAACTGTGTCCAACCTGTTACAATGACATACAGAAGGATAGGTCAGCAATGGCATCCTGCTCATCTTCTAGCAAAGGTTTCCTTTAAAGTGGAAGTTCCTCCTAGAATTTTTTTATGTACATTAAACCACCATGTAACGCATTTTCTTTGGGAAATGCATAGCGCCATGTTTGATTTCTGTCCGTGTTCCACTAATCCGCTTTGGAAATTGCCACCAGTTACCAGCAGCATCATGCAGCTCATGGTGTTGCTCAAACCCTCTGCTGTTTTCCATGTCTTTGGCAGCATCAGGGCACAGAGGAAGCATTTGCAGGCAATTACAAGTAGTAGATGGCATAGAGATGCTGAGTAACATTATAAATTGTATGGTGCTGCTAGTAAATGGCTGTTAGTTTCCAATACAAATTACTGGAGAATAGGAGCGCAAACAGAAGTCCCACATGGTTCTATTTTTTTACCAAGGTACATTCATAATATGAATGTTTAATGTCCGTAGAATAACTCTTGGGGGGAACTTCCACTTTAAAGCAAACCTGTGCTGTGTGAAGGGGTGTGTGTCACTTCCCTCCAATCAGCTCTCGGCTCTCCTCACTGAGCTCTGCAGAGCGTAATTTAGCTCTCAACCCCTTGTTTCCTCACAACTCAGACAGGCTTTGTAAATTATGGACTTTGAACGGATGTAGGGAAGAGAAAACTGCAGATAAACAGGTATGACTTATGATGATAGGAGGATTTGTTTCATCTCTGTATATCGTCTGAAGGCAGTCACTTCCCTGGGTATATGTGAGGGTTTACAACCACTTTAACCTCTTTCTGACCAGCGACCTACCCGTAAGTCACTGGACTTCAAATGGTTATACCAGAATGAGGCTTAAGCTGCAGGCATCACCCCAGTATCACTTTTTAGAGCTAGAGGTTGTCTCTTTTGTAAAAGCAACTCTAGGCTCAGGGTCTCCCGTCCCACAGGGAGACCCAAGTGGCCAGCGGGACCTGCTTTGATCTGCTCTCCACTATAGTATCCCGGAAGCGATGACCTGATATTACTTCTGATTTACCCGGATGTCGGCGGTGCCATTTAAAAAAAATCAAAAGCATTCAAAAACACAGATCTTGGTGTTTTGAATTCTTTTAAGGGTAGAGGAGGGATTTGGTGTCGTATAGACCCCAGTTCTCTCCATAAAGAGTACCTGTCACATGCCTATTGCTGTCACAGGGATGTTTACATTCCTTGTGACAGCAGTAAAAGTGATGAGAACTTTTTTTTAAATAACAAACCTGTTATACTTGCCTGCCCTGTGCAATGATTTTGCACAGAGTAGCCCCAATCCTCTGTATCTGTGGTCCCCTGCCAGCGCTCATGGCTCCTCCCCCTGCCGAGTTCCCCAATAGCAAGCCTCTTGCTATGGGGGCACATGTGCGGGTTTGCTCCCAAGCCGGCTTGGGATGAACTAATCAGTCTGCCTACTTCATGATGGATAACAAAGGACGCCATTCCTTGCACACAGGTATTTTATAAACTCACCAGATTTCTGACAGAATCAGAACTCCGATCATAAGTAACCAGGTCTTAACTGGAAATAGAAACTTGGCTCCTACAATTTATTTACAGAGTTGCTGCGTGTAAGTGTAATTTAGATCAATAAATTCCTGACCTACCACAGTGCACACCAAGACTTGAGAGGCAATCAATACCAGTAATTGTTATACTTACACGTGCTTTCCCATTAAAATGAAATTGAAAAAAACTCTGGCGACATTAGGTCTGCTATAGTTAAATCGGAACTAAGTTTTTGGAATGATGCATATAGGACTTCATACAAGCTGCCCCTTTTAATCCAAGGAAAGCAGATAAAGCTCCTATTTTATTCTTACAGTATATATAGCCAGGTTTTTTTTAGTGTGTAGTGCTTTTACTTTCTGTGAAGAGCAGCTACTATATTGTACAGTATGTGACACCCTTGTGGTTGTATATGAAAATACAGTCAAAGAAAATGTCAAAAATGCAGCATTCAACATGAAACCAAGCAAATAAAAAAAATATATATATATATATATATATATATATATATATATAATATATCTGTGTGTGTGTGTATGTATGTACGTACATTTTTTTATTTTTATTTTTTTACCTAACATCAGGAAACTTTGTGTCCATTGCTTGCTCAGAAGGCTGCAAGGGTGACGAGTAAGCACTGGTTGGACCAATGCAGCAACAGGTGCCAGTATTTGGGGCTGAAGCATTTTGGAAAGAAGCAGGGTCAGTGCACAGGTTGACAAGGCTCCTTACAGACTGCTGGATTCACATCCTGCCCAGCCAGCCAGGAGAATCAAACAGTGTCAATCCTTTAAGCTTTTTCTTGAATCGCCTAAATCTGACCAGTGGTAAGGACCCCGTAGTTGCCTGTTTATTTGACTGACTATATTTATCTGGTTCCTATGTATTTGGGCACTAAAAAATTCTCCTTGCACTCCAAGTTGCTTTATGGAATAAGCATTTTTTGTGTCTGAGGCCCCTCCCAACCTCAAACTACCACCCCAACCTACTAATTTATAGTGTAGGTTACCATATCTATATTCTCTATCACGTGCAGATGCACCAGATTTTGAACTCTCATTTTATTAAATCAACCCCAATGTGTGACGCGACCCAAAAACTTTCTAGAGGAGGATTTGTGTGGTGGAATAAACTAGTGTCTGCAACAGGCATTCTGTGATCGTTGGTCTTAGGGGATCTCGGAGGGCTACACAGGCCTTTGATGGATAGATTATTCCTACATGTCCACCTACCCTCTAATGCATTTCAACAGCTTTACGTAGAAGTGTATTAGTGAGACTTCTGTTCATTCTTTTTATTCTGATCTAGACATGTTCAGGTGCTTGGCCTTACAGAAATGGATACAGTGGGTATAGAAAATAATTGCCCCCTTTAAAACAATCACATTTTGTTGCTTTGCAGACTGAACTGAGGACCCGTACAGTTTTTGTTTTTATCCAGCTGTTTTTACTCAACGTATATCATCCAAGTGAAAGATATACAGTGCGTCCGGAAAAAGAATTCACAGCCCTTCACTTTTTCCACATTGAGCTATGTTACAGCCTTATTCCAAAATAGATTAAATTCATAATTTTCTTCAAAATTCTACAAACCATACCCCATAATGACAATGTGAAAGAAGTTTGTTAGTTTTTTTGCAAATGTATTAAAAAATAAATAACGGAAAAAATCACATGCACATAAGTATTCACAGCCTTTGCTCAATACTTTTGTTGAAGCACCTTTGGCACCAATTACAGCCTCAAGTTTTTTTTTTGAGTATGATTTTACAAACCTGACACACCTATTTTTGGGCAGTTTCTTCCATGCTTCTTTGCAGGACCTCTCAAGCCCCATCAGGTTGGATGGCATGTTTCAGTGCACAGCCATCTTCAGATCTCTCCAGAGATGTTTGATCGGGTTCAAGTCTGGGTTCTGGCTGGACCACTCGAGGACATTCACAGAGCTGCCCCATAGGCACGCTTTTGTTATCTTGGCTGTGTGCTTAGGGTCGTTGTCCTGTTGGAAGATGAACCTTCGCCCCAGTCTGAGGTCCAGAGCGCTCTGGAGCAGGTTTTCATCAAGGATGTCTCTGTACATTGCTACATTTATCTTTCCCTCGATCCTGACTAGTCTCCCAGTTCCTGCCGATTAAAAACATCCCCACAGCATGATGCTGCCACCACCATGCTCCACTTTA
Organism: Rana muscosa; assembly: GCA_029206835.1. Lineage (NCBI taxonomy): Eukaryota > Metazoa > Chordata > Amphibia > Anura > Ranidae > Rana > Rana muscosa. The sequence continues at coordinate 878,173,333 of CM055122.1, read as the reverse complement.
GGTATGATATTGGCCAGGTGTTAAGCAGTGCCTAGTTTCCTCCAGACATGCTTTCCATTCAGGCCAAAGAGTTCAATCTTTGTTTCATCAGACCAGAGAATTTTAGTTTCTCATGGTCAGAGTCCTCCAGGTGCCTTTTGGCAAACTGTCTGGAGTTTGCCAAAATAACTTTTACTGAGAAGTGGCTTCTGGCAGGCCACAGGCCTGATTGGTGGAGTGCTGCAGCGATGGTTGTGCTTCTGGAAGGTTCTCCTCTCTCCACAGAGAAATGCTGGAGCTCTGTCAGAGTGACCATCGGGTTCTTGGTCACCTCCCTGACTAAGGCCCTTCTCCCCGATTGCTCAGTTTGGCTGGGTGGCCTGCTCTAGGAAGAGTTCTGGTGATTCCAAACTTTTTCCATTTATGGATAATGGAGGCCACTGTGCTCATTGGGACCTTCAAGCCTGCAGACATTTTTCTGTACCCTTCCCCAGATCTGTGTCTTGATACAATCCTGTCTCTGAGGTATACAGACAATTCCTTGGACTTCATTGCTTGGATTATACTCTGAAATGCACTGTTAAAGTGGTTGTAAACTCCCCTGCCCAACTTTACCTCATGTAAAGCAATTTGCAATCACTTACTTGTAGGTGGCTTTAAAAATGTCACAAACTGCTCTGTTTGGGAGATATCGCCAATATACGTTTTAGTGACGTCACTCGCACAATCACACTTTGTCCCTTATTTATGGCACACTCAGCAAGATGTCAGTCTATTCATCTATGTGCCGTGCCTCTGATAGCAGAGCTCCACGGCATCACAATCCCACGAGATCTTGGTGTTCTTGAAACTCCCCATGTGACCAGCTACATCACAGGGGGTGTGAACAAGGACATTCATTCTTTCACTAGGAGGAAATTTGCATGTGTGCTCTTATTGGTTTTCCGGCCGTTGGCATGGTAACGTTATACTAAAACGAGGCTTGGTTAATCTTTACTGAGCATGCCTGAGATTCTGGCATGTTCAGAGAGAAAAGGGCAGAAGTACAGTTGAGGCTGGAATCGGAAGGCAACTGCAAACATGGCGCTGGCTTAGGCAGGAAAAGATAAAAGAAGATACCAAGCTGCAGAAACAGCAGGAAAGAATGCTAATTCTTATCCTGGTGAGTTTATAAACTCTGTACATAGTGGTCATATGATTACTGGGAATATTTCTTCTGAGTTTACTTCCTCTTTAACTGTGGGACCTTATATAGACAAGTGTGTGTGCCTTTCCAAATCATGTCCAATCAACTGAATTTACCACAGGTGGACTCCAATCAAGTTGTAGAAACGTCTAAGGCCTGGTTCACACTGGGGCGACAAACGCTCCGACATTGGGAGCTCATGTCGCATGACGTGTGAAAATCAATGTTTCCCTATGGGAGCCGTCTTAACTGGTCCGACACATGTCGGTCCGACTTTGAGAATGCTCCCTGTGCTACTTTGGTCTGACTTTGATCCGACTTCAGCCCATTGACTATCATTGAAGTCGGATCAAAGTCCGACCGCAGTCTTGCCTGATCCGACTTTGGCATGCGACTTGTGCTGTACTGCTCTTGAGGAGGAACTCCAGGCCAAATTTTAAATAAAAAAACGGCATGGGTTCCCCCTCCAGGAGCATACCAGGCCCTTGGGTCTGGTCTGGATTTGAACGGGCACCCCTACGCCGAAAAAACGGCGTGGTGGTCACCCCAAAATCCAAACCAGACCCTTATCCGAGCACACAACCTGGCAGGCCGCAGGGGAAGAGGGGGGACGAGAGAGCGGCCCCCCCTCCCTCCTGAACCGTACCAGGCCACATGCCCTCAACATGGGGGGTTTGGTGCTCTGGGGCAGGGGGGTGACCTGCGGCCCCCCCACCCCAGAGCACCCTGTCCCCATGTTGATGAGGACAGGGCCTCTTCCCGACAACCCTGGCCGTTGGTTGTCGGGGTCTGCGGGCGGGGGGCTTATCGGAATCCGGGAGCCCCCTTCAATAAGGGAGCCCCCGGATCCCGGCCCCCCCACCCTATGTGAATGAGTATGGGGTACATCGTACCCCTACCCATTCACCTGGTGGAAAAAAATTGCAATAAAAAAACACACACAGGTTTTTAAAGTAATTTATTACACAGCTCCGCGGGTCTCTTCCGACTCCGGCGCTCTTCTTCCGACTTCCGGGGGTCTTTTCCGACTTCGGGGGTCTCCGGTGTCGTCTCCGCGCTCTCCGGTTCTTTCTTCCGCCGGGCCTCCGCTAACTTCTTTTTAGCTCTCTTGCTAACGGAGGCCCGGTCTTCTGCGTCGCCTTCTTCTTCTCCCGCTCTCCGGTTCTTTCTTCTGCCGGCCCCTCCACTAACTTCTTTAGCTCTTTCGCTAGTGGAGGGGCCGGGCTTCCCGTCGGCGTCTTCTTCCCTCTTCTCCTCCTCGATGTTGACGCGTCGCTTCTTCCCGCTGTAATACTGGCTCTCCGCTCCGCTCCGCATTAAAATAGGCTTCTCATGACGTCAGTCACATGTTCCCATGACGTCACAGTCACATGCTCCGGGGCCATGTGCCCCGGAACATGTGACTGTGACGTCATGAGAAGCCTATATTAATGCGGAGCGGAGCGGAGAGCCAGTATTACAGCGAGAGGAAGCGACGCGTCAACATCGAGGAGGAGAAGAGAGAAAAAGAAGCCGCCGACGGCGACGACGGGAAGACCGCGCCCCTCCACTAGCGAAAGAGCTACCAAGAAGTTAGTGGAGGGGCCGGCAGAAGGACAACGGAGAGCCGGACGAGACAACGGGAAGACCGGGCCTCTGTTAGCAAGAGAGCTAAAAAGAAGTTAGCGGAGGCCCGGCGGAAGAAAGAACCGGAGAGCGGGAGACGACACCGAAGACCCCCGGAAGTCGGAAGAAGAGCGCCGGAGTCGGAAGAAGACCCCCGGAGCTGTGTAATAAATTACTTTAAAAACCTGTGTAGTGTTTTTTTATTGCAATTTTTGTCCACCAGGTGAATGGGTAGGGAACCGTACCAGGCCGCATGCCCTCAACATGGGGGGTTTGGTGCTCTGGGGCAGGGGGGCGACCTGCGGCCCCCCCACCCCAGAGCACCCTGCCCCCATGTTGATGAGGACAGGGCCTCTTCCCGACAACCCTGGCCGTTGGTTGTCGGGGTCTGCGGGCGGGGGGCTTATCGGAATCCGGGAGCCCCCTTCAATAAGGGGGCCCCCGGATCCCGGCCCCCCCACCCTATGTGAATGAGTATGGGGTACATCGTACCCCTACCCATTCACCTGGTGGAAAAAAATTGCAATAAAAAAACACTACACAGGTTTTTAAAGTAATTTATTACACAGCTCCGGGGGTCTTCTTCCGACTCCGGCGCTCTTCTTCCGACTTCCGGGGGTCTTTTCCGACTTCGGGGGTCTCCGGTGTCATCTCCGGGCTCTCCGGTTCTTTCTTCCGCCGGGCCTCCGCTAACTTCTTTTTAGCTCTTTTGCTAACAAAGGCCCGGTCTTCCCGTTGTCTCGTCCGGCTCTCCGTTGTCCTTCTGGCGGCCCCTCCACTAACTTCTTGGTAGCTCTTTCGCTAGTGGAGGGGCGCAGTCTTCCCGTCGCTGTCGCCGTCGGCATCTTCTTCCCTCTTCTCCTCCTCGATGTTGACGCGTCGCTTCCTCCCGCTGTAATACTGGCTCTCCGCTCCGCATTAATATAGGCTTCTCATGACGTCATAGCCACATGTTCCCATGACGTCACAGTCACATGCTCCGGGGCCATGTGCCCCGGAACATATGACTGTGACGTCATGAGAAGCCTATATTAATGCGGAGCGGAGAGCCAGTATTACAGCGAGAGGAAGCGACGCGTCAACATCGAGGAGGAGAAGAGGGAAGAAGAAGCAGACGGCGACGACGGGAAGACCGACCCCTCCAATAGCGAAAGAGCTAAAGAAGTTAGTGGAGGGGCCGGCAGAAGAACAACGGAGAGCCGGACGAGACAACGGGAAGACCGGGCCTCCGTTAGCAAGAGAGCTAAAAAGAAGTTAGCGGAGGCCCGGCGGAAGAAAGAACCGGAGAGCGCGGAGACGACACCGGAGACCCCCGAAGTCGAAAAAGACCCCCGGAAGTCGGAAGAAGACCCCCGGAGCTGTGTAATAAATTACTTTAAAAACCTGTGTGTGTTTTTTTATTGCAATTTTTTTCCACCAGGTGAATGGGTAGGGGTACGATGTACCCCATACTCATTCACATAGGGTGGGGGGGGCCGGTATCTGGGGGCCCCCTTATTGAAGGGGGCTCCCGGATTCCGATAAGCCCCCCGCCCGCAGACCCCGACAACCAACGGCCAGGGTTGTCGGGAAGAGGCCCTGTCCTCAACATGGGGGCAGGGTGCTCTGGGGTGGGGGGGCCACAGGTCGCCCCCCTGCCCCAGAGCACCAAACCCCCCATGTTGAGGGCATGCGGCCTGGTACGGTTCAGGAGGGAGGGGGGCCGCTCTCTCGTCCCCCCCTCTTCCCCTGCGGCCGGCCAGGTTGCGTGCTCGGATAAGGGTCTGGTTTGGATTTTGGGGGGACCCCCCCACGCTGTTTTTTCGGCGTAGGGGCGCCTGTTCAAATCCAGACCGGACCCAAGGGCCTGGTATGCCTCTGGATAGGAACCCACGCCGTTTACTTATTTAAAATTTGGCCTGGAGTTCCCTTTCAAGATTCATACCAAACACAGTGCCTGATATTGGCGGGGATCCAAGTCGGATCCCCGTTCATTGAAAGTCGGACATATGTCGGCTTCATGTCGCAGGGCAAAGTCGGATCCAAAGTAGGACAGATGTCGTGTCGCACTAGTGTGAACCCAGCCTAAAAGGAATTTATCTCACCCTGGGATTGTTTTGATTGGTCAAAGGACAAGTCAGACTATCACAAAGTCGGATCAAAGTAGTATCCTGTTCATGAATGTCTGATGGATGTCGGACCAATGTAGGATCAATGTAGGACTGATGTCGCAGAGCAAAGTAGGATGAAAGTCGGATGAATGTCGTGTCGTATCAGTGTGAACCCAGCCTTAAGGATGATCAGTAAACAGGATGCACCTGAGCTCAATTTTGAGTGTCCTGGCAAAGGGTGTGTACATGTGATTTTTTTCGTTTTTTATTTTTAATAAATTTGCAAAGATTTCAAACAAACATCTTTCACATTGTCGTCATGGGGTATAAAGAATTTTGAGAAAATAATTAATTTAATCCATTTTGGAATAAGGCTGTAACATAACAAAATGTGGGAAAAAAAGAAGCGCTGTGAATACTTTTCCGGATTCACTGTAACATTAACATGTCAGGAAAAGTAGGATTTTTAAAACAGCTTACCTGTAAAATCCTTTTCTTGGAGTACATCACGGGACACAGAGCAGCATAGTCATTACTATGTGGGTTATATAGAATTACCTTCAGGTGCTGGCACTGGCAACTTCCAAAACAGGAAGTACCCTCCCCTATATAAGCCCCTCCCATCCGGGAGTACCTCAGTTTTGTAGCAAAGCAATACGTGTCCCCAAAAGAGGGGTGGGAGCTCTGTGTCCCGTGATGTACTCCAAGAAAAGGATTTTACAGGTAAGCTGTTTTAAAAATCCTACTTTCTTGTTCATACATCACGGGACACAGAGCAGCATAGTCATTACTATGTGGGACGTCCCAAAGCAATGCCACATGAGGGGGGGGATACACCATACATAAGCTGGGCGCCATCAGGCATGAGGATCTTTTGCGGCCTGCAACACACTGCGCCCAAAGGCGACATCCTCCTGACTTCTCACGTCCACCTGGTAGAACCTAGTAAACGTGTGTACTGAAGACCATGTTGCGGCCTTACAAATTTGCGCCAGGGAGACCTGGTGATGCACTGCCCATGAAGTTCCAACTGCTCTCGTGGAGTGCGCCCTAACTTTGAACGGAGGCGGTCTACTTTTCAAGCCATAGGCTTGTATTATGACCTGTCGAATCCACTTGGCTAAAGTAGATTTTGATGCTGCCTGACCTTTTCTGGGGCCTTCCGGCAGAACAAACAGAGAATCCGTTCTACGAATCTGAGCAGTGGCTTTTAGATAAGCTTTAACTGCTCTTACTACATCCAAAGAATGCAATAACTTTTCCTCTACCGAGCTTGGTTTGGGGAAAAAAGAAGGAAGAACCACATCCTGGTTCAAGTGAAACCTCGATACCACCTTAGGAAGAAAGGCTGGGTGAGGACGTAATACTACTCTGTCCTTATGGATAACCAGATATGGCTCTTTACAGGACATGGCGGCTAATTCCGACACTCTTCTAGCCGAGCATATGGCTACTAAAAATATCAATTTCCTGGTGAGTAGAACCAAGGAAATGTGCCGCAAAGGTTCAAATGGCTGCTTCTGCAGAACCGACAGAACCAAATTTAGATCCCATGGGCATATGGGAGCCTTAATCGGTGGAATAATACGAGTCACACCTTGCATAAAGGATTTGACAAGTGAATGCATAGCCAGGGGCCTTTGAAATAGTATTGACAAGGCCGAAACCTGGCCCTTGATAGTACTTAAGGCAAACTTCCTATCTACAGCCCACTGCAGGAAGTCCAGAATTCTGCCTATAACGTACTTACGTGGATGCCATTTTCTGGCCTCGCACCAAGTGATGTACGCCTTCCAAACTCTATAGTAGATCTGCCTGGATACAGGCTTCCTGGCATTGATTATAGTTGATACCACAGAGTTAGAGAGACCTCTCTTCTTTAGGATGTGGGACTCAATAGCCAGGCCGTTAAACTTAGAGTTAGTAAGGAAGGGTGGTATATCGGTCCTTGCGAAAGCAGGTCCGGACGACGTGGAAGGGTCCAAGGACTCCCCACAGACATTTTGATGATCTCCGCGTACCAGGCCCTTCGGGGCCACGCTGGAGCCACCAGGATCACCGGCTTCTTCTCCAACCTGACTCTGCGAAGGAGTCGAGGCAACAATTGTAGCGGAGGGAATGCATATATCAGTCTGAACTGATCCCAAGGGAACACCAGAGCATCCGAGCCGCAAGCGAGGGGATCCCTTGTCCGGGAGACAAATCTGTCCACCTTTGCGTTGAATCTGGATGCTAGCAGATCTACATCCGGTGTTCCCCACCGCTGACATATTGCTCGGAAGACCTCGGGATGAAGGGACCATTCCCCTGGGCATAACTGTTGGCGACTCAGAAAGTCCGCCTTCCAATTCTCCACCCCTGGAATGAAGACAGCTGATATACATGGGACATGCTTTTCTGCCCATTCCAGGATGTGACTTACTTCCCTCTGGGCTGCACGACTCCTGGTGCCTCCCTGATGATTGATATATGCCACTGCTGTGGCATTGTCTGATTGAATTCTGACAGGGGACCCTTGGAGTCTGGATGTCCAGGCTACTAGGGCGTACCGGGCTGCTCGTATCTCTAAGAGATTGATGGGCAGGGTTTTTACTACATTTGACCATCTGCCCTGGAGAGACCATTGCTCCAGTACTGCCCCCCAGCCTGTAAGGCTGGCATCTGTAGTGACCACCTTCCAAGATATCGGGCTGAAGGGTTTTCCCTTCTGGAGATTCTGGGGGATCAACCACCAGCAGAGACTCTTCCGAACGGAAGGGGACAAAGCCATCGGGAAGTCTAGAGCTTGAACTTTTCCGTTCCAGGCTGACAATATGGCCCTTTGTAAATTCCTTGAGTGGAATTGGGCGTATGGCACAGCTTCGAATGATGCTACCATCTTTCCTAGCAGCCTCATGCACAGGCGTATGGACGGCTGTCTTTTTGCACAAAGCAGACGGACCAAGCCCCTCAAAGAGGATACCTTGTCTAGAGGTAAGAAAATCTTCCTCTGGTCTGAATCCAGCCGTAGCCCTAGATATACCAGGTTTTTCACTGGCTGTAGGGCTGACTTGTCCAGGTTGATGACCCAACCGTGAGATTCTAGATACTTGATTGTATCGACAATTACCACTTCTAGCTTGGCAACTGAGTGGTCCATCAACAACAGGTCGTCTAGGTATGCCATTATCGTTACACCCCGTGTTCTTAGATCGGCCAACAGTGGGGCCAGAATTTTTGTGAACACTCGTGGTGCTGTGGCCAGACCGAATGGTAAGGCTCTGAACTGAAAATGGCGCCCTTCTACTGCAAAGCGTAGGAATTTTTGATGACCTGGAAAGATGGGAACATGCAAGTAAGCATCTTTGATGTCGATCGAGGCTAACCATTCCTCCCCTTGTAGGGCAGCGGTGACCGATCGGATCGACTCCATCCGGAAAGACCGGACGTTTAGAAATTTGTTTAGACTCTTTAGGTCCAATATGGGTCTTATGTCCCCGTTTGGCTTCGGGACTGTGAAAAGGTTTGAGTAGAAACCCAACCCCCACTCTTCCATAGGAACCTCCATAATTACTCCTTGGAGCAATAGTTGTTCTAACGCCAATAGGAGAGACCGTCTTTTCAGAGGGTCTCTTGGCATGCCTGACCACATAAAATGGGACGGAGGAGACTCTTTTAACTCCAACTTGTATCCCAGAGTTACTGCGGAGAGCACCCATCTGTCTTTGATCGTCTCCCGCCAGGTCTCTGCGAACAACTGAAGTCTTCCCCCCACCCGTTTGAGTGGGGGCAGCCCTTCATAGGCTTGACTTGGAGGCTGGTTTAGTACCTCTTCGGATCCAGGGCTTTTTATTACCCTGTGGCTGTCCCTGATTTTTACCTCCTGAGTTTGACCGAGGAGGCCGTCGGAACTGCTTAGTAGCAGACGTCGCAGGGATAGGAGAGGTAGTCCTCTTAAAAGATGGACCCCTAGACCTCTTCTTACTCGGTAAGAGAGTACTTTTACCACTGGAAATCTTCTGGATATACTTATCCAGGTCTTCGCCAAAAAGGCGTTCCCCATGAAATGGGAAGCTAACTAAGAGCTTCTTACAGGGAGCTTCAGCAGACCAGTTTTTGAGCCACAGAAGCCTACGCATATGTACCAAAGACAGCGTGAGGCAGGAGGCCTGATGGATAGAATCCTTGATGGCGTCAACCGCAAAGCATAATGCTCTAGGCAGATCAGCCAGAGCCTGGGCCTGTTGGTCTGGCAAATCCCTCAGGACCATTTTCATTTGATCCTTTAAAGCTTGGCAGACTCCAATAGCTGCCACTGCTGGCTGTGTAACAGCCCCTGCTGTGGAAAAAGCAGATTTTAATAAAGATTCCAATTTTTTATCCACTGGATCTTTGAACATTTGAACATCATCTACTGGACATGTCAGTGATTTGTTCACAGAAGAAATGGCTGCGTCCACCGTAGGAACATTCCATCTCTGGGTGAACTTTTCCTCCATGGGATAGATCACCGGAAACCTTTTAGGCGGAACAAATAGTTTATCAGGATGTTCCCAGTCCTGGTATATAAGTCCTTCCAATAATGGATGTATTGGAAAGGAGCAATTAACCTGGGGAGCTTTTAGCGACCCCAATGAGGAGACAGCAGTAGTTGATGGTTCAACAAGAGGCATTTTAAATGCAGATCGAACCATGTCAGTTAGGGTCTGGACCCACAATCTTTCAGTCTGTGATGCTGAAAATGGTTCATCTACTGTCGATTCCTCAAAAACAGAGCTAACCTCCTGATCCCCTTCAGGTAGGTCGGTCCCTTCCTGGGACTGTTGCTCTGCCAACAGGCACTCTAATGGAGGTGATGGAGATCTGGCGCGCTTTCTTTCCTGTAGAGAAGAAGCGATCAATGCAGCCAATCTCTGCTCCAATCCCTCCAGATTTGAGGAAAAAACCTCCTCTGTTATATATGCAGGAGCAGGTGGACTGAGGACAGCCGCAGTACCTGGCACTCCCGGGGGTTCCTTATGGGTATTAACCTCTGATTTCTCAGGGGAGGAGGGTGCAGATGACTGCTCCAGATCCTCAGAGCCCGATGGAGATCCCCTACACTTCCTGAGAGGTATATCTCGTAGTTTTTTAGGCGGCATATTCCTTAGTTCAAAGCTGAGGTATTCCAGCCGCAATACACCCCTTACTGAAATAGTCTAATGCAATTTGCTGCTATGTACATCAGTGGGTGTCTACTAATGCGTCTTTCTGGGGATGCCTGTATCAACCGCCCGCTGTAAGCCCCTATACCATGCTACCAGCTCCTTTTCATGCTCTGTGTCCATAGCAAGCAGCGTGGACTGAGTCCCTTTATCTTGCTGGGACGCCCGCACATGCGCAGAAGCGCTGGGCGCACAGAGCGCGTCATCCGCCAGGCTCCGCCCCCTTTTTTGAAGCTAAACCTTATAAAAAGAAAGCATGTGTGCGCGCGCGTGCACGTGTGCGCTCTTGGCGCCATGTAGGGAGAGGAGCCAGGGTCCCTGTTTCACCAGGACTCGGGGATGGAAGGAAACTACTTGGCAGCATGACAGAGGAATGCAGCTTCCCTGATAGAGAGCTCACTCATCTGCCTGGACTTTCACCATGGAAGGAATAGTCCCAAGAAAAAAGACGTTCCACAGCGGCCTCTAGTGGACAAACACAGGTACCGCACTTTTGTCTTTTTTTTTTAAAAACCTCCTTTATGAAAAACATTTCCAGGTTTACAGTTTTTTTAAAACTTCCCTTATGAAAAAACATTTCTAGGATTTCTTAGGCATATACAGCTATTAGCGGGAATACCCTTTAGGTAACAGGCAGAAAGACATATTAGGCTTGGGGGTCCCCTCAATAGAACCAAGTTCCTGAGGGGCCCCCACTTACCTTTTCCCCGCCGCAGGACTTTGTTTGGTCCACAGAAGCCCAAACTTCACCTCTCACGGCAGGCATTGTACTAGACCTTCAGGGACCGGGTTCCCAAGGATTCCACTCCCCTGGACCTGTATAGCACCCTGCACAGATAGCCTCTTGGTTTTGGGTATGACCAGAGCTCTGGATCCCAGGGTCCAGCCCTCCTAAGAGAGGCATTACAGGCAAAACCCTGCTCTTCTCTGCAAGGCCCGGGTACCGACCGTTTAGCTATGAAGCTTTTTTGGTCGGATCCGGAATAGCTTGCTAAGGCCCAGAGAACCTGTACACAAGCTCAGATGAATACATGTTAACCTTGGCCAACACCTTAGACACTGGCAAAAAACTGAGGTACTCCCGGATGGGAGGGGCTTATATAGGGAAGGGTACTTCCTGTTTTGGAAGTTGCCAGTGCCAGCACCTGAAGGTAATTCTATATAACCCACATAGTAATGACTATGCTGCTCTGTGTCCCGTGATGTATGAACAAGAAAAGAAGAATAAGGCTCCATGTACATAGAAGCTCAAAAACGGTTGTTTTTAAAGCAGCAGAAAAAGCTAGCTTTTATCAGCGGTTTTTTACTAGCTTTTATTAGCGTTTTTCAGTGTAGCTTCTTTCAGCTTTAAAAAAAAAATATATATATTTTTTTTTCAATGGACCAAAAAAACGCAAAAAAACGCTCGCGGCCAGCGTTTTTGAGCGTTTATAGCGTTTTTCTGCGTTTTGCGTTTTTTTCTGCCGAAAAACGGCACTTTGAACGCAAATTTCTTGCGTTCAGAAAAAAGCCCATTAACTCCACTGCTCATTAAAGCTAAAAAACGTTGTGTACATGAACACATAGGCTAACATAGAGTGCAGTTAATGGGCTTTTTAAAAAAACGCCAAAACGCCAATAAACTGCAGTTTATCAGCTTCTGTGTACATGGAGCCTAATTCAAAAACAGAATCACTGAGTTGCGAAAAGGATCACCCCCTCCAAAAAATTACTCGTAAACTTAATCAGGTGTAGCTAATCCCCTTCTCTGTTGACTTTAAACTGTGATCAGCAGTGGTCATTTTGCTAAGCTCACATGAAAAGCGCATTCCTGGCACAAGTCAGGAGTGGAATACAAAAAAATTGCAAAGGCTTGATCAATGCCTAGATGCAAAGTGATGTCTAATCTTAAGAAGTGGAAAGTATTTTGGTACAATGCAGACCCTGTACTTCTGTTTTTAGTCTTCTATATACTTGATCACTTTGAAGTTGTGCACTACATTGTATTCAGGGGTCATGTAGAAATGAAAAGTTCGAGGGAAGTGGTGGTGAGTTTTAGTGTAGAGTTAAAATGATATTGAATGTCTAATTTTCAGTCCGGTTTTCCCTTGCTGATAAAATGCTCTCTGTAGTGTATGCACTCTCTATTTTCCTTTGGTGCTATGGAAAATTACATTATATAATAAAGCAAAGGCTTTATTTCCCTTTTTAAATCCTGTGACCCATGAAAAGTAAACACTGTGCTAATAAAATAAAGCGAGTAAAGGAGGGTGCATTGAAAGACGGAGGAATAGAGCCCTCATAATTTACTTATGAATCAGAGTCGGTGGTTTGTCCTGGAATTATTTGTTTGCTGTTGCCTAAAAAGCTCAACGCGAGATTGTCAGTCATGCAGGAAGCTTGGTAATCCCTGTAAACCAGTACAGTTTACTCTACAAAGAGTAGCCATAAAGACTCTGTATTTACTCAAGCAAATATTAATTGGAAAAAGTAACTAATGTCATTACGTTGATACAAAGTACAAATAACCATTTCTGGAAAAGTACAGACCATGGAGCGCTGACATTTTTAGAAGACAGATCAGTGGTGCCCAGCTAGCAGACCTCCAGGCCTTTTCTTGTGCCCCCATGGTATAGCTGTGATATCTGGAATATACAATGGTAAAAACATTTTATTACTCCTTTTACCCTTGCCAACCTGTGCCTAGAGTTTACCATTACTTTCATCTCCTCCACGGGTATAACCACTATTGCTAATACCTTAACCACTTCAATACAGGGCACTTGCACTCCCTTCCTGCCCAGGCCAATTTTCAGCTTTCAGCGCTGTCGCACTTTGAATGACAATCGGTCATGCTACACTGTACCCAAACTAATTTTTTTTATCATTTTGTTCCCACAAATAGAGCTTTCTTTTAGTGGTATTTGATCACTGCTGTTGTGTTTTTTTTTTTTTTTTTTCCGCAACTATTTCAAAAAAATTTTTAAAGTGTTTTTCTTTGTTTCTGTTATAAAATTTGATTAAGTACGTTTTCTCCTTCACTAACAGGCACTAATGAGGCTGTACTAACAGGCATTGATGGCCATTGATTGGCAGCACAGATGGGCACGTATGGGTGGCACAGATGGGCACGTATGGGTGGCACAGATGGGCACTGATTGGCATATTTTGGGCACTGTGTGATATCCCTGGTGGCCATGGGGGGCATACCTGGCCAACCATGTGTAGTGGGCATCCCTGGTGGTCCTGGTAGCCCAGTGTGGGCATCTGCGGGGGGGGGGCTGCACTGATAAACAATCAGCGTAGACCCCCGTCAGGAGAGCCGCCGATTGGCTCTCCTCTCCTTGCGTCTGTCAGACTTGAGTGAGGAAAAGCCGATACACGGCGCTTTCTGTTAACACTGTGATCAGCCGTGATTGGACATGGCTGATCACGTAGAGATCGGTGTAGCGGTGTGTCGGACTGACACGCCGCACCACCGATTGCCGCACTGCGCGCCGGCAGTTATCCAGCTGAACGTCATATGACGCGCATTTAGGATAACTGAACCACTGCCCGGCCGTCATTTTGCTATAGGCCGGGCGGGAAGTGGTTAAAGGAGAAGTCCAGCCTGGGCTCGTTTGGCTGGGCTTCTCCTATGTGTCACAGGCGTGCAATTCGTTTTGCACTCCTGTGACCCGTTTTCAGCAGAAAGCAGACTGAAGTCTGCTCTCTGCTGACATCACAGAAATCGGTCATGGCACTGTGTTATCACGACACAGTCTGGATCCGCCATGTGCCTGGACCGATACCCGTCTCGGCCTCACAGCGAGTCGCTGAGAGTCTGAGACGGCCGCTCCCCACCCCTCCACAGCTCAGCACTCCAGTGAGCACGGGGGGGCAGAGCGGAGAGCTGCTGATTGACAGTCAGCAGCTCTCTGCTCAAGAAGCTGTGAGAACCAAGCCAACAGCTGTGTTTGATCGCTTTAACCCACATTCACTTCATTGTTATGCTGTTGCTAATTGAAAATGGACCCTTAAACTATTTCCACTACTGTTTTAAATTTTTACTCTAATCAGCTAGATTAGGAAAAGTTTATGCACCATGAGAATTGAAGCCATTACACAGATTTTCCAGTGTTAACACACAGACCTCATCTTGCTTTAAGCAAGCAGTACATGTAATTAAGCTTGCACAAAATTAGATACTACATTGATGATAATTACTACTATAGAATAGCTTTCTGATAATTAAATTGTACTTTCCCTGCATGTAAATAAAAATTACTGGAGTAAGAAAGTGTAAAATGATAACCTTTCATTGGCTGGCAAAAATAAAGCTACATGCCTCTTCATGCTTGGTGTCGCCAAACCTTTGTAGAGTTCAGGTGTTTGCAGTGAGGGGTACTGTTGCTGCTGCAGCATACAATGACATTTTTCACAATTGTGCACTTTCAACCTTGTGGAAACTATTTGGGGAAGGCCTGTTTCTGTTGCAGCATGATTGTGCTGATATGCCCAAAGCTAGCTCCCAGAAGATATGGTTTGATGTGTGGAGGAACTTGAGTGGCCTTCAGACGCCTGACCTTTGACCCTACTGACTACCTTTGGAATGAATTGGCACACCTAATGCAAACCCAGTCTTTGTGTCTCAACGTCAGTACCTGACCTCACAAATTATTTTTTGGGCGAGCGGTTACGAATCTTCATTAAAACACTCAAAAATCCTTTGAAAAGCCTTCCCATAAGAGTGGCAAAATCTGGTGGAAGGAGTGGAGAAGAGCTGAGACTAACCATAAGGAATGGGCCTACTTCATATAACACATGGTTATGGACAGTCCACCAAGCTAATACAGGTATGATGGCCAGGTTTTCACAAGCTTTTGGCCTTTCTAGAACATATTGATCTAGAACAGTTTTAAAACCCACTTGGATATTACAAGTCCTGTAACATATCAACATGCAAAACCTTGAAATTGCCTTAAAAATTAGGCTGGAAATAACTCAACGCAGGAAGGGCTAATTCTTCAAATGCGCACTTTCTTGCCTCGGTCAGTAGCTAAAGTATTCAAGAACTCTTCCATTACAAATATGACTATTAGTGGTATTTACTTTAGTCTGGTTTGTTTATTGTAGGCAAAGCCATAGAGTCCTGGTAGTGGGGGCATAAGTTAATGTTTTGTGTTTCTACTTGTCAGTACGGTTTGTTCTTGTACAGCAAGCATATCTGTACCATTAGTGTAGAAGCATTAAAGCACACAGGGCTGGGGGGTTTCTGTGTAATGGGTAATGTGCTCACAGGAACACAATAGGATCTGTAAGAGAAACCTCTGGGGCATGCTGGGCAGCAGCTGTTTTTTTTTCTTCTGGTAATTGTTCTTTTTATAATTTTTTTTTTTTTTTTTTAACTGTAATGTTGATTGAACCATGCAATTATTATTATTATTATTATTATTATTATTATTATTAGAATTTTCTTTCAACTTTTCAACATGCCTAATAAATTTTTTGTGTGTTGCGTAAACAGGCACAGTATTTTTGCAAAAAGCACCAAAAAAATTCATAGGTGTGAACCGGGCCTAAGACCCGCTGCCACTGTGTGGAAATGCCCCCCCCCCCCCCTCGGCACAAGCCAATCTGCCTGCCTGAATATGGGTGTAACATATTATGAAAGGTGAATTTCTTTAACTACCTAAAGACCGCCTACCGGGCGGCTCTATTGTGTGAAATAATGTACCTGTACGTCATTTTGTGCAATAGACAGCGGGGGCGCGCAAATTGCCCAGAGGAGGAGCCAATCGGTGGGTCCTGCGGATGCGCTGATCGTTCCTCAGGCAGAATAGCGATCTGCCAATGTAAACAAGGCGGGTCGCCGTTCTGACAGGGGAGAACACAGTGACCTTGAAACAGGAACACGGATTTCTGTGTTCGCCCAGTCAGTCTATCCCTTACAGTTAGCAAGCACCCCTTAGGGACACACTTAACCCCCTGGTGTTCACCCCTTCCCTGCCAGTGTCATTAGTACAGTAACAGTGCATATTTTTAGCACTGATCACTGTAATAATGTCACTGGTTCCCAGAAAAGTGTAAGGTGTCCGATTTTGCATACTTACCAACTGTCCCGAATTTCCTGGGATTTAGACACTTTCCCCGGATTTCGCGATTCCCGGGAAAATCTTGAATTCCCAAATTTTTCGCCGCCGCTAGAGGTCCGCAGCCGGCGGAGACGATGGCTCCACCGGCCGCCATTTTCCTAAAGACTAGATCGCACAGGCAATCTCAGTGGAACAAAATAGGCAGGGTGGCTGCCAATAGAAATTGAGCTGCGGCACCGCCCACCTCCCGCCCTGTTGCCGGTCTGTCTGTGACCTGATGTGGGAAGGGGTGGGCGGCGCCACAGCTAAATTTCTATTGGCAGCCTCCCCGCCTATTTTGTTCCCCTGAGACTGCCTGTGCGATCGTATTTTTTGGTAATGGCGGCGGAGAGAGTCTCCGCTGCTGGGGGACACCTAATGAGAGGGGGGCTTCATTGAGGGGGGCTCCACTGGGATTGCCTGATGTAAGGAGGGACCCCGCTGGGGATGCCTAATGTAAGGAGGGACTCCGCTGGGATTGCCTGGTGTAAGGAGGGACTCCGCTGGGATTGCCTGGTGTAAGGAGGGACTCCGCTGGGATTGCCTGGTGTAAGGAGGGACTCCGCTGGGATTGCCTGGTGTAAGGAGGGACTCCGCTGGGATTGCCTGGTGTAAGGAGGGACTCCGCTGGGATTGCCTGGTGTAAGGAGGGACTCCGCTGGGATTGCCTGGTGTAAGGAGGGACTCTGCTGGGATTGCCTGGTGTAAGAAGGGACTCCGCTGGGGACATCTGATGTGGGGGGGGCTCCGCTACGAATGCCTGATGTAAAGAGGGACTCTACTGGGATTGCCTGGTGTAAGGAGGGACCCCGCTGGGGATGCCTAATGTAAGGAGGGACCCCGCTGGGATTGCCTGGTGTAAGGAGGGGCCCCGCTGGGATTGCCTGGTGTAAGGAGGGACCCCGCTGGGATTGCCTGGTGTAAGGAGGGACCCCGCTGGGATTGCCTGGTGTAAGGAGGGACCCCGCTGGGATTGCCTGGTGTAAGGAGGGACTCCGCTGGGATTGCCTGGTGTAAGGAGGGACTCCGCTGGGATTGCCTGGTGTAAGGAGGGACTCCGCTGGGATTGCCTGGTGTAAGGAGGGACTCCGCTGGGATTGCCTAGTGTAAGGAGGGACTCCGCTGGGATTGCCTAGTGTAAGGAGGGACTCCGCTGGGATTGCCTGGTGTAAGGAGGGACTCCGCTGGGATTGCCTGGTGTAAGGAGGGACTCCGCTGGGATTGCCTGGTGTAAGAAAGGACTCCGCTGGGATTGCCTGGTGTAAGAAAGGACTCCGCTGGGAATGCCTGGTGTAAGGAGGGACTCCGCTGGGGACATCTGATGTAGGGGGGGCTCCGCTACGAATGCCTGATGTAAAGAGGGACTCTCCTGGGATTGCCTGGTGTAAGGAGGGACTCCTGATGTAAGGAGGGACTCTACTAGGGACACCTGATGTAAGGAGGGACTCTACTAGGGACACCTGATGTAAGGAGGGACTCTACTAGGGACACCTGATGTAAGGAGGGACTCTACTAGGGACACCTGATGTAAGGAGGGACTCTACTAGGGACACCTGATGTAAGGAGGGACTCTACTAGGGACACCTGATGTAAGGAGGGACTCTACTAGGGACACCTGATGTAAGGAGGGACTCTACTAGGGACACCTGATGTAAGGAGGGACTCTACTAGGGACACCTGATGTAAGGAGGGACTCTACTAGGGACACCTGATGTAAGGAGGGACTCTACTAGGGACACCTGATGTAAGGAGGGACTCTACTAGGGACACCTGATGTAAGGAGGGACTCTACTAGGGACACCTGATGTAAGGAGGGACTCTACTAGGGACACCTGATGTAAGGAGGGACTCTACTAGGGACACCTGATGTAAGGAGGGACTCCGCTGGGAATGCCTGATGTAAAGAGGGACTCTACTGGTGATACCTGGTGTAAGTGGGACTCCGCTGGGATTGCTTGGTGTATGAAGGGACTCCGCTGGGGACACCTGATGGCATCTGGTGGCAGGCGATGTGGCAAGTGATACACTCAGGGCTTCCACTGATTCGGCATTATGGTGAGTTGAATGATTTAATTTTATATTACAATGTAATAATAGAAATAATGCGCTTCAATCATCCTGACACCATAACCATGGTGCCGGGATGTTTGAAGCACTATTGCCAGGTGTTTGGAGTATCTTTATCTGCTGATTGTTAATCTTTCTGGAATATACATATATTTCTATTGTGGTGTAGGATCTGGGCCTGCTGTCCCTGCATCCCTTTCTTTCCTTTCTTTCCTTTCTTTCCTTTCTTTCCTTTCTTTCCTTTCTTTCCTTTCTTTGCTTTCTTTGCTTTCCTTTCTTTCTTTCCTTTCTTTCTTTCTTTCCTTTCTTTCCTTTCTTTGCTTTCTTTGCTTTCTTTCTTTCTTTCCTTTCTTTCTTTCCTTTCTTTCTTTCCTTTCTTTTCTTTCTTTCTTTCTTTCTTTCTTTCCTTTCTTTGCTTTCTTTGCTTTCTTTGCTTTCTTTGCTTTCTTTGCTTTCTTTGCTTTCTTTCTTTCTTTCTTTCCTTTCTTTCCTTTCTTTCTTTCTTTCTTTCTTTCTTTCTTTCTCCCCTCCATCCCTCGTTCATCTTACACTCTAACCACACCCCCTTTGAGTCACGCCCCTTTAAGCCACGCCGCATTTTTGTCCCCACACTACGTCACACCTACAGACGAATGCCCCGCCCCCTAATTATATTAAGGCTCCGCCCACAGGGTCCCAAATTTTTTATATATTTTTACTACAATGTTGGCAACTATGCTAAAAATTGCCGATCGCCGCCATTGCTAGTAAAAAATAAATGAATAAAAATGCCATAAAAATATCCCATAGTTTGGTTTGCACAAAAGTTATTGCGTCTACAATCAATATACGCCTATTGGGATTTTTTTTTTACCAAAAATATGTAGCAGAATACATATTGGCCTAAATTGATGGAGACATTAGATTTTTTTTTTTTTATTATTGGATATGTTTTATAGCAGAAAGTAAAATTTTTTTTTTTTTTTTTTTTTTTAAATTGTCATGCTTTTTTGTTTCTAGTGTAAAAAATAAATATCGCAGAGGTGATCAAATACCACCAAAAGAAGGCTGTATTTGTGGGGAAAAAAAGGACATTCATTTTATTTGGGTATAGCGTCACACGACTGTGAATTGTTCGTTAAAGGAACGCGGTACCGTATCGCAAAAAATGGCCTGGTCATGAAGGGGTAAAACATTCTGGGGCTGAAGTGGTTACGTTACTTATACTGAAATAATGACATCAACTTTTTTTTCTGCTTCCCAAGTACTCTTTTGGGAAGAAATACCTTGTAAACCCAGTTCACTGATTTATATTTGATAGATTTTGACCCCACACATTCTTGTAAATATTTTATTATATCTTTTCATGTGACAACACTGAAGAAATTACACTTTGCTACAATGTAGTGAGTGTACAGCTTGTATAACAGTGTACGTTTGCTGCCCCCTCAAAATAACTCAACACACAGCCATTAATGTCTAAACCGCTGGCAACAAAAGTGCGTACACCCCTAAGTGAAAATGTCCAAATTGTGGCCAATTGCCCATTTTCCCTCCCCGGTGTCATGTGACTTGTTAGTGTTACAAGGTCTCTGATGTGAATGGGGAGCAGGTGTGTTAAATTTGGTTTTATCGCTCTTACTTTCTCATACTGGTCACTGGAAGTTCAACATGGCACCTCATAGCAAAGAACTCTGAGCATCTGAAAAAATGAATTGTTGCTCTACATAAAGATGGCCTAGGCTATAAGAAGATTGGCAAGACCCTAAAACTCAGCTGCAGCACGGTGGCCAAGACCATACAGCGGTTTAACAGGACAGGTTCCACTCAGAACAGGCCTCGCCATGGTTGACCAAAGAAGTTAAGTGCACGTGTTCAGCATATTGAGATTTTGGGCCCAATTTGGACATTTTCACTTAGAGGTGTGCTCAATTTTGTTGCCATTCGGTTTAGACATTAATGGCTGTGTTGAGTTATTTTGAGGGGACAGCAAATTTACACTGTTATACAAGCTGTACACTCACTACTTTTACATTGTAGCAAAGTGTAATTTCTTCATTGTTGTCACATGAAAAGTTATAACATATTTACAAAAATGTGAGGGGTGTACTCACTTTTGTGAGATCCTGTGTATATATATATATACATACACATACACATGACACCCTCAGAGGAAGCCGTAAGGACGACACGTCAGGGTGTGAGCTTGCAGCAGTAGGAAGTGACGCTGTGCGTTCCATAGTAGGGAAGTAGTGTGATGCTGGTAGCGGTGGACGAGATCCGCACACACACACTGCCTATTGGTGCTAAGGATGGCGCATTTTTTGAAAAGTGCATGCTGAATAATCTTTTATGAGTTTTATTAAAATTTATGAATGTTACCAAGGACTTTTGAATAAAAAGGTGAAACGGGATCACACTATGAAGAGTCTTTTCTTCCCTTTCAACCTGAGGATATTGGGAGATGGTTCTTGGGATCGAGTACATCCAGGATATGGAGGATGATCGGATGAATCAGTTTGTCAGTGCCTGATAAACTCAACCTTCTGGTGAGTACAAACCCGAAAGGGGTGTGTGACACACGGTGGGAGCAACTTGCAGTGGAGAGCACATCGTAATCTAGAAGCACCTGTGGGTTTACCTGGACTCTGACACATCTTCTATCCTCCATATATTCCTCTTATGAACTATTATAAGAAAGATTGGTCACGTTAGAGGAGTGACAATTAGCGCTGCTTTAGTAATTTACAAGACCTTATTAAAGGACTTGTTGTTTACTATTTTGGGTTTTATATATATATATATATATATGTGTGTGTGTGTGTATGTATAATATATATAATTGTGTGTATGTGTGTGTGTATATGTATGTATATATATATATATATATATATATATATATATATACACACACACATATATGTATGTATGTATATATATATATATATGTGTGTGTGTATATATATATATACACTTCATAACGAACGTGACCAAAGGAGATGAAAAAATGGCAGAAGTATGCGTATGCCATTTTATCTGCATAAAAACATATTTTCTTCTTTTAAAGACTAAAAGGGCTTTCAAGCAATGTAATGACATTTTCCTCTGACTCCATAATGCTGGATTATGATATAGTTGGGATAATGGGCTTGGATAAGATACATTAGTTGGGCCCATTCTCTTCTGAAGGATGAAGCCTATCTCCAGAACCTGTTCAGAAGTGCGGAAATCCTGTTTGCAGTGGCACTTCTCTGTGGACGGCGATAAGGAATCACACTGCCTCTGCTGTATTCTCGTGTCTGCTTGGTGCCTCTCCGCTGTTAGCTGCTGCAGTACAATTTACCTCCTGCAAATCCTGCAACCTCTTTACTGGTTTTAATTAAATCTGAACTTGTGTAAATATGAAATTCACACCTGTATTGTCGGCCAAAGCCATGAAGAGTGACTGGATTGTTTACTTACAGAACAAAAGCAAAAGTGATCTGATGAAAATGTAAAGGGAAACCACATGGGGCTTTTTTTTTCTAGACAGATATAAAAGACACAAATTAATGTACAACCCCAATTCCAAAAAAGCTGAGACGCTGTGTAAAATCTACATAAAAACAGAATTTCTCTTGTCATCCATGGACTGACACAGCGTGTCTTTACACTTTACACGTGGGTTATGTCCCTGCTTGCAGGAGAAGACCTAGGCAGAATGTGAGATGTTATACATACATTCTAAAACAGCCAGAGCTGTCCGGCGGTCCCTCCGGACATAACCCTCCCACTGCAGTCAGCAGACCTCAGTTTTTTTCTGCCTAGCAGAAGGAGAAGACATGGCTCTCTCAGGAGCCAGTCTCCTGACCTATTTTTATTCCTTTTGGAATTTTTTCTTATTTTATTTTTGAGATCTTCTATCAACTGTCAGCTGGGCAACAGGTTGGGTACAAGATATCCTCGTAGTCTTCCCTGTCCGACCATCGAGCGTGCTGATCCTCGTCTTTTGGGTGCGTGAGACTCAGTTCACGACATGCCCCACGACTCCAGGGGTGGCCAGTGGGCTTCACGCTCCGCGGTCCTCTCAAGATAGAACAGTCCGGCTGTATCTTTTGCGGTGGACCGGGCCGACAGCTACTCAGTACCGCACTGTGATAGTCTGTCAGAAACACACCAGTGGGTCCCTCAGGGGACGGGTAAGTAGTCTCTCCTGGCTGCAGGTGAGTACATGCTGTGTGTTTCTTGTGTGGGGGATTTTCCCTGTCTCCCCCTGTGTTTTTAATGTCACTCTCTGTCACCATTGCTGGCGCTGTGCTGTGTGGGGTGCCTGGGGGCCATACTGTCCTGGGGGGGGGGCTCATGCTGCTCTGCATTCTGTTTTTTTGGATGTGTGAGGGGCCTGGGCGCCGTTCGGCGCCATGTTTGGTGTGTGTGCTAATTTTCACATTGGCGGCCATCTTGCTGTGGTCCGCCGAAGCACATTGCGGCGGCCATTTTCTTGTAGCCGCACGCTTTTCAGGCACTAGTTTGGCCTCTATCGCCGCTCTGAACGGCGCGAATCTCCTCACACTCTCTCCTCTCAGCTCACTCACGCTGAGCAGCGCAGAGAGACAGGGCAGCGGAACCGAGCGGTCCTGGTCAGATTGGTGGGTCCCCTGGGCATTCCCCTACTCAGTCAGCGCAGCCTGTGGGTGGACTTTTTTTCTGAGGAGTCTCAGAGAGGGACATTATGGAGTCAGTGTCACCAGCTTCCCCTCGCATGCCAGAGGCAACAGGCAGTGCTCCAGCACCTGCGGTCCCCATGGACCAGTTGTCGGCAGTCCTGGAATCATTTCTGACCAGGATGGAAGTGGTGTGTGAGCACAAGGGAGCAAAAAAGCGCCCTCTCCCCACTTTATCTCCACAAGGGATGTGCTCTGATTCAGATATGGGCCTAGCTGTTGCTGCTCAGGACCCTAGCTCTGAATATTTGGATGGTTTTGAACAGGACATTCCTGGTGAGGAAGACTCCAGTTCTGAGTCAGTAAATGACAGGGCGCTCGTTGGTGAACTCATTGATGCTGTGAGGGACACTCTCAGGCTGAATGCTGCAGATGCAGAACCTCAGGCAGAGGCAGTCTCCTTTTGGTTCTTTTAAGGCCAAGCCTTCTAAAAAAGGGATTTTTATAACAGCTTACCTGTAAAATCCTTTTCTTGGAGTACATCACGGGACACAGAGCGACTTAGTCATTACTAATGGGTTATATAGATTACCTTCAGGTGCTGGCACTGGCCACTTCCAAACCGGAAGTACCCTCCCCTATATAAGCCCCTCCCATCCGGGAGCACCTCAGTTTTGTAGCAAAGCAATAAGTGTCCCAAAAAGAGGGGTGGGAGCTCTGTGTCCCGTGATGTACTCCAAGAAAAGGATTTTACAGGTAAGCTGTTATAAAAATCCCTTTTTCTTTTTCGTACATCACGGGACACAGAGCGACTTAGTCATTACTAATGGGACGTCCCAAAGCAATGCCAAATGAGGGGAGGGATACATAAGCTGGGCGCCATCAGGCATGAGGCTCTTTTGCGGCCTGCAACACACTGCGCCCAAAGGCGACATCCTCCTGACTTCTGACGTCTACCTGGTAGAATCTAGTAAACGTGTGTACTAAGGACCATGTTGTGGCCTTACAGACTTGAGCCAGGGAGGCTTGGTGATGCACTGCCCATGAAGTTCCAACTGCTCTTGTGGAGTGCGCCCTAACTTTGAACGGGGCGGTCTCCTTTTCAAGCCATAGGCTTGTATTATGACCTGTCGAATCCACTTGGCTAAAGTAGATTTTTGATGCTGCCTGACCCTTTCTGGGGCCTTCCGGCAGAACAAACAAAGTATCCGTTCTACGAATCTGAGCAGTGGCTTTAAGATAAGCTTTAACTGCTCTTACTACATCCAAAGAATGCAATAACTTTTCCTCTACCGAACTAGGTTTGGGGAAAAAGGAAGGAAGAACCACATCTTGGTTCAAATGGAACCTCGATACCACCTTAGGAAGAAGGCTGGATGAGGACGTAATACTACTCTGTCCTTATGGATAACCAGATATGGCTCCTTACAGGACAAGGCGGCTAATTCCGATACTCTTTTAGCCGAACAAATGGCTACTAAGAAAATCAATTTCCTGGTGAAAAGAACCAAGGAAATGTGCCGCAATGGTTCAAATGGTTGTTTCTGTAGAACCGACAGAACCAGGTTTAAGTCCCATGGACATATGGGAATACTAACCGGAGGGCTAATACGCATCACTCCTTGTATGAAAGCTTTGACTAATGAATGCAAAGCCAAGGGCCTTTGAAAAAAATATTGACAAGGCCGTCTGACCCTTGATAGTACTCAAGGCAAGCTTCCTATGTACAGCCCACTGTAGGAAGTCCAGAATCCTACCTATTACGTACTTACGTGGATGCCATTTCCTGGCCTCACACCACGTGATGTACGCCTTCTAGATCCTATAATAGATCTGCCTGGATACCGGCTTCCTGGCATTGATCATGGTAGATACCACAGGATTAGAGAGCCCTCTCTTTTTTAGAATGTGGGCTTCAATAGCCAGGCCGTCAAACCTAGGGCTGGTAAGGAAGGGTAGTATATCGGTCCTTGCGAAAGCAGGTCCGGACGATGTGGGAGGGTCCAAGGACTTCCCACTGACATTTTTACAATCTCCGCGTACCATGCCCTTCGGGGCCACACTGGAGCCACCAGAATCACTGGTTTCTTTTCTACCCTGATTCTGCGGATTAATCGCGGTGGGAATGCATATATCAGCTTGAACTGATCCCAAGGGAACACTAGGGGATCCTTTGTGCGAGACACAAATCTGTCCACCTTTGCGTTGAATCTGGATGCTAGCAGATCTACATCCGGTGTTCCCCACCGCTGGCATATTGCCTGGAAAACCTCGGGGTGAAGAGACCATTCCCCGGGCATAATTGCTGGCGACTTAAAAAGTCCGCTCTCCAATTTTCCACTCCTGGAATTAAAACCGCGGATATGGCTGTGACATACCTTTCTGCCCATTCCAGGATGCAATTCGCTTCCCTCTGGGCTGCACGACTCATGGTGCCACCCTGGTGATTGATATATGCCACTGCTGTGGCATTGTCTGATTGAATTCTGACAGGTGACCCTTGGAGTTTGGATGTCCATGCTACTAGGGCATACCGGGCTGCTCGTATCTCTAAGAGATTGGTGGGCAGGGCCTTCTCTGCTTCTGACCACTTGCCCTGGAGAGACCATTGCTCCAGTACTGCCCCCCAGCCTATGAGGCTGGCATCTGTAGTGACCACCTTCCAAGAAACCGGACTGAAGGGTTTCCCTTTTTCCAGATTCTGGTACCAACCACCAATGGAGGCTCTTGCGAACGGAAGGGGACAGGGACATTGGCAAGTCTGAAGCCTGAACTTTTTTGTTCCAGGCTGACAGTATGGCCCTCTGCAAGTTCCTTGAATGGAATTGACCGTAGGGTACTGCTTCCAATGAAGCCACCATTTTTCCCAGCAGCCTTATACACAGGCGTATGGATGGTTTTCCTTTTTGTACCCACTAAGTGGGTCAAATCTTTCAAAGACGACACCTTCTCTGGAGGTAAGAAAATCTTTCTCTGATTTGAATCCAGTCTTAGCCCCCAAGTATTCCAGGCTTTTGACTGGTTTTAGGGCTGACTTGTCTCGGTTGATAATGCAACCGAGAGATTCCAGATACTTGATTATCTTGTGAACGAACACTTCTAGTTTTTTCCACTGAGTGGTCTATCAGCAACAAGTCGTCTAGATATGCCATTATCGTTACACCTTGTGTTCCTCGTTTGGCCAATCGTAGGGCCAGAATTTTTGTGAACACTCGTGGTGCCGTGGCCAGACCGAAAGGTAAGGCTCTGAACTGAAAATGGCGCCCTTCTACTGCAAGGCGTAGAAATTTCTGGTGGGCCGGACAGATGGGAATATGCAAATAAGCATCCCTTATGTCGATCGAGGCTAACCATTCCTGCCCTTGTAGGGCGGTGGCCACCGATCAGATCGATTCCATCCGAAAAAGTCCTGATATGTAGGAACTTGTTTAGCCCTTTTATATTTAATATGGGCCTCATGTCCCCATTTGGTTTGGGGACTGTGACAAGGTTCGAGTAAAACCCGAACCCGTTTTCTTCCAAGGGAACCTTCATGATTACCCTTGGGGCAATAGTTGCTCTAGTGCCAGAAGGAGGGATCCACTCTTCTGGGGATCGCTTGGCACGTTTGACCTTATAAAATGGGCAGGAGGAATGTCTTTTAACTCCAGCCTGTATCCCAGACTTACTGCGGAGATCACCCATCTCTGATGGTGTCCCGCCAGGTCTCTGTGAACAACTGAAGTCTTCCCCTCACCCGATTGAGTGGGGACAACCCTTCATGACTTAGGGGGAGGTTTTGTACCTCTCTTGACCCAGGGTTTCTTGTTACCCTGTGATTGTCCCTGATTTCTGCCCCCTGGATTTGACCGCGGAGGCCGTCGGAACTGTTTCACAGCCGATGTGCCAGGGACTGGAGAAGTAGGCCTCTTAAAAGAAGGACTTCTACCCTTGTTCTTAACCGGCAAGAGTGTACTTTTACCGGCAGAAATTTTCTGGATATATTTGTCCAGATCATCTCCAGATAAGCGTTCTCCATGAAATGGGAAGCTAATCAGCAATTTCTTACAGGGAGCTTCAGCAGACCAGTTTTTGAGCCATAGAAGCCTACGCATATGTCTACAGACAGCGTAAAGCGGGATGCCTGTTGGATTGTATCCTTTATGGCGTCCACCGCAACACAAGGCTCTAGGTAGGTCAGCTAGGGCAAGAGCCTGCTGATCTGGTAAGTCCCTTAAGACTTGTTTCAACTGATCTTTCATTGCTTGGCAGACTCCAATCGCTGCTACTGCAGGTTGTGTCACCATGCTTGCTGTAGAGAAAGCAGATTTTAGTAAAGACTCCAATTTTTTATCTATTGGGTCCTTGAACATTGGAACATTATCTACTGGACATGTCAGTGATTTATTTACACAAGAGATGGCTGTGTCCACTGTAGGGACCCTCCATGTTTTTTTTTTGTTTTTTTTTATGAACTCCATGGGATAGATCACTGGAAATCTCTTGGGGGGAGTAAATATTTTACAGGATGCTCCCAATCCTGGTAAATAAACCCTTCCAATAAAGGGTGGATTGGGAAGGAACAGACAGTCTGGGGAGCTTTCAGCGACCCCAGCGAGGAGACAGTAGTGGTTGATGGTTCCGCCAGAGGCATTTAAAATGCTGCTCGGACCATGTTAGTCAGAGACTGAACCCATAATCTTTCAGCCTGAGATGCTGAGAAAGGTTCTTCCACTGTTGATTCCTCTAACTTTATCAACCTCACCTGATCCCCTTCAGGTAGGTCGATCTCTGGGACTGTTCCTCCACTAACAGGCACTCTGAAGGAGGAGACGGAGATCGGACGCGCTTTTCCTGTGACAGGGAAGCAGCGATCAATGCTGTTAATCTCTCTTCCAATCCTCCCAGAGTTGAGGATAAAACCTCCTCTGTTATATATACAGGAGCAGGTGGACTGGGGACAGCCGCAGTACCAGGTACTCCTGCGGGGTTCCTACGGCTACTGACCTCTGAAATTTCAGGGGAGATTGGCGCAGTACAGCATGCCCAAAATCCTCAGAGCCCGACGGAGACCCCTTTCGCTTCTTGGAAGATCTATTTCCAGAGCGTCTGGACGACATATCCTATAAGCACAAAGCTGAGGTATTCCCATCGTCATACACCAATTTTGCTGGTAATAGTCTAACACAGTTGCTGCTATATACCAGCTGGTGTCCACTAAAGTGCCTTTCTATGGGGATGCCTGCATCAACCGCCTCTGTGTGCCACTGTTTGTTGCTAGCTCTGTTTGCATCCAGCTGACACTTGTACTGTGTCTTTATACAAGCTGGGACGCCTGCACATGCGCAGAAGCGCCGTGGCGCGCATTGAGCGTCATCCACCCGCCCCGCCCCTTTTTTTTCATAGGAGGCGCGTGCACACCCGTGCGCCATTGGCGCCCTTTTCGAAAATCAAACAGGGACTAGGAGCCAGGGCCCTTTTTGCCGGAGGGCCTGTGCGGTGGATGAGCGCAGCAACAGGGCAGAGGAAGTGGATTCCCACAGAGAAACTTACCAACTGCCTGGATCTTTTGACTTGAGAAAACCAAAGATCCACATGACAAGAAAAATGGACCACAGCGGCCTCTAGTGGTTTAACACAGGTACCGCGGTCCTTTTTTTTTTTTTTTCTTGACTACTATTAAAATTTTACATTTTCAGTAGTTACAGGCATACACAGATATTAGCGGGAATACCGTTAGGTAACAGACAGAAAGACAAATTAGGCTTGGAGGTCCCCCAATAGAACCAAGTTCCTGGGGGCCCCCACTTACCTGATCCCCGCCGCAGGACTTTGTTTGGTCCACAGAAGCCCAAACTTCACCTATCACGGCAGGCATTGTAATTAAACCTTCAGGGACCGGGTTCCCAAGGATTCCACTCCCCTGGACCTGTATAGCACCCTGCACAGAAAACATCTTGGTCATGGGTATGACCAGAGCTCTGGATCCCAGGGTCCAGCCCTCCTAAGAGAGGCATTACAGGCAAAACCTTGCTCTTCTGCTGCAAGGCCCGGGTACCGACCGTTTAGCTATGATGCTTTTTTGGTGGGATCCGGAACAGCTTACTAAGGCCCGTAAAAGAACCTGTACGCAAGCCCAGTGAAAACACATGTTACTCTTTGGCCAACACCTTAGACACTGGCAAAAAACTGAGGTGCTCCCGGATGGGAGGGGCTTATATAGGGGAGGGTACTTCCGGTTTGGAAGTGGCCAGTGCCAGCACCTGAAGGTAATCTATATAACCCATTAGTAATGACTAAGTCGCTCTGTGTCCCGTGATGTACGAAAAAGAAAAGGTTTTTCCATATGTACCTTTCTTTGACCAGCTCATTGACCAGGTCTGGGAAAAGCCGCAGAAGACTTTCATGGTCCCGCGGCGTTTGTCTATCAGATACCCCTTTGAAGATGCCCTGCTTAAAAAGTGGGCTTCTCCCCCAGTGGTCGACCCTCCAGTCGCCCGTTTAAACAAGGCCACCACTCTCCCGATGGAGGGGACTCCTGTGTTTAAGGACCCCACTGACAGGAGGTCAGAAGTGGTGAGTAGAGCCATGTTCGCCTTGTTGGGATCCGCCCTACGGCCCGTGGTAGCGGCGACCCTTGTGTCTCAGACACTCACGGAATGGGCAAACATTTTGCACCAAACTGTACAGGAGCATAATCTTCCTCCAGACACTATTGCTCTGGCCCACCAGATGGTGCAGGGTCTGATATATGTGTGCGACGCCACGTTGGATGCGGCCCCTTTAATATCCAGGGCCTCTGTCTCGGCGGTGGTATTACGTCGTCTTATCTGGTTGAAATGCTGGTCTGCTGACCTAGCCTCTAAGAAGCGCCTGACGGATCTACCTTTTAAGGGTGGTAGACTTTTTGGTGCCGCTCTGTATGACATCATCAAGGATGTCACGGGAGGTAAAAGCACCCTCCTTCCTCAAACTATCAAGGGTAAAGAGGCCCGCCGTAAACCAGGTCCTTCCTTTCCAGCAAAAAAGGGGTTTTTTCGTCCGTCAGAGTCCACGGGTAAGCCCTCCCAGACTGACAACAGTGCGGCTGGTGGGCACAAGCGCCCCTGGGTGCGTAAGCCAAACAAGCCGGCTCCCAAGCCCGCTTCCGCGTGAAGTCTTGCCCCCGCCCAAGTCTGGGGTGGGGGGGACGACTTTGCAGGTTCACGGATCGGTGGACCTCCCGGATCTCCGACCGGTGGGTGTGCGAGGTGGTCACCTCAGGATACAGAATAGAGTTCCGTTCCTGGCCCCCAGACAGATTCTTTCCCTCAAATCTCCCTCTCCTTCCTGCCCGTCGGGCAGCCCTCTTGGGGGCTGTACAGGATTTGATCGGGTCCGGAGTGATTGTGCCGGTCCCGTCCCAGGAGAGGTTTCAGGGGTTCTACTCGAATCTGTTTGTTCCAAAAAAAGGACGGGGTTCGGCCAATCCTGGACCTTAAGGCCCTGAATGCCTTTGTAAAGGTGCAAACATTCCGCATGGAATCCATTCGCACGGTGATCGCTACACTCCATCAAGGGGATTTTCTAGCGTCCTTGGACATCAAGGACGCCTACTTGCATGTTCCGATCTGCGCAAGCCACCAGAAGTTTCTGCGCTTTGCGGTCGGCGAAGTCCACTATCAATTTGTGGCTCTTCCCTTCGGCCTAGCCTCGGCACCGAGGGTGTTCACCAAGGTGCTGGCTCCAGTCCTAGCTTTGCTGAGACAGCGAGGCATTGCTATCGTGGGCTATCTGGACGATCTTCTTCTAAGAGCAGACAGTGGCTCCGAATTAGAAGAAAGTGTGACTATCGTCAGTCAGACCCTCAGGGACTTCGGGTGGCTCCTGAACGTTCAGAAGTCGGTTCTGGTCCCGACTCAGTGGCTGGAATATCTAGGTCTGATTCTGGACTCCTTGGAGGCAAATTCCTGCCTCCGGAAAAACTACTGACACTTCAGTCTGCAGTGCGGGTGCTGACGTCCCGAAAATGGTCGTCAATCCGTTTTTGCATGAGAGTCCTGGGACTCATGGTGGCCTCCTTCGAGGCCGTTCCTTATGCCCAATCGCACACCAGGGCTTTACAGAAAGAGATCTTGTCCACTTGGGACAAATCCCCGTTGTCCTTGGATCTTCAGATCCAGGTGAGTCACCTGGTCAGGGCATCCCTGACGTGGTGGTTGAGGTCCCCGGCTCTTTGGTCCGGGAAGTCGTTCCTCCCCATCCAATGGACGGTGATCACGACGGACGCCAGCCTGATGGGCTGGGGGGGAGTCTGGGGAGTCCTGTCGGCCCAAGGGCTTTGGACTCCGGACGAAGCCCTCTTACCGTTCAATGTGCTGGAGATACGGGCAATCAGACTGTGCCTCTCCGCATGGTCGGAGAAATTACAGGGTCACTCCATCAGGATCCAGTCGGACAACGCCACGGCAGTGGCGTATGTCAACCATCAAGGGGGGACTCGGAGCTCAGCTGCAGCTTCCGGGGTCGCCCGCATCCTGAGGTGGGCCGAAATAAGCGTGCCGGCTCTGTCGGCCGTCTACATTCCGGGCGTAGACAGTTGGCAGGCGGACTATCTAAGTCGCCAGACGCTGGACCAGGGAGAGTGGTCCTTGCACCCGGAGGTCTTTCAACTCCTTTGCAGACGGTGGGGCACGCCGGATGTGGACCTGATGGCCTCTTGACTCAATCGCAAGGTGTTGAGGTTTGTGGCCAGATCCAGGGATCCCTGGGCGGATTCCTCGGATGCGTTAGTAGCCCCATGGGGTCAGTATCACCTGATATACGTTTATCCTCCGCTGCAGTTGCTCCCTCGCCTGCTGCGCAGGGTAGCGACCGAGGGAATTCCGGTGATCCTCATTGCTCCGGATTGGCCTCTGCGTCACTGGTACGCCGATCTGGTACGTCTCGTCGCGGACGTTCCCTGGCGGTTACCAATGCGGGGGGACCTTCTGTCTCGAGGTCCTATATTTCATCCTGCTTTACAGTCTCTGGCTTTAACGGCATGGTTATTGAAAGCCAGGTGCTGAGAGACCGAGGTCTCTCGGATTCGGTCATTTCGACCATGTTAAGGGCACGGAAATCTTCCTCCAGAAAGATCTATCACCGTACATGGAGAGCTTACATCGCCATGTGCGAAGAGCTGGACTGGCGCCCACGAACGTATTCCGTTCCCAGAATCCTGCATTTTCTGCAGCGTGGCATGACCCAAAAGCTCGCTTTGAGTACCATTAAGGGTCAGATTTCGGCCTTGGCCATCTTCTTTCAGCGACCGCTGGCGGGTCATCCCTTGGTTAGCACCTTTGTGCAGGGGGTTCGCCATGTGCTCCCTCCTGTCAAGCCTCCTCTTCCCCCGTGGGATCTGAACTTGGTGCTCTCGGTTCTCCAGGAACCTCCCTTTGAAAATATCAGAGATATTCCCCTCCTGACTTTGTCTCAGAAGGTGGCCTTCTTGGTGGCCATTACTTCCGTTAGACGAGTGTCTGAGTTGGCGGCCTTGTCCTGCAAGTTGCCCTTTTTGGTCATCCATAAGGATAAGGTGGTGCTACGTCCGCGACCTTCTTTTCTGCCAAAGGTGGTCTCGGCCTTCCACTTAAATGAGGACATTGTCCTCCCGTCCTTGTGTCCTCACCCATCGCATCCCAGAGAGTTTGCGCTTCACACTTTGGATGTGGTACGAGCCTTGCGGGTGTACCTGTCTGCTACTGCCTCTATTCGGAAGTCTGACTCACTGTTTGTGGCTGTCTCTGGTCCAAAACAGGGCCAAGCGGTTTCGTCTGCCACCATTTCTAGGCGGATCAGACAAACCGTACTTCAAGCTTATGCTCTCAAGTGGCGGGCGCCTCCCTTTCCGGTTACGGCGCATTCCACCAGGGCAATTGGTGCTTCCTGGGCTTTCCGACATCAAGCGTCGGTTGCACAAGTGTGCAAGGCGGCGACCTGGTCGTCTGTTCATACCTTTTCTAAGTTTTATAAGGTTGATGTGGCTGCATCTTCGGATGCTTCCTTCGGCCGCAAGGTGTTGCAGGCCGCTGTTTGAAGTTGCAACTCCTCCGTTGAGGAGCTCTGCCTTGTTTGGAGTGAAGTTTTTGGTTTTCCATTTATACTGCTCCCATCCCTCTTGACACTGCTTTGGGACATCCCATGTGTAAAGTGTAAAGACACGCTGTGTCAGTCCATGGATGACAAGAGAAAATAGGATTTTTGTACTCACCGTAAAATCAGTTTCTCTGGCATCCATGGACTGACACAGCACCCACCCTTCCTTTTAAGTTTGTACTGCTTTGTTACGAACTGAGGTCTGCTGACTGCAGTGGGAGGGTTATGTCCGGAGGGACTGCCTCCCTGGGCGGGGCTGTTCAGCTCTGGCTGTTTTAGAATGTATGTATAACATCTCACATTCTGCCTAGGTCTTCTCCTGCAAGCAGGGACATAACCCATGTGTAAAGTGTAAAGACACGCTGTGTCAGTCCATGGATGCCAGAGAAACGGATTTTACGGTGAGTACAAAAATCCTATTTTTTAGATGCAGCTTTTGACAAGTTGATGAACATCCGCCCATTTTACTTCGGAGACACTCGGACTCTCTAAGATGCCCCTTTTATACCCAATCATGTTACTGAGATGTTGCCTGATTAGTTGCAAAAAGTTCATCTTTTCCTTGTTAATACCACTAACTTTGCTAGTAAAATAAAGAAAGAGTTTGTGGGACTTTAAATGAGGCTAGAACCAAAGAGGTAATGCCTCCATCCCGGGTATCATTGTTGAAGAAAGGGGAAGGGGAGGTGGACGAGGGTGGGACTTTAAATGGAGCACACAGCAGTACAATTTAAGAATGGATAGTCAAGCGACTGGTGAAGTCATGTATTTTATTTGAACATCATTCAAACAACATTTTATGGGCATACAGCCTCTGATTAAATGGATACATAAGTAGCATAGATTACATACAGATATACAGTCAGTAATAAGAAATATTGTCAGTAAAAAACACTTGATAACTCAAGACAATGTATATTTAACCAAAGTGTAACAACTGGTCTTACTTTGCTAGATTTTTGTTGCCCTGCCCCAATTTTTTTGAGACCTGTTGCTGCCATCAATTTCTGGAAAATAACCCAATTTTTTTCTTAAAATAGTACATTTTTCAGTTTAAACATTTGCTTTCTATATTCGATTGTGAATCAAATATGAGATCATCTTAAAGTGGCCCATCTCTACAGTTAATAAAAACGGTAACGA
Source organism: Rana muscosa (assembly GCA_029206835.1). Lineage (NCBI taxonomy): Eukaryota > Metazoa > Chordata > Amphibia > Anura > Ranidae > Rana > Rana muscosa. The sequence goes on along the minus strand of CM055122.1, from coordinate 878,139,271 downwards.
CCAATAGAAGTTTAATTCTTATACTACATATGTACTTTGCCAAAAATACCATAGATAATGCTAGGACCACTTTAATATTTAGTAACAACCAAGCAGTTGTGAGGGTCTACCTTAAAAATCTATTCAGTTGAGCAAAATCTGCTTAGGACTGCTATACGCGAGTGTTGTTTTTGATGTTGATATGCATTTGTGAAGGATCAGTAATTTATTTGGAATGATGTTTTTCTTCGTAGCATACAGCATTTTGCTTGTCTCTCAGTTTAATACCCTTAAAGGGGTTGTAAAGGTTTGTGTTTTTTCACCTTTATGCAGCCAGCTTGCCAGCTTTGTCAGGGTCCAGGATCTTCAGCTACAGTACCTGCCCGCGAGAATGTGTTTCCAGCGCGATCCCATCACGCTGGTTCTCGGCGACAGGGTACTGTACATCTCGCGCTCGCTGCAATAGGAAAAACACATTACAGCGAGCGCGAGAAAGAAGCGACGGGAATCCGACTTGGATCCCTGCCAATACCAGGCACTGTTTGGTATGAATCATGAGGGGGAACTCCACGCCATATTTTAAATAAAAAATCGGCATGGGTTCCCCTCCAGGAGCATACCAGGCTTTTAGGTCTGGTATGGATTTTAAGGGGAACCCCCTACGCCGAAAAAACGCCGGGAGGGTCCCCCCAAAATCCATACCAGACCCTTATCCGAGCACGCAGCCCGGCCGGTCAGGAAAGGGGGTGGGGACGAGCGAGCCCCCCCTCCTGAACTGTACCAGGCCGCATGCCCTCAACATGGGGGGTGGGTGCTTTGGGGCAGGGGGGCGCCCTACGCCCCCCCCACAGCACCTTGTCCCCATGTTGATGACAAGGGCCTCTTCCCGACAACCCTGGCCGTTAGTTGTCAGAGTCTTCGGGCGGGGAGCTTATCGGAATCCGGAAGCCCCCTTTAATAAGGGGGCCCCCAGATCCCAGCCCCCCACCCTATGTGAACAAGTATGGGGTACATCGTACCCCTACCCATTGACCTGAGGAAAAAAGTGTCAAGAAAAAAAAACACACTACACAGGTTTTTAAAGTAATTTATTAGGCAGCTCCGGGGATTTTCTTCCGACTTCTGGGATTTTCTTCCAACTTTGGGGGTCTCTCCCGCTCTCTGGTTGTCTCTCCCGCTCTCTGGTTGTCTCTCCCGCTCTCTGGTTGTCTCTCCCGCTCTCTGGTTGTCTCTCCCGCTCTCTGGTTCTTTTCCCGCTCTCTGGTTCTTTTCCCGCTCTCTGGTTCTTCTCCCGCTCTCTGGTGCCTTCTACCTTCTGCCGGGCTCCTCCGCTATCTTCTTCCAGCACTTTTGCTAGCGTTGGCCCGGTCTTCTCCAACGTCTTCTTCCCTCTTCTCTTCTTCGATGTTCACACGACGCTCTCTCCCGCTGTAATGCCGGGTACGCGGTGCGCAATGATTTTATATAGGCATGGGGCGTGGTCACCGGGTGACCCCGCCTCTTATGACGTCAGTCCCATCATGCTCCGGGTGGTGACGACATAAGGGGCGAGGTCACCGGGTGACCACGCCCCATGCCTATATAAATGGTTGCGCACCGCGTACCCGGCATTACAGCGGGAGAGAGCATCATGTGAACATCGAAGAAGAGAAGAGGGAAGAAGACGTCGGAGAAGACCGGGCCAACGCTAGCAAAAGAGCTTGAAGAAGATAGCAAAGGAGCCCGGCAGAAGGCACCAGAGAGCGCGGAAACAACACCGGAGAGCGGAAGAAGAGAGCAGAGAAGTTGGAAGAAGACCCTCGGAGCTGCCTAATAAATGACTTTAAAAACCTGTGTAGTGTGTTTTTTGTTTTTTGTTTTTTTCTTGACACTTTTTTCCTCAGGTGAATGGGTAGGGGTACGATGTACCCCATACTCATTCACATAGGGTGGGGAGCCGGGATCTGGGGGCCCCCTTATTAAAGGGGGCTCAATGAATCCGATGAGCTCCCCGCCCGCAGACCCCGACAACTAACGGCCAGAGTTGTCGGGAAGAGGCCTTTGTCCTCAACATGGGGACAAGGTGCTTTGGGGTGGGGGGGCGCAGGGCTCGCTCGTCCCCGCCCCCTTTTCCTGACCAGCTGGGCTGCGTGCTCAGATAAGGGTCTGGTATTGATTTTGGGGGGACCCCATGCCGGTTTTTTTTGGCGTAGGGGGTCCCCCTTAAAATCCATACCAGACCTAAGAGCCTGGTATGCTCCTGGAGGGGAACCCATGCCCGTTTTTTTATTTAAAATTTGGCGTGGAGTTCTCACACATGATTCATACCAAACACAGTGCCTGGTATTGGCGGGGATCCAAGTCGGATCCCTGTTCATTGAAAGTCAGACGTATGTCGGCTTCAACACATTTTTCATTTCCCGGCGAGCTAGCTTGGCGCTGGCTCCCCCGACAGGGCTCGTAGGTGGTCAATCTCGCCGATAAAGTGCCGAAATTTACACTATCGCGGTCACCTACTGTATCTGGAATGTCCAGGCCAGGACGCGGTAACTGCTGTATGCACAGGAGGCAATTCATCCTTTCATGTGACAGATGCAAGGATTGTACACTGAGCTGCACATTCACATCACAGTTTACAGTGTAAACCAAGTGAAGAAAGGCAAGATATCTTTTTTGTAAAAGAGATCTAGGGGTTGATTAATAAGTTCACATTCGCCCAGTGACCGTGTATGTGCATTCGTTCTGTGTGAATTGAGCAGAATTTTTTGTGAATAGGCTATATTTTGTGCTGTTCGATTTGTTAATAAATGCTACTATAGAAATTAGCAGCTATTATAGGAATTTACTATGACACGTACCCCACCTAGTGCCCAGTAGCCTACTAACCCCAGTAAAAAGAATCGCTTTAGAGCATTCGTAAAAAAAGAAAATATTTTTTAATTACATTCTTATTTGTAGTAATGTAACATGAATATTCATTTTTAGTAGAATTGTCTTAAAAGGTTAAATATTTTATTGCCATTTATTATATGAAGTAATGTAATTAATGTTGTAATATTAATGTTGTAATATTAATGTACCAACAGTTAAGCCCCGTCCTCTGTCGGCCACAAAACAGTTAAAGCCCTCTGACATTAGGCTGCGGTATTTAAAGACCATTCTTGCATTGCTGGATGGACTTGAGAAAGGAGGCCATGTCCTCCGACACGTCTCATCATAGCAACGGCCCAACCATACTGGACTCTGTTGGTTCCCCATATTGTAAACCCTGTGCGTAGCGCACTCCTGACCTCTGCCCCCTGTGCGTAGCACACTCCTGACCTCTGCCCCCTGTGCGTAGCGGACTCCTGACCTCTGCCCCCTGTGCGTAGCGGACTCCTGACCTCTGCCCCCTGTGCGTAGCGCACTCCTGACCTCTGCCCCCTGTGCGTAGCGCACTCCTGACCTCTGCCCCCTGTGCGTAGCGCACTCCTGACCTCTACCCCCTGTGCGTAGCGCACCCCGACCTCTGCCCCCTGTGCGTAGCGCACCCCCGACCTCTGCCCCCTGTGCGTAGCGCACCCCCGACCTCTGCCCCCTGTGCGTAGCGCACCCCGACCTCTGCCCCCTGTGCGTAGTGCACCCCGACCTCTGCCCCCTGTGCGTAGCGCACCCCGACCTCTGCCCCCTGTGCGTAGCGCACCCCCGACCTCTGCCCCCTGTGCGTAGCGCACCCCCGACCTCTGCCCCCTGTGCGTAGCACACTCCTGACCTCTGCCCCCTGTGCGTAGCGGACTCCTGACCTCTGCCCCCTGTGCGTAGCGCACTCCTGACCTCTGCCCCCTGTGCGTAGCGCACTCCTGACCTCTGCCCCCTGTGCGTAGCGCACTCCTGACCTCTGCCCCCTGTGCGTAGCGCACTCCTGACCTCTGCCCCCTGTGCGTAGCGCACCCCGACCTCTGCCCCCTGTGCGTAGCGCACCCCGACCTCTGCCCCCTGTGCGTAGCGCACCCCCGACCTCTGCCCCCTGTGCGTAGCGCACCCCCGACCTCTGCCCCCTGTGCGTAGCGCACCCCCGACCTCTGCCCCCTGTGCGTAGCGCACCCCCGACCTCTGCCCCCTGTGCGTAGCGCACCCCCGACCTCTGCCCCCTGTGCGTAGCGCACCCCAGACACAACTGGCACGTTGAAGGCAACCATACTTCTGATGCGGCCTGCGATTAAATAGTTTGACACCCAGTAAGTCCTGTTATTTTTTGTCTTTAACAGACCAAAGGGTTAGGGAGTTGAAACAAACAATGGAACACTGGTAGGGGTGCTTACAGTGATTAGGCTTTTATTTTATTTTAAAGTCTTTATCCCAAAAGGATAAAAAACGTTTGCTATAACTGCCTAAAAACTTTTAATTGGAAGTCTTCTTTAATTTAGTAGTCAAGTCCATCTAAATCTGCTAGTCTATACTACCTTCTCCCCAGATTGACAATGATGTCCAAAGGTGTCTCTGTTGCTCCTCCATCCAGAGTGGAGATACTTTTTTTTTTTTCAATCAGGACTAGATGAAAAATTATTTTGTATGACATTTTTTAATGTAGAGACACTTTTTAAAGATTTTCCCTAACTTCTTGTGTACCTGGGACATGAAATGTGAAAGGAAATCTTAATGTGACACAGGCCACAAAAAAATATCTGATGGGTTTTATCCCTACCCTATCCTTTCAAAAACGAAACTAAAAGTTTTGGAATTGCATACAGTAGAGCTGTATGATTCTGGATAAAATGAAAAAGTCTTATGCCGCGTACACACGACCGTTTTTTCCCGTCGAGAAAAATGAATTTTTTTCCTTTGGACGAGAAAAACTACCGTCTGTGGGCTTTTTGTCGTTTTTCTCGACGGGAAAAACGGCATTAATCACGACGAGAAAAATTAGAACATGCTCTAATTTTTCTCGTCGTGATTCCCGTTGTTTTTTTCCGCGGCAGTTTTCCCATAGGGAAACACTGCCGCGGAGCCCACACACGGTAGTTTTTTTCGACCAAAAAAAAAGTCATTTAAAACGGCCGTGTGTGGGGGGAACAAGCTGTTCCTCGTTTTTCACGTCGATTTTCTCGACGGTATTTTCACTGTCGAAAAAATTGATCGTGTGTACGCGGCATAAGTCTTTAATTAGTTAAACTGCCCTTATTTATAGACCAAAGTTCTTCCCTTTGATCTGTAAATGAACAGAAAGATATAATGTTTCTTTTTATTTCTCTTTCAACGGTTGTTGCATTTCAGGCTGCTTTTTTTGACTGCTGTGAGCAAGGAACTGCTCTACACTTGTTGCATGAATCTTGGAAATGCTGGATTAAAATCATGAGGGGGTTTGAATCGAGAGATTATTTTACATTTTTTTAACCATTAATCATGCAGCTCGAACATACAGTCATATCAACAAAGTAGGAAATTGTCTGTTTTCACATATTTGAACAGACCAACTCAGACAGCGTGTACGGATAAAGGTATATACTGTACTTAACTAAAACCACAAGGAATATTTTATATACTATAATAATTGGTTGAAAATGCAAAATAGATGTAATGGTGGAAAATATAATTTCACCCCTGGCTTCAGAAGCTGGTGGTGAAAGCAGAAATGATTACTTGTAGGTGTTTTGAAGAACTGTCCACCTGTCTCCAACAATGATTCTGTTGGAATTTTGTACGGAGTGGTCAAAAAGTTTTCAGCTAGGCATTTTTTAAGACGGGCAATAAGCGAACATGGGTGGATCGCTTTTCAGAAGGTGGTAAATTGGCAACTGATTGATTGCGCTGATTGATTTTCTTTGCATCTCCTGAAAGCCTAAGACACAATTAATTTGGTTAGAAGGAATATAATGTTGAAGATGGGATGCTATTTCACAAAAGGGGCTGCAAGTTGAAAACACTGCAAGGGGGATGCAACACTTTCAAGCGATACGCATAACGTCTTAGGATGGGACTTCATCAGTAGGAGTGGAGTTATTGTGTCTACCCGCTGTTAAAATAGCTCTTGCTGCTGCCTCCATGGAGACTAATGTGAACAAAAAGTATTCACAAATGCTATTTCTAAGGAGGCGGCTGCAAGTGCTATTTTAGGGGGTGGAGCTACTTTGATGACTTCATCCACCGGCCATCTTACTAGCAGTCTTGTGCCCTTTTGTGTAAAGCACTAGTATCGGCATTGGTATAGTGTCATATCCTTTAAATAGATTTTTAAATATTAAGCAGTATTAAAATCTTAACATTGAGAACACTAAGGGCTTTCACACTGAGGCGATGCGCTGGCGGGAGGAGAAAAAATATCCTGCAAGCCACATCTTTGGAGCGGTGAAGGAGCGGTGTGTATACCGCTCCTTTACCGCTCCTTCCCATTGAAATGAATGGGACACCGCGGTAATACCGCCCGCAAACCGCGGCTGTAGCCGCGGTTTGCGGGTGGTATTAACCCTTTTTCGGGCCGTTAGCGGGGATTAAAACCGCACCGCTAGCGGCCGAATACCTCCGCAATTCCGACGGTATAGCGCCGCTAAAAATAGCGGCGCTATACCGCCACCGCACCCACCGCCCCAGTGTGAAAAACCAGCCTTAGTGAATTGACCACTGTGTTATAATTTTTGTTTATAATATATGATTTGACAATTGTCACTTTCAACAAAATAAGTGAAAGGGTTGTTGTGTACGCTTTCAAGAGACAGTAATGCCACCTCCTGACGACTGTGTTTTTTTATTTATTTTTTTCCTTTTTGTTTGTTTTCTTTTACTTTTTTTTTTTTTTTTGCCGAATGACAATTTTACTTTGCCATAAACTTTGGGCCAACCACTGCAGCCCTGTCTAGGTGTATTGTTGGCATTCTGGTAGGTGGCTAGTGGGTGGTAAAACTGTGGCTCAGCTGTCTGTTTTTCCCACCCACCCGGCCATCCGTGTCAAATAGCTATTAGAAAATATTTGTAGGTTTCCTTGCATGAACTTCTATTTTAAATCCCACCACAGCATTTCAATGGGATTCAAATCAGGGCTTTGACTAAGCCAGTCCATTGCTTCCAGTTCATTGGTGATTTGCATTTGCAGACCATACAGTTTTTTTTTGCTTTATTAATAGAAATGAAAGAACACTTATGAAGTGTCAATACACGTGAAGGTGCTATATAACATGCATATTCATGCATGTGCATTAAAACACACAGGTGTGATTCTGACCATAAAAAATTGTAAGAAGAGCAAAATTGACTTCTCTAAACATGTTGGTTACAGAACACGTCTTACTGTAATTGGTGATGGTGACGACAAGTGAGCTATGGTCAGACAACAGATATTCTAATCTGCAATCACCACTATGCTCTGTGTGGTTTTCCTCTTTCATTGTAGATTTCACCAGTGACGACATTGAGCCGAGACCTGGGAACTGATAAGACCACTATGTATGGACTTAGTTCAAAATTTATATTTTAAACATGTCTTAAAATTACTACATTAAGACATAACTTCACCTCTGTGGTCGTTGGTTTTCCCTGCAGTATAGTAATCCAAATAGAATTATTTTACTTTTTTTTTTTTTTTTTGTCTTTTTACCTCCCAAGTTCCCCTTTTTGTCTAAGAACAAACCTCTTTATTGTCTGTTTATCTGCCTTTGGTTTTTTAATATCACAGACAGATTTTTTTTTTTTCCCTAGTTTAACTTGTCTGTGGTCTGCAAACACAGAGGTTAAACTTCCTTCCCCCGAATAAATATTGCATTGTGGGAAATCTGTAGATTATAAACCACAATGCATAGTAAAATTGTTAGAGGTTGTGTCTACATTAGATCTAATTTTTTTTTACCCAAATCAGTAATGTAATGCAGTTTGAAGCAATTTAGGGGGCAAGAGGTAGGTCAGTGCACCTGTGTGGATGGATATGCATGTCCCCATCCCCATCACACCCAAAATGCAGTGCTTTAAAACGTCCAGTAAATCACTTTTAGGCCTCTTGCACATGGTAGTAAAAAGAGAAAAACTTTAACTGATCTGGATATAGATGCATTATCGTCTGTGGAATCATGCACAGCATAAACATAAAGTGGGCTTCATTCCCCCAGCCATAAAAATGTTACTGATGTTATTATATGTGTTTTCTAGGAGCAAAGTTCCTGCCTAATGATCAGTAAAATACTTGAGTATAGATGCATTTAAATGTTTAAGGCCACATGCACTATATTACCAAAAGTATTGGGATGCCTGCCTTCACACACACATGAACTTTATTGGCATCCCAGTCTGAGTTTGTAGGGTTCAATATTGAGTTGGCCCACCCTTTACAGCTTCAACTCTTCTGGAAAGGCGGTCCACAAGGTTTAAGAGTGTCTATGGGAATATTTTACCATTCTTCCAGAAGTGTGTTTGTAAGGTCAGGCACTGATGTGGATGAGAAGGCCTGGCTTGCAGTCTTTGCTCCTAATTCATCCCAAAAGGGTTCTATCGAGTTGAGGTCAGGTTGCAGACCAGTAAAGTTCCTCCACTCCAAACTCGCTCATCCATGTCTTTATGGACCTTGCTTTGTGTGCAGGTCCAAATCATTTGGTGGAGGGCAATTATGCTGTGGGGTTGTTTTTCAGGGGTTGGGCTTGGCCCCTTAGTTCCAGTGAATGGAACTCTTAAGACCTCAGCATACCAAGACATTTTGGACAATTTTATGCTCCCAACTTTGTGAAAAAAGTTTGGGGATGGCCCCTTCCTGTTCCAACATGACTACGCACAAGTGCACAAAGCAAGGTCCATAAAGACCTGGATAAGCAAGGTTGGGGTGGAGAAACATGACTGGTCTGCACAGTCCTGACCTCAACCTGATAGAACGCCTTTGGGATGAATTAGAGCGGAGACTGCGAGCCAGGCCTTCTTGTCACATCCGTGCCTGACCTCACAAATGCACTTTTGGAAGAATGGTCAAGCATTCTAGTAGACAAACTCCAAAACCTTGTGGACAGCCTTCCCAGAAGAGTTGAAGCTGTTATAGCAGTAGTGCTGCAACGGATCGGCGGTGACCTGAACGGGTCACCCTGTTCGGATCGGATCACCACTCGATCCGCGGAGCGACCCCGCGGCCTCAGCCTTAGGAAAGGCCGCGGCTTCGGCCTAGCTCTGGAGCCGCGGCCATCTTGGTACACCCGGCGGCGGCTGCCTTGTGACGTCATCACCCCTCGCTGCTCGTGGATCTGAACTGGCCGGCGGGAGAGACTGGTAAGTGGGGGAGATGCCCATTACTGGGGGAGATTGTGGATATTACATACGGGGGAAGATTGTGGATATTACATACAGGGGGAGATTGTGGATATTACATACAGGGGGAAGATTGTGGATATTACATACAGGGGGAGATTGTGGATATTACATACAGGGGGAGATTGTGGATATTACATACAGGGGGAGATTGTGGATATTACATACAGGGGGAGATTGTGGATATTACATACAGGGGGAGATTGTGGATATTACAGTGGGGGGGGGGATGACGTGGATATTAGTAAAAAAAAATTTTTTGGCGATCCGAAAATTATCCGATCCGTGGCTCTGATCCGAGGATCGATCCGATCCGTGAGTTTTTTGATCCGTTGCACCCCTATATAGCCGCAAAGGGTGGGCTAACTCAAGATTGATCTCTATGGACTAAGAATGGGATGCCATTAAAGTTCATGTAAAAGCAGGTGTCCCAATACTTTAGGTAGTCTAGTCTAGTGTATATGTGCAAAACCTTGTTTTTTGTTTTGTTTTTTGATAATTTTGTTTCCCTTTTTTTTATATACTTAATCTGTACATGTGTTTATACACGTAAGAGCGTAAAGCACATGTTCTTAGATGCAGATTTTTGGCTTCTGTGTTATGGATCTGAAAGCCGCTCATCTTTATGCACCTGTGTAAATGGCTCCATTGAAACATGCATATATGCAAATATATTGTAATACTGACAATGAAGAATTGTAGGCTTGTATAAGCTTTACACGTCTTTACGCATGTTTATGTAAGGTCTTTAGTGAACATTTTTGGCCCTTTTCCACGGGGCGGAATCTGCACTGAGCAGGTGGATGACTAATTCATGTCCACTTCGCTATGCAATGTTGACACGGATACAGCCCACTCTTCTCTATGGGGTGGTCAGATGGAAACTGACTGCATGTCTGATTGTCATCCGATCCAGTCCACCAGACGGCTGGTGAACGTATCGCCATACGTCTGTTTTTAGCGGACCATATCGGATGATGGTGAGTGACAGCGGACACATATCCGCTGACATCCGCCACCCTATAAAGAGCGATGGGTGGTCCGATCGGGTCCACCTGAAAAACAAACAGGGGAACTCGATCGGTCCGCTGGTGTGAAAGCGGCCTTCCTCAGGATCGTTTTTATCAACAAGATCCTGAGTATAAACAGCAGTAACTTCTCACATCCATGTGCAGCTGCCATTAATGATCTTTTATATCAAGGACTTTGTCTACATTCAGGACTGTAGCAGAGACTGAGACAGAAACTCCCCAAATGCCACACATCTCACAAAGCCTGACAATGTCTATAATAAAAAGCCTTGGGCTGGACTCCATCCATGCCATGCCCCCAATGCGGTTAACCCCACCTAAAGGGCCTAATCATGATTAAGCCCCGTGGATGGGATAAAACTTGTCATCCAGGCCACGCTCCAACATGTTTCACCCCACCCCCTGGGTCTAATCATTATTAAGCCCTGTGGGTGAGGTAAAACGTGTTGAAGGTGTGGCCTGCATGGTGACTGGCCTGAGGCTGCTTCTGTTATAGACCTTGTCAGGCTTTGTGGGATGTGCTGCATTTGGGAAGCTTCTGCCTCTTTTCTTTGTGTTCTTTCAGTAGAGAGGAGCTCTCACCCAGCCTGCACTCTTTAGCCTCGCCAGATCTGGACAGATAGGAGCCTGGAGCAGCCTTCCCATTATTTGGTGTTGGTTCACAGCGTTGGCTACATTTCATTTGAAGATTAAAGGCACGCTATAACTAAAAATCCTACCATGCAGTACCTTTTTGGGTTGCCAAGAGGTTCAAGTTATGTTCTAACTATTCCTGTTTCTAACCAGCAGCCCAAATATGATGGCCAGCAGATGGATAGAGTTTGAAAGCAAGACAGGAAGAGACAGAAATTCTCAGTAGTGAAGCAGTGTCCTATGCCTGCCCAAATCATTGTCATAAGCCTGATTTCCAGCAGGGCTTATGAAAAATTAGGTTTAATAGGTTAAGTATTTATTTAATTCAAGGGATACAAGTATAAGGGGGCTGTAGCTTTTTGGTTTTGTTCATTATTAAGGAAAAGAGGGCTAAATTAATGGAGCATGATGCTCTAGCTAAGGCAGCTGATATACACATACACCTGGGGGCCTCAGGGAGCACCCTAGGAAGATCTCAAAAAATTTCGAGGAGCACATTAATTTTCATGGAGACAAGAAAATGTTTTAATCCTTACTCTGGTAGTTTTGTTGTTTTATTCTTTTCACTCTTTTTACTGACTTAATTTAAGCTCTGCTCCAACCACAATATGTTTTTAGCTTTGGTCAGGTTTTTTTGTATTGGCTGTGAACCCTTTGGGGAGCTACCCCTGACTCCTGTCACTGTATTGGCCATACAGGAATCGAGGGTTGTGGTCACCACCAAACTAAGGCAGCAATAACATGTTCTAACCCTTCCATGCTTTATTACAGATTGTTTGTTTTTTGCCTATGCCTCATTGGAGAGATTTGCATCACTTCCTGCCCTACCAGGCAGCTGTGAAAACCCAACAGAGGCTGTAACCTTCTCCTGCTTCAGCCGATGCATTTTTTTATGCATTGGATGAAGTTAGACTTACAGTGCCTTGAAAAAGTATTCATAACCCTTTAAAATTTTCCACAATTTGTCATGAGTACAACCAAAAATGTAAATGTATTTTATTGAAAATTTATGTGATCAACTAACACAAAGTGGCACATAATTGTGAAGTGGAAGGAAAATGATAAATGTTGTTTTTTTTTTTTTTTTTTTTTTTTACAAATATGTGAAAAGTGTGGCGTGCATTTGTGTTCAGCCCCCCTGAGTCAGTTCTTTGTAGAACCACCTTTTGCTGCAATTACAACTGCAAGTCTTTCTATTGCACATCTAGAGTGCCATTTTTGCATATTCTTTGCAAAATAGCTCAAGATCTGTCAGATTGGATAGAGAGCAATTTTTAAGTCTTGCCACAGATTCTTAATTGGATTTAGATCTGGACTTTGACTAAGCCATTCTAACACATGGATATGCTTTGATCTAAACCATTCCATTATAGATCTGGCTGTATGTTTAGGGTCGTTGTCCTGCTGGAAGGTGAACCTCCGCCCCAGTCAAGTCTTTTGCAGACTCTAACAGGTTTTCTCCTAAGATTGCCCTGTACTTTGCTCCATCCATCTTCCCATCAACTCTGACCAGCTTCCCTGTCCCTGCTGAAGAAAAGCATCCCCACAACATGATGCTGCCACCACCATGTTTATCTGTGGGGGTGGTGTATTCAGGGTGGTGTGCAGTGTTTGTTTTCCGCCAGACATATAATTTTACTTTTATGCCAAAATGTTCGCATTTGGCCACATCTGACCAGAGCACCTTCTTCCACATGTTTGCTGTGTCCCCCACAGGGCTTCTCACAAACTGCAAACGGGTCTTCTTATGGCTTTCTTTCAACAATGGCTTTCTTCTTGCCACTCTTCCATAAAGACCAGATTTGTGGAGTGCATGACTAATAGTTGTCCTGTGGACGGATTCTCTCACCTGAGCTGTGGATCTCCACAGCTCCTCCAGAGTTACCATGGTCCTCTTGGCTGCTTCTCTGATTAATGATCTCCTTGCCCGACCTACCAGGACATGGCAGTTTAGGTGAACGGCCATGTCCTGGTACGTTTGCTGGAGCTGTTCCTGATGTGGTACCTTTGTACATCCCCTGCTGATGACCCCTACCGGGATATTTTCATCAAACCCATTTGACCCTTCGTAATAAAGGGTCCAGGCTCTGGTAAGAGTTCAACCTATTGTGGTGGTGGCGTGTTCACTTGGTGAAGTGATTGGATAACCTTATCCACAGTTGAATAATGGAGTTTGCCATTTGACCATATGGTCCATTTGAGAGACTGATTTTTCTGGACTATTTATTTACAAATTCTTTTCAGTATTTTTAATATCAATCAATGTAGCACAACACAACTTTATGTTGTTTCTTGTTTTTTGGGGTAATCTCACATTTGTGGTGCTGCTTTTTTTTCACACTGAATTATCTTTTCACATGTGCAGTATTTTTGTATTTAGGGTTTCAATTGTTCCATACTCTTTCCATTTTTGGATGATGGATTGAACAGTGCTCTGTGTGATGTTCAAAGCTTGGGATCTTTTTTTTTTATAACCTAACCCTGCTTTAAACTTCTCCACAACTTTATCCCTGACCCATCTGGTGTGTTCCTTGGCCTCCATGATGCTGTTTGTTCACTAAGGTTCTCTAACAAACCTATGAGGGCTTCACAAAGCAGTTGTATTTATACTGAGAATAAATTACACACAGGTGGGACTCTATTTTCTAATTTGGTGACTTCTGAAGGCAATTGGTTCCAATAGATTTTAGTTAGGGGTATCTGAGTAAAGGGGGCTGAATACAAATGCATGCAACACTTTTCACATACCGTATATTCTCGAGTATAAGCCGAGTTTTTAAGCACAATTTTTTGTGCTGAAAATGCTCCCCTCGGCTTATACTCGAGTCACCTTTTTGCGTCTGATCTCCCGGATTTTGGGGAGCCGGTACCGGCCGGCCGTAGGTCTCCTGGACCCCAAACTTGGCACACATATAGCCCCACTCTTCCTCTACAAGTGTGCAAAGTTTCTTGTCCGGGGGACCTACGGCCGGGGAACACTAATTTTTCAAACCCGGGCACCCCTTCCATAGACTCCAATGTTAAACGGTCATTTCTCTGGTGAATTTGGGGACCCGGTACTGGCCGGTCGTAGGTCCTCTGGACCCCAAACTTGGCACACATGTAGCCCCACTCTTTCTCTACAAGTTTGCAAAGTTTCTTGTCCGGGGTACTTGCGGCCGGGGAGCACCGATTTTTCAAACCCGTGCACCCTCTCCATAGACTCCCATGTTAAACGTCAGACTAGTCATGGACACAATGAGGCAAAGTGAGGCACACCCTAGGCTTATTCTCGAGTCAATATGTTTTCCCAGTTTTTGTGGTAAAATTAGGTGCCTCGGCTTATATTCGGGTCGGCTTATACTCGAGTATATACGGTATTTATTTTGAAAAAAAAACTGAAAACCATTTATTATTTTCCTTCCTTCCACTTTACAATGATGTGCCACTTTGTGTTGGTCTATAACATAAAATCCTAATAAAATACATTTACCGTATTTATCGGCGTATAACACGCACTTTTTTCCCCTTAAAATCAGGGGAAAATCGTGGGTGCGTGTTATACGCCGATACCCACTGATCCCGGCGATCTCCGCTGACTGAGCGGAGCGCAGCGATCGCCGCCAAGATACACATAGCCCAGTGTACTCGGCTATACTCGGCTTTTCTCGGCTCTGCTCACAGTCACGCCCAGTCCCGCCATTGGACCTGTGATATGTCCATCATAGGGCGGGACTCGGCGTGACTGTGAGAAAAGCCGAGTATAGCCGAGTACACTCGGCTATGTGTATTTCGGCGGCGGCTCCGCCCAGTCCCTGCGTCTCTGCGTCCCTGCGTTCTCGGCGGCGTTCGCCCCGCTCCGCCTAGCCTCTGCGGCGATCTCGGCGGCGCCAATTTTGAAAACTGGGGCAAGGCTGCACTTGGCAAAGGCTGCACTGGACACTGGGAAAAGCTACACTGGGCAAAGGCTGCACTGGACAAAGCTGCACTGGACACTGGGCAAAGGCTGCACTGGGCAAAGGCTGCACTGGACAAAGCTGCACTGGACACTGAGCAAAGCTGCACTGGGCAAAGGCTGCACTGGACACTGGGCAAAGGCTGCACTGGACACTGGGCAAAGGCTGCACTGGACACTGGGCAAAGGCTGCAATGGACACTGCTGACAAGGCTGCAACGGACACTGGTAAGGCTGCATTTAAATGTAAGTTTTTTTTTTTTCCTTAAACTTCCCTCCTAAAAGTTTTTTTCCCTAAAATTCCCTCCTAAACTTGGGGTGCGTGTTATACGCCGGTGCGTGTTATACGCCGATAAATACGGTACATTTTTGGTTGTAACATGACAATGTGGAAAATTTCAAGGGGTATGAATACCTTCTCAAGGCAATGTAAGTAGTTTGGTTAGTTGATTTGGGTTACCTTTTCATAGAATCAAAAAAAAAAAAAAGCAGTTTGAAGCATTTTAATTATGGTAATTTTAGTTTAACATTTTTCTCACCAAGATACAGAAATTTCACACAGCAGTGGAATTTGTTTCCTTGCGAGAAAAGGTTATTTAAAAAGATCATGTAGTGGGGGAAAAAAAAAACTCGGTCATAAAGTACAACAATATTGGGTTAATTAAGTTCTTCTGTAAAGGACATTTCTGGTCTTATTAATAGCCAAGATATTGTTTTGAAATAAATTGCAAATTACTAATAGGACCTATTTTTCTTGCAGTTTTAGAAGAGTTAATATAGTCCGGTGTCTGATTCTGGAAAATTGGATGCCTCTTGTATTGCACTTGACATTTACAATATACTGTCGTGGATTTTTCATATCTATATGGAGTTTAGCTTTAATGTATGATGGCATGAAAGGCTTTACCTTTTCATAGTTGAGGGCTTTTTATAGGTAGTTTGGATAAATAAGCAGGTAAAGCAGAAATCTCATGAAAGGGTCAGTAGGCACTAAAAAATAAAAGTGAAATTATTATACTAACATTCATGAAATATTTGACAGTTATTACATTTTTCTATATCTCTCTGTTACCTGCCATTAAACTGCTGTTTTGTTATTTATTTTCTTATCTTTGTGTGTGTTTATTTATTTTTTCGTTTTTGTTGCCCTCTTTGTCACCATTTTGATTTGTCCTGAAGAGCATAGTCATTAAGATAGAGGGTGATCGGATATCCCGAATTTTCAAGTTACCACTAGAACAAGAGGTTCCAGAGACCATGGTCAAGGAGGGTATTTCTTCCCGCTTTGTAGAGATTTCCTCTTACTTCCCATTGTGTCTCTGGGACAGGTGGTCATGGGAAATCTCCCCAATGGGACGCTCTCAAAAAAAACATCTCAAAGGGGTTTTGTCTATTCCATACTTTACCCAAAGATAAAACAAACAAAATTCCCTTTTTTTTTTTTTTTTTTTTTTAGCATATTTTTTAATTGTTTGCATATTACACATTCATTTTGATTTGTTTTGCTTTTAGTGACAAACTAAGGATGGCCATACCATTCTACAATTTTCTTCTAAAGATTTCCTTTAGATTTACCAAAACCATATAATAGGAGGTCAAATCTAAACACTTTCAATTTGTGTGCAATCAAGCAGGCCCTTGTACTACACAGTTGAAGGTAAATCTAAAGGAAATTGAATAAGAAAATTGTATGGTGTATGGCCAGCTTTTTAAGCTGGTTATACACTAGTAGATTTTGAAGAAGAGTTTGTGTGAATATTCTCACCTGCATATTCAGTGACTTGATGAATGTCCTTTTTGTGAGACTTTTCCCCCCCAAAAAAAACACATTCACTGTTAGAAATTTGTTCAAGATTTTTTTTTCCATCCTGCACCTTTTGAATTTTTATTGTCATAGTGGATGAAAGCGAACATTTGATTTGAAACCACTAACAAATAGAAAATCAAAAGAATGTTTGTAAAATGATTTTTTCCTTTTTTTATTTTTTATTTTTTTATTTATTGCTTTTGACATAACACAGACCCAGCGGGCCATACACAAAAATAAACTATTTACATTTCTTCAGCATTGGCTCTCTCTCGCCCTCCTTCCAGACCCCCACACAGTGATAAGAACAATACAGTTATAAGGCCACCTTTTCTTAGTAACAGTCAATATTTTCTTTTGATATGTCAAATAGTTACATACATATTAACTCCTACTGCAGGTGCATTCTATTAGGTGCCACTCAATCCGCCACCGTAATTTCACTATTCATCCAACTGCCCCACACTTTATCAAATTTCTGTGGTATGCCCCTGCTAGCGTAAGTAGCTAGCTTTGTATAAAGGTGCAGCCCTATTACCCACACCCTTCCACGCTGATACAGATGGAGGATTGGGCTTTTTCCATGATAACACTATCATTTTCCTGGCGTAATATATTAGAATCGTCAACATAGTACGAGTCACTCTAGATTGTCTACCAGTCCCAAAAGGCATACCTCTATCGTGGGCTGTAAATGAATGGCGGTCAGTTCAGCTATGCATTCTGTAACCCCCTTCCAGAATACTTGGATGGACGAGCAATTCCAAAAAATATGCATGAAATCAGCAGCGAGGGAACTGCACCATCAGCAACTAAGTGACTGCGTAGGGAATATCTTGGCCAGTCTAGCTGGAGTAAGAAATATGCGATGCAGGAATTTAAATTGAATGAGATGGTCCCTGGCAGAGACCAATCTAGTAAAATTAATGTCCCATACATCATCCCAGTCATCCCTGTCCATCTGGGAGAACACCCCACCCCACGCCGCCCTACACTTTGCGAGGAGACCTCCTCCCTCACCGAACAACTGTTTATATATTGTAGACAAGGCCTTGTCCAAAGTGTCCTCTCTCAGTAAATCACTAGTTTTCAGGGTAATACCAATATCTCCAAATTGGGCATTGTATGCATGTCTGAGCTGAAGATAGCAAAATAAGTGCGTGTTGGGCAGATTAAACTTGGATTTCAGGGAGTCAAACTGTAGGAGTTTCCCACCACCCACTATGTCTGTCAGAGTCTTAATACTTAATACTAAATTTAGTTCAAATTAAATTTTTTAAACCTAATTCTACTAGTTTGGCTAGTTTAACACAAAACTCTTGCAATCAACATCACTTATTTTTAATCCTTCTGCTGCTAGAATTAGTAAATAGTTAGGAAGGTATATTATTTACTTGTTTTAACTTTTTTTTTTTTTTACATTTCTTTCAGTTGCTTTCTGGTTTCTGGCCTAGGCCAAAATGTCATACATCACATGATCTATAAAAATCGCAGCAAAATCGGGTGGGCATTATTGGCACCTTTTTTTTCCCATTGGCAAATCGCCAATTACCCTATTTTCTGCCACAAATTTTTGGCGGCCTATATATTGGTGCATCCTTACTTGACGCCTGTAAAAGCTCCTAAAAGCTTGTAAAAGCTTTTGAAACTTTTTTACAAGTGTCAGGCATTTTTTCCTGCTGTGACTGAGACATGTGCACACCCCTGGCCACTGCAGCTACAGGGGGTGTGGTTGGGGCTGGGGTAATAAAAACACATCTCAACTATGGAATTTTGCCACCTCCCAAACCGCAACTGCAAATGAACTTGTTCTGAGGTGCTTTCACACTGATGTGCTGCGGTTTACCTGGTGTGTGCAGCACGGTGCATCTGCAGATTTCCTGTGGGTTTGCTCTGCTTAGCCATAGACTTCTGGGACATGAGCCAGCACTATAGAGGAGGCATTGGTTATGTGGCTCTTGCTCCCTACTACAGCTTCAACTCTACAAGTAGTCCCTCTGCATTGCACTTGGCTTGATGCTCTGGAATGGCGGGTCAGCAAGCCCAGGCGGCGATCTACCAGTCACCTGTCCGCAATCTACAGATTGATGACCCCCGTTTTTTTTTTTTTTTTTTAATACAAACGTTTTTTTATTGGGTATAGACAGAAAAAAAAAAGCACATATCTTATCGGGATGCAACCCACTCATATAACATAAAAATTACATTGTGACATATAATATCGAGAGGAAAAGAGCATAAGAGGATCAGTCACAGGGGCAGAAACTAAATGTGTTACTCGAGGTCAGGCCCAGTGACGGCCCGTCGGGTGCATCCCAGGGTTCAAACAGAAATAAAATTCTATTAATGCTTAAAAGAAATCAAGAAGGAAACAGGATTAGAGGGGAATAAGGGAGAATCTCCATGGAAGGATAAGAAAGAAGGGAAAGAAAGATTAGGGAAAAGAAAAAGCTTAGACAGGTATATGGGTAGAAAGGGGAAAACAACCTGTTGAAAAATAAACTTTAATCTGCTACTTCTGGTTTGAATAATTCGACCGACCCAGTATCAAACAAAAAGAAAAAGTATAGGATGTACTCCTCGTTGGGTTGGGATCACATGTCCTGACCATCTCCTAGTATCCCCAGGCCCAGGGCCCAAAGGAAACGGGAGAATATGGGGTACCTATCCGACCACACAGAGGCGGCCTCCCCAGAGGCAGTGCGTTGGTCACAGTATAGCCGCTCCTGTCGACCACGCTGCCCATTTATTATGGAAGGTCGGCATGGTGTCCATGATAGTGTGATAGATCCTCTCCATAAGACGGATAGACTCCATCCGCTGGAGTACCCGTGTCCATGGAACCGACTGGGACCGCCAATTCAAGGCTATGGCCCAATGAGCTGCACAGAATAGGGTATTCACTAATCTCTGGGTATGGGGAGGCAGACCCGGTATAGTGGCAAAGAGCAAACACATCGGGGCCGTCAGGTCTAGGATGGTGCCCGCAATCTGTGTCACCCTGGATGCCACCTGGCTCCATAGGTGCCTCAGATGAGGGCAACCCCAAAACGTGTGCAGAAGGGTGCCAGGGCTCTGACAGCCCCTAAAGCACGTCTCCTGAACTGTAGGGTAGTATTTATGAACTCTATCTGGAGTGAGGTACCACCTTGTATGTAGTTTAAGTACTGTCTCCTTAGTGGCTATGGAGCGGGTACATCTGTGCATATTCTGTAGCATGTCGCTCCAGTCTTCTGGGGGGAATGCCACACCCAGGTCTGATTCCCAATGGGTCATAGCCGAGGACTTAACTGGCAGCTGAGAATCATTTAGTGACATATATATCGTAGAGATCGTTCCCTTGCCTCTAGCACCATTCTGGCAGATTGTTTCATACTGGGATAAGTTGGATCTAGTGTTCAATGTGAATAGGGATTCGAAAAAGTGCCTAATTTGTAGGAATCTAAAGAATTCCGTTCCCGGGGCTTCGAACTGCTCTTGGAGTTGTGTAAATGAACAGAAATGTGTGCCTTGCGATAGTGCTTTTAATGTCAAGAGGGAGTTTTGTACCCACCAATGGAAGCTCTCAGGGGATCGGAAAGCAGGGGGAAAACTGGGCGATCCCAGGAAGGTGGACAGGGGGGTCTGCCAGACCTAAGTTTAAATTTGTGGTGATATAGGGACCAAAGGTGTATTGTCTGACCCACTACCATGTTTAGCATGCCCAGTTCCCTGGGCTTAAGGCCCGTCTGCCAAAGAAGTCCCGGAAGGTAGTATGGGCTGACAGAGGACATTTCAAACTGTAGCCAGGGGATGCTGTCTGGTGCGGCATGCCACTGTGCCGTCTGGGCCAACCTGGCTGACAAGTAATACAACCAGATGTTAGGTAGCCCTAACCCCCCCTGTGAAGAGGGTCTGTGTGTGATAAGACCGCCATACCTAGGATGTTTATTGTTCCATAGAAACCCATTAATCTCACGTTGGATCTGCAACAGAGTATGTCGTGATACATAAAGGGGGAGAGCCCTAAAGAAGTAAAGCAATTTCGGTAAAATGGACATTTTTACGGCTGTGACTCTGCCTAGGAGGGTGATGTGGAATGTAGACCATAGGCGTAACCATTGTCTGACTTTGGCGAAGATCTGGGGGTAGTTAGCATTATATAATTCTCTTAGGGTGGGGGCTAGACGAATCCCGAGGTATTGGAGGGTTTTATTTGATACTGAAAAGCCAAAAGAAGATTTAAGGGCAGAGGTGACTCTGGGAGGGATATTGACAGGGAGGGCCGAACACTTGGAGAGGTTGACACCAAGGCCCGAAAAAGTGTGAAAGGATTGGAGCGTAGAGATTAAATTAGGAAGGGAAGTAACTGGGTCCTGGAGGAATACAAGGATATCATCCGCGTATAGGCTCACCTTATACTCCCCATTCCCCTTCTGATACCCCCTAATGTTCTGGTCTGTGATGATCCCTCGCCAAAGGCTCCACGGCCAGGGCAAACATCAAAGGGGACAGAGGGCAGCCCTGGCGTGTTCCCCTGCACAGGGGGAAGTAATCCGAAGTGCAACCTGGGAGCTTAACGCGTGTGTGAGGATTGTGGTACAGTGCGCTAAATCCATGAACAAACTCCCCTGAAAAACCAAACCTAGTCATGACCGCGTCCATATATGGCCACAGGACACTATCAAAGGCCTTGTGTATATCCAGGCCCAACAGAAGAACCTTGCGGGAAAATAGCTCCGCATCCTGGATAATGTCCGTCGCCAAGCGAATGTTGTCTGTGATTTGCCTAGAGGGGATGAATCCGGTTTGTTCGGGGCCAACCAGGGTGGAAATTATGGGGCTAGTCTATCTGCAAGAACACGACCTAGAATCTTAATGTCATTGTTAAGAACCGAGATTGGTCTGTAATTCTGGGGGAGGGAGTGATCCTTGTTAGGTTTAGGGATTAGGGTCATATTGGCTGCAAGCATTTCCTCTGGAAGTGAGTGGCCTTGCAATACGTGGTTGATTAATTTAGTCAGCTTAGGGGCCAACGTACCTGCAAATTTTTCATAGTAAGTCGCCGTATACCCGTCTGGGCCCGGGGCTGTTGACGCTTTGAGCGACTTAATGACTGTCAGGACCTCCAGTTCTGTGCATGGGGCGTTCAAGTTGGTCAGTTGTTCGTGTGTCAAAGTCGGAAGTTGGATGGAGTTCAACCAGTCCTCAACTCCAGCAGGGGGGGGAGAGGCTGGGGCAGATAGTAGGGAGCTGTAGAACGCGGTGAAAGTGTCAAGTACCTCCTTGGGGTGGGAGACCAGCTGGCCCGAGGTGTTACGCAATTTGTAGATATGGGTGGGCTGAAGGGAGTGATGTAGTTTACATGAGAACATGGCCGAGGCAGCGTTTGAGTGCAATAGGAATCTCGCTTTGGCCCATCTAATAGATTTTTCAGTGTGGTCTGAGAGGATAGTATCCAATTCCACCCTCTTCTGGTCAATTTGTCTAAGAGTGTCCGGGGCGTGGGATCGTGCGTGTATATGGTACAGTTTTGCAAGGTCTGCAGTTAGGGTTTTAATTTTGGCTAACTTCTGTCTCTTCTTAATGGTGGCCAACTCTATCAGTCGGCCGTGAAGTACTGCCTTATGGGCCGCCCAGAGAATAGAGGGGGTGGTGTCTTCTACATCGTTCAGTCTGAAGTACTCTTCCAACTGATTCGCTACTTGTGTGGCTATGTCAGGGTCCGTCAATAGGGAGTCATTAAGCCTCCAGGAGGCTGTCAGGGGGGAAATGCCTACATGCAAAGTTTTAAAGGAGACCACCAGGTGGTCTGACCATGGGCATGGGTGTATAGTGGCCGCTGTGGAGTTGGCAAGTAATATTGGGGAGCTGAAAATGTAATCTAGCCTTGCATAGCTCTCGTGGGGGGCTGAGTAATGTGTGTATTCCCTAGCTCCTGTATTGAGGGCCCTCCATGTGTCAATAAGTTGGAAAGTCTCCAGGGACCTCACTAGGGATTTGGGGAAGGCCTTAGATGAGTGGGTAACCTTGCTTCTGTCCAGTGTGGAATGGGCGACTAGATTGAAGTCACCACCCACTATCATGTGTGGAGAAGTATATCTGTCCAAAATTTGGGTGAAGGACCTGAAAAAGGAACCCTGAGCAGTATTGGGGGCGTACACATTGGCGACTGTAAAGGCTTTGCCTTGGACATCACCTTGGAGTATCAAAAACCTGCTATCCGGGTCCTTGTAAACATGTTTGACATCAAAATGTACATTATTTCTGACAAATATGGCTACCCCTCTTGAGTTTGGTGAGATAGGTGCGAATGTCAGCCGCACAACCCACAGGCCCAGCACCAAAGCGGGTTGCCAAATTCCTGGATCATAGATCGGGGGCACGGTCAGCAGGTTAAGTGTAGCAGTAAAACCAATAATATAACATTGATAACAGGAACATTGTAGGAAGAAAAAAAAAGGCAAACAAACTAACAGGGGTCTGGATGGATAGGCCATCCAGGCCAGCATCAAATATTTCAAATGACTGAAAAAAAACAGTCTTCCACGTGCACTCAATCTCCCCCAACACTGAAGGGGGGAGAGAGAGAGTGGCAAGAGTTCAGTACAAGGTCTCTCCCAAAACAAAAAAGGGAATGGTGGGAGAAAAGTGTTTCTTGGATTGAACACTAACGTGGTTGGGGGGTAAAAGTTCCGGGCGGAAAACAGCAGGATCACGAGGACCGGAGACATAAAGGCTCGTTCAGAACCGAAAGGCTTGTGGGTCCAGAAATTGACAAGTCCAGCGAGACAGGCCAGGGGACATGGGGCTCATGAACAAAAAATAAGGGGGGGACAGGTGGTACCGAAATCATATTTAGTACCTTGACCGCAAGCCTGCGGGAAGATCGTGGTGGAGCCGCGGAGAACTTCCACAGCTGTCCGCGGTCACGGGTTACGGTAGGCTCTGCGTCCCCTCTGAGGAGGTGGGGTGGCCCAGATTGGTGACGGGCGGGGGGTGGACGGGTGCCTTGGTGCTTGTTGAGGTTCGAGGAGGCCCAATTTGACCAGGATGGATTTACCTTCCAGGACCGTGGTGGCGGTGTATGTGGATCCGTTGTGTGGGACCGTCAGTTTGAATGGGAAACCCCATCTATAGCGAATCCGAGCGGTTTGAAGGACGGAGGTGATTTCTTTCATCTGTCGGCGTCTCTCCAGTGTGGTCGGGGAGATGTCCGGATATATCTGAATGGTGACCCCGTCCAGCTGTATACGAGGGGTGTTGCGGGAAGCTCGCAGGATCTCCTCCTTCACCAGGTAGTCCTTCAGGCACATCACCACATCCCTCGGAGGCTTCTCCGGGGGCGGTTTGGGTCGTAGGGCCCTGTGGAGGCGGTCACATATGAATGCATTCACCGGTTGTTCTGGGAGGAGGGAGCGAAACAATCTCTCAGTGGCATCAGGCAGATCCAAGACTGTTTCAGGCAGGCCACGCACTCTAATATTGTTCCTCCTGTTCCGGTTGTCTAAATCTTCCATACTATTCTGGAGCTGGACAACCGTGTCTGTGAGCAATTCATGGTCTTTGCGGAGGTCATCGTATGCGAGCTGGAGCTCATTATGCTTCACCTCCAGTACGTCTGTCCTCCCGCCCAGGGAAGCGATGATCTGGGAGAGGGTATGGGTGGACTTGTGAAGCTCAGCCTGAAACTTGCGGGCAAGTTTTTCATACATTGTCGTCAGACTGTGGTCCAAGTCTGCCTTCGTGAGGTGTGGAGTGTACTCACTCAGCTCTGAAGTCGCAGAAGGGGAAGCCATGGGCTCCGGGGCCTCCGGCATGGACGATTCCTGGTCAGCGCCACTCTGGGACATCCTCGTTTGATCCCGGACCCGTAGTAAATAATTCGTCAAGGACCGCTGGGCGGATTTCTGCTTATTATATTTTTTAATCGACGCCATGCACAACTGGTCCCTCTAGGGGTTCAGGGTGATTCAATAAGATTTGCAGGCAATATAACCCCCTTGGGAGTGCTAATGTCTCCGGTGCCCTCGGATCTCCTTCACTTAGCTGCCTGCCAGTTCCGCGCCGCGCATGCGCCCCCCTTGCGGATGTGACTTTTAGTTCATCTTGTCACCTTAATACAGGTGAGGGGGTGAGGGGATCCTCCAACCATGGAGCGCTGTCTCCTGTTGGGTTCTCCCAACAGCCCAAGGGAAAGTCGGCAGAGGACCGGGTTGTGGGGTTAGTGGCAGGCCAGGAGTCTTGGTTCAGGCAGGGGACGACTTATGGGGAGTTCAAAAACCAGGATGGGAGGAAGTCTCTACTGATGGTGACCCCTGGGGATGTTCTTTCAGGCAGGGCTACTTTAAAAGTGTTGAGGGGGGTGAAACATCTGCAGAAGGATAAGGGAGAGCTCTGTAAATTTGAGGCCGGGTGAAGCAAGATGTCCGCCTGACAGGGTTATGGGAACCGGGCTGCAGCCGAATCCCACTAATAGGAAGGAATCCCACCTTAGTCCTCTACAAGAGCACCGACTTTTGTTGAACTGTTAGCCGAGGTAGAGGGACAGGGTCTTTAATCTGCTGCAGGGGGACTATGGAGATCGCAGAGGTGTACCAAGATGGCCGCCGTATGCTAGCAGCACAGACTTTTGTAAGAAGGTAGTAGATAGCCTTATGCATATATTGGGGAGAAGTGATGGATAGTTTCCCCAGCTGTGGCAGGGACCAGGAAGAGTGACTGGGTACAGGAGATCTGCAGATGTGGCCCGGCCGCGGCCCGCTCCCGCGGGGTACTGCCTCAGGAAACACCGCGGACTCCCAGGCCTGACTAGGCCGCACCGACCGCGGCCTCCACGAATGCCCCCGAGACGTAGCTCTTGCTCCGGATCACTGGAGGTAAGTGGATGGGTGTCAGGGAGGGACGAGAGCTGGTCCCTTACCTCAAATACAGCCGCAAACAGGTTTCCTCCGGGAGGCCTCGGGCCTGCAAGATGGCGGCGGCCCCGGGCACTGGATGCCGTCAATCTCGGGAGACCTCCGGTGTCCCCTGGCCGAATTGTCCGAAGATAAGAGTGTGGGATACTGCAGGGGGTCTAGCTGGATGGGATGGTATGCTTTGTAAGCGTGGATGGGCGATACAGAGTTCCGATGGTGATGGATGGTACCTCGACTATGCCATGACCCCCGTTTTTAAAGTACATTTACTGTATATACTCGAGTATAAGTTTTTCAGCACATTTTTTTGTGCTGAAAATGCCCCCCTTATACTCGAGTAATCTTTTTGCGCCTGATCTCCCGGACTTTGGGGACCCGGTACCAGCCAAACTTGGCACACTTGTAGTCCCACTCTTCCTCTACAAGTGTGCAAAGTTTGTTGTCCAGGGGACCTACGGCCGGGGAGCACCAATTTTTCAAAGCCGGGCACCTTTTCCGTAGACTACTATGTTAAGCGGTAATTTCTCCGGTGAATTTGCGGACCCGGTACTGGCCGGTTGTAGGTCCCCTGGACGCGAAACTTGGCACACATGTAGCCCCATTTCTCCTCTACAAGTGTGCAAAGCTTGTTGTCTGGGGGACCTACGGCTGGGGAGCACCGATTTTTCAAACCCGGGCACCCCTCCCATAGACTCCCATGTTAAACGTCAGTCTAATCATGGGCACATGGACGCAGTGAGGCACAGTGAGGCATGCAGATGGACACCCTAGGCTTATGCCGCGTACACCCGATCGTTTTTAATGTCATTTTCAAAAACAACGTTTTTCTCGACGTGATATTTCTTGTTTCCTCTCAAGCCTGTCTTGCATACACACGATCATTAAAAAAAACGCTCGAGCAAAGCGCAGTGATGTACAACACATACGACGGCACTATAAAGGGGAAGTTCCGTTTGAATGGCGCCACCCTTCATGTTAGTAAAGTTTGTTGAGCGACGATTCACGCTTTTCAGCCTCGTGCTTTTCAGTCCGTTACAGCGTGACGATTGTGCTATCTCCATTACGAACGCTAGTTTTACCAGAACGAGCGCTCCCGTCTCATACTTGATTCTGAGCATGCGCGTTTTTTTTTCCCTCGTAAAAGCATACACACTACCGTTTTTCACAACGGGGGGAAAAAAAACGACATGAAAAACGACGTGAAAAAATAGAGCAGGTTCTAAAAAAATGTAGGCCGTTTTTCACGTCGTTAAAAATGCTCTAGAGCCTACACACGATTGTTTTTAATGCCCAAGTTAAAAAATGGCATTTTTAACGACGTGAAAAACGATTGTGTGTACGCGGCATTATACTCGAGTCAATACGTTTTCCCAGTTTTTTTGTGGTAAAATTAGGTGCCTCGGCTTATATTCGGGTCGGCTTATACTCGCGTGTGTGTATATATATATATATATATACGGTACCTCCATTCCTCAACTCGCTTCAAGTAATGTGTTTTTTTTTTTTTTTATATCTTGTGTAGGATTTCTTATCTAAGCTTTGTTTTCCTTCTTTTTTTTAGTGCGAAAGTGGCAATACCTTTGTGTACATCCTTGTAAAGTTCCAGAGACGAGTACCTGTTGACCCTAACTGAACATAGGTGAGTTTGTGACAATGAGCAGAACAATGAGTTGGTGTACAGTTGCATATCTTATGTTTGTCACATTTGATGTCCATTCAAGCCTTTCTAACCAGAGCAGTGCAGTGTGTTTGGAAAATACTCTGCGTTTTTAGTTGTGCAAGTTGGTTGAAAGGTGACCTTCAAAAATACTCTGCAATATATCTGAAAACTCATGGAAAACACATTCTAGCACAGACGAGTTCAATAACAGCTGTTGTGGATTGGTCCTTTCTATTTTTGTGATATAAATAAAAAAAAAAAGTAAAAGTAAAGAAACAAAAATGTCTGGTTTTCAGTGTGCTATAGTGGTTTTAAAAAAAATGTGAAAATGAAATGCATTTCCCTGGTTTGGCCTGTAAACATTTTTAAACATCTAGTGCAGGCATCACTAAATGGCGGGCCACATGCGGACTGACCCGCTGCTCCATCCAGACCCGCGGTCAAATCATTTAGGAGCCTTCCTTCCCAATGTCATCCACCGCTGTCATTCTCAAGGCAGAGCGGAGAACGGGAGGCAGGGGATAGTAATGAGCGAGTCGGGAGGCACAGCCACACTGGATGGAGGGCAGGGCGGGAGCTGCATGAGTTAACTTTTCCTAATAACTAGCAGGTGATTTAATGCTAGGACACTAGCAACCAATCACCAGCTTGTTAATAGAAAGTTAACCTTGGCAGCCTCCGCCCTTTATCCAGTGCTGCTGTGCCTCCCGGCTGCTCTCCACTCTTTGTAAGGTAGGCAGAAGGACATGGCTGTGGATGGAAAGGCAGGGGTGACATGAAGACAGCAGTGCTGGGGGGGGGGGGGGGGAGGAGCAGAGCACATTATTGTGATATGAGGAAGGGAAGCAGTTCTGTGTGGGGGAGGGGTGCAATACTGTTTTGATAAATGTAATATTGTGTAAACTGAACTTCACTATGGGAACTGCTTTGTTTGTTTTTATGTTGGCTGCTTTATGAGATCTGGCCATGAACCGTTGCACTTTAGGGAAGAAATGGGGATCCAGGATACACATATTGAGACTCTGTAATCAGAGAACCTTGTGAATCCTATACTGATCTAATGTGGGTCTGATCACTATTTAGTGGTCATATATTTCTGGTAAGCATCCAACTGCTGCACAAGGGTGGTGTGCTTTTTCTATCTGGGATCTTTGGATTGTCTTGAACCCTTCCTGCTGGCACTTCTGAGTTGAATAACTAAGGACCTCTTTCCCCTCTGAACTGACATCCATATTAATTTGTTTTAGGGACTCTTACATTCTAACCACACGGTTTAATTATTCCCTGAATTCATTGCATTTATTTATTTTTGCACTTTACTGACGCAAGATGTACCTATCTGTACAATATATACCGGTAATACGAAGTTGAGAATAAACAAGGCATCTAGGTGATCACCTGCAGGTATAGGATGCTCCCGGGTTCCGTTTGTCGTCTTGTACATGGGACATAAGTAGCCAGCTCTTGTTCCTGTCTTCGCCCTGTACATGGCCATCAGGCAATCAAGTGAGGCAGGTTCAATTCTTATTTGTAATATCGGCAGACAAACTGCATGTTGGTTAGAGGTCCAGATTTACAGAAACCCACTAGAAGCTTCTAGGTAAGTCAGCTGACTGGATGCATCTGGAGCAAAAATATCCTATTAATATCTTATGCGAATTGTACATCTGTTTAAGAAACATGAAAAATAGTGTTAAAGATTTATAGAACATTTTACATTCTGCGCTCAGAATATTAATGTTGGTGAAATGCAACCGTCTTTTGCGTTTAACCACTTGCCTACGGCAATACACACAAACCGCAACGCATATATGAGGATATCAGCCAATGAAGATATCAGCCATAACCCCAGTATAATTTTGTTATAGCCGGCAGCTGGCTTTTTTTTTTTTTTTGTAAAGCATTCTGAGCAGCTCATGAGCCTCTGGAACACTTGCAAATGCGGCGGGAGGGCAGGCCCCTCTCGTCGCTCACTGGTGTTTCTCTGGCTTACCGTTTCCGCCGATTTTGTCCGAGAAATGATCAGGTGGTGCGGCCGGATGCTTCCATAGGTGATCAAAGAGTAGGTCTTCTCCGATCACCTCTATGGCCTTGGAGGACTGTAGCAACGTCATGACATCACTTCCGGTTGGAAGTACAATTTTTTTTTTTTTAAAGGTAAGGAAGAGATTTGGGGTCTTTTTAACCTGGCTTCCTTATTTCTATTACAAGGGATGTTTACGTTCCTTGTAATAGGAATAAAAGTGATATAAATAAAAGGACAGTATAAAATAAAAGAAGGAAAAGTAAAATAAGAAAGAATTAAAGCACCCCAATGCATAGGTAAGTTGCTCACGCATATGTAAACGGTGTTAGCACCACACATGTGAGGTATCGCTGTGAACGTTCGAGCGAGAGCAATAATTCTAGATCTACATTGAAACTCTAAACGGGTAACATGTAAAGGCATTTAAAACATCAGATTTTTAAGTACCATAGTTTGTCGCCATTCCATGAGTGTGCGCAATTTTAAAGCGTGGCATTTTGGGTATTTATTTACTTTGTGTAACATCTTTCACATTTTACAAAAAAATTGGGGTATGTAGTGTGTTTTGTTTTTTTAATTTATTAAAATGTATTTTTTCCCAAAAAATTGCATTTGAAAAACCGCTGCGGAAATATCATGTGACAAAAAAATTGAAACAATCACCATTTTTTTACCTAGGGTCTCTGTTAAAAAAAAAAAAAAGTATAATGTTTGGGGGTTCTAAGTCATTTTCTAGCATAAAATAATGATTTAAACACTACTGTAAACAAAGTGCTAGAAAAAGCCTGAAAAATCAGTTTAGAATTACCCTTTGAAGTCCTAGAATATCAGACCCTATTTTAGAAATACCCATTCAGATAGCCGTTTGGCTGAGAAGTAGCGAACACAAATGTGTTTATCTTTCATTATGTAGGCAGGAAATGTATTTTCAGCTTCACTTTGTGTCCATTTCATTGTCCTTCCTGAATACACACTTGGCAATGCTGCTAGGCTTTTTTATTAAAATACATTGTGTTTTTGTTTTTTATTTACAACTACTAAATGTGTGCCTTTTTAGAAAGACCAAGGTTGGGAATTTTGCACATGTAAGATGTGCAGGAGAGTAGTGCAGGGGCTGTGACTGCAGGCAGTATGCACAAGAAAGGAATATATGGGATATGACTGGGGGTAGTAAGTGCAGGAGAGGAGTACATAGAGTATGATTGTGGGCAGTGTGTGCAGGGGCTTTGACTGGAGGCAGTATGCACAAATGAGAAATGCAGGGGGTATGACTAGGGGCAGTATGTGCAGGAGTGGAGTGAAGGGGTAAGGACTGTGGGCAGGAGAAAAGTGCAGGGGGTATGACTGCAGGCAATATGTGCGAGACAGGGATGCAGGGGGAATGACTGGGGGCAGTATGTGCAGGAGGTATGATTGTGGGCAGTAATTGCAGGAAAGGAGTGCAGGGGTTATGACTTCGGGCAGTGAATGCAGGAGATGAGTTCAGGGGGTATGAGTGCAGGCAGTGTGCAGTAGAGGAGTGCAGGAAAGAAGTGCAAGGGGGTATTATCATTATTATTATTATTATACACGATTTATATAGTGCCAACAGTTTACACAGCGCTTTACAATGTAGAGGGGGGGGGGGGGCAGCATAATTACAGTACAAAACAGAAGGTACAGGAGGGCCCTTCTCGTAGAGCTTACATTCTAAAGGGAAGAGGGTGGTGGTACAAAAGGTAATAGCTGCAAAGAATGATTTGATGGGGGTGGCTCGGGGACAGTTGTTAGGTGGGTGTGGGATAGGCTTCCCTGAATAAATGAGTTTTTAGGGATCTCCTAAAGGTGGACAGGGTAGGGGCTGAATGGACATACCGGGGCAGGGAGTTCCAGAGGATGGGAGAGGCCCTGTAGAAGTCCTGAAGGCAAGCATGGGAGGAGGTAACAAGGGAGCTAGAGAGCAGGAGGTCCTGAGAGGAGCGGAGGGGACGATTTGGGCGATATATGCAGATAAGGTTGGTGATGTAGATGGGAGCGATGTTGTGAATGGCCTTGTATGTTGTGGTTAGCATTTTGAATTTTATACGGTGAGGTAGGGGAAGCCAGTAAAGGGATTGGCAGAGAGGAGCAGCAGTCACGGATCGGTTAGTGAGGTGTATTAGTCTAGCAGCAGAATTCTTAATAGACTGAAGGTTGGGATAGCTTGCGTAAGGGTAGGCCATTAAGGAGAGAGTTGCAGCAGTCGAGGCGGGAAATCAAGGAGTGAATAAGTTGCTTTGTGGTGTCATTAGTCAAGAAGGGGCGAATTCTGGAGATGTTGCGGAGGTTAAGGTGGCAGGATTTAGCCAGTGATTGGATGTGGGGGCTGAAGGAGAGAGTCAATGATTACACCCAGGGTATGACTGGGGGCAGTGTGTGCAGGAGAGGAGTGCAAGGGGGTATGACTGGGGGGCACTGTGTGCAGGAAAAGGGTGCAAGGGAGTAGTATGACTGTGGGCAGTATGTGCCTGAGAGGTGTGCAGGGGGTATGACTGCAGGCAGTATGTGCAATCGAGGAATGACTGGAGGCAGTGTGCGCAGGGTGTATGACTTCAGGCAGTACATGCAGGATAGGAGTGCAGGGAGTATGACTTATGGGAGTGTGTGCAGGAGAGGAGTGTAAGAGGGTATGACTGCAAGCAGTGTGTGCAGGGGAAATGACTGGGCAGTGTGTGTGCAGGAGAGGAGTGTAAGAGGGTATGACTGCAAGCAGTGTGTGCAGGAGAGGAGTGTAAGAGGGTATGACTGCAAGCAGTGTGTGCAGGAGAGGAGTGTAAGAGGGTATGACTGCAAGCAGTGTGTGCAGGAGAGGAGTGTAAGAGGGTATGACTGCAAGCAGTGTGTGCAGGAGAGGAGTGTAAGAGGGTATGACTGCAAGCAGTGTGTGCAGGAGAGGAGTGTAAGAGGGTATGACTGCAAGCAGTGTGTGCAGGGAAAATGACTGGGCAGTGTGTGCAGGAGAGGAGTGTAAGAGGGTATGACTGCAAGCAGTGTGTGCAGGAGAGGAGTGTAAGAGGGTATGACTGCAAGCAGTGTGTGCAGGAGAGGAGTGTAAGAGGGTATGACTGCAAGCAGTGTGTGCAGGGGAAATGACTGTGGGCAGTCGGTGCAGGAGAGGAGTGCAGATAGTATGTTCAAGTATTGACATGTGTATGTCCATACACACAAATACTATATTATACACATGTCTATATACACAACACATCAAGGGAAAACAAAGATTGTCACAGCTGCACAGGGTACAGTATATGCTTGTAGTGACCATACTGGTAGCTGACTTTCACTGGTATCCAAGCACACCAGGATTGTATATCCAGATGCCAAAAGAGGACGTCACAAATATAACATATGCTATATATAGTACAGCTATGATAATAGGACACTGCTGGCCCAGTGAGAAATATCAAATTGGCACTTGGTTCCGGTCTCTTCTCTTTGATATCACAGCTTCCTATATAAAACATGTAAAAGGATATCTTACATGAAAGGCTAAGTTGTATATGGGTCAGTGCACAGAGGACTATGCTGTATACTGGTCACTTGAGGCTTTTAATATATGCTGTAATGGTGAAGTTTATTACTACAATCATACCCTCTAAAGATCTGTTATAAAACAGATTGAAAGCATAGCTGGATCATTATGAAGAAAAGCATTACATTTTCTAAGAATGACATTGTATCTGTTGCTTGCTATCAATTTCATTTTATCTCTACAGGGAAATCTTTCTCTGTGTAAGTGGAAGTATTCCCAGATTGTGTTCTGTATTGAAACATTTTTCATTATATAAACGTTTATAGAGCGAGAAATTAAATGAAGAAGAGGGTATATTCTATCGTATAAGCAGCCACACTCTGGCTCTAATAGCTAAGGTGCTTATTAGTGATGATAATGGTGGTGTTACAGCTGTTTGCGGAGCTTCTGCTGATATATTGGCTATGTGAAGAGAGACGTGCAGGCATCCCTTTGAATCTTATTGTTTGAAGGAAATGTTGTATGTCTTAAAATAAAAGCTTGGCTGTTCCCAGCGGACGTGTCCCTTGTATCTCACTTCCTCTCGGGCGCTCTTGACAAAGTTTGCTACTGTAACCAAAAAACTATCTATTAATGGCAGTCTGTACACTTCCTTTGAGGCAAGGACTGCCATGCAAAACTGTTAGGTTCACTTTAAAGCATGCCTGGACTAATCTCACCCAGAACTAGGAACCAGCTTTAAAGCTAAACTCCAGATTGGGAAAAAAAAACACCCTTGGAATGGGAGCCCCCGTACCGCAAGGGTAAGTCTAGGAGGTACAGGAATTTGGAGTAATACTTGCCTTATCCCTGGTTCCAGCAGGCATCCTCTATCTGACTGACTGATTCAGCACTGCTGCCCCTCAAAGGTGCTCTTGGCTGCGGATTCATTCTTGCCTACACTTACAATGCAGACTTAATAAACCTGCATTGTATGTGATGCCGAGGGAGAGCAAGAAAGAAAAGAACAGCACTAAAGCCAGCCAGAGCAAGAAGTATGGTAAGTAATGCAGCTATATAATAACGAAATGATGAGCATTTACCTCTCGCACAAGGATATACACAAAAAAAAAATGAAATGAAACAATAATAAAATAACAAATACAGTATATATAAAAAAATGTTTTTCAATAAATAACAGGTTTGTACTTGCCTGCTCTGTGCAATAGAATTTCACAGAGCGGCCCCAATCCTCCTCTTGTCGGGTCCCACGCAAGCGCTCCTGCCTCCACCTCTTCTTTATGTGCCACCATAGAGAGTTGCTTCCTATTGCGGCACACCCGAGGGTTGGATCCCGGACAAAGCCCCAACTCCCCCCCCCACCCGCTTCCCCATCAAAGGATTTGATTGTCTGACAGCAATTGGCTCCCTCTGTCTAAGCAAAGCCTGGGAGAACAGGGAGAGGCACTACAGACAGGCACAGCACTGGTTTTAGTGAGGGCTCAGGTAAGTAAAGGGGGTGGGGGTAAGTGGGTGATACTGCTACCTAAAAACAAGGAGGTGATTTCTGTTGTGTAGTAGTCATGCACAGTTTTCATAGACATAAGGTTGTCACCAGACCCCAAATCAGGCATTTATTATCTCATGTCTATGGCCAACTTCCGCCAGGTCAGACTTGCTGCAAACAGTGCATTCTCTCTGCAGTTCATAGATGATTTTAGCAGTTGCTAATCCTATGAGCCTGTTGTATGACGGAGACATACAAGCAGAAAAAAGTAGAATACAGAACTCAAAATCACCAAACTGGAGGTTGAAGTCAGGGGATGTAAAAGGTGTTGAAACGCACAAAAAAGCAAAATAATATTAAACTATTCTCTTTATTAGTATATAAAATGATTCCCATTTGTTAAAATTGAATCCATATCTACATAATGGATGTACATGACATAACACGTATAGGGCCTAATGGACCAACACGTTTCACGTTAATCCAAAGCTTCTTCAGTGTCCACGCGCTCTTACTATCAAGATATGGATATATCTAAAAACATAAAATATTGAGCCGCCAGCCAATGTATCCAGAGTAGGGGTGCAGCGGATCAACAAACCCACGGTTCGAATCGTTCCTCGGATCAGAGTCACAGATCATTTTTCAGATCAGCAAAAAAAATTGCAGCCTCGCTGTGCCCCCATTGCAGCCTCACTGTGCCCCCATTGCAGCCTCACTGTGCCCCCATTGCAGCCTCGCCGTGCCCCAAATTGCAGCCTCGCCAGGGACGGAGGAAGTGAGAGGGCAGCCAGCAGGGCCGGATTTGCTCTCCCTGCCGCCCCAAGGCCAGGTTCTGCAATGCACCTCCTCCCCACCAACCAAACCCCCCCCCCCCCCAAATCAACTGAGAATGGCAACCGGATGGCAGGGGCGGCACGGTTAGTTCAAATATTTTTTATTTTTATTTTTTTTCCTATTTATCACTTTACTTTTTTATCACTTTTTTTTTTTTTTTTTTTATTTGTAGCTTGTCGTTTTACTTTTTTTTGTATAATTTTCTTATTTTTTATATTTTTCTTATTCTTTACTTTTTAATTACTT
This sequence comes from Rana muscosa, assembly GCA_029206835.1. Lineage (NCBI taxonomy): Eukaryota > Metazoa > Chordata > Amphibia > Anura > Ranidae > Rana > Rana muscosa. The sequence continues at coordinate 878,104,017 of CM055122.1, read as the reverse complement.
TTTTTTTTTTTATTTCTTCTTTTTTTTTTTTTTATCAATTTTTTTTACTTCACTTTATTGCTATCAAACGGGAGAAAACAATTCCCTGTGTGATAGCAATTGGAGGTGACAGGTTCTCTTTATTGACCCTGTAACCTCCAAACCAGGAGTCCTAGCATTGTGCTAGAACTCCTGTCACAGCTGAGATGGGAAGAGCACAGTTCTTCTGATTTATGATAAAAAGTGAAAGATCTTTCCGGATGAGTCCAATGAGATCTTTATTGCAGTCATGCGACTGTCATTTCCAGATCGGTCTCCTTTAGTGGGAAGCTTTGTGAATTGCACCTGTAGTCCCCAACTCTCACTGATTTCCAGGTGTAACCCTGACCATACACTGTACAATCTGATTGTATGATCTCCCATCGATGTGATACAAGGTCTGTCTGAATATTACACATGGAATGCATGGTTCTCATCACATCACATAGTTTTGATCAGTCCAGAAGAAGATTGTACACCCCCATAAATACATCATTCCCTCATTGGACTCTCCAAATCTATGTCCTGAAATAATGCATTCAGTTTGTATCATTCGGGTAACCATGACAGATGTTAAGGAGATTGTGCAATCAGATTGTATAGTATATGGCTAGCTGAACAGATCTGTCTTAGGCTTTCCATCCTCCAGCATTAATCATTCACAGAACTCTTTATTCCATTATAAATTCCAATGAGCCAGCACAGAATCCTCAGTGGTTGGTGTCCCATAGACATGTGTGATGAGGGTTCTCCTATGATGGCTTCTCAGTGTCCAGCGATCACAGCTCTCCCCTGTAATCCTTCAGCTAGGGATCAGCACCCTGTCCGCAGCCACACTCGCTCCCTCTCTCTATTAATAAGCTCCGCATTACTCTGCATACCCGGCAAGGAACCAAGCCTCGTTCTCACCGTGTTCCGGCCATTGAAACTTTCTCCGCTCTGCTCGCACTCACACAGCCCCGCCGCCTCCTAACCCCACGCTGTGATAGACAGAACACATCCCAGCATTGGACCCGCATTCTGTCTATCACAAGCGTGGGGTTAGGAGGAGGCGGTGCTGTGTGAGTGCGAGCAGAACGGAGAAAGTTTCAGATAACGGATCAATGACGATCCGTTGCACCACTAATCCAGAGTGTATCAGGTAGTATAGGAAATATCTAGAAAGGGGGGGAAAAAAACTTGATTTCCAAATAATATAGTTGGAAGTGTTCCCATATATTTGGGGATAGATGTAGATATGGCCCAATTGCACAAATCAACCGTGACCAGTGGTCGGTGTATGTGGTGTCAGAATGGATTGACATACTGTGGGATATGTGACTACTGATTTCCAGTGAGTCTTTTGACAATTTTTTGATTTGGGCCATTGGGCCATATCTACATCTATCCCCAACTATATGGGACACTCTGGATACATTGGCTGGCAGCTCAATATTTGATGTTTTTAGATATTATATCCATATCTTGATCGTAAGAGCGTGTGGACCCCAAAGAAGCTTTGGATATGCAAAACATTTTGGTCCATTAGGCCAGGGCTCGACAAACCCCGGGCACCAGGTCGCAATTGCGACTAGAATTAGCGACCTAGCGCGGCACCGCTGGGGTACCCTGTCTCCGTGCGCACCCCCCCTCGCAATCACATCGGGCTGCGCCGGCCGGTAATTTAGGCCGCGGCTTTGCGGCCTTCTGCAGTCCTATGGTTCCTTCTGAAATCTGGCGCCCTCTTGTGGTGGCCGTTGGTGTGACAAGACAACCAGCAATGCTAATGGAGCTTCCCTGCCTGTTTCCATCTCCTTCCCTTTACTTAGAAGTTAGAACCCCCGAACATTATATATATTTTTTATTCTAATACCCTAGAGAATAAAATGACGGTCGTTGCAATACTTTCTGTCGCACTATTTGCGCAGCGGTCTTACAAGCGCACTTTTTTGTGAAAAAATACACTTTTTTTTTAATTACAAGATAAGACAACAGTAAAGCTAGCCCAATTTATTTTATATTGTGAAAGATAATGTTACGCCAAGTAAATTGATAACCAACATGTCACACTTCAAAATTGCGTCCGCTCGTGGAATGGCGACAAATTTTTTACCCTTTAAAATCTCCATAGGCGACGTTTAAAAAATTCTGCAGGTTGCATGTTTTTGAGTTAGAGGAGGTCTAGGGCTAGAATTATTGCTCTCGCTCTACCGATCGCAGCGATACCTCACGTGTGGTTTGAACACTGCTTTCATATGCGGGCGCTACTCACATATGCGTTTTGCTTCTGCACGCGAGCTCGGCGGGACAGGGCATGTTCCTGGCTCCTAACTTTTTTAGCTGTCTCCTAGATTCCAAGCAAATTTTCAAGCCCTGCATTAGGCTCTATAGATGTTATGTCATGTACATCTATTATGTAGATATGTTATGGACAAAATTTTAACAAATGGGAATCATTTTATGTTCTAGTAATGATGATCAGTTTTTTTTTATTTTTTTATATTGTTTTGCTTTTTTGTGCATTTTGACACTTTTTAATATCCCCCGACTCCAGCCTCTAATTTAGTGATTTGGAGTTCTACTTTTTTTCTGCAACAATAAAATGGGGGATGGTGTCAATATTTTGTGGACAAGGTATAGTCTCTCCTCCAACTTGGTCACTGTGAAATACAACTTTCTCTTGGGAAATCTATGTGTTTGTTAGAATAATGGAAATCTGGAACTGATGTGACTGAGTCAAAATGTTAAGCACTTCAAAAAGGACTCCATTTGTACTAAAAGTATAACTAAAGGCAAAACTTTTTTTTAGTTTTGGATAGAGTGGAGAGGGATTAGAACCCCTGTCAGTTTTTATTGTTTATGTCCTCGTTGGGGAGATTTACCTTCTTTATTTGTCCTGTTTACCATTATCATTGAAAGTAAAAGAAAATCCAAATGTTGGGTTGTCACCAGAAAAGTAATGGAGGGAAAATCTTCCAATCGGGGCTCTAGTTCTGGTGACCTGGGTGTCCCCCAAAGAATTCCTTTAATTTGCAGGGATTTCCTCTCACTTCCTGTTTGTCAATTGGACAGGAAGTGAAGGGAAATCACTGCAATGGGACACAGATGGGGAAAAAAAAAAAATCCTACAGGGGTTAAAATCCCACTATCCAAAATGAAAAAAGTAGTAGTTTTGTTTTCTTCCTTTTTCTTTTTTTTTTTTGCGCAGCCTGCAACCATCCTTCGTGAACAAGAATTCCCAATGTAGAAAACCAGATGAACATATTAGTATTTTATGATCGCAGAGCTGGCCTTGTCCGACACCTTGAGATACATGAAACACAGCTCTGGTAAAAAGGTGCAAAACATACCGTATATACTCGAGTATAAGCCGAGTTTTTCAGCACATTTTTTTTGTGCTGAAAATGCCCCCCTCGGCTTATACTCAAGTCACCTTTTTGCGCCTGATCTCCCGAACTTTGGGGACCCGGTATCGGCCGGTCGTAGGTCTCTTGGACCCCAATCTTGGCACACATGTAGCCTCATTTCTTCTCTACAAGTGTACAAAGTTTGTTGTCTGGGGGACCTACGGCCGGGGAGCACCGATTTTTCAAAGTCAGGCACTCCTTCCATAGACTCCCATGTAAAAACGTCTTTCTAGGCATGGGCACAGTGAGGCATGCAGATGGACACCCTAGGCTTATACTCGAGTCAATACGGTTTCCCAGTTTTTTGTGGTAAAATTAGGTGCCTCGGCTTATAATGGGGTCGGCTTATACTCGAGTATATATGGTAACTATTTTCACCAGTTTGGAAGTTTGTACACCTCTTAACCTAAAATTTGGGGCCTAGAAGTGGGTAAAAGGAAAACTTTCAGGGTTGCACATAGTGATCAAATGTATTTAGCATTCTAGTAGACCTTTTAGCATTTTTTAAATTTAACTTTCTATGTCAACCATTCACTTTTTAAAGTGGAAGTAAACCCTCCTATCATTTTCAGGCAAGGAAGCTGCCATCTTGGCCTCTGTTTAATCTTTAACTGCCATGATGCTGCACATGTGATCAGTTATGACGTCAGCCATTGGATGGTTTGACAGTTGTGTTGAGAGCACAACCAATGTGACAGTTGGCATTCCCGACATGCCGGGAATGTAACTGCTTTTTGAAACTGTTAAATAGATGGGTTTACTTCCACTTTAAGGGTCACATCAACTTTTTATTTTTCTTAATTTTTTTTTGCAGAACTCATGAATTGGGTTTAGGGATATGAGGTATGACACACATAGTCTGGTTGTACCGACAGTGTTTTTTATTCTACACAGTGTGTGGCTTTTTAGTAAATGAACGATCAAACAAAAGCGCTAAACTGGCATTCTCCAAACAGTGAGGAATTATTAAAAGGTCAGAGCAATGTCTCATGTGGAGACGTCCGTCCAAGCTTTCTGTCTGAGTATATTATACGGCTCCAGTGTTATGAGGATTATAATGTCCTGTGTGTCCAAGGAAGAAGTGATGTGCAATGCACGTTCTTAGATGGGAGGTGCAGGGCTCACGTTAAAGGATCAATACTCATTAACCCAACAACCCACTTCAGGAAAAATCCACTTTTGTCAGTGTAAAAAAATCTCTTCTTTATATGTTGAGAGGAGCAATTCCATTGCACTTCCCTGAACCTTTCATAATGAGTGGATGGGAGCTGCTTCTTATAAGCTCACAATTTGTCCCAGTGTTTTAATTAAGAAGCTCGGCATCCTCAGCCTTTCTTAGCTGTGCAAGTCAGTTATCAAGGATGAAACTCTCATAGCCGTAAACTGAAGGACTTTACTGGGGATGTCATATGCCATACAGTAGGCTGTTTATAATAAGACCTAAAGCTTTGTTTAAGATTATTGCAGAAGCGCTGGCCAATTTATAGAGCTTGTGTAGCTTGTAAAAGCCATTCCATTTTTTTGAAGGGGTAGAATTGTATTTTTATTTTCTCATAAATAATTAACTTTTTTTACAGTACTATGTTGTGCTTATCCTTGATGCAGATTTGCCAAATATAAAATAGCTGCCTACACCTAATCTAAGAAGAATGATAGGTCTGCCATTGCTGGCCTTCTGAAATAATGCTAGTTACCTCTGTTCCTGGCTGCAGTATTTTTGAGTCAGTCTGTGTTCTGTCTCTCCAATCTAAGCATTGAAAGTGTGATCTCCGTAACTTACAGTTGTGTTGAGGTCGATAACCCCAATCTTATTTGGATAAACAGACAGTGACTCGATCCAGACAACACCTTGTTCATCTTGTGAAGTTTAATCCATAAACTGTGATGATCTTACAGCAATGAACATTGGATAGGTCAAAAGATCATAATGTGATCTAGTCCACACATGTGCTTATGCATTACTGGGAGAGGGGGTGGGGCTAACTATACAGGATAAGCTCAGATACAGGAAGGAGAGGAACCAACGACAGAATAATGCATCTAACATTTAAGGGCAAATCGCAAAGCATGTGAAACATGACACTCCCCGTCGAAATCTATGATTTCAATTATTAACAACTTTTAGTCCAAGTTCAAATATAAGTAATGAAGATTCTTCCAAGAACACCTGCAAAATAAGAGGGAAGGGAAGAACAAGGGAAACAATGCAAACATTAACATATACTTGCAGATGTTGGTCTCGAAGGTCCAGGCTGTGACAAGGAAATATCCATCTTCAGAGGGGAAGGCAGCAACATGCATCAATCCTTCGTACCTCCCTTTGAATCAAGTTGATGACTTGTCTTCTTCTTTGGGCAAAATAAGTACTAGTTCCTTTATAGGCCTGAAGTAAAAGTGTGCAGTACCTTCTTTCTTTACTTTAACTTCTACTTTCCGTACTTTTCCGTCATTACTTGGCATAGTCTTTGTAATGAGACTCATAGGCCAATGGTTTCGATGAGAACCTGTCTCTTTCAAGAGAACTATGTCTCCCACTTGTAGGTTGGGTTTGCTGGCTTGCCATTTACAGCAACTTTGAAGGTTAGAAAGGTACTCCATCTTCCAATGGTTCCAAAACACATTAGTAAGATGTTGAACCTGTTTCCATTGATGCTTGTAAACATTAGGATAATGAAATTCCTCTGTGAGAATAGTGGCTATCCCAATTTTTGGGGTAAGAGTGGCTGGAGTGAGCAATACTGGAGACTCTGGATCTGAGGACACAGGGACCAGAGGCCTTGCGTTGTTTATAGCAGACACCTCTGCAAGAAGAGTGACTAAGATTTCGTGCGTAAGCTGGGAAGTTTTCTGGGCCAGTAGCATAGAGTCCAAGATTTTCCTTGCAACTCCAATCATGCGTTCCCAGGAGCCTCCCATGTGAGAGGAATGAGGTGGGTTGAATTCCCATTTACACTTGTTGTCATTCAAGAAGTTCACAATCTTTTCTGCTCGAGAGACTTCCTCAATTGCCGGAGGGCCTTTACAGATGTGCCACTTGTGACACTCTTTTCCAGGGCTAGAGCTGTTTGCAAATTGATGAGCAACATAAATAAGACGTGCAATGGCTCGTACAACAGAGGACCACTTAGAAAAGCGTTCAAAGCGGTGAGGACTCAGCCTTACCCTTGGTTTTACAGAGGTGTTGCGTGTGATGGTAACAGCTCTGATTTCCTTATCAGATTCTGGATGAACCAGTTCAAAGTTAGAATCTGTAGAACTTGAGATGAGTTTATCATTTAAGAGTACTGGTGGAGATGTGTTCATAAATGCAGTAGTAGGTACTGCACGACTGCCGTGATCAGCAGGGTTGAGGTTAGTGGGAACATAGTGCCATTGTTCAGGCATAGAGAACTTGCTAATGCGTTCCGCTCTGTTATTTGGTAGTCTTTCTTGTGGTACGAGATGGTGGAAGTGCTACCCAACTGTTGGAATCATCTTGGTAGAACTCTTTACTCATGGTTTTCAAGAATCCTTTGTCTTCCATGGTAGCTGCCAACTCCTGGTCTTTAGTGGTTTCCTCGAACACTGTGTTGCCGATGTTGTCATCCCAGAAATTAAGGGGTTTCTTATCTTGTATAATGTGCCATTGTGCACCTTTTTCAAACAGTCTTTCTTTCACATTATATTGATGCGGTCGCTGTGCAGAACAAGTAGTCCATCCATTTGACAGGACGTGTGTTTTTTAAAGGAAGAGACCGAGTAAGACCTTCTGCCTTTGTCTCGTCAGACATTGCCTAGGATGACCCAGCCTACATCCAGACAAAGTGCATATGGTGCATGATGTGGACCATTGATTTGCTGACGAACCTTGTGCACCCTTAAGATGTCTCGGCCGAGTAACAGTAGGATAGCAGCACTTTCGTCGAGGGCTGGTATTTGGTTGGCTATGTCCTTCAAGTAAGAATGGTGAAAGGCAGCTTCAGGAGTAGGGATCTCCTCTTTATTGCTTGGGATTTGGTTGCACTCAGTGATAGTGGGCAAGAATATTTCCACATTGTCATTCAGGGGAGCAACTACAAGACCGCTGGCTCTCCTACCGAAGACTTCTGTAGTGCCGGCACAAGTGCTCAGGGTATAAGGTAGAGCATCTCCTGTTATGTTCAACAATTCAATAAAACCGTGTTCTTGCAAGAGATCTGTTGCTCTGCTCATCCAGAATAGTATACAGTCTTATGGCCTTTTCAGGTTGACCTTTTGAGGTATACATGAACCAAGCAAATATTTGCACATGATTTGTCAGTCCTTCTCCACAGACTTCTGTACATGTAGAGAACACTGAGGTGGAAGGTGCTGTTTGATCTGTGCGCTCCCTGCCTTGCTTTGCCTCAGGAAAATTGTGAGTGTAGTAGAGTTGTGCGGATATTGATGTAGAGCCTGCACATGGTCATCACTGTCACACTATACATCTGATGATAGCTTTACAGTCCTTTTGCAAAGTGTTCTGTGGAAGCACAGCATTTGTAACAAACTCCAAATTTCTTTAAAAGTTCCTTACGTTCTTGTAGGGTCTTCTTTCTGAAGCCGATACATTTCTTAAGTGGATGTTTTGATCAGTCTTTTTGAGAACTGAGGCAGGTGCAGGTAGAACATTAGTCCTTTTCACTAACACTGGACTTCTATGGTCTCTGTGTGTCATACGTTCATAGGTCTTGGAGAGGGTGAACCGAGAGGGTTACAGTCACCATAAGAGAAACTTGGGTCATTCTTAGTGTCTGCAATTCTTTTGATGAACTTGCAGAAGTAGGAAAAAGTAGGAAAGGCAACGCGATGATTTCCCTTATACTTTGATCCAAGCGCTGCCCATTTTTCTTGAATGCCATATGGTAGCTTGAGAACAATAGGATTGTTGCCACGAGCTGTGTCAAGGTAACTGAGACCAGGTAAGTTGATGTCCGCCTTAGCAAGCTGAAGCTCTAATAGAACATCGCTGAGTTCTTGAAACTTTAGATGGTCTCTAGAAGAAATCTTCTGGAAGCTATGCAACCTTTTGAATAAGGCATCTTCAATGGCCTCTGGGCTGCCAAAGGTAAGTTCAAGTCTGTCCCAAGCAGCATTAAGGCCTGCAGTGGGGTTGTTGATATGAACTGCTTTGAGCCTCTTGATGCGTTCACTTGACTGGGGACCTAGCCATCTGATGAGCAGATCTAATTCCCCTGTGGCATTGATGTCTAGGTCACTCATTGTGGCCTTAACCACTTAAGCCCCGGACCAATACGGGCCATTATGACCAGGCCCCTTTTTGCGATTCGGCACTGCGTCGCTTTAACTGACAATTGTGCGGTCGTGCGACGTGGCTCCCAAACAAAATTGGCGTCCTTTTTTTCCCACAAATAGAGCTTTCTTTTGGTGGTATTTGATCACCTCTGCAGTTTTTATTTTTTGCGCTATAAACAAAAATAGAGCGAAAATTTGGAAAAAAAATGAATTTTTTTTTACTTTTTGCTATAATAAATATCCCCAAAAAATATATAAAAAAAATTATTTTTCCTCAGTTTAGGCCGATGCGCATTCTTCTACATATTTTTGGTAAAAAAAATTGCAATCGGCGTTTATTGATTGGTTTGCGCAAAAATTATAGCGTTTACCAAATAGGGTATAGTTTTAAGGCATTTTTATAATTTTTTTTTTTTTTACTAGTAATGGCGGCGATCAGCGATTTTTTTTCGCGACTGCGACATTATGGCGGACACATCGGACACTTTTGACACATTTTTGGGACCATTGTCATTTTCACAGCGAACAGTGCAATAAAAATGCACTGGTTACTGTGAAAATGACACTGACAGTGAAGGGGTTAAGTGTGCCTAGGGGCGTGTTACTAACTGAGGGAGGGCGTGGCTACGACTGACACGTCACCGCGCTCGCGACCCCGATGTCGGCAGTTAAAGGGCCACGTACAGGTACATGATTGTGCCTGTACGAGCCATTCTGCCGACGTATATCGGCGTGAAGGGGTCGTTAACTGGTTAAAGATGGATTTCCAGCCTCTGTAATTTTCAGGCTTGTCATCAAACGTGGTGAGGCCTGTCTTGGTGAGCTCTCTGCGGAGCATGTATTTTTAGCAAACTGTGACATTTCCGTGTTCTCAGACTTTACATGCATGACTGCAGGTGGAACAGAGTTAGTTGTGATGGCTGGTGCATTGACATTAAGTGACATGGGAACATATGTTGGTGTGAAGGCATTCAATGCTGGAACTGGCTTAAAGTCCATTGACATGTTGGTTTGTAGCTGTGGATTAGTGTGCCTGCCAGGAGGTACTTGGTTAGTGCCAAAGTAAGGTGGACAGTCTGTTATATGCATACCAGTGTCTGCTGCTTGCTGAGATGCTGCAGTCTGGTGTACTGGAAGGTATAAAGGCAAATTGTCTTGAGGTACCGTAGGTGCAGATAAGAGACTTTGAGTGCTTTGGTTGCTGTGACAGGGAGTTGGCGTTCTGGAGAGGTATGTGAAGAATCTGAGGCATGAGATACAACTGAGTGTCTGCAACTATTGTCTTTTGCTTTCACTAGCGGCTTGTTCTAAGACCCTTAACCTTGCCATGGCTGTGGCATGCTCACATTGTTTTTCCATGCGGCTTCAGCTTCTTTCTCTGCTTTCTGGCTTGCGGCTTCGGTTTCTTTCTCTGCTTTATGGTGTGCAGCTTTGGCTTCCAAATATGCTTTCTTTTGGGGGAAAGCTGCCTGAATTTTAGAAGCTTCAGCATCTGCACGGGCCTTTGAGTTGTTGACTGAGTGCAGAACATCTTGATTGTAGGGATTTGGAAGATCTTGTGGAGCATCTAGTAGATGCAGAGCTATAAGATCTGGATTCATGAAGCCGTGTTATTCTCACTTCTGCCTTTGTCTTTGTTTGCACCACTAAATTGTCTTTCAAGATTGAGCTCCTCAAATCACTTTAATTCTTCCAATGACCCTTGAGTGTTGTACCGCTTTAAGAGATCAGTATATTTAACACACAGTCTTTGATAGTTCTCATAAGCAACATTCAATTGCTTGATAGCGCCCTCTAGTTGTAATGGCTCATGAGATTGTTGGGAGAGAGCAGACATGCATTTAACAGTATTGGACCATAAGTCATTGAGATTAAACAGTAGTTCTTCTTTGTCAGCATTAAGATTGTCTTGCACTTTCCAAGTTGGTTTTGTTAAGCATTTTTCCCTTTGGTTTGATTCAGGGTTTATATCCCCATCTGAAATGAGTGGCTGTGCATCCCCAGATTGCATATTGTCTTGTTGAAACATCTTGTTAAAGCGGAGGTTCTGCGGCCGTTTTTTTTTTTGCTGCATTCAATGTGGTTTAACATCAACAGTTGGTACTCACTTGTTTGGCAACTAGAACCACCCCACGTCCGTTTTCGTTTAAGAAATAAACCTTTAAGAATCGCTGTATGGATTTCCCATTTTGCTTGTGGGCATTGTGAAGCCCAGAAGCACTGACTTCCTGCACTGACTTCCTGGGAGCGGTGAATACACGGCTCCCGGCATTCACCGCTCCTTCTCAAGCATGAGGACATAGAACGGGGACATATTGGATTGCAAAGATTTGTTGCACTCCGTATTTTAAACGTTCTTTACCTTGTGTGTACAGGTGAGTAATGGCGATATTCCCCTGAAGGCCCTTTTCTAAAATGGCGATTTCTGCTACACCCCCGTCACGTGACCGACGTCACGCGTCGCTCCTTGTGGGATTATGAAGGAAGCGTAGTATGTTGGAAAGCACACACTGCGGGGTTGGCTCCCAGAGAGCAATGCGGCGAACGCCCACACATCACTGTGGCGCGCAGGGGACACGCCTACTCCCGCGGGAGGGAAACGAAGGAACTCTTATTATTAAGGTATGTACATGTCAGAATTTTTTTTTTCCATGTCAATTGTGAATCCTTGTGTAATGAAGCGGAGAAGACGGTATTATGATTTGGGTGAACCCCCGCTTTAACAAGGAGAGGGTTTATATTAGTTTTCCAGCAGCAGAGAAATGTATCAATTTGCTGAGTCTGAGATCAGGTTTCTTAGAGCCGGTTCACACAGGGGCAACACGACTTCAACACGACTTCAGACTTCAACGCGACTCAGACACGACTTGAGCATGAATCACAGAGCAACTAAGTGGTGATTTACAACACGACTGAAGTTGCCTTCAGAACAGGAGACATTCCAGTGGCCAATAAAACAAGAATCAGCTCTGTGGGAGGGAGGGGTTTGCCTGAGAAATGTATGTTATCTTCCTGTAAAGTTGCCTTCAAAATGAACACTGATCAGACTTCTAAGCGACTTCCATTGAAATCAATGGTACAAGTTGCCTACAGGTCGCCTAGAAGTCTGATTGAAGTAGTACAGGAACCTTTTTTGAAGTCGGAGCGACTGCAGTCGTGTGCATTAAAACCTCTCCATTCACTTCAATTCGTTTTAAAAATAGCACGACTTGGGGCAACTCGGGGCGACCAGAAGTCGCGTTCAGAGTCGCCCCTGTGTGAACCGGTTCTTAGGCTGCAGTTTAAGAAAGGTTTACTATAACTTTCTTACAAGATTGCACAGACAAAAAGCCATGTGCTAATGCATACAGAGGCAGTGTATAAACTGTTTGTATGAACATTTACAGCAGTAATATTGTGCTATGCTGAGACTTGCTTGCAGACACACACACAGGCTTATGTATTAATGGCTGCACTGTCTGATAGCTGCTATTTCCAGTGTCCATATAACATCTCACAGTGGATCCAGAGCTAGCAAGGATCAAATCTTTTGATTGATCTTTCTAAGGATGTATTGACTGATCTTTCTAACAATCTTTTGACTGTTCTGTCTCTCCAATCTAAGCATTGAAAGTGTGATCTCCGTAACTTAGTTGTGTTGAGATGTCGATAACCCCAATCTTATTTGGATAAACAGACAGTGACTCGATCCAGACGACACCTTGTTGATCTTGGGAAGTTTACCGTATTTGCCGGCATATAAGACGACTGGGCGTATAAGACGACCCCCTAATTTTCCAGATAAAATTTGGGTTTAGGGATATACTCGCCGTATAAGACGACCCCCCCCTTCCGACTAGCCATTGCATGCCTCACTGTGCCCCATTGCATGCCTCACTGTGCCCCATTGCATGCCTCACTGTGCCCCTCGACGATCACTTACCTTATCCCTGGCATGTAGAATCTCCAGTCAAACCGCGGCCATCCATTTTTCAAAAGCCGCGCCTCCTCCTCGTGCTGTCCTGTGATAGGCGGAAACACTCAGCTTCCCAATAGACACTGTGTTCAGTGTTCCGCCTATCACAGATGCCCTCTCATCCGAGGCCGAGGACGAGAGGGCATCCGTGATAGGCGGAACACTAAACAGAGGCTCTGCTGGGAAGCTGAGTGTTCCGCCTATCACGGAACAGCATGAGGAGGAGGCGCGGCTTTTGAAAAATGGACGGCCGCGGTCCATTACCGGCGTATAAGACGACCCCCGACTCTGGAGAAGATATTTATGGGGTAAAAAGTCGTCTTATACGCCGGAAAATGCGGTAATCCATAAACTGTGATGATCTTACGACAATGAACATCGGATAGGTCAAAAGATCATAATGTGATCTAGTCAACACATGTGCTGATGCATTACTGGGAGAAGGGGATGGGGCTAACTATACATGATAAGCTCAGATACAGGAAGGGGAGGAACCAGGGACAGAATAATGCATATAACATTTAAAGGCATATCAAAAAGAATGTGAAACATAACAGTCTGGAACAAGCATGCAGTAAATGAACCTGTTGGGATTGTTTAGTTGATAAAGCCACTTCATAACAGGTGTGTAGCATAGTAAAAATTCAGATGAAACCTGCAATGGTAAAACAGGATGGATTCGATTTAAAATCACAATTTAAAGTGGAGTTCCACCCAAAAATGGAACTACCGCTTATCTGGTTCCTCCCCCTCCTCCGGTGTCACATTTGGCACCTTCCAGGGGGGGGGGGGTGAGCAGATACCTGTCTAATACAGATATTTGCTCCCACTTCCGGTGATAGATGTTCTGCAGAATCTGCGGCAATCTACGCCATATTTGTCCCCTCCTCTGTCCCCCCCGCTGTCTTCTGGAAGGCACACAGGTCCCAAAAGACAGCAGGGACCAGTCGGGACATGCAGCGCAACGCACACGTGCAGTAGGGGACCAGGCTGTGAAGCCGCAAGGCTTCACTTCCTGATTCCCTTACTGAAGATGCTGGTGCCTTCACCCGGGAGCCGAGGGACGGGTTGGCTTCGGTTGAGGACATTGGGAGCACCCTGGACAGGTAAGTATCCTTATTTAAAAAATCAGCACCTGCAGTATTTTTAGCTGCTGACTTCTAATTTATTTTTTTGGGTGGAAATACGCATTTAAAGCAGAGTTCCACCCAAAAATGGAACTTCCGCTTTAAGTGAAGATGACCTCCTGATATGCCACATTTGGCATGTCATTTTTTGGGGGGGGGGAGCGCAAACCCTCTTTTTAGAGGGTTCTAGCTCCCACTTCCTACCGGGGCACCTCAAGTAAGTTCATCTCTCCCCCCTCCCTTTCGACAATCATCTGGGACACGTCACAATTCCCAGGTGATTGCCTGGCCACAGCCGAGCGCCCACAGTCACGATGCCGGCGCCACGGAGAGGAGCGGTGCTTCGAATGCCCGCATCGCTGGAACCTGGGACAGGTGAGTGATTTAATAAAAGTCAGCAGCTACATCTGTCCCCCAGCACCTCTGCACTGAGAACCGATATATCAAATACTGCTGATTGCTCGGTTCTGACATTTCCCCGAGCAAAGAGCTGTAGACTGTCGGTCACTGATCTCTGCTCTGCTCCCTCCTCGCTCACTGGAGCACTGGGCTGTGAAGGGGGTGGAGGCGGCCCGCTCAGGCTTTCAGCAGCTCGCTGAGAGGCTAAGCCGGGTGTCAGTGCAGGCACCTAGCGGATCCAGACTTTATTGTTGCAATGACGCGGTGCCTGGACTGACTTCTGTGTTGTCAGCAGAGAGCGGACTTCAGCCCACTCTCTGCTGAAAACGGGTCACAGGAATGCAAAATGATTTGCACTCCTGTGATCCATAGAAGTACAGCCAAACAAGCTTTGGCTGGACTTCTCCTTTTTATATCGCTTTAATGTTGTGTGGTTAAACTTTTTCTACTTACTAAGAATGCATGTTTTGCTACATTTAGGATGTGGATTATTAAAGACTTCCTGTATTTTCTCATCGATAAAGGAGTAAGATGAAGAAGTGCTTTCAGGTTCTGAGACAGAGAAATGCAGTAACTGTAAACCGATGTAGCTGTGTGGCAAGGCCAACAGGTATTGTGTACCTGCAGGTAGATCTTTGCAAGAGGGGGTACTTTACCACCTAGGCATAAGCTTGTAATTTACTTCTCCAGAGCCTCTCCCATCCTCTGGAACTCCCTGCCCCAGTATGTCCGATCAGCCTCTACCCTGTCCACCTTCAGGAGATCCCTCATTTATTCAGGGAAGCCTTTCCACACCTACCTAACAACTATCCCCGAGCCACCCTCATCAAATTCTCTTCAGCTATTACCTTTTGTACCACCACCCCTCCCTTGTTAGAATGTAAGCTCTACGAGCAGGGCCCTCCTGTACCTTTTGTATTGTACTGTAATTGTGTTGTCCCCCCTATACATTGTAAAGCGCTGCGTAATAGTAATAATAATTTCTTGGTATTTGCAACGGATTTAAACTTGTTTGGCAAACAGGAGTATTCTGTTCTGGCCTTTCAAAGAAAGTACAATTCATATTATGTTCCCATTTTTGAATGAAGGGGAGTCTTATAAGTGCATTATGTTGTAAAAGGAAATCAGTATGATGTAGGAAGGGTTCCCCTTACTTTGCCTCTAGCATGACCTGTCCCTTATAAAGCTGGGACAGGTCTGCGAAAAGAAGCAGGTTTAGGGGGGAGTGGAAAGTATCGGAATTTGGGATTTTCTTCAGTAGCCTAGTAGGGCCATTGGCTCTGAATAACTGGGTAATATTCCAAGCTCTAACCACAGCATTAGTCAGGCTGGGGGGAACCCCATGTGACATAGAATAGGGGACAGCAGGGAGGGCAAACCTAATTTTGCCAAGCTAAAATTTTAACTGTTGCATGAAATGGGTTCAATCAGGGGGTAATTCTTTAGTTCGGACATTGCTGCATACCCTGCCCATGGAACACCTTCTATTGAAAATGGTGGGGATGCTTGTTCCAAGGCAACCCAAAGTTCTTTGCACTGATCCAATAGTCCTTGCCATGTGGCTGGCTGTAAGATACAAATTATTTTGCGTTTGGTTTTTGGGAATCACAAGATGCCTTTACCTATTCTTGTTGGTTTACCCTGCCAAACAAATGTAATAAAGTCCAGGCTAAGACTTTGGAGATGTTGCAGTATGTGAACCAGTAGAGCCTGCAAAAAAATAGAGGAACTTGGACATATCATTCATTTCAATACATTACAGCTGCCAAACCAAGTACATGCTAAAGGTTTTCACTTTTCTTGTACTTATCTGGACTAATGGAAGAAAATTCAGCTTCAACACTTGACGTTTGCCAGTATCTGGGTTTCCGGATATTGAATTGCTTTGTCGACTGATTTAAATTGGAAGTATAGGTAAAGTGATGTTGAGTGCCCCTGATTTCTGCCAGTTGATTTAAAAATTTAAGGTTCCACAGATTCTAAATGTCTGCAGCAGTGATGGAAGGGAGGCCATGGCTCTGGTAATGCAGAACAAAAGTTAATTTACATAATCTGCAACTTTATGATGGTGATTGTCTACTGTCCCAAAATGTCATAATTCTGCCTGACCTTTTGAAGGCATGGCTCCAAGGTAAGAATGAAGATCAAAGGGAATAGGGGACACTCCTGTTTGGTCCTATTTTGTATGCAAAAAGGAATTTACAATGTACCCAGTGCTGGGACAAGGTCATCCAGCGCCCAGGGCGAACATGCCGAGGTGCGCCCCCACCCCCAACCTCGTGTAATGCATGACCAATCATCTTACCCACACCTGATCATTATACCTATGTATAGTGTGCAGAGGTCAAGATTAGATAAATTACAAAGTGCAAAGGTCAGAAGCAAAAATAATGTACAGAGTGCAGTAGTCAGGAGCGGATAAAAGTACAGGGTGTAGGGGTATGGTTTATGTAATATACAATGTGCAGGAGTCAAGAGTGGGTAAACTACAGTACATAGTGCAGAGATAAGGAGTGTATACACCCTAGTGCACCGCAGTATCACCTATGAGGCACTTCATGTATACACACACACATATATACATAAAGCCATCATAAAGTGTTTTGTAAACACCCGTCATAACTATTTACTTATGCTTAATAAAATTTTACTGAGAAATAAATAATATATAAATATATATCTATATCTATCTATATATCTATCTATATATATACATACATACATACATACATACATACACACACACACACACACACACACACACACACACACACACTTCTACACTCATAAAGCTACCCATTTATGTTGCTGCCTGACCCAAGTGCCTTCTCTGACATTATCGTACATAATAACGTTTTAAATCCCTGAAAAAAAAAAAAAATCCACCCTTGCAGTAGGGTCCCTGCACTGCATGGATTGAATGCTAATTTAATCTAGGGGCAGAGGATTAAGGTAAAAATACCTAAAGGATAGGTTCACCTTTTTAATTAAAAAATAATATATGCACATATTTTTGCCAGTAAAACATTTGCATTTATTCTTTTTTACAACCGTAGCCTACAAAGTATTGCACCCATGATCAGCAGACTGCTTGTGCAATGTCCGGCTCCTGCACACACTGCCTAAAGCTCTGTGCCCATACCTCTGTACAGGCTGCCATTGCAGAGCTGTAGGCAGTGTGGATGAAATACGGGTGTGCTGATCAGTGTGCTTGCAGTTCATTTAAACTACAAGTCTGCTGCAGTGGCGGACAAAGCTTGTAGTTTCTACATTCAAAGATTCCTGTGAATTAATGATGTGGCTGTGAAGAGGAGAGGGGGTCAGCTAGAACATGGTACATGTTACATCTTGAATACTGGTGTAACATGTTCTAATATGTGACCTTATAATTTAAGCTGGTAAACATGCACAGTTTTTTTTTTTTTTTTTCAAATTTCTGGCTGGTTCTTGCATCTACACAAGTGATGTGGATGCAGGGACACTGTATTCTGACAGCAGGGACCTGCTGCAGCCAATTGGCTGCAAGCTGCTGAATGAACAAGGTTTTCCAGCAGTCCTGTTCAACAGAAGCTGATCCAATGATTGGCTTCTAACAATGGCAGCAACACTCAGATTGAAATTCAGCCGTTCCTTGCTAAACTAGACAAATCTCAATCTCTGTGTAGCCAGCTTTACCTTATTCTTTGCTTCAACAGGCTCCATCCACTGCTGTGCCTTGTTCCCTTCAGCTTCCAAGTTATTGGCTGTGGTCACACCCCTGCCTCCCCATCATACTATACAGGCATAATGTCCCTGTATGATATGTGATGTCATGGTTTTGTGTGGAGGAATGGAATAAAGTAGGTGAAAGAGGCTAATTCTCCCCCAAACACATACACTGCAAGTATGGACTTTTTTATACTTTTCTGGAGTTGGCCCTATTATGCAATCACATTTATTGCTGTTTATATTTAGATATTTTAATAGGTTAGGAGGAATATACTAGGACTTCTGAGGGGATACATAGATGTATTCCACATACATTCTATCAAATGTGTATGTGGAATACATCTATGTATCACCTCAGAAGTCCCAGTATATTCCTCCTAACCTATTCAAGAAATGTATTCTCTCTCATTTAGTAAACCTGCAATGCAAGGTTCAGGGCAGGTTTACAGACAGCATATTACATTGTGGAAGGCAGAGAAGGTCAAGACTCGCATGGAGAAGGTGCCATCCGTCTCAGATCTTCACTCAGGGGAGGTCTGCAGTGTGCTGCTGGGCAGGAAGCAGTAATCCAGGCTCCTGTGTAATTGTCTCTTCTAGCTCCGCCCACCCATCCTGGAGCTCTTACTGTGAAAGCCCTGACTCAGCCAACCACACTAACAGGAGCCCAGGGAGAGAGCTGAGGGAGAGGAAGTTCTCTCTTTCTAAAAAGGTGTGTGCCTGCTGCCTCAGAGGAGTTCGGCTATCAGGAAGGGCACATCTGCCACTCTCTTTTGATGCATGCTGAAGCGGCAGCACAGGGCATAGGATAATGATACGCTTCTGCCTACTAACAACCCGCCCCCTCCCACACTCCGCCCAGGGCACCCGCCGTTCCTGCCCACCCCTTGTACCGGCACTGAATGTACCATTAACCTAGATAGAAGCCTGAGGGGATAGGGATGGATGGGTAGATTGACTTTATGCAGAAATGTATAGAAGGAATGCCTATATAGACCAAGGTTGATTTTATAAAGTCTCACTGAACCTGGTCAAAGGTCTTCGCTACATCTATCGATTAAAGTTATGGATGACCTGACTGGGCCCTCTTTTAAGTTTGGGGTTCTGATAGTATTATCTCTGGATTGTCTAGGATAAAGCCAAGCCTATTCAAAATGTCTGTGCTGTGGGGCAAAGCCTATAAGATTCAGATTTTGAGAAAAGTTTATTGTCATAGTTGAGCATTAAAAAATGGGGGGATAGCTGGGATGCAGAAGCCTATGGTACTGTATAAGGCCATCAGGACCAGGAGCCTAACAATACATTGCTACTGTATAGGCTTTTGCCATGGGGAACATTTAACAAGGCAAAAAAAATACAGCGGGGAAGAGGCTCCTTGTAATGCAACTTTGAGGGCAATATGGAAAAAACACCAATTCTTCAAATTACATACTTAGAAGATGCCTTTTAGCTGCATGTCAAAGAACGGTATGATATTTTGCAGAAACTGAGTGGACAAAGATGTGTCATCCACCCGCTGAACTCCGATCAGCAAGGTATCTCCACGTCGTGCCACATTCTTGAACCCCCTTTTTGTTTCCTCTAGTGTGGTAAGCAACTGCTGGCACATTATGTTCTCCAGGGCTTCCAGTGACAAGAACCTATTACCATAATTTCTGAATCGTGTTCTCAATTCTTAAGAAGGGGTGCTCCAACCTGTTTTGTGGCATTCTTCAATAGATGAAGTAAATCCGCCAGTGAGTGTGCAATATTTTTAGAAAAGCCACGGCAGCTGTGCAGGGCTGGAACCTCAATCAGAGAAGTCTCACCTTTTGGGAAAAGCTTGTTGACATCAGGAACCATTCTGTGAATTAACATTCCAGGATCTACCAGAAACTGAAATTGCCCGTTTTGGGTGGACTGAACCTTTAATTTTTTAGGCATCTCTTTGCCAGCATAACTGTTTTGGAAATAACATTTTCAAAACAAAATAATTTTTATAAACACCAAGTTCAAGATTGTTGAACATTCTCAATGTTTGGGCCTTTTTTTAGCCTTCGGTTTACATTCCTTGGATAAGGTAGGCAGTTGGTATGACTACTCTTGTGTTTGACTCACAAATACAGAAAAGCTGCTCAGTGCTGCTTATCAGGTTTGTTTCATTTGGTTGTAGTCACATAGGACCCCTTATAACACCAGCCCAGCTGACTAGTTTTTTTTTAGAAAACATTATTTGGATTGTTTTTAATAAAACGCGTGGCTTTGTGGGGCAGTTTTAGGATGCACCGAAAAATATATTTTTAAAGCGGTAGTAAACTTTAAAAAAACAAAAAACTTTCTACCTGCAAGGTAAGGGTATAATGTGCTAGTATGCATGAAGCCCTCCAGCGGTGTGCTGTCACCACTGCAGAGGCTTCCATCTTCACACATATTCTTCCAGGTATGCGCTGTGATGACGTCACTGCCACGCATACACACGGGAGCCACAGCATAGAGCTCTGAAGGAACGGCACGGGTGACATCACCAGCTGCCAACAAAACTAATATCTCCTAAGCGGTGCACGTTTAGGAGATATTCATGTAACCTACAGGTAAGCTTTATTATAAGCTTACCTGTAGGCAAGGTAAAAATTAACTTCCAGAGTTTACTACCACTTTAATCAAAGGCAGCCAGCATGGTTATGTCAAGACCATTTGTTGTAGCGTAGATTGCTTCCCAGTATCTTAAATACTTTGATGCAATCGCACCTTTAAAAGTATAAAACAAGTGCACACTCCACCAAACATAATTTCCCGTCCAATGACTTCACACTTTATAAGTACATAAATAGTTAAGATCAAAGAAAATGATACAAGAGGAGTGTAGAATCTTTCTAAACTCCTGCTTGAAAAAGGGGTCATGTATGTCAGACATGAACTCCCAACAATGAACTGCTTGTTTTGTGACTTTTTATTGAGAAGAAAATTAAGGATTTTCTTTTTATTGTCCCTTCTGCCAATACTTTTTTGCTAAAGTATCTGCTCCTCAGTTGCACATTTTGGGTAGGTGAAGTAAAAGAGGGAGCAGCTCAATAAAATTATTAGGTTTTGTGACCAGTATTTTTACCTAGACCGCCCCTTACTAAAGGCAAAGGAGAATGAAATGGAGCTTTTTTTTCTTTTTTTTTTTTAATGTCCATGTAAAATTTTGAGAAGTACCAGTGAAGAACCTCCACCATGTATTGCAGTGTTGTAGCTGGTGCAGAACACCGCACTGCTGCAACATGTAGAGGTTACATTTTCCAGTTCATGTGCAGTATTTGTCCAAATTATGAGCCTATTCATTTTGGAGGTGTCCTGTTCTCACCAGGGCCTTTTTAAAGCCATAGTTAACTTTAAAAAAAACAAACAACCAAAAAACACACCCCCCCAAAAAAACACTTTATCCCCACAAGTCAAAGGCATAATGTGCTAATATGCAATGCATACTAGCACATTATGAAAGACTTGCCTTGCAACTAAGCCCTCCAGCGTTGCGCTGTCACCACTGCAGAGGCTTCCATCTTCACACAGTCTGTCTTTCGGGTTTGCAGGCTGCAGCTGGTTGAATGGCCTGTCTAAATGTACATTCCTGAATCAGTACTGCATGCGCATTCCATTCATAACCCCTGTACTTAAAACTGTTCCTACCAACTACACAAACTGCTTTTCTTTGCATTAGGTATTTATCTTCATAATACATATTATGTTTGTATATGTGCCATTTGCACTGTGTAGGTAATACTGTAAAAAAGATAGCAAGACCTCTCCGT
Organism: Rana muscosa; assembly: GCA_029206835.1. Taxonomy (NCBI): domain Eukaryota; kingdom Metazoa; phylum Chordata; class Amphibia; order Anura; family Ranidae; genus Rana; species Rana muscosa. The sequence continues at coordinate 878,082,404 of CM055122.1, read as the reverse complement.
ATGTACAGGGTGTGTGATGGCGCAGAGTGTGTGGATGGAACTACTGCAGTTTAAATCTAATGATCTTTCATTAGTGGTGTTTCATGAAGTATTAGTAGATCTCATTATACTTTTAAAATTGTGAGCGTAATCCATACAGTAATTGAATGCTGCTGCTTTCGGGAAATATAGACTGCTGTCCCTGGACATAATTAGGTTTATTAAATACAAAGAGAGAATTGCAGTATCTCAAGGCTGCCAATCTCTGATTAATGTAGTTAGGTCAGTGCTTTCTACTTGGTTGCTGTCCTTTTACAGCACTTTGCAAGTTTGTTTTAATCCTTTAGACCCCTTTCACACTGGGGCACTTTGCAGGCGCTATAACGCTAAAAATAGCGCCTGCAAAGTGCCCTGAAACAGCCGCTGCTGTCTCTCCAGTGTGAAAGCTCCGAGGGCTTTCACACTGGAGCGGTGCGCTAGCAGGACGGTAAAAAAAATCCTGCTAGCAGCATCTTTGGAGCAGTGAAGGAGCGGTGTGTATACCGCTCCTCCACCGCTCCTGCCCATTGAAATCAATGAGCACCGCGGCTATACTGCCAGCAAAGCGCCTCTGCAGAGGCGCTTTGCAGTGGTTTTACCCTTTCTCGGCCGCTAGCAGGGGGGGTAAAAGTGCCCCGCTAGCGGCCGAATAGCGCCACGAAATTGACGGTAAAGTGACGCTAAAAATAGCGGCGCTTTACCGTCGACGCACACCCACTGCCCCAGTGTGAAAAAGGGGCCTTATAGCAGTGGTCTTCCAACTGCGGCCGAGGGCTGTATGTGGCCCTCTGGTTGACGTTTTCCAGCCTTTGGGGCACTATTCCTCTCACTGATGCGGGACACTATTCTGCCACCTGACACAAACAATGGGGCACCATTTCTCCCACTGACCACAAAAATGGGGGTACTATATTTCTCCCTATGATACAAATGATGGGGCACTATTCCTCCCCCTAATACCAAATGTGGCGATGCTTACTCCCACTGATGCCAGGAAATTGTCCACAATCGCTGGTCAATGTCCGGTCCTCCTAGAGTCTGAAGGACAATAAACCTGCCCTTTGTTTAGAATGTTTGGAGACCCCTGCTTTATAGGTTAAGTAAATGATGGATGTCAGTACTCAAAACATATATCACTCCAAGTCTGAGTGATACTTAATTCATAGTCAGCATCACCAGTTCAAATTTATGATGCATACATTGAAGAACATTTAACATATATATTGACATAGAAAGGATAAACTGAGTTAACCAAAAAATCTGGATACTAGAAGAGAAGGTGGGAATTTGATCAGTGGTGTTGAACTTAATACCTCTGGGTTCTTTAGTCCAGACTTTCCAAACAAAGGGACAGTTTACTGTCCTTCAGACTTTAGGGGGGCCAGACTGTGGCCATCAGGAGTACAAAATTTCCCAGCATCAGGGGGAGTAACCAATCCCCCATCATTGGTGTCATTGGGAGAAATTGTGCCCCATCATTGGTGTCATTGGGAGGAATTGTGCCTAATCCTTGTTGTCATTGGGCGCCATTGTTGATGTCATTGGGAGAAATTGTGCCCCATGGATAGCATTGGGAGAAATTGTACCTTTCACTTGTGTCAGTAAATAAAATCGTGCTCTGAGGATAACGGCAAGGAAAGGGCCACATCCAGCTCCTGGGCTGCAGTTTGGGGACCACTGCCACTGGTTGAGACCATTGAGTTGAAGATTGCATACTGACAAAATGGTAGGGAAAGTAAGGGGTAAACAGCGCGCTCGCTAGAAAAGCAATACCACGATCATATTGAATATAAAGAAGGTGGTCATTCAATGTCTAGAGGTTAGGTGCTTCAGTTTTGTGTATTGGTCAAAGGCGATTGTGTCGTTTTGGAGAACCATACACCTGGGTGGTGTATCCATATTGACCAAATTGCATAAAAGTTATCTTTCTAGAAAAGCACCAATGTTCAGCCTCCGTAAAAGTATTATATTTATCAACATATTCAAGAATGATTGGCAGATGGGTCTTCTTCATTGGGCTGGGATAAGGCTTTTGGGCAACATTAAGAAGATGTGATACTATACTTTTTCTTACAAACTTTTTGGGGCCAGGACATGCTATGGAGTAGGTCGATATTTTTAAAAATGTCTGTAGAACTAAATATAGGTGTTCGTCTTCATGTGTTTTTGTGTATGTGACCTTGCTTTGAAGTAATATAAACTTTTATGAGATAACCTTCTATTGATGATAGGGGAAAAATGTGTAATCAATTATACACAAAAAAACTGTATTTCTCTTTTCGTCCATGGACGGACACAGCTCCAGAAATCTTGACTGTTGGGTATGTTCCGTCTATTAGGAGAGGACTAGGCAGAAACCTGTTAATATGCATACATGTTTTAAACAGCGTTGAAACAGCCCCGCCCAGGGGGCGGTCCCTCTGGACATAACCCACCTCCCTGCAGCCAGCAGCTTCAGTTTTTTTCTGCCTAGCAGAGGAGAGGATGTGCCTCCCTTCGGGCCCAGTATCCTGAAGAGATTTTTACTTTTATTTTATTTTTTAGAATCTTCTATCAACCCTGGCAGACTTGCCTTTTCAAGGGTGGGAGGCTTTTTGGTGCCTCACTGGACGACATCATTAAGGATGTCACTGGAGGTAAGAGCATGCTTCTCCCTCAGTCCACTAAGGGGAAGGAGCAGCGTCGTAAGCCGGGGCCCTCCTTTCCCATGCAAAAGCGGTATTTTCGTCAGTCAGCACCTGCCGGCAGACCCTCCCATGCGGACAAAGGTCCGGCTGGGGGACAGAAGCGTCCCTGGGTGCGTAAGCCCGCCAAGCCAGCAAGCAAGCCTGCTACTGCATGAAGTTTTGCCCCCGCCCGACTCCAGGGTGGGGGGACGGCTTCGCGGGTTTGCAGCTCGGTGGACCTCCCTGCTCTCCGACCAGTGGGTCTGCGAGGTGGTAACCTCGGGGTACAAGATAGTTTCTTTCTTGTCCACCAAACAGATTTTTTTCCTTCAAGTCTGCCCCTTCTTCCGGCTCGCCGAGCTGCCCTTCAGGGGGCGGTGCGAGACTTGTTGGGGTGCGGGGTGATCATACCCCTACCACCACAGGACAGGTTTCAGGGTTTTTACTCAAATCTGTTTGTGGTCCCAAAGAAGGACGGAGTTCGTCCTGTACTGGACCTGAAGGCCCTCAACACATTTGTAAATGTCCAAAAGTTCCAGATGGAGTCGATTTGTTCGGTTGTGGCTGCGCTCCATCCGGGGGATTTTCTGGCTTCCTGGGATATCAAGGACGCATACTTGCATGTCCCCATCTGCGTCAGGCATCAGAGGTACCTTCGCTTTGCGATCGGCGAAGACCACTATCAATTTGTGGCTCTTCCCTTTAGCCTAGCATCGGCACCAAGAGTTTTCACCAAGGTGCTCGCCCCGATTCTAGCTTTGCTGAGACAGCGCGGCATTGCTATCGTAGGCTACCTGGATGACCTTCTTCTGAGAGCTGCTTCACAGTCAAAGGGGGACGTGTCTATAGTCAGTCAGACCCTCCGGGAGTTCGGGTGGATACTGAACCTCCAGAAGTCGGTGTTGGTACCGACCCAGCGCCTGGAGTACCCGGGGCTGATTCTGGACTCCTCGGAGGCCAGAGTCTTTCTTCCCTCAGAAGTTGCAGACACTCCAGGCGGCAGTCAGGTTGTTGACATCCCGCAAATGGTTGTCACTCCGTTTCTGCATGCGAGTTCTGGGTCTCATGGTAGCCTCCTTCGAGGCAGTACCGTATACCCAATTCCACACTCGGGCCTTGCAGAAGGAGATTCTTTCCAAATGGAAAAAATCTCCGTTGCCTCTGGATCGTCAGATTCAGTTAAGTCACCTTGTCAGGTCATCTGAGTTGGTGGCTGAGATCCCCGGCTCTTCGGTCCGGGAAGTCCTTCCTCCCTTTTCTTTGGACGGTGATCACGACGTACGCCAGCCTGACCGGTTGGGGGGAGTCTGGGGGGTTCAAGCAGCCCAGGGTCGCTGGTCCCCGACCGAATCCCAACTGTCGATCAATGTTCTGGAACTCCGGGCGATCAGGCTGTGCCTCTACAAGTGGTGAAAGTAATTATCTACTCAGGAGGAGCAAGACAAGGGTCGGACTTTGCAGGCAGCACACGAAAATGGAAAAATGCTTTATTGTCACATTAATGTTAAACAGGGATTAAAAACCATACAATGTATATTACAATAGGAGGTCCCTTGAACGTCGACGCGTTTCGCCACAAGGCTTTGTCAGGACGGACAAAATGGGAAGATTTTTTACACACTTGGGACAAATCTCACTGTCTCAGAAGAGGGTCCAGGACAGCGAAATGTTGCTCAGAGGTTGCCAATTCATATGTATAGTATGGTGAAAGCAGATACATGTGTGGTCTGCTAGTCAAAAAAAGGGATATTCCCGCAGGGGTACACTCCACAAGTGGACAAAGCCTGATGCTCAGGGCTAGCAAAGATGATCAGGTATATCCAATAGGGTATGCCCAGTAGGGGTGCGCATCTCCACTGGCCTCACGATTCGATGACGATTATCGGTCAACGATTCGATTCGATTCCACGATGCATCACGATTACAGCGCAAGTGCGCATGGTTTTCATAAAAAAATAATAATTAAGTACTCCATTTTTTTTTATTCTGTTTGAAATTTTGCCCGAAAAGGTGAACTTGGCCTTTAATTTTGCATATAAAATATTTTCCTTTTGTAGAGTTGGTTTATATTGCTGTTAATTTAAAATCTACTAAACATGCTTCACTGTCCCCGTGCCTCACTGTACCCAATGTCTCACTGTGCCCAATGCCTCTCGCTGTGCCCAATGCCTCTCGCTGTGCCCAATGCCTCACTGTGCCCTCACTGTGCCCAATGCCTCACTGTGCCCAATGCCTCACTGTGCCCAATGCCTCTGTGCCCAATGCCTCACTGTGCCCTCACTGTGCCCAATGCCTCACTGTGCCCTCACTGTGCCCAATGCCTCACTGTGCCCTCACTGTGCCCAATGCCTCACTGTGCCCCTCACTGTGCCCAATGCCTCACTGTGCCCCTCACTGTGCCCAATGCCTCACTGTGCCCCTCACTGTGCCCAATGCCTCACTGTGAATAAAGTGAGAGGAGAGGGCGCTGATTAATAATAAATGAAATTAAATAAACTAAAAGGAGCATAAATTAAATAAAATATGAAATCCAAAATAATGTATTGCACCCACATAAATTGATTAGTGCTATATGTGAAAAATGAATTGATAAGTGATCGTACCAATAAAATTAATTGAGCAAGACAATTGATGAACTACAAATAAACCGAATCGTATATAAACTCAAATATTAACCGAATAGTGCATCAAAATTCAAATAAATGAACACAAAAAGTTTCTGAACATAAGAAAATGTCCCATAATAGTAGTGAACACCAAATTTCTCTGCAAATATCTTCAATAAACGTGATGTGTAAAATCCAATAAATCCTTGCAAATTACGGATCCACCTTCACCAAAAACAATAACACCCGATAGTGCTTTAAGTAAGGATGGCAGCTTACTACAGCGTATTGACCCTTTTAACTAAAAAAGAGGTCAAGCGGGCTTTCAGCAAGTTCCAGCTTGCTAGATACCAAGGAAATGATGTCCACTATGTAGGCAGCGATACACACTGGGATTCGAAAAAGCTCCGGTAATATATATTCAGGAGAGGAGAAGCAAACAATAGTGTGATACCATTTATTGCATACAAAAGTATAAAAGCCAAAAACGTGCTTACATTAGTGTGTGCCCCAACCCGGCACTGAGGCTGTAAAGGCGTGGGTAATATCATATGGCAGTCCCGGACCTGTGGATATTGGCGTGCGTTCCACCTCTATGGAACAGACAACCAGCGGGACCGGAAGTGACGTCCGGTCCCGCTGGTTGTCTGTTCCATAGAGGTGGAACGCACGCCAATATCCACAGGTCCGGGACTGCCATTTGATATTACCCACTCCTTTACAGCCTCAGTGCCGGGTCGGGGCACACACTAATGTAAGCACGTTTTTGGCTTTTATACTTTTGTATGCAATAAATGGTATCACACTATTGTTTGCTTCTCCTCTCCTGAATATATATTACCGGAGCTTTTTCGAATCCCAGTGTGTATCGCTGCCTACATAGTGGACATCATTTCCTTGGTATCTAGCAAGCTGGAACTTGCTGAAAGCCCGCTTGACCTCTTTTTTAGTTAAAAGGGTCAATACGCTGTGGTAAGCTGCCATCCTTACTTAAAGCACTATCAGGTGTTATTGTTTTTGGTGAAGGTGGATCCGTAATTTGCAAGGATTTATTGGATTTTACACATCACGTTTATTAAAGATATTTGCAGAGAAATTTGGTGTTCACTACTATTATGGGACATTTTCTTATGTTCAGAAACTTTTTGTGTTCATTTATTTGAATTTTGATGCACTATTCGGTTAATATTTGAGTTTATATACGATTCGGTTTATTTGTAGTTCATCAATTGTCTTGCTCAATTAATTTTATTGGTACGATCACTTATCAATTCATTTTTCACATATAGCACTAATCAATTTATGTGGGTGCAATACATTATTTTGGATTTCATATTTTATTTAATTTATGCTCCTTTTAGTTTATTTAATTTCATTTATTATTAATCAGCGCCCTCTCCTCTCACTTTATTCACTATTGATTTCAGCTTTCACTGAACTTGGAGGTGCAGCTTTCTCATAGCAATAATTTTAATTTTGGCGCAGGTTTTATTTATAACAATGCCTCACTGTGCCTCTCACTATGCCCAATGCCTCACTGTGCCTCTCACTGTGCCCCATGCCTCTCACTGTGCCCAATGCCTCTCTGTGCCCGTGCTTCAATGCCCCTACCTGACCGGCGGTGTCCCAGCGGCCATTCCACAGTATTCAAAAGCCGCGCCTACCGTATCCTCGTCGTCTGTTATAGGAGGAACACTGAATTTCCCAGCATTCAGTGTTCCGCCTATCACGGACATCCTCTCATCCTCATAACACAGACAAGGATGAGAGGATGTCCGTGATAGGGGGAACACTGCCTGCTGGGAAATTGAGTGTTCCGCCTATCACAGGCAACGAGGACTCGGGAGGCGCGGCTTTTGAAAACTGCAATGGCCGCCGTCTGTCTGCATGACACGCTGTTCAGATAGGCAGACGGCGGCTTGCAGTTTGTTAGTGTTACATTACATCTACTCGCGGCGGCTGCAGCGAGTAGATGTAATGTGGGGTAAACATCGATTATTAGGGTCGCCTGCATCGATGCCGCATCGGGGACACCCGAATCGCGATGCACTGATGCGGCGATTAAATTCGGCACCCCTAATGCCCAGACGGGGGTATGAAACGTCCTAGTATAGAGAGAGGGAGAACTTCATATTCGCCGCAGAGTCCCAGCATAAATACTTGCAATGAGAGTGCAGATAGCACAGCCAGTACAGTGATGAGTATATCACTGTTCAAATCTAGCTACTGGATGTCAGACCACAATACCCCCGGGAGTCAGCCTCGCGGGGGTATTGTGTTCTGACGTCCAGTAGCTAGATATGGCTACTATGACCACAAATTGGTTATCACTACATAATCAGTAATTACTTATTTCCTATTGCCTAAACTGCTATAGATACATTTGAATGCTGCTCTTCAAGATGTATTAGCTTTAAACACCCAGAGAACAATCAAGGCTAATTGCAGTTTCAGTTAAAATCCTTTAGGGTCAATGATTTCCGGCTGCAAACAACTAGAACATGAGATTCTGCATTATCCTAAAAAAGAAATCAGCACTTTTGCGTCACTGTGGCCTTCTACTTTCTGTTAAAGTGAACTAAACACTCTTCTCCTTTATAGCCAAGGAAGCTTCCATTGTAGCTTCTGTTTGATTTACAATTGCTATGGTGCTGCATGTGATATTTAACGACACCAGCCAAGTCGTCTTTTTTTTTTTTTTTGTTTTTTGATGGCACATCGGGACCAGTAGTGTATTTAGGTTTTGTGCTGCCCTAGGCCTGACTAAACTCGTGACCCCCCCCCCCAATTTAAATATGACCCACTCATTCCTGTCAAGGCCACAACCCTTTCTGTTTAAGACCCACCCTGAAATTTTCGAGTTGGGACACTAGTTCTGAGGGCCTGTGGGGGGGGGGGGCAATGGATTCCCTTAATCTGCATAGATTTCCTCTTACTTCCTGTTTGGCTTTTGGGCAGGAAATGAAGGGAAATCTCTGCAATGGGACAGGGATGGTAAAAAAATATTGACAGGGGCTATAATCCTCCCTTACTCTATCCAAAATGGGAAAAAAAAAGTGTTGCCTATAGTTCTACTTTAAGCACAAATTTCGGATAATTTTATGGAGAGGACCAAGAGGATATAACCATGCCAATGGTGCAGCAGAAAACATATAGCATAGTGAGGAAGGTTTGTGGTCCGGGATGATAGGACAGTCAAAATTAGAAGCAGCACCCCCCCACCCCCACAGTTGCAAAATGCCGGCCGCCCACATACCTGAAGCAGTGCGTCCGCTTTATGGGGACGCTAGACTAATTTGCCTTTCAGCCCAGTCCGCCCCATAAGACTGGCGCTACACTAACAGTGTAGTGAAAGCCGGCGGGGTCTCTTTTTGTGCTGCCCCCCTGCAAAGTGCTGCCCTAGGCCTGGGCCTTGTTGGCCTAGGCCAGGATACAGCGTTGATCAGGACAGGATTAGAATCTGTCTGGTTTTAAAGGGGTTGTAAAGGTTTATGTTTTTTTCCCTTAATGCATAGGATGAAAAAACATTTGATTGCCAGACCCCCCTGTTTTACTTACCTGAGCCCTGGAAAGTTCAGCGTTGTGAACACGCTCTTCCTTTGCTCAGTCTTCTCGGCTCTTCATTGGATAGATTGATAGCAGCGCGGCTATTGGCTTGCGCTGCTGTCAATGAACTCCAATGACGCGAGGGCCCGGGGGCAGGGCCGAGTCCTGCAGTCAGTGGCTATGGACGCCGAATACAGGACTCGGGAGCGCGCCCGCAAGGTAAGCTCCTTGGGAGAGTGCTTCCCGGAGGGGGTTATCAGAAGCGTGGAGGAGCCGAGACAGCCGCTGAGGGCCCCAGAAGACGAGGATCGGGGCCACTCTGTGCAAAACGAGCTGCACAGTGAAGGTAAGTATGACATGTTTTTATTTTATTTTTTAAGTATTCGTAGCTTTAGTATCACTTTAAATCCAGTCCTTATCCTTGCTGAAGAGAGATTTATTTACCTTTTTAGTATTGGTTCTGCTCTACATTTTTTCCAATGCAAATGCAAAAAGTGATCGGGAATCCAACATTTTTGAGTTGTCATAGGAACAAGATGTGAGGGAAAATATTTCAATTAGTGGTGAACCGAAATGAAAATTTTGGTACCGAAAATTCAGGATTCACTTGGCTGAAACCGAAATTGATAGTTTTAAAAATATATATATATATATATATATATTTTTAAATAATTGTATTCGACTTTTTATTTATTATCAATAATTTAAATGAATATGAATGTATTGTCCGCCATTATAGCCACCTTTTTTGAAGCAGTGTTAAAAATCCTGCTTGCTGCATTTTTGGTGCATACTTGGCAAACCGCACCAAAAACGCACCTCCCCGGGGGCGTGTCCGGATGTAGAGCAAGGAAGACGTGTTGCTGAGGAGCTCCATACATCCTGACCTAATCTGCTGCCATCCTGCCTTCCCACTGCCCGGGTGAGCCCTCAAACTTACCTTGCGGGTCCCTGAAGGTCCGCTGCCTCGGCCACATCCTGTAGTTTTGGCCCTGGTCACCCGATCGGGCCGTTACCGGGACTTGCGACTGGCTCTGTACTCCCGGGTCCCGCCGCCATCTTGCGGCCTGCTGTCCTTCTCGGAGCCTCTGGGCTCGATTGCCGTGGTTCGTGGGGCTGGAGGTGCCTCATCTACGCACACCGAGGGCACCAGTGGTGGGGAAGGTGATCCGGACCGGCGCTGCGACCGCCTGGGGGCCTCGGGAGGTTGATTGCCCGGGCCTGCGGCCTACACACATCTTGCGGCCTACCGCGATTCCGGAAGCCTCCGTCCTCAATTTCTGAGTGCCGCGGGACACGCGGCGGACGGGCACGTCCTCCTGAGCCACCATCCGAGCGGGGGGGGGGGGTCGGCAATGCATCTGACGACTTTCGGAGGGCTGCTCCTACGCATCCACGCCTGCAGCCATCTTTCGGCCTCCTGACCGGCCTCATCCATCGGACGCAGGTACGCCTCCCCTCCTCCTGGGATCCTTTGGGCGATTGACTGCCTCACAATACTGCGGGGGGGGCTCCCCCACTCCTGCACCTCTCCACCCTGTCTCTGCTGTGCCCCCCCCCGTCCTCCCCTTTGGACTGGGCCCCTCTGCCCGCGAACCCCCCTCCCCCCTGAACTTTCCCTAATTTTGGGGTAAGGCTTGGATGGGCCGCCCTAGGACCCGCTACTCCACAAATAAGGGCCCGAAGGCTCCTCACATACCCCCGTCAGCAGTTTTCGTCTCCACGGCGATCCTCGGCTGGGATGGCGGCCAATACGCAGATGGCTGCGGAGTCGGGGGTGGCAGCGCCACCCACGGGAGTGGAGATCCTGGCAGCCATCACATCCTGTAAGGAAACTCTGACATCTAAGATTGATTTTTTGACAGTGGATGTCGGTCTTCTCCGTCAAGATATGGATAAATTTCGCTCTCGCATCGCAGAGGTGGAGGACAGGGTCTCTGTGGTGGAGGATACGGTCCGGTCAGACTCCAGGGAGATACGGGCCCTCCAAATTCAAGTGAAAGCGCTGCAGGAGCGCGCGATAGACACCGAGAACCGCCTCAGGCGGAACAACATCCGTATAATTGGACTGCCCGAGAGGGCCGAGGGCCCTAGGCCTGCTGAATTTACTGAGCAATTACTGACCACCCTGTTTAACCTGGGTGCCCCGGCATCTACCTTTGTGGTTGAAAGAGCCCACAGGGTTCCACCGCTCCCTCCGAGACCTGGGGCCCCTCCACGCCCCTTCCTGCTACGAATGCTGAACTACCGGGACCGCATTCTTGCGGCGGCACGAGCCATGCCTTACATTAAGTATGAGAATACCAGACTACTTTTTCTTCCCAGACTTCTCTCAGGAGGTGCAACAACGTCGCAAGTCCTTCACTGATGTGAGACGCCGGCTCCGGGAGAAGGGAATACGCTTTGGCCTGTTGTATCCCATGGAAAAATATACAAAGAATTTCTGCGCTACTAAACAAAACACACAAGCAGCTGCACAACCAAAGGACAAAGGTGAAAAGCAGAACAAAAAACAAAAAATGCAGCGCTGAACAAAAGTGAAAATAGAAAACACCCAGTGTGATAAAAAATAATGTCCAATTAAGTGACAAAATTCATGTAAATGGTGAAAAAAGTCTCTAATAAATAAAGCGATTCTTGAACAGATGTGTATGAAATCTGCAATCTTGGAAAAGAAGTGTAGATAACCACCACCAATATATGGAAGGCTTACCGGAACAAGTGAACCCAAACAAACATGCGTTTGAAGGGTCACATCAGGCTTTTAGATGTATGTCTCCTCCTGCGCTGATCCTATGCAGGTAAATCCTCAGGACAATGCTCTCGGCAATGGTAATGGAGGTGAATGGAAAAAAGGCTCAAATGGTGGTAAACCAGAATGCCGATCAGATAAATATATGGGAGAAAAGAGAAGGGCACATGGCATAATATCGTCTAAAAATCAAACTTTAATGTAGGCAAATACACTTACATCAAGATGGTTTAAACAAACGCTTGTACAACAGTGGCAGCAGTGGAATCTCCCGACGCGTTTCGCAAAAAGGATTGCATCATCTGGGGTGAATATCCACTGCTGCTTCCACAACATTTATAGAAAATATGACCCCAAGGAGAAAAACCTCACCTGGGAGTTCAATCAGTCAGCATCCACTTCCTGTGTGGTCCAAATGGCGCATGGGCGTGCGTTTCAAGCCTCCATATGGAAAAGGAGTAATCAAGCTCCATGATAGGTCCTCAGAGTGGAGGAGTGGCATATACCCATTCGCGGCATGGATTGGATATCCACATAAGCAGAGACCGCCCCATGTATAAAAACCAATGGTAAACACGTGACTCGCGTGTCATAACTTGAAGGGATTGGGAGTTAGCGTGTCAAAAGGTGACACACTGTCCCAAATGGGCATTCGCAACGGAACGTGACTCACATCACGTCACGTTACATGGAACGCAGCGCAGCCAATTGCCATCAACCCCGTACCGCAAAGCGTTCCACGCCTGCGGGACAGGGACGCATCAAAGCACTTCCTGCCCAGACCGACGCGATACCGCACTCGCGGTAACGTGATGTGCAAACACGTGACCTACGTCACGTGACTGCATTAGGGATGACGCGACGCATGCCCATGTGACCAACAGTCACATGACCGCATCGAACACGGAATGCGGAAGAAAACGTTCTCCGCACTGCCCGACAGTAAACAAATAGGGGAAAACATTAGGATAAACCAAACCCGTGTGGGTGCAGGACTAATGTACTCCCTAATGTGGGATGTTCAAAAGCCTGTTGTGCTCCGACGGGGTAACCAATCCCGCAAGGACACATCTGCGGACCCTACTGAAAGATGGAGCTTAATCCAAACAACACAAGGATCCGCAGATTCAGGCTTCAAAAAGTATACCAAAAGGGACCAGAAATATAAAGCATACATAATATAGGACTCTATAGATCATATTATTAATAAGAATCCTTAATTTATTTAAAAACAAAACTTATTAAAATGGAAACTTCAGAGATCATGCAGATAAATTATAAATCTGCATTAGTCCCCAAAGACACAGGTCTCCAAAAAATATTTTTCCGTGTATAGATGAAAAAGGTGTACATATATTACAGAAAGGGGGGGATGGGTGTTAAATTAACACTCATGAGTGAGTATGAACCTGAGATAATAATAGCACAGACTGGAACCCCACATGCATGGATGCTCAAAAATTGAACCCCCACATATCCAACCACCCCAATATACATTACAAACAGTAAATGCATCAAATAAAGATACATATGTCTCACATATACACAATGTGAAATATGGAATAGACCTGATCTGATATAAATAAAATGGAGAACTAAAAAATATGTAAATGAGAATAAAATTGTAATAAATTAAAACAAGAAAGAGAACACATGTCACACATGTAAAAAGGATTTATATCCCATTCAACGTTCAATCCCAGTGGCCTATGAGTTTGTAATTCATGAATCCAGAAAGTTTCTAATTGAGAAACTCCTCTGGTTTTAGGACCGCCCCTCCATGGGGGAACGTAATGGTCAATGATAAGAAATTGAGTGCCAATCGGAAAATATTTCAGCACCGAATGATTGCATCATGGTCACGGCGGATGTCGCCTCCCTATATACGTGCATTCCGCACGACAGGGGATTTCAGGCTGTTAAATACTTCCTTGATAAGGAGGAAACGTTGGCTTCATTCCAACGTGACTTCATCATGGAATTACTTGAGTTCGCCACCAAAAGTAGTTATTTTTGGTTTAATGATAATTTTTACCTCCAACAGCGAGGGGTTGCCATGGGGGCCAAATACGCCCCCAGTCTCGCTAATCTCTTCATGGCCAAGTGGGAGGAGGATGTCGTCTATGCCCATGACACCACATCAGTGGTGTTGTGGGCCAGGTACATAGACGACATCCTCCTCCTCTGGGATGGCGACATGACATCATTGAAGGTTTTTATGGACCATCTGAACCTTAACGACAGGGGCATATCACTCTCTTACGTGGCAAGCCCCGATAAGATCCAATTTTTAGATCTTGAGATCAGCATCATTAACAACCAATTTCGATTTCAAACCTTTTTCAAAAAGACCGATCGGAACGGCTTCATCCCTAATGATAGTTGCCACCATCGGTCTTGGCTGAATTCGGTTCCACGCAGCCAATTTCTAAGACTGCGTCGGAACTGTACGGATACTGAGACGTTCAAGATCCAGGCGGAGGTCCTTAAACAGAGATTCCTAGATAAGGGCTATGATGCCATCAATATTGAGAGAGATCTTAAGAACACTCTGGATGTTGACAGAAGTTCTCTGTTGGAAGTTAGGCCCAAACGAGAACAAAATGATAATTTCAGGTGGGCCATGCTCACATCCTTTTCTATCCAACATAAACAGGTGAGGGCTATTATGGCCAAACATTGGGACATCTTAAGGAATGATAGTGTTTTAGGCACAGTACTGCCTGTACAGGCCAAGGTAGTCTTTAGAGGTGCACCTACGCTCCAGAGTAGGATAGCCCCCAACATTATCAATCCCCCCGTACGCCCCTCTTTTTTTCATCAACTTATAGGATACCATCCATGCAAAAGGTGCAGTGTTTGTAAATTCAACACTGCTGGGAGAAGTAAAACTTTAGAATTTAGATCCACTGTTACAGGTAAAACTTACCCCATTAAACAATTTTGCACTTGTGCCACTACACATGTCGTATACCTTATTACATGTTGTTGCGGCAAACAGTATGTAGGCCGCACCATCCGCGCCTTCTCTGTTAGGGTGGGTGAGCACATCTCCCTTATTTTGGGGGGTGATACTCACCACACCGTACCCAGACATTTTAGGTTGTGCCATAATAGGAATCCGATTGGCACTCAATTTCTTATCATTGACCATTACGTTCCCCCATGGAGGGGCGGTCCTAAAACCAGAGGAGTTTCTCAATTAGAAACTTTCTGGATTTATGAATTACAAACTCATAGGCCACTGGGATTGAACGCTGAATGGGATATAAATTCCTTCATTAACAAGTCTTAGATTGTGGGTCCTTTTTACATGTGTGACATGTGTTCTCTTTCTTGTTTTAATTTATTACAATTTTATTCTCATTTACATATTTTTTAGTTCTCCATTTTATTTATATCAGATCAGGTCTATTCCATATTTCACATTGTGTATATGTGAGACATATGTATCTTTATTTGATGCATTTACTGTTTGTAATGTATATTGGGGTGGTTGGATATGTGGGGGTTCAATTTTTGAGCATCCATGCATGTGGGGTTCCAGTCTGTGCTATTATTATCTCAGGTTCATACTCACTCATGAGTGTTAATTTAACACCCATCCCCCCCTTTCTGTAATATATGTACACCTTTTTCATCTATACACGGAAAAATATTTTTTGGAGACCTGTGTCTTTGGGGACTAATGCAGATTTATAATTTATCTGCATGATCTCTGAAGTTTCCATTTTAATAAGTTTTGTTTTTAAATAAATTAAGGATTCTTATTAATAATATGATCTATAGAGTCCTATATTATGTATGCTTTATATTTCTGGTCCCTTTTGGTATACTTTTTGAAGCCTGAATCTGCGGATCCTTGTGTTGTTTGGATTAAGCTCCATCTTTCAGTAGGGTCCGCAGATGTGTCCTTGCGGGATTGGTTACCCCGTCGGAGCACAACAGGCTTTTGAACATCCCACATTAGGGAGTACATTAGTCCTGCACCCACACGGGTTTGGTTTATCCTAATGTTTTCCCCTATTTGTTTACTGTCGGGCAGTGCGGAGAACGTTTTCTTCCGTGTTCGATGCGGTCATGTGACTGTTGGTCACATGGGCATGCGTCCCGTCATCCCTAATGCAGTCACGTGACGTAGGTCACGTGTTTGCACATCACGTTACCGCGAGTGCGGTATCGCGTCGGTCTGGAAAGGAAGTGCTTTGATGCGTCCCTGTCCCGCAGGCGTGGAACGCTTTGCGGTACGGGGTTGATGGCAATTGGCTGCGCTGCGTTCCATGTGACGTGACGTGATGTGAGTCACGTTCCGTTGCGAATGCCCATTTGGGACAGTGTGTCACCTTTTGACACGCTAACTCCCAATCCCTCCAAGTTATGACACGCGAGTCACGTGTTTACCATTGGTTTTTATACATGGGGCGGTCTCTGCTTATGTGGATATCCAATCCATGCCGCGAATGGGTATATGCCACTCCTCCACTCTGAGGACCTATCATGGAGCTTGATTACTCCTTTTCCATATGGAGGCTTGAAACGCACGCCCATGCGCCATTTTGGACCACACAGGAAGTGGATGCTGACTGATTGAACTCCCAGGTGAGGTTTTTCTCCTTGGGGTCATATTTTCTATAAATGTTGTGGAAGCAGCAGTGGATATTCACCCCAGATGATGCAATCCTTTTTGCGAAACGCGTCGGGAGATTCCACTGCTGCCACTGTTGTACAAGCGTTTGTTTAAACCATCTTGATGTAAGTGTATTTGCCTACATTAAAGTTTGATTTTTAGACGATATTATGCCATGTGCCCTTCTCTTTTCTCCCATATATTTATCTGATCGGCATTCTGGTTTACCACCATTTGAACCTTTTTTCCATTCACCTCCATTACCATTGCCGAGAGCATTGTCCTGAGGATTTACCTGCATAGGATCAGCGCAGGAGGAGACATACATCTAAAAGCCTGATGTGACCCTTCAAACGCATGTTTGTTTGGGTTCACTTGTTCCGGTAAGCCTTCCATATATTGGTGGTGGTTATCTACACTTCTTTTCCAAGATTGCAGATTTCATACACATCTGTTCAAGAATCGCTTTATTTATTAGAGACTTTTTTCACCATTTACATGAATTTTGTCACTTAATTGGACATTATTTTTTATCACACTGGGTGTTTTCTATTTTCACTTTTGTTCAGCGCTGCATTTTTTGTTTTTTGGCCTGTTGTATCCCAGCAGACTGCGAGTCACTGACGGTAGCAACACTCATTTCTTTGATACCCCGGAGGCGGCAGCGGCGTGGCTAGACGCCCGTTAACCTTAGACAGCCGAGGACCAACGGTGGAGTTCACCCGGCAGGGAACAGAAATGCTTCAACTATCCCATCAATGAACATCTTTCCTGTCTTCTGATGAATCCCAGCACTGCCCCCTTCTATGCCCCTAATCCTGCTTATCCCTGCTGGCTTTCACCTTTGTTCCATCTACATAAATGTTCACTTCGGCTGATTGAACTTCCACTCACTCCTGCCTAAGGAGCTCCAATGGCAACTAACGAACTGCCTCGCTCATGAACCAAGGTGATTCAAGTTGTTCCCCTTTCCACACCTTGGACTTCCACTCAGAGTTGAGGCGGACTTCCCCGGAAACTTCTCCCTCACCTCCGGTCCTACAGGCCGACTTCTTAGGGTCGCAGAGACCTAAAGATTACATGTTTTTCTCAGTTAAGGGACAAAACCCTGCATCAGTTTTTATGGCTCTTGGGCCCCCTTTTTTTTGGCCCTTGACGCTAGGTTTGTATGGTGTTTGGGTAGGGTGTTTTATGTTATGGGGAGAAGGGTTCAATTGTTATGAAGGTCCAGATAATTACTGTATTGCTCAATTACCTTATGGGTCTCTGACCCTATTGAATAGGTGTGCCACTACTGTGTTTACTTATATGTGTTGGGTTGATGGTCTCATCCTGCTTCTATTTCCCCCTGGTGTTCCTTGATGGCTCCTCCGGATGCTGAGCTCCTGACCGTTCTGTCGTGGAATGTTCGGGGGCTCAACTCGAAGTTTAAGAGGTCACTCTTATTCCAATATTTGAAAATACATAATCCCCACATAGTGCTACTGCAGGAGACACATTTAACCAGCAGCAAGGTTCTGGCTCTGAAGAAGCCCTGGGTACAGAGGGCGTTTCATGCGACCTACTCTTCATATTCTCGTGGGGTGTCTATCCTGATTAGCAAACGTGTACCGTGTGTGATACACAATGTTCATCTGGACCCCCAGGGAAAATTTGTTATGGTAGTTCTGAGTGTATATACCCAAAAGTATGTCATAGTGAATGTCTATTTGCCTCCCCCTGGTCAGGTGCAGGCTCTGTACACTCTCTATGAGAGGCTGGCTCCGCATTGCCCAGCGCAGGTTCTGTTCATGGGAGATTTTAATGCTACGCTGTCCCGTGACCTGGACAGGCCTTCCCCCCAATCCAATTTTAACTCTGATCTCGGAACGTGGGCTCAGGCCACGGAGTTCCAGGAGGCATGGAGGTGGCTTCATCCCCAAGATAGAACGTACTCTTGTTTATCGGCCACATTTAGAACCTCCTCCCGCATTGATCTAGCTTTTGCTAATTCCACCATGCTGGCTAACGTTCAGGAGGCATGTTATCTCCCCTCTGGCCTCTCTGATCATCACCCCCTTAAATTGACCATTAGGACCACCAGGTCGCGGAACAATGCCCTTTGGAGGTTGCAACCCCATTGGATCAACAACGAGGCTGTCCACGACAGAGTTCATTCCCCCCTGGGGGAGTATTGGGCGCACAATGCGGGGTCGGCTTCTCTGGAGATGACCTGGGACGCCTCCAAGGCTCACAGCAGGGGTCAGTATATCTCGGCTGTGGCAGCGGTAAAGGCGGAACTGGGAGACGGGGTATCTGACCTGCAGCGTAGGGTGGAGGAGGCGTTGAATCAGTATTCAGCCTCGCCGACGGTTTCCAATTTTGAACACCTGTCATCGCTTAGGCGAGAACTACATCTCTATGTTACAGATGCCACTAGTCTTGGTATACAGGGTAGCAGACAGGCATACTTTGAACATGGAGACAAAAATAGCAAACTGCTGGCGATGCTAGCGCAGCAGGACAGGCCCTCAGCGGTTATATCGGAGATCCTCACGGCAGATGGCGCTTTAGCCACCTCTCAGGAGGATATTCTGTCTGCATTCAACACTTTCTACACTTCTCTTTATGTCTCTTCACTTCCTGACGGGTTTGATCCTGCGCCTATAATCTCCCTGCTGGACACATTGGCCCTGGGGTGGCTCTCTGACACGGAGAGGCAGCTCCTTGTCTCGGAGATCACCCCAGAAGAGGTCACACTGGCCATTAAATCTTTTCCGGCAGGTAAAACCCCAGGGCCGGACGGCCTGCCCATTGAGTACTATAGGGCCCACGCAGAATTGCTCGCCCCCAAACTAGCTCAGATGTTTCAAGCTTGCTTGAATCAAGACTCCTTGCCGCTCTCTATGAGAGAAGCCCATGTGGTTCTAATTCCTAAGCCTAATAGAGACCCTAAGTTCTGCGCCTCATACAGGCCAATTGCACTTCTCAACTGTGACCTTAAAATTTTGACCAAGTTACTGGCCACTAGACTCAACGTAGTGATAAAGTCCCTGATTGACCCCGACCAAACGGGCTTCATGCCCGGTTGATCTACAGACATTAACATACGCAGATTATTCACTAATATTCATGCTTCCCATACTAACCAGGGTACTAGAACCATTGCCACCTTGGATATAGAGAAGACATTCGACACAGTGGAATGGGTCTATCTGTGGGAGGTGCTTAGACGAATGGGGTTCCCGTTAAAATTTATAGGCTGGATACGCACACTTTACACTGGTCCTACGGCACGCATTAAGCTGAGTGTCTCCTTGTCTCCTCCGTTCCCCCTGCAGAGGGGCACCAGACAGGGATGCCCTCTCTCCCCGGCTCTATTCGCCCTGGCCGTGGAGCCTATTGCTGAGGCCCTTAGGAGCTCGGCCGAGGTCCGTGGTCTTCGGGTGGGCTGGCTGGAGGAGAGAGTGGCTCTATACGCGGACGATATGCTCCTGTTCCTGAATGACGCTGGTGACTCTCTGCGGGGCGCACTTGGTATCATGGATGCCTTCGCCGCCTTCACGGGGCTGAGGGTGAACTGGCACAAGTCGCAATTGTTCCCAGTGGATGTGGGGGCCCGGTCCTCCTCGCCCTCCTCTCTCCCGCTTCAGTGGGTTGAGCAGTTCACCTACTTGGGAATTGTTATCTCAAGGGAGACTGGGGATTTTGTGCGGCTCAATCTCGACCCTGTCCTGGTGACCATTAAAGCCAAACTTAAGGCGTGGAGTAACCTCCCCCTTTCTCTCATCGGGCGTATTAACCTGATTAAAATGAAAGTCCTTCCTAAACTCACGTATATTTTTCGGAACTCCCCTCACTGGCTGACTAAAGTCTTCTTTAATTCCCTCAGGCAACTCTTCCTCCTTTATTTGGGGGGGCAGGCCACCTAGATTCAAATATTCCACCTTGACCAGGCCTGTGGACAGTGGCGGCTTGGCTCTCCCTGATTGTTACAAGTATTATTTGGCCACTCAGCTTGTGACCGCCCACTGGTGGCTGAGACCGGACCTGACCAACTCCGTGACGGTGCTGGAGGCAGCCATAGTGGGGTCCCTGGAGGCACTGGAGGGACTGCTATTCAGGGGGCCTAAAACGCCTCACAATCTCACCCCTTCCATGCGTACCACTATGCGGGCATGGAGGGCGGGTGAGGCATTAAGGGCACCCCAGCCGAACTCTTGGTCTCCTCACACCCCCCTGTGGCTGAATCCCAACCTATCACAATTCCACACTATCCCCGATCCGCAGGCCTGGGCCAAGTATAAAATACTGACCCTCAAACATATCATCACCAACGGAGATCTCACTCCCTTTCACACTTTATGTGCTAAATTCAACGTACCTGACCGAGCCCACTTTAGATATCTCCAAATTGCACATGACTTCAGGTGCCAATTTTTGGGCAGGCCAGTTGAACTGGCATGCTCAGAGTTGGAATCTACTATCCGGGTGAAGGACCTGGAGAAACCCGCGTCTCAGATTTATGGATCCCTGCTGGTTGCTGCTATACCCGAGCTGTCTTCCCTCCGCAGGAAATGGGTGGAGGACATACCGGGGCTGGACGCGGACGACTGGAGGGAGGTTTGGGATTATCCCTTCTCCCCTCTGATCTCAGCAAGGGACAAATTAGTCCAATATAAAATTGTGCACAGGGCTCACTACACGCCTCACAGGCTGCACCAGATGTCACCGGAGCATTCTCCGGAGTGCTGGCACTGCTCGTACCGGCCAGGGGGTTTCTTCCATATTTTCTGGGCTTGCCCAGCAATTGTAAGGTATTGGAGTGAAGTGCTACGGGTGATCAATAAGGCCACCGGGACTTGCGTCCCATGTGAGCCCATACACTGTTTGCTAGGACTGGTTGACCAACTGCCAATACTCAGAGCCAGAAAAACACTCATATCCCTACTGTTGTACTATGCGCGCAAAGCCATTACAATGAATTGGAAACAATCGTCTCCCCCCTCTGTTAAATTTTGGAAAAACTTAGTTAATGCCAGTTTGCCCCTGTATAGAGCCACATACTTGTCTAGAGGTTGTCCGCACAAATTTGAAAAGGTGTGGAACTGTTGGCTAGATGACAGAAGCACGGCAAGTGATACAGTGACCACTGTCTAGACTTCTATGGTATCATTGGAATATCGATCTATTAACCCAAATACTGTTTCCAGGCTACCTTCCTCTATCAATACCACTTTGAAGCATGACGTATCTTGAATGAACCCTCTCCCCAAGCTTGGGGTTATAGTATAGACTAAGTTAAGTTTCTATGTTATTTGTCGCCCTGTGGCGGTCTGATGCCGAAACAGGGTAATGGCCCCTGCGTGGGCAGCTGTTGTGCCTAGGTGTGGGCAAAATGTGTGTATGTTCTATAAAACTTCAATAAAAAGATTAAAAAAAAAAAAAAAAAACGCACCTCCCCATTTAAAGCGCCCGTGTTACGTTTTTGAGTCACGGGACCTATGAAAAACACACCGTAGGCAAGGTAAAAGCGCATCAAAATCTCAGTAAAATCCCAGGCGTTTTCGGCAGCAATTATCTGCACTTCATCTTTCGACGCAACCCTAAAAACCCTATTTCTCTTTTCGTCCATGGACGGACACAGCGCCTTAAATCTTGACATGTGGGTTATGTTCCTGTTCATAGGAGAGGACTATGCAGAACATGTTAGTTATCTTAAAACATGTAACTTTAACAGAGTTGAACAGCCCCGCCCAGGGGGCGGTCCCTCCGTACATAACCCTCCACCCTGCAGTCAGCAGCCTCAGTTTTTTTCTGCCTAGCAGAGGAGAAGGACGTGTCTCCCTTTTGGGCTGAGAGTCCTGAAGAATTTTTATTTAAATTTTTTGTGATATCGTCTATCAACTGCCGGCTGGGTGACAGGCTGGATATTATAGATCCTTGTAGTCTTCCCAGTTCCAGCCATCGAGCGTGCCAGTCCTTAGCTTCGCGCTGGTTCTGCCACGACGTACCCCATGGCTCCAGGGGTGGCTGGTGAGCACATGCTCCGGGGTCCACATATGACTGGGCTGCTTGCTGTCTCACTCGCAGTGGACCAGGCCGACAGCTACTCCGTACCATCGGTTGTGGGTCTGTCAGGGACGCGCCAGCATGTCCTCGCAAGGACGGGTAAGTACGGTTCCTCCTGTCTCGACAGCTGGGAATTCCCGGGATTAAGGGTTTCTCCTGTCCTCCCTTTCCCTGCTCTCTGTCGCCCTTTCCCCTCCTGCCCTAGGGCCCGCTGCGACCGGGGGGAACCTGTGGGGGGCTCCGAGTCCCTGTGGGGCGCCGGGGTCTGCTTTCTGTGAGGTGGGTTTGTCTCCTGGGAAGTCTGGTCCACATCCCGGGGCTTGGGCGCCATTTTTTGCGGCGCTTGAGACATTTTTAGTGTGCTTTTTTCTATGTTAAAATTTCAATTGGCAGCAATTTTGCCATGGCTGCGCTGTGGCGCAGGTCGGTATTGCGGGCGGCCATTTTCTTGTGGTTCACGCCCTTTTTATCTGAGGCGTCTGGCAGCCATTTTGGAGTGGGTTTGGCCTCTAGCACTGGCTTTCTGAACGGATAGTTCCTTCTCCTCAGTTTTTTCATCACACGCGCTGCGTATGCAAGGCGGGCATTGGTGCTGAGCGGTCTCCCTCTGGGTGGTGAGTCCCCAGGGTTACCCCCCCCAGTCAGTGCAGCTTGGAGGGTGGATTCTTAAGTGTTTTTCACTTGGTCCCTGAGGACTGTCAGTGGGTGTTTATGGAGTCAGTATGTGACCTTTCTTCTCCTACATTGCCAGAGGCAGCTAATGGTGCCCCTGCACCTGCGGTTTCCATGGATACGTTGAGACAGCCCTGGAATCATTTGTTGCCAGGGTAGAAATGGCGTGCAGGCGTAAGGGGGGTGAAAAAGTGCCCCCGCCATCCTCTGGGGAGTGTTAGTCAGGGCACTTATGAGTGCACTTCTGATGCTGTGCGGGACACTCTCCAGCTGGTAGATGCAGCTGGTACTTCTGCCGAGGAGTCTGTCTCCTTTGGGTCACACAAATCTGACCGCTTTGCGACAGTTTTTCCTTGTGTCACTTTCTTTGATAAGTTCATAGATAAAGGAATGGGAACGGCTGCAGGGGTCCTTTGTGGTCCCCCAGTGCATGGCGGTCCGTTATCCTCCAGGACCCTACTGATAGGAGGTCCAAAGCGGTGTCTGGCTCCAGGTTCACCATGCTGGGGTCAGTGTTGCGACCTAATTGGCTGCAACTTTGGTGTCTCAGACCTTCACTGAATGGAGGGCAGTACAGTGGTGTAGTGGTTATCTCCCTCACCTGGCAGCAAGGGGGTCACTGGTTCGACCCGGGCCGTGTCACCATCTGCCTGGAGTTTGAATGTTCTCCCAGTGTCTGCGTGGGTTTTCTTCCAGGTACTCCGGTTTCCTCCCACACTCCAAAGACATGCGCGCCTTCCGCGCCACAGCAAGAACTAATACATACTCAGTGTGTGTATGTAAAATGATTTCCAGAGCCTCTGTATCTGCGGTGGTACTGCGCCGCCTGATTGGCTGGAATGCTGGTCCGCTAACTAAGCATCCAAGTGAGCTCTGGCAGATTGCCTTTCAGAGGTTTTTTGGTACCTCGCTGGACGACATTATTAAGGATGTCAATGGAGGTAAGAGCACACTTTTCCCGCAGTCCTCTGAGGGGAAGGAGCCGCGCCGTTGGCCGGGGCCCTCCTATTCCGCGCAGAAGCGGTATTTTCGTCAGTCAGGGTCAGCCGGCAGATCCTCCCAGACTGATGAGGCTCCAGCTGGGAGACAGAAGCGTCCCTGGGTGCGTACGCCGAACAAGCCGGCTAACATACCTGCTACCGCATGATATTTTGCCCCCGTCTGACTCAAGGGTGGGGGGCCGGCTTAGCGAGTTTGCAGCTCGGTGGACCTCCCTGCTCTCTGACCAGTGGGTCTGCGAGCTGGTCACTTAGGGGTACAAGATGGTTTCTTCTTGTCCACCATACAGATCTTTCCCTCAAATCTTCCTCTCCTTCCGGCACGTCGGTCTGCTTTGATGGGAACAGTACAAGACTTGCTCTGGTGCGGAGTCATTTTACCTGTGCCCCTGGTGGAAAGGTTTCAGGGATTCTATTTGAATCTGTTGGTAGTCCCAAGGAAGGACAATGTCTGTCCAATCTTGGACCTTAGGGCCCTCCATACCGTGTGATGGTGCGAAGTTCAGGATGAAATCCATTAGTTCGGAGGTTGCTGCGCTCCATCCGGGGGATTTTCTGCCGTCCCTGGACATCAAGGACGCATACTTGCATGTCTCCATTTGCAATAGCCATCAGAGGTTTCTGTGCTTTGCGATTTGGCATAGCGTCAGCACCAAGAGTTTTTAACAAGGTGCTCGCCCCGATCTGGCTTTGCTGAGACAGCGGGGCATTGCTATCGTGGGCTACTTGGACGATCTTCTGAGAGCTGCTTCTGGCTCAGAATTGGAGAAGGACATGTCTATAGCCATTTAGACCCTCTGGGACATTGGTTGGGTACTGTACATACAGAAGTCGGTGTTGGTACCGACTCAGCGTCTGGAGTACCTAGGCTTGATCCTGGACTCCTCAGAGGCGAAGGTCTTCCTTCCTTTGGAGCAGTTGCAGACGCTCCAGTCGGCGGTGGAATTGTTAGCATCCTGCAAATGGTCGACTCTCTGTTTTTTGGATGCGAGTTCTGGGCCTCATGGTGGCCTCCTTCAAGGCAGTTCCATATGCCCAATTCCACACACGAGTATTGCAAGAGGAGATCCTATCCAATTGGAACAGATCTCCATTGTCTCTAGATTCAGGTAAGGCACCTGGTCAAGGCTTCCCTGAGAAGGTGGCTGAGATCCCCGACTCTTCAGTCCGGGAGGTCGTTCCTTCCTTTCCATGGGACTGTGATCATGACGGACGCCAGCCTCACGTTTTGGAGGGAAGTCTGGGGGGTCCAGTCGGCCCAGGGTTGCTGGACTCCGGACGAATCTTGCTTGCCTATCAATGTCCTCGAACTTCGAGAGATCAGACTGTGCCTCTCCAAGTGGTCACAGAGACTTCAAGGGCGTCCGGTCAGAATCCAGTCGGACAACGCCGCGGTGGTGGCTTCTGTCAACCAATCGGGAAGGAACAAGGAGCTCGGCCGCAGCGTCGGTAGTCGCTCACATCCTAAGATGGGACGAAAGGTGCGTGCCGGCTCTATCGGCTGTTTACATCTGGGCGTAGAAAACTGGCAGGTGGACGATCTGAGTCGCCAGATGCTGGACCAAGGGGAATGGTCGTTACACCCAGAGGTGTTTTCAATTACTTTGTCAGAAATGGGGCACACCAGTTGTGGATCTCCTGGCCTCTTGACTCAATCGCAAGGTGTCGAGGTTTGTGGCCAGGTCCAGGGATCCCTGGGCAGACGCGTTGGTGGCTCCATGGGGAATTTATGCCTTTTCTCCAATGAAATGACTTGCTCGTCTGCTCCGCGGAGTGGAGGCCGAGGGGATTCTGGTGATTCTAATCGCCCCAGACTGGTCCCGGCATCCCTGGTACGCCGACCTTGTGAGACTGGTAGCTGACCCTCCCTGGCGACTGTCAATGCGGAAGGACCTTTCTGTCTCAAGGTCCCATACTTCATCCTTCTTTACAGTCGCTGGCTTTAACAGCATGGCGATTGAAAGCCAGATACTAAGGGACCGTGGTCTGTCAGACTCGGTAATCTCCACCATGTTGAGGGCTCGGAAGTCATCTTCCTGGAAGATATACCATCGCACTTGGAAGACCTACATCTCTGTGTGAAGAGATGGATTGGCGCCCGCGGGCATATTCGGTTTCTCGGATCCTGCTGTTCTTACAGTGCTGAGTGGATGAAACTTGCCTTAAGCACTAATAAGGGGCAGATTTCAGCCTTGGCTGTCTTCTTCCAATGGCCCCTGGAGGCTCACTCACTGGTAAGTACGTTTGTGCAGGGGGTCCGACACGTGGTTCCCCCGATTAGACCACCGCTTCCTCCGTGGACTTGACTCTAGTGCTCTCGGTACTTCAGGAACCTCCCTTTGAGAACATCAGAGAGATTCGACTCTTAACGCTTTCTCAGAAAGTTGCCTTTCTAGCCATTACATCGGTCAGAAGGGTTTCTGAATTGGCGGCCTTGTCTTGCAAGTCACCTTACTTGGTCCTCCATAAGGATAAAGCGGAGCTACGCCCGCAACCTTCATTCCTTCCTAAGGTAGTTTCGGCTTTTCACCTAAACGAGAGGACATTGTGCTTTCATCCTTGTGTCCTCGGCCGTCGCATCCCAAGGAGGCTGCGCTACATACCTTGGACGTGGTACGTGCCCTACGGGTGTACCTGTCTGCTACTGCTCCATTCCGGAGATCTGACTCACTGTTCGTGTCGGTGTCTGGTCCACAGAAGAGCCTGGCGGTCTCGTCGGCCACCATTTCTAAGTGGATCAAGCAGACCGTCATCCAGGCCTATGCCCTTAAGGGGCGGGCGCCTCCCTTTCCTGTCCCGGCGCTTTCAACCAGGGCAATTGGTGCCTCCTGGGCTTTCTGACATCAGGCATCTGTCTCACAGGTGTGCAAGGCGGTGACCTGGTCGTCTGTTCACACTTTGTCAAAGTTTTACAAGGTTGATGTGAGTGCATCTTCGGATGCTTCCTTTGGCTGCAAGGTTTTGCAGGCGGCTGTTTGAGGTTGCAACTCCTCCGTTGAGGAGCTCTGTTTGTTTGGGGTGAAGTTAGGTCTTCTTCTGATTGCTGTTCCCACCCCTCGTTTTTTCTGACACTGCTTGGGGACGTCCCACATGTCAAGATTTAAGGAGCTGTGTCTGTCCATGGATGAAAAGAGAAAATAGTATTTTTTTGTACTCACCGTAAAATCCTTTTCTCTGCCGTCCATGGATGGACACCGCACCCACCCCTCCTTTTTTTTTTTTTAGTTTGTACTGCTTTTCTACAAACTGAGGCTGCTGACTGCAGGGTGAAGGGTTATGTACGGAGGGACCGCCCCCTGGGTGGGGCTGTTCAACTCTGTTGGTTACATGTTTTAAGATAACTAACATGTTCTGCCTAGTCCTCTCCTATGAACAGGAACATAACCCACATGTCAAGATTTAAGGAGCTGTGTCCGTCCATAGACGTCAGAGAAAAGGATTTTACGGTGAGTACAAAAAAATCCTATTTTTTGGCCGATAATTTTCGGTGCATCACTGATTCCAATGGGTACACCTGTTCTGGTAGCCCTACCTTGGAAAGATCTCCTGCTTCCTGCTGTGTCTTTGTGAAGGTAAAATAGAAATGCTTCCACCATGTCAGAAAGTGGTAGATAATTGCCACATCCCTGGTATGTAGAAAGAAAGGAAATACCCCCTAATTGGGATTCTAACAACATCACTGATTGATAATAAAGTTTATTGGTACATAAAAAAATGGATCAATCACACGTGTGGTGATCTGTTAAAACCAGGGGGGAAAAAACACATAGTAAGTTCATTCCAACATACAGAAATGTAATATAGATAGTATGTCCAATGACCGAAAAAAAAAAAAAAAAAAAAAACTCTTCGGTACCACCGCGTTTCCGGTTCAAGCCTTTTCGTCAGGGGTATTAGCGATAGCAGAATGTATATTCCAATATTTGTCAACGGGTATATAAGAAAATGGTGCAATTTTGATAAGCTTTGCAAGCCGGAACCACAAGGATCACTGCGGAAGATGGTGTCAATGGAGATATCCTGACACTGCCCCCATAGGCCAAAAACAGTATCTCATGGAGGTCCCTACACTGGTTGGTCACAAATCACAGTGTATATTAGGGGTAAACACAGGGGCGTGTAATGGATATGATGAGTATCATAATATGAGCCTTAGCGCAGCCCTTCTTGGTCCTTAAACATGTGGTCAGCAGAAATATGTGGCTTACACCGCACCCTGTATTCTGCTGTTGTAAGCCCTGTCTGTCAGGACGCCATCCTCCCTGGCAGTGCTGGTGAAGGTAAAATCTCCCTGACAGGACACAGAATTAAAAAAAAAAAAAAAAAAAACCTTACATGGGTCTTAAACTTTGCCTACTCTATCCAAAACTACAAAAAAATTACAAAGGCAGTGTTGACTGTAATATTTTACAGCCTATGTTTTTTTCCTAAAGCTAAAATGTAAGCTTTTTTTTTTCCTGAACAAGCAAGATGCAATGAAAGCTATGATAGACTACTGCCTAATAGGCTGTATTCATGTTATTGCATTCTGTGAAAGATAAAGCCATACTAATGCTTCTGTGAATAAAATGGGCTCTATGAATGGAGTTGGTGGATCTTTTTTATTAATATTTTATTTTTTATTTTTTAAAGCAGCTGCCATCAGCACAAGGGACACTTTGCATTGATAGGTAAAGGATAAGTTCACTTAAATAAATAATGCACTTTTTTGTTTTTGCAGGTAAAGTTTCTTTCTTTTTTTTTTTTCTTTTGCGCCTACAGAGCATAGATTGTGGGTGCAATGTCAGGCTCTTGCAAACACTCAGTACAGCTGTCTGCCCGTACCTCCTGTATATGTTGTGCTGTGTTACAAATTCCTCCTGCAGAGTTCCCAAGAAAATAAATCAAGTATCCATCAGATAGAGTAGGATTGCGATGTAACCATTACAGCAAACATGCAGACATGTTTGCTGTAATGCGATCATGCGATCTGCATTGCAAAACATTTGGTGGAGCACAGGATAGACACACAGGGTCTTTTATGTGATGCAGAAAAATAGTTACACCCAAACACATAAACCCCTCCACCCATCCCCCCCCAAAAAAATATTTTTAGGCGGTCCCTCCCACCCCCACATATACACACATACAAACGCAAGTGCATGCGTCGGGGCACCTACACATGAAAACTTTGATTGCTATACACATGTTGCATATCTCTGCGCGCGCCAGAGTGACGGCAATAATTCTAACACAAGACCTCCTCTGTAACACTAAACCGATACCTATAGGGGGCTTTTGAAGTGTCGCCTATAGAAAATATATGGTACTGAAGTTTGACGCCATTTCACATGCGCACAAAAATTTAAGGTTTGGCATGTTGGGTATCTATTTGCTCACCACGACCTTGTCTCTTATATTGGGTAATTTATTGCTTTTTTTTTGCTCTAAAATTCACTTTAGTGTGTTTTTTCAGAAATTTTGTGTTTCCTAGACCTTTGCAGTAATCTCATTTGACATATAAAAATTGGAACTACTGCTATTTTATTCTCTAGGTTGTCTGCTTTGAGAAATAATAAAGTATTTGGGTTTTGTGTAATTTTCAGGCCTAAATTATTATTTTTTTAAACGTACGCAAAAGGGCTCTGGAAGCAAAAGTACTATCCCTTGTGCTGATTTTTTTTTTGTTTAACTAAACTTAGGCTTTAACCCCAACATACTGAACACCTTGTCCATGCAGGGCTTTCACAAAAAGGTCCGTTATACATTGTTCAGGCCTACGTGGCAAATTGTCAGGCCAAAACACTGTATTCTGAAAGAGTTGCCATCATTAACCCTTTGTAAGCTTACACACTATTCGACAAGGAGTATTATGGGTTGGGGATGGCCTAAAAAGAGACTCGCTTTGCCCATTCAGAAAAAATCCATTTAAAGCCAAAGGAAGCTGCAAAGTAAATTTGGCAGATGTTAAAAACATTTGGCACTTCCCCATTTTGATAATTAACAATATTATGTGAAAATATTGCTTGATATGCCACTTTTAACTAATATCTTGGCTTTGTAAATCAGACCCGTTACGTCCAAATATATTTTTAATTAAGTTTCTTCCACGTGCTATATATGGTTATAGCACATTGAGTTAATGACTTTTCCCTCCATAAACCTTGCAGGCTTCAGAGTCCTCTAATCTTCCACCCTGGAAATTTCAGTGCTGTAAATCCTCTGAGACACAGAATGTAAATGTTTGTTAGCACTCGGCCATTACCGTCAGAGGAGAAATTAATTACATCATTAATGTGACTTCCTGGACAGCGTCTTCCTCTGCCAGCTGATACCCAGTTGAACAAGTTTTGATCCTGAAGGATTATTTTCAGCTCTATCATGACCTTTCAATAAATTTACATTTAGCCAGCGTGTGTTATGGTTTTGGCACCTCCATAGGTTAAGTGCAGGAATGTCATATGTTTAGAGGATAAATCCACTCATAACCCATTTTTGGGCTTTTGGTGCACACTTACAAATTCATTCAAGGGTTTATTTTCCCAATGACTCTGATGGAGAGATGTCTGCATGGTTACATCGCAATCCTAATCTATCTGCTGGATACTTAATTTTTTTTTCTTGGGAACTCTGCAGGAGGAATTTGTAACACCGCACAACATCAAGATGTGTGGTAACAGAGCATGGAACTATGGCAGGCAGCTCACATTCCTGGAGAGATGTAAGAAGCCAAAGTAGGATTCAACATATCCGAATTAATCTACATCAAAGTGTCACTTGTGGGTAGACTGATTCTTCAAACTGAATGTACAAGACTAATGGAATACCCTTTGATTCAGCCCTCCTCCCACAGCGTGCTAAAAAGAATGGCACCACCTTCCTCATTTGAGATGAACTATTTAACAGACTAAAATCTGACCACTAAAA
The DNA here is from genome assembly GCA_029206835.1 of Rana muscosa. Taxonomy (NCBI): domain Eukaryota; kingdom Metazoa; phylum Chordata; class Amphibia; order Anura; family Ranidae; genus Rana; species Rana muscosa. The sequence goes on along the minus strand of CM055122.1, from coordinate 878,051,562 downwards.
TACACTTGTTTCCATGGGCTGAAAATGGTGACAATGTGTAATTACAGATCACAAGTAAATCTGTAGTCCTTCAAAAGAGAGGAACTCTTCCATGTCTATTCACAAATGGGTTCTGAACATATTTCCCAAGGTGTGGACCATGTAGCTTGTGCATGGAACAGCTTAAGGCATTAAATATCAGGCTGGGGCATAGGCACTGGAAAAAGGAAGACCATTACTGGTCGGCCATTTTAAATGCTGGTGTGTGTTCAATGGTTCGGCAGCTATCACACTAATGAGAATGATCTGTGTTCCCATTTGAAAATGGGATCTTCAAGGGTTGGTGTGTGTTGCAGTCTGTATCCAAGGGGACAGTGCTAGCTGGTACTCTCAATACATATATAGCCCAACAATGAAGACTGCTATTCCTAAAGACCTTTCTTTGAATTGTGAACCATGTGGTTACAGGTGACTCTTAGATGTGGCAAAGATGTTGTTGATTTTGGACCATAATTTAGTACATTTTTGAAAACTAATGAAGAGCTCTGCTGGATACGAAACACGGGTTTAGTTTCAGAAAACTACAACTTCTCCATTGGTTTATTATGATGTAGTGATGGCTTAGGCAGTGTAGGTGCCACTGATGATTGATTGATGGAGTAACTCAGACAAGTTATTGTTGTGGTTTTTAATCAGGTAATTTGTATAGCAGCTGCCCTCAAAAACCTCAAACTGATTTAGAATTATTAGCAGGTTATGTAATTATAGATGCAAATAGTACTAAGATTAAAAACTATTGAGATGCCCCAAGCTAGCGAGATACTGGATTGAGGTTGTCCGAACAATTCCCGAGGTAGCCCAGCTCCCTATCCCCTTTACCCCGCTGGTATGCCTGTTGGGGGCAATAGATGAGATGTACCCTAGGGGTATTTATCTTATGGTTTCAAGATTGTTGTATTTAGCCAGGAAGATGGTTGCAAGATTATGTCTGTCTCATGCAGCTCCTACCAAAGCCCAATGGATACAGAATGTCAACACCATCCTCCTCAGAGAGCATCTAGCATATCATCACCGCAATGCTGCTAGGAAGTTTGATCTTATTTGGCAGAACTGGTTGGAATACTTCTGTGATCCCGGCGCAGCTGGTTAGAGATAGACTGCTGCTATTGTAAGCCCTATGAGAATTACCTTAGCTACCTGAGTTTAGGGCATCAGCCATTTGATACATATGTGCATTGAGGAAGGAGTTACCCTAACAAGCCCACTTATAAACTTGCGTAGACTTTCTGGTTCACTCGCCTTATAACTTCTTTGTAGTTGGCGGCGGGGGAAGAGGAAAGGAAAACGCATGTATTTGATATGTTTTATTTCTCTTGTTTTATATGCCGCCATCCTCGATTTATGTATCTCGTTGCAATGTTGTATACACTGATATGACTAATGCACGTAATGTATTCTTGTCTGACGGCAATAAAAATTGTTTTGATAAAAAAAAAAAAAAAAAGATTAAAAACAATTAGATGTGGATATTTCTTAAAGCGGAGGTGCAGCTTGTATTTTTTTTTTTTTTTTTTAACGTCAGCAGCTACTAACCGTGTAGCTGCTGACTTTTAACCACTTCCATACTGGGCACTTATACAACTTCCTGCCCAGACCATTTTTCAGCTTTCTGCGCTGTTGCACTTTGAATGACAATTGCGCGGTTGTGTTACACTGTACCAAAACTAAATTTTTATCATTTTGTTCCCAGAAAAATACGTTTTTCTTTTCAAAATTTTCGGTCTTTTTTAATTTTTTTAGCAGAAAAAAAAAAAAATCGCAGAGGTGATCAAATACCACCAAAAGAAAGCTCTATTTTTTGTTTCAGTTACAAAACTTTGTAAATAAGTAAGTTTTCTCCTTCACTGATGGGGCTGCACTGACGGGCACCGATGGGCACCGATAGGCGGCACTGATAGGTGGCATGGATGGGCACTGATAGGTGGCACGGTACTGTAATGTGTTACTAATGGATGCCAATCAGTGCCAAACAATAATGCCTGCCAATCAGTGATGCCCATTGTGGGCACTGATTGGCATCCCTGGTGGTCTAGGGAGGCATACCTGGTGGTGGGCATCCCTGGTGGTATCCCTGGTGGTCCAGTGTCTCTTGGGATACACACAGTTCCCAGAAGGTAGCGCGCCCCATTCACAAGAAGAGGAAACGGAAGTTCTCAATCCGAGGACAAGGAAGAGGCACAGTAGAAGGCAGATTAGGGGACTTCCGCATAGCAACAGGCATTTCGGGTGAGGTATAATTTTTTTATTTTTTTTTCTATTAATTTAATTTTTTTATTTTTAGGATTTTTAATGTTTTTTTTTTTCTGGGTGGACCTTCACTTTAAGATACACTATAAAAGGGATATTCCAAGTAGGATCAACATTGCTGGAAAAAAAAACTGCATAATATGATGTGCATTGGATAATATATATAAATCTATATATTATAGTGACTTTCAGCAGCGCTGAACATTACTATTGTGCTCTGGCATAAGGTTTGATTGCGAGAAATCACGACTGATGGGGTGAACCCAAGCACTGTTTTTGGATGCCCATTATTCAGTGTGAGCCCATTCTACACACTAAGTGCTTATTCACCAGCTGCATTGATAGGGGCCGGTTCGAGCAGCAGTGAAGGAGCAGCGGCTAATGTAAAAACAAGACTTCAGGCGGTCCCCGGGTTACAAACAAGATGGGTCTGTAGTTGTTCTTAAAGTGAAAGTAAACTTCCATCTTTTGCTTTTACCTATAGGTAAGCCTATAACAAGGCTTGCCTATAGGTAGGGTCGATGCCTCCTAAACGTGGACTGTTTATGATATGTTTAGTGTACCTGCAGCCAGTGGCATCACTGGCGCATGCGCTCTGAAGGAGCGGCCATCCGTGCCATTTCTTCAGGGCCCTGTGCCCATGCGCGGGAGTGAGGTCATCGTGCCTCTGGCCAATCAGAGCCCGAGTCCCCGAACCCGGAAGCAAGACGGGTGAAGATGAGAGCGCCTGCAGCGCTGACATTTTGGTGCTGCAAGAACTTTGTTTTATGCTTTTACATTGCAGGTACAAAAAATTTAAATAAAAATATCCAGCAGTTCACAACCGCTTTTTAAGTTGAATTTTTATGTAAGTTGGAACAGGTACATTTTTAAGTGCAATATTAGCCAAAAAATATGTTTATTTGGATAGTCTAGAGAAGGGTAAATGTTTGTTGTGCTGCCTGTGGCCCTGTTTAGAAGATTTCACCTCACTTTCTGTCTCTGTGACAATTGGATTTTGAACATTTTGTGTTGAGGTGGAAACAAGGATTGGTAATAAAGCTTCAGTGGAGACACCTTTTTCCCATGATAACTCTTAAGCCTCGTACACACGACCGAGTTTCTCGGCAAGAACCAGCAAGAAACTTGCTGGCAGAGCTTTCTTGCCGAGTAAATCGGTCGTGTGTACACGGCGATCATGTTTCTCGTCAAGAAAACCGACAAGATTCTCGACGAGAAAAATAGAGAACCTGCTCTCTTTTTTTCTCGTCGAGATTCTTGTCAGCAGGTTTCTCGATGAGAAAAGTGTGTGTGTGTACACTTACCTGTCCTCCGGGAAGCCCGCGCATGCTCGAAATGACTTCGACGAATGCGCGGTAGCTTCCTAGGCATAGGTAGGGTGTAGCAAGATGGCGGTGACGGCATCGAATGTGACGAGCGCACGCTCGTCGTAGTCGATTACGTCATTGCGTTCGCTCCATTCAAAGAACCGCGGGTTCTTTGAAAGGAGCGTGTGTACACTCGGCCGGGACAAGTTTCTTGTCCAAGAATCTCGTCAAGAAAAACGACGTGTTTTTTCTTGACGAGATTCTCGGCCGTGTATACGAGGCTTGACAGGAGTAAATTTTACTTCCTAGGGTTAGATTAGCTGTCACTTCCTGTTGTCTCCTTCCGTTTTGAAGTATAGATCATTTGTAAGTTGGATGTTTGTAACTCGGGGACTTGCCTGTAAATGGTGCGGTGGGAAAATTATGGTACTATCCATTATGCAAATACCTTTCTAGTTCTCTTGCTTCAAACGTAATTTACCATTTCAAAGTTTTAAACTTTTGGTACACCTATCCTTTGACTTTGTTCATCTTGTAAACTTTTTTCAAACATTTGTATAATTGGTCAGTCTGCCTATAGAAGTCACTAATTTTTCATTTTCCTTTTCAGCTCCAAAAAGCATGATGGAATTTGTTTTATGGTCATTCCAATCTATGTTTTAACTAGTATCTGTTTATTTAACTCAACCTTCCTTAAGAAAAAAAAAAAACCTTCCCCTCTAGGTACATTACAAGGATTTAAAAAAAACTTTGTTGCAGATTCCTATATCTTGTTATTCTGAAGAAATAGCTGTTTGTATGTGTCCATACACAAAATGAATATAAATAGAAGTGACTTTTTCATTAGTGATCAGCTGCTGCACTTGCAGGGTTCTAATGAGGAAAGTGGCAGGGTCTGAAGAACTTTGACATGATTAACCCTTTGGAAGTATCTGACAAAAACTGAAACGTTTGTTGCAGAGGATACAAGGATGCCCAAAATATGATTTGTATCTTAGTGCAGACCTCTGGGAAAATCGGTGAGCCAATCACACAAGCAGGAAATGACTTTTCTGGGGGGAATTCCGTGCCCCATTTATTTACAGAATGCCTCCAGGTTGCCGTATTGCTCTACATTTTTTAACCACTTGCCTACAGGGCACTCACACCCCTCTCCTGCCCAGGCCATTTTTCAGCTTTCAGCACTGTTACACTTTGACAATTGCGCGGGCATGCTACACAGTGTAGCATGACCGCGCAATTGTCATTCAAAGTGTTACAGTGCTGAACCCAAATTTTTTTTTTATCATTTTCTTCACACAAATAGGGATTTGTTTTGGTGGTATTTAATCACTGCTGTTTTTTTATTTTTTACAAAAAAAGACCATTATGAAAAAAAATTATAATTTTACTTTAGTTTCTGTCAGTAAATTTTGTAACAAAGTAATTTTTCTCCTTCACTGATGTGCACTGATGAGGCGGCACTGATGGGCTGAACTGGTGGGCACTGATGAGTCACTAATATGCCACACTTATGGGCACTGTTAGGTGGCACTGATGGGCGGCACTGGTAGGCAGTACTGATGGGCATTGATGGGTGGCACTTATGGGCTGTGATGGGCGGCACTGATAGCCAGCACTAACTGGCATCGCTAATGGGCACTTGCTGCCACTGGTGGGCACTGATTGCTGCCACTGGTGGGCACTGATTTGTGACACTATATTGTTATCAGTGCCCTGATTACATGTGTAGATGTCCCCGTGGCATGGACATGCTGCTGAATCGGCTCTCCTCGCCACACACTCTGTCAGTGTGAGGCGAGGAGAGCTGGTCACCGGCATCTCCGTGTTTACATGTGACCGGCTGTGATTGGACACAGCCGATCACATGGTTAAAGAGCCGCGGACACTGCTCTTTACAGGGATTGGGGTCGCGCCGGGTCCTAGCAACACGGCGTGGCCGAGATTGCCGACTGACGCCCCCAGAACGAGAGCCGCACCGCCTAGCCATAATTTGACGGTGGGTGGGAGGCAACTAAAGAAAATATTTAATAAAGATATATTACACCAGGGATAAGCAATTAGCGGACCTCCAGCTGTTGCAAAACTATAAGTCCCATCATGCCTCTGCCTCTTGGTGTCATGCTCGTGGCTGCCAGAGTCTTGCTATGCCTCATGGGATTTGTAGTTCTGCAACAGCTGGAGGTCCGCTAATTGCATATCCCTGCATTACACTATGGCTTGTGTTGCAAATGTACACCTTTCTAGTACCAGATTTGACCCCCTTTTGCCTTCAGAACTGCCTTAATTCTTCCTAGCATAGACGCAACACGGTGTTGGAAACACCAAATATCTCACTTATGCCTAACAAAGCTCACAGGTATGGGTGCCAATCCCTAATATCAAATATAGACAAACAATACTGGGAAGGGGCTTTGCAGGCACCAATGACCATTACAAAAGTATATAAAAAGTACAAAAATCTGTATTTAAACATAAGTTAAAAATGTCAAGAGGAAATAAAAATCAACACATTCAATATGTGAGAAGAACCTGACCTATAGAGCTCTTAATCTGTCACAGGGGCCAATAAGGAACCAAGGGCCAAAAAAGGTCCAAAGGTTTTTGTTATGCACAGCTTGGCCAGAGACAGATGGCATTCACGGGTGGATCCTAGAGATCATATAGCTAGGGGATCATACATCCTATAAAGCATAAGGCCAGATCTGCTGTGCAAAACCTTGCATATAATGGTCTCAAGTTGCTTGATTATGGTCATTGGTGCCTACAAAGTCTCCTACCCAGTATTGTTTGTCTAGAGGTGTTAGGAACATTCCTCAGAGATTTTGGTCCATGTTGCATCACACAATTGCTGCAGATTTGTCGGTTGCACATCCATGATGCAAATCTCCCGTTCCACCACATCCCAACGTTGCTCTATTGGATTGAGATCTGGTGACTGTGGGTGCCATTTAGAATACAGTGAACTCATTGTCAAGTTCAAGAAACCAACTTGAGATGATTTGAGCTTTGTGACATGGTACATTATTCTACTGGAAGTAGCCATCAGAAGATGGGTACACTGTAGTCATAAAGGGATGGTCAGCAATAATACTCAGATAGGCCGTGGCATTTAAACGATGCTCAATTGGTGCGAAGGGGCCCAAAGTGTGCCAAGAAAATTCCCCCCACACCTACACCACCAGCCTGAACCATTGATACAAGGCAGGATGGATCCATGCTTTCATGTTTATGCCAAATTCTGAACCCTACCATCTGAATGTTGCAGCTGAAATCGAGACTCATCAGACCAGGCAACATTTTTCCAATCTTCTATTGTCCAATTTTGGTGACCCTGTGCGAATTGTTGCCTCAGTTTCCTGTTTTTAGCTGACAGGAGTGGCACACGGTGTTGTCGTCTGCTGCTGTAGCCCATCTGCTTCAAGGTTGGATGTGTTGTGAGCTGGTATTCTGCATAACTTGGTTGTAACGAGTGGTTATTTGAGTTAGTGTTGCCTTTCTATCAACTCAAACCAGTCTGCCCATTCTCCTCTGACCTTTGACATAAACAAGTTATTTCCATCCACACAACTCCCGCTCACTGGATATTTTCTCTTTGGATCGTTCTCTGTAAAACCTAGAGATGGTTGTGTGTGAAAATCCCAGTAGATGAGCAGTTTTTGAAATGCTCAGATCAGCCCGTCTGGCACCAATAACCATGCCACATTCAAAGTCACTTAAATCCCCTTTCTTCCCCATTCTGATAATCGGTTTGAACTTCAGCAAGTCATCTTCACCGCGTGTAGATGCTTAAATGCATTGAGTTGCTGCCATGTGATTGGCTGATTAGCAATTTGTTTTACCAAGCAATCGAACAGGTGTACCTAATAAAGTGTCCTGTGTGTGTGTGTGTGTGTGTGTGTGTATATATATGTGTGTGTGTGTGTATATATATATATATATTTTTTTTTTTTATGCAATATTTTTTCCCCCCCATGAAAGTGGAGTGCAGTGCAGTTTTTATCATATTTTTGCTGCCTTGTGGCATTGTGCATGTCCGTAAATACGGTACATAAAATTCTCACCTATATATATGGTGGGAATGCCCAAGGATTCGCTCATTTTGGAAAAAAGTATTTATTTTGATCTCCAGGGTTACTGAATGCCAGGTTCCCAGGTCCCCGTGTGTTGCTCTTCTAAATGCCCGTATACCCCATATTCCTAAATTTTCTCAAATTCTTATTCATTTTATACTTACAGGGGCTAAAATTACAGTAGCCAAAGCTTGGAAAAAACCTAGACCTTTCCTTTCTGATGTTATTCGAAAAGTGTCTTGGATAATGACTCATGAAAAACTGGCCAGTATTCTAAATACCACCACGAAGTTTGATAAAATATGGGATCCATGGGCTAACTATATTGGAGTTCCAATTAGGTCCTTTTTCCATTATTCTTTGCCCTAACCTTATCGAACTAGGCATGTACTTTCTACTACTTTCCTACCTCTTTCTTGCTCTTCTTTCTCTCTAACCTCTTTTTTTCTCTTTCTCTTCTCATCCTTCTTTATTTATTTTTTATTATTTGTAGTCAGAGTCTTCACTAGTGAATAGCCAGAGTCTACACTAGAGAATGTGATACCTTAACCCCCAAGGCTTGAGGCGTGCCATAGCCTGCTGGTCGGTATGCCTAAAAGTGGGCATACCCTGAATATGACTGAAGAATGAATACTGTAAAATGATTATGAGGAAAAAGGGGGAACAGGTGGGTGGGGACGCAGAAACCCAGCCGACGCCTGAACCGAGAGACTCCTCCTACAAATTCAGGCTAGCCTGCGGGCCAGCCTTCTAACTTGTAGTCAGTCTTCACTAGTGAATAGCCAGAGTCTACACTAGAGAATGTGATACCTTAACCCCCAAGGCTAGAGGTGTGCCATAGCCTGCTGTTCGGTATGCCTAAAAGTGGGCAAAAAGACCCAGACTAGGTGAGTTGGGAAAAGAAGGGCAGGTAACAAACCGACCGGATGACTAAGCATGCCCGGATGACATCAATGAATGAATCCGTTATGTCAGCAGAAACCAGTGACCCAAGAATGATGACCAGAAGGGCCCCAACCGATAGAAATAGCAAACCTGCCCAGAAACCAACCGACTGTTCCGTAACTGACTGGATAAGCCTACAACCAGACAAAACACAGACATGGGAATGAACCGCTTGAGGCGAGCGGACACGTGGGAGGAACGGAACAAGGGCTGACCCGAGGAGCCCTGGGGAATAATGCAAAGGTTGCTCTCAGCCCACAGGATGAAAGATAAGTAGCTTTTTGAACACTTGCAATCCCTGGTCTAACTGTCCATGCATGGTAAGTAGAGGTCGACCGATATGGGTTTTTCTCTGGCCGATATTTAGAAATTGCGGCGGCCGATGGCCGATATATGATGCCGATTTTTGTGGCCGATATAAAAAAAAAACCTCACCCATTCCACTCTTTCCTGCTTACTCCTGTCACTCTAGCACACACTTGATGTCCTCAGTACAGATGGCACTGGTTGGCACTGGCAGGTGGCACTGGTTTGGAACTGGCAGGTGGCACTGGTTTGGAACTGACAGATGGCACTGGCAGGTGGCACTGATTGGCACTGGTTTGGAACTGACAGATGGCACTGGTTTGGAACTGACAGATGGCACTGGTTTGGAACTGACAGATGGCACTGGTTTGGAACTGACAGATGGCACTGGTTTGGAACTGACAGATGGCACTGGTTTGGAACTGACAGATGGCACTGGTTTGGAACTGACAGATGGCACTGGTTTGGAACTGACAGATGGCACTGGTTTGGAACTGACAGATGGCACTGGTTTGGAACTGACAGATGGCACTGGTTTGGAACTGACAGATGGCACTGGTTTGGAACTGACAGATGGCACTGGTTTGGAACTGACAGATGGCACTGGTTTGGAACTGACAGATGGCACTGGTTTGGAACTGACAGATGGCACTGGTTTGGAACTGACAGATGGCACTGGTTTGGAACTGACAGATGGCACTGGTTTGGAACTGACAGATGGCACTGGTTTGGAACTGACAGATGGCACTGGTTTGGAACTGACAGATGGCACTGGTTTGGAACTGACAGATGGCACTGGTTTGGAACTGACAGATGGCACTGGTTTGGATCTGACAGATGGCACTGGTTTGGATCTGACAGATGGCACTGGTTTGGATCTGACAGATGGCACTGGTTTGGATCTGACAGATGGCACTGGTTTGGATCTGACAGATGGCACTGGTTTGGATCTGACAGATGGCACTGGTTTGGATCTGACAGATGGCACTGGTTTGGATCTGACAGATGGCACTGGTTTGGATCTGACAGATGGCACTGGTTTGGATCTGACAGATGGCACTGGTTTGGATCTGGCAGATGGCACTGGTTTGGATCTGGCAGATGGCACTGGTTTGGATCTGGCAGATGGCACTGGTTTGGATCTGACAGATGGCACTGGTTTGGATCTGACAGATGGCACTGGTTTGGATCTGACAGATGGCACTGGTTTGGATCTGACAGATGGCACTGGTTTGGATCTGGCAGGTGGCACTGGTTTGGATCTGGCAGGTGGCACTGGTTTGGATCTGGCAGGTGGCACTGGTTTGGATCTGGCAGGTGGCACTGGTTTGGATCTGGCAGGTGGCACTGGTTTGGATCTGGCAGGTGGCACTGGTTTGGATCTGGCAGGTGGCACTGGTTTGGATCTGGCAGGTGGCACTGGTTTGGATCTGGCAGGTGGCACTGGTTTGGATCTGGCAGGTGGCACTGGTTTGGATCTGGCAGGTGGCACTGGTTGGCATTGGCAGGTGGCACTGGTTTGGAACTGACAGATGGCACTAGTTTGGGGCAGATTGCATTGGCAGGTGGCACTGATTGGCAGTGGCACTTGCAATTGGAACTGGTTGGCACTGGCAGGAGGCACTGGCTGGCAGGAGGCACTGGCTGGCAGGAGGCACTGGCTGGCGGTGGCGGGTGGCACTGGCTGGCGGTGGCGGGTGACACTGGCTGGCGGTGGCGGGTGACACTGGCTGGCGGTGGCGGGTGACACTGGCTGGTGGCACCGATTTGGTGGTGGCACTGACAGATGGCACTGGCTGGTGGCACTGACAGATGGCACTGGCTGGTGGCACTGACAGATGGCACTGGCTGGTGGCATTGACAGATGGCACTGGCTGGGGGCACCGATTTGCAGTGGCACTGGCAGGTTTCACACTAAGGCGAATGTATGTGTGAAACTGACAGAGAGGAGAGAGAGAGCTGTCAGAATTGAGCTCGATGTGGGGGTGGGCGGGACCCGGCCGGGGTGGGCGGGTCCCAGCAGCTAAATTACACCAGCCAATGATTGGGCTGCTTTAGAAAGGGGGCGGGGCCACATACACGTACCGGCCCGCCCAGATACCATCCCATTGGCTGGTGTAATATATCTGCTGGGTCCCGCCCACCCCCGACATCGAGCTGACAGCTCCTCTCTCTCTCTCTCTCTCTCCTCTCTGTTACTTGCAGTTTCACACACACACAGCGCAGTGCTTGATGCTGCTGGAGCCGCTGAGTGTGGAGAAGGGAGGAGGTAGGCAGCCAGTGTAAAATATCGGCCCAGTTTTAATAATAATCGGCTGATGCCGACTTATCAAAAATGCCCAAATATCGGCCGATATATTGGCCGGCCGATATATCGGTCGACCTCTAATGGTAAGGGGATGTGAGAGGGAGAGATTCCAAAAAAGGACAAACTGATAAGAGTAAGGGGGTCTACGAGCCGGATACCTGAAAGAAGTGTTTGCAGGAGTAGACGGACTATGTCAACCCGCTGTAGCGACATGTCACGATGAGCGCACAGGACCAGACATGGCATAACCCAGCCTACCCGAGTGAGAGTGAGCTCCCCTCGGAACAGGCTTGGCATGTTGAACTGAGGCTCGCCAAACCGGTGAACCAAGGAGATGCTGAACTTGCCTGCCGAAATGCAGGAGCTAGGGGTGTGCTGACACCCCGCCCCTGACCAAGAGAGTTTGAACACATCCAATCTGTCCAGAAAACAGAGGCCGTGGAGAGCCTGATTGGCCCGCATCCAACCGTGCTTAAGAATACGGCCCAGAACATGCTTCATGCTGGTAGCTAGGACAGAACAGGAAACAAACTGAAACGTACCACCTACCCTGAAGTGGCTGGCAAAGGAAACCCCTGAGTTGACTCACCGTAATGCAGAGCCAAGTACAACCAACTCTTCATCGGCGGAGTACCACCCTGGTCAGAAACCCCCACGTGGAGTAGAAGGGATGAACCTGCAAGTGATGCTGCCGAAACGTGCAGCCTGCGCAACCCTAACACACAAGAAAAAGACAACAGACAACCAGACACGAGACACCACCCCTCTGTAACTGCCTGGGCCAAAGATGTAAGCAGAAATGACCAGAGCTCAGCGTGTGAATGAACCCGACGACAGACCCCCACCCTAGAGTACGTAGTAAGTGCATGTAATAAGTGAGCCCGAGTAACCTGCCGTGCAGAGACAGGTAATTAAAAAATTAAACGCTCAGGGCCGATGTACCCGCGGACCGTGGTGGGTAGTGGTTGTATAGGCGTAAGAATGAACGTGCACGTATGACGTATGGTATACAGGCGAGAAGATTGTGGTCAACAATCAATTAAAAACGAAACCTCAGCCCGTATGGATCTGTAGACGTGACAGATCCTGAGATGCGCACCCTGGCTAGCTACACCGGTATGCAAGAACCTGAACGAAAGGTGTGACGAGACAAAGAAAACAAACAACGCTGCAACGGCTGTGCGTGTGTGCGGTGACTGCACGGCCGACAAGCTATGAAAGAACACGCTGGACTGGCTGAGACCTGCTATACTGAAACACGCTGGGGTAAAACATGCTATAACGGAACACAACCCCCTCTGTACCAACCCCCGTGCGAAGACATGAGCAGTAAAGGTGGGACCCCAGCACGTAATGAAACTGAAAACGACCCCCCCCCCCGGTGTGAGACGTGAGTGAGCGCAAGGAAATTATTACGCAATAACAGAACGTAGAAAACTGAATGGTGGGTAGTCCTGCAGATGTAACGCAACGAATGCAATCGTACGACGTGCCGTAGCAGGCGAGAAGATTGTGGGTAGTGATCAAATCAACGAAAACCTGAGCCTGCAAGGAAAAGTAGACGTGACAGAACCCGAGATGTGAAACCTAGCCAACTGAACCAGGAATGCAAGAACCTACGAAAGTAAGATGATACGGAACTGAACGAAGAAGAAAACAGCTACCGGTGTAAGCTGAAACCTGCACAAGCTGACAGGAAAAAACGCCATGACAGGAAAACGCCATGACCGGAAAAGCCATGACAGCAAAACGCTCACTGGCCGCTGAAAGCAACATGCTGCGGACAGAACCGCTAAGACAGAAACCACGTGACGCATGAATACCCGAACGACCGTGGAAGTGAAGCTACCCCACCAAACAGCCCCCCTTTCCTGAACAGCATCCCCCCAACCCTGGCTCAGAGACCCCAAGGTAGACTGGATACGTTGAGCAAGATGCGGCTGGCTCGCACCCCGGCACGCAGAGCCAAGTCAGGACACCCCCAGAATAACGCACGGAAAACTGCCAGCGTGACCTGTGGAGACGTGGGTGGACAACCCCTCCCAAGCTGCTAGGGTGACCCCGGAGAAATGGTGGATAGCGCCCCCCCCATGCTGCCAGCGTAACCCCTGGAGAGGTGGGTGGACAGACACCCTCCCGTAAGCCAACCCAGCCGAGCAAACTGACAATGACACCAGTGACCCCCAAGGTAGACTGGATCCGAGCCAAGATTCGGCTCGCTTGCACCCCTGGCTCACAGAGCCATGCCAGGACACACCCAGCCAAGCATGTCCTCACTGGCATAGCTGAGGATCTGGGGATAGGATAACCTGGACCAAGGTATGGATGCCAAGGCCACCCTGCAGTACAGCGAGCAGTCCCCCGCCCCCCTCGCCCATCCAAACCAGTGACCACAGCTGAAACCGCCACCCCCCGCCTCTCTGCTGCCTGGCGAGCACCAGGAGGAATAAGCAGGGCAGGAGGATGGTCCCCCTCCCATACTGCCCCGCCTCACGGTGGCCGCCATGCCAGAGCGAGCCCAGAGGAGTGAGTGCCCGGAGGAGTGGGAAGGGTGAACGGACGCCCCCCCCATGCTGCCTGGCGAACAGGACATAAGCCGAACGAGTCCCGTGAGTGTGGGGAGAAGTGAGCGGACAGACTCCCCTGACACAGACGCCACCCCCCCCCTCCCCTGCATAACATGTACAGTGATAGATACCTGGAAACGTATGAGGATGCAGAAAGATGAACACAATGTCACTCCCTGTGATAAAAACATAAGGCAATGTCAGTGGGGTGCGACCTACCTGTGTGATACGACCCGAACAATGCACCATGTGGAATACTCACCATCTGACAGGTGTCCCCCTCCACTGGTGCGGTGAACCACCACTAGACTCCCGGCCGTCCGTGCTGCCACTCAGAGCACTGACAGCACCGGGAGAAAAATGGGCACCCCCCCTCCCCTGTGATGCGGGATGAGCCCTGTGGAAGTTAAGTAGGTGGATGGAAGGACGGACCCCGTCCCCCGGCGTGAGCCCCGGAGAAGCAGACGGGCGGCCTCCATGATGCCAGAAGGAAACCTGGATAGCTGGACGCCCCCCCACCGCGAGCACCCGGGTGGGGCCTCGGCGGAGAGGGAGGGAGGGTGGGTGGATGGATGGATGGGGCCTCGACGGAGAGGGAGGGTGGGTGGATGGATGCCCCCCCCTTAAGCTGCCCGCAATAACCTGGGAGGAGTGGATGGATGGATCCCCCTCATGAAGCAGGGTGCGCCCGGAAGGATGAGTGGATGAGCGGGCAGCCCTGCAGATGCCGGCTTGAGCTCGGAGGAGGAGTGGGTGGATGGCAGGTGGCCCCCCCCGACCATGCCGGATGAAACTGGATGGAGACTCGGTGGGGACAAAGGATCATTCCCCCAGAACCCATCCAGCCCATGCCGGAAACAGCAGGCTTGGGGAAAAACTAAGGCCCCAAGGCGGAGAAAAACGGCGCAAGCGAGCAGCCAGGCGGGGTTGCAAGGCAGATTCCGGAGACTAAGCTAGGAACAGCCGAGGTGCGCCCCCCCATGCTGCCGGCATGAGCAAGATAAGGTATGTGCCCCCCCCCTCAATGATACCCGGCGTGTACCCCGGGAGAAGCGGGCGGCCCCCTGATACAGCCGGCATGAGCACCGGAGAGGAAGGAAGGGTAGGTAGCTGGTGAGCGCCCCCCCCCCCCACGATGTCCAGCGTGAGCCCGGGAGAGGAACCATCAGGAGATACCATACCAGGACAACCACCAACCCCCCCCCCCCTCTCCCTGACACCTAGCGTGCGCACCAGGAGAAATAAGCAGGTGAGCGGGAGGTATGAGCAGAAGGAGTGAACTGAATGAAAAAACCTGGCATGAATCCTGGAACAAGAAGGCTTGGCCACGACTCCTGCAGCCGACCGCCTCACAGTGACGAAAAGCGGAAGTGACGCGGAACCCGGAAATGACGACATGGCTGGACGCAGAAACCCAACCGACGCCTGAACCGAGATAGGAGGAGGGATAAATAGCCCCCAGACTCCTCCTACAAATTCAGGCTAGCCTGCGGCCAGCCTTCTAACTTATCAGAATCTCCTGGAGAAATGTTATTGGATCCTTTTTACGAGATAATGCTTCTTCATTATTGAACCAATACGAAATAACTTAGGAGATGTATCATTCAGTTCTATTAGATACATTATTTTATCTTTTAATTTACTTATTCAATTTTCTCAAAAAGAGGCTAGGATGGACTTTATTTGAGTCCTTGTGGGAGATTGGGAGCCCTCCCTTCGGGCACAGCATGATCCCTTTTGGGGTGCCTCGGAGGGTCAGGGGCTTCCGTTCCTCCAGGGGACATTTCCACTGAGGCCTCTCGATGTAGATTTTACGTTATGCTCATTTTTAAGATATACTAATCAAATTATTACATACCTAATGTTTCTTTTTCTCTCATCTTCGGTGCTATATCAGTAGTTGGTTTACTAATTATCCTTGTTATCCTCTTCTAATTTTTCTCCGGGAAGACATTGGTCAATACCGATTTGTATTTTAATTTCTTGTGCGTTACTGTATGTACAATGTTTTTTTTTATTTCTTGAAAATAAAATACTTTGAAAGTGAAAATTCTCTCCTATGAAAGAAATTATGGAATTTCTTTTAAATGTAAAAGGATATACATGCAATGGAGGCAAGTTTCTAAAACTTGTTTTTGCAGAATAGACAAAAAGTTGGTACTCCTCTAACGTGGTTTAAAAAAGCATTAGCAAGTCTAGTGTGAATGAGCACTTGCAGAATAAACCCATCTGTGTGCATAAATATTCTGTTATGTTGACTTGGACGAGAAAATATATTTATGGATATTCTGTGAAGTTGCAACCCCCACACCAGAATCAGACAGTTATCTCCCATCTGCTCCCATCCCTGTGTCCTGGAAATAATGCTTTTAATGTAAAAAGTCAGGGAGAAAATACTCTGTATAATTTGCCTGATTCTTGGCTCCGGGATAATGCAGGGCTCCGTCTATTGACTGTAATTACTTCATGTGGTGTACAATAACTGATGTCCATGTTTTGTGGAGACATTTCAGTATTGTCCTTATAAAGGTGAGGTGACTCTTCCTCTCTGTTCTTCTATTGTGTAATGGGTTCTGTGTTGCGTTATTTGCGTTGGATGTAAATGTAACTCGGTATTGGTTTGGGCATGAGAACACTAAGCCCTAAAGAAGCTTTGTGTTGACAGTTAAAGGACATCTGGCATGAAAGGGATACGAAGGTAACTATGACCTACTGAACAGATTAGATTTGCATAGAAACATTTATTGTGGCTGCCAGTGTAGTTTTGTGCCTCTTGTCAGTTTGTTGTTGGATAAGGAAAATTTGGATCAAATTATACTTATTCATTGAATGGTAAGGAAAAAAAAAAGCTTGCGTATGTAAAAAAGGATGCCCTCCATGCATGTTTTTTTTTTTTTCTCTTGCCTGCTTTACATTTTATGTGAATG
Organism: Rana muscosa; assembly: GCA_029206835.1. Lineage (NCBI taxonomy): Eukaryota > Metazoa > Chordata > Amphibia > Anura > Ranidae > Rana > Rana muscosa. The sequence continues at coordinate 878,034,843 of CM055122.1, read as the reverse complement.
TCCCACTCCTGGCTCGCAGTGTTATTTTTTACATCAAATGTCGATTTTAGCTTTAGTTGTATTTTAGTCTTCTGAATTGTTTTGGTTGTATTTTAGTCAACTAAAATCTGCAGTACATTTTAGTCAACTAAAATCGAATGGGTTTATTTAAATTGTATTGCATTATTTAAGCATTTCTTTATAATTGCCAAACTCTATATATACTCCTGAAGTAAAAATCTAATAACGTAGTGGGGATGAGGAAATATATGGGAGTGAGGGAGTGCAGAGAACTGATCTGGGGGAGCTTTTATTTTACCACTTTCCCACCTGGCCTATAGCAGAATGTCAGCCTGGCCGGAGCTCTGTTGTCCTGGCTGGACATCATATGATGTCCTTCAGAACAAGTGGGGGCATGCAGCGTGGCGATTGGTGGTGTGTCGCCCGGACACACCGCATCTCTAATCTCGGTAAAGAGCCTATAACGTAGGCTCTTTACCATGTGATCAGCTGTGTCCAATCACAGCTAATCACTGCGTAAATAGGAAGTGCCTGTATCTGCATTCCTCTAGTCGTGCTGACAGGGCATGAGTAGAGGAGAGCCGATAAGTGGCTCTCCTAACAGAGGGGGTCTGTACTGATAGCATTGGGTATCAGTGGTGCCCATTATTGATGCCAATCAATGATGCTTGTCAGTGCCTCCTCATCAGTGCTGCATATTGGTGCCACATATCAGTGCTCATAAGTGCCGCATATTAGTGCCTCCTCATCAGTACCCATAAGCGCCCATCGGTGCAGCAGAAAAATTACTTATTTACAAAATTTAGTTTTTTCATTTGTTTAGCAAAAAATAAACTCTGGTGATTAAAATCAACCAAAAGAAAGCTCTATCTGTCTCAAAAAAATAATAAAAATTTTGTTTGGTTACAACATTGCATAACTGCGCAATTGACATTTAAATAGCGATTTTCATCAGTTTTCGGCAATTGACTAAATTAAAATTTTATTTTCAATTTTTTTATTTATTTTTTATTATGAAAACATGTAGCTGATGAAAATGACTAAAATATTTTCGTCCACTGAATTAATATTGTTGGCTCGGCAGCATATAGTGGCCAGAAGTCTCCTTGCCCCAGTTCTCACTTCATTGGTGAAGAATCCCTGAAAATATCACTCCTTCTCCAACTAAAGTCTCATACACACAATCAGATTTTCCGACGGGAATTGTGTGATGACAGGCTGTTGACGGAAAATCCGACCGTTTGTATGCTCTATCAGACAATTGTTGTTGGATTTTCCGTGGACAAATGTTGCATGGCAGGCTTTAAAATTTTCCGCAAACAACGGTCTGTTGTCTGATTTTTTGAGCGTGTGTACACAAGTCCGTCGGACAAAAGTCCAAAGTACAAACACGCATGCTCGAAAGCAATGCTCACCAAACATAACATTAGCAGAAGGTGCCCAAAGGGTGGCACTAAAGAGCTGAAAAAACACGTCATTTTGTGTTTGTTGGCCAACAACAGTTGTGCCATTTTGTATACAAGACAAATACCTGGCCAACGCCCTTCGGACAAAAGTCTTACGCTTTGTCTGCGGAAAATCCGATCGTGTGTAAGAGGCTTAAGGGCAGGCGCAGTCATCAAAGGGCCCCTGTGCACAAAAAATGTGGGCCACCATCCAACTACTACGCAAATAAAAATATATAAAATCACTGCAAGTGAAGATTTGCATTAGCAACTGTGTAATTGTTTCATAATATGCATTTGGTGTCAAACAGCGAAAACACCCATCGATTTCAAGAGGTGCTTAGCAAAAAGCTTGAAGCAATAGGAAAGTCACTCTTTGGACTACTAATGGTTCCCAGGAAACATTGTAGTTCTAAAGTTTGAAGACAACTCATTAAAAATGACAACTTTTAGGATAGTTAAAGTGGAAATTCACCATGTTTGACTTCTGTCCATGTTTTGGTTGCCCAGCAACCCACATTGGAAAACTTACCATTGGCACCATTCAACTCTTGGTGTGGCTCAGTCCCCCTTATGCTGTTTACATCTTTGACAGCATTAAGGCACAGAGGGAGCACATTCAAGCAGTTTCCAATCAGGATATACAATTGCAGGACGTAGAGAACATAACCGGGGCTAAAGGACACCATGAAGTTGATTTACTATAACTGAAGAGTGAGAACAGAGAAGAGGGAGAGGGGCCTAGCCGTGGCTCCATATCTGAATTGACACGGAGCTGTGCCTCGGCTCGGGTGCCTCTAGCAAGCTGCTTGCTGTGGGGGCACTCGGCAGGGGAGCCGAAAAGGGACCCGGGAAGAGGAGGATCAGGGCCGCTCTGTGCAAAATTGCTGCACAGAGGAGATAAGTATGACATGATTTTTTTTTATTTTTTTTTTTAACTACAATTTTTTTTTATCAATTCTAGGGGGAACCTCCACTTTAATGAAAACATTGCTTAAAGGGTTTGTTCACCTTTTAATTTTTTCTAAAAAGTTGAACGAACATTGTACACCCTTTCCAACTCTACCACCACCCCCTGCTGTAGTTACCTCCATGGGTGATGAGCTGTCAGTGTCCACCTAGCCAGGGTCGAGGCCGCTCTTCTCCCCCTTCTTTCTGCAGAGCTTCCACAATGAATCAGAGAGACTCTCTGTGCCAATGCCAACCAATCCGAATTGGATTGCAAATCCCTGAACTGCTACATCGGCTCTGTGGACGGTGCACTATGGTGTTAGTCCACCTCTCACATTTTTCTGGACCGAAAAAGAGAAAATCTGTAACAGGGAAAAAGACATCTATAAAAGCTGTCAGAGATCCTATTCCTTCCCTGCACTTTTTAAAAAGTTTTTTGGCTATTGATTTAGGCGTTTGATCAAAGTTTGTACACATTCTATTGTAGATCAGTTCAGTTTGATTCATCAGATTGTACAGGATTGCTTTACAAGGTCTGGCCCCTTATGTAAATATGAATTGTTATGGTCTCCACTACATTGGAATGATCCACCTACAGCTATGCCCAGTGCCAATTCCATTCCTTGAAAAAGTTTCCAGAACTCAAGGCTCACTCATTAAATCCATGTGCAGTCTGGCAGCTCATTCGTTTTGGTATAATCCAGGATGTAGTTCATAGAACGTATGCCTTTTGATGTTCTGTTTGTGTGTAATCATATCTTCCTAATCTCCTCAATCAGAGAATAAAACTGCAGCAATTATTTGAAAGGGAAGTGGCTCCTTGCAATTTTTTTTTAAATTGGATTGCAGTTGTGCTCTTAACAAACCATTTTCCTCTTAAAATATATTTGCTTTACTGGAGACCTAAAGTTTTTGTTAAAAGGCTTGAAGTGGTTCTAAAGGCAGAAGGTTTATTACCCTAATGCATTTAGATGAAAAAACCTTCTGTGTGCAGCAGCCCCCCTAATACCTACCTGAGCCCATCTCTATCAAGCGATGTTGCACGAGAGACTCGGCTGTCAGACTCTCCCTTCTGATTGGCTGAGACACACAGCGGCCGCCATTGGCTCCCGCTGCTGTCAATCGAGGTCAGTGAGCCAATGAGAGAGAGAGGTTGGGGCTGAGCCGTGGCTCCGTGTCTGAATAGACACACAGAGCAGCAGCTCAGCTCGGGTGACCCCATAGCAAGCTGCTTGCTGTGGGGGCACTCAGCAGAAGGGAGGAGCTTGGAGCGCCGGCGAGGGACCGGAGAAGAGGAGGATCTGGGCTGCTCTGTGCAACAACTGCACAGGGCAGGAAAGTATGACATGTTTGATCATTTTAATCCCAAAAAATCAAGACTTTAATATCACCTTAAAGTGGACCTTCAGTCATATTTTTTCAACTTTCCATGTATTAAATCTTCTGCCCTTGTTGTTTTAACTTTGGATAGTAAAACATTTTTTTTTTTCTGCCAGTAAATACCTTTATACAGCCCACTTCCTGTTTCTTGTCTGGTAATAAGCCTAGGCTTTTGACATCATGCACAGCTTTCTCTCTCTCTCTCTCTCATGAGAGTTTAGCAGCAAGGGAGGGGGGATGAGTCATAAGAGGGCCAATCAGAGCTGCAGAGGGCTGGATGAGGGCGGCGATAACAGAAGACTGCAGAAATTTATATATGTAAATATTTTGTCTGTAAATCCAGGAAGTGCACCGGCAGCAGCTTCAACTGCCCACAGTTAAAATGGCTGCAGCCAGACTTAGTGAAGGGAGACTTCTGCAGCATATTTGGCAAGTACAGAATCGCGGTACATATATAATAATATGCAAAGTGGTTAAAGGGAAGCTACAGAGTGGCAAAGATGTTTTTATTACAAATTATGTGAGCAGACTGCAGTTCCTCTTTAACCACTTACTGACCGCCTGCTGCAGGAATATGTCGCTACTTTGAAGAGGAATACCGTTGTTATGGTAGCAGCTAGCTACCATAACCCCGGTACCCTCTTCAAAAGCGGGCATTCCGCTTTCAGCTAAAAGTGGTCTCTGAGGCGAATCCCCCCTCCCGCCGCTCTTCGATGCCCTCCGCCGCTTACTGGAGCCGTTGGCAGCGGCGGAGGCGATCGGATCCTTCTGGGCTGACGTGTTGACCAGTAAGGGGAAGATGGCCCCCACCCATCTCCATATCATTGCAGGGCGGAAGCGATGTCAAAACGTCACTTCCGCCCAATGCTCTTAAAGGCCCATTTTTTTTTTTTTTTTTTTTTTTTTTAAATGACATAAAAAAAAATATTTTTATTGCATTTTAGTCTAAATATGAAATCTGAGGTCTTTTTGACCCCATATCTCATATTTAATAGGACCTGTCATGGTTTTTTCTATTACAAGGATATGAAAACGGTGTTCAAACCACACTTGTGAGGTATTGCCGCCATCGTTGGAGCGAGAGCAATAATTCTAGCCCCAGACCTCCTCTGTAACTCAAAACATGCAACCTGTAGAATTTTTTTAAATGTTGCCTATGGAGATTTTTAAGGGTAAAAGTTTGTCGCTATTCCACGAGGGGGTGCAACTTTGAAGCGGGACATGTTGGGTATCAATTTTCCTTGCGTAACATCATCTTTCACAATATAAAAAAAAACATTGGGCTAACTTTACTGTTACTTAATTAAAAAAAGTGATTTTTTTCCAAAAAGAGCGTACTTGTATGACCGCTGCGCAAATACGGTGTGACAAAAAGTATTGCAATGACTGCCATTTTATTCTCTAGGGTGTTAGAAAAAAATATTTATATAATGTTTGGGGGTTCTACGTAATTTTCTAGCACAAAAAAAACGTTGTAAACACCAAATCTCAGAAACAGGCTCGGTCCTTAAGTGGTTAACAATAACTCCAGATAATGAAATACATTGGTACACTGCTAATGCCATCCAGGAAACAATACATTTGTGTAGAAATTAAAAGATCAACGTTGTATTAAAAATGGAGATCTGCCACTAGATGGGGCTCCATGTTTGCCTTTGGACCAGCTTTAAGCACCGTACACAAGGGCCGAATGTCGTATGACATCAGCCAGTTCAATTAAAACCGGCGATCTTTCGGCCCTCAACGTGCTCTGAAGGTGATTTATGTATGTGATTGCTTTGAAAGTGACAGCCAGCTGTCCGCCAAGACAGGCCACAGAGAAAGGTGTGATCGGTTTACTATGTTTTAAGGCGAGTTATCTGCACTAACAAGTCACAGAACATAAGCTACAGTTGAACTAGAGATGAAATTTTGAAAAAAAATAAAAGAAAAATGTGGGAGACATGCTTGCTGCATCTACTACATCGATGATCTAACATCACCCCATGTACATACCCTGTTGTGGTACCACCTGCTGTTCACTACAGAATGTTACAATCATTAGTGGAGTCATACTTGCCACCTGGCAGTTCTGGCATTTGCTAGTGTCTGAGAGCATGTGTGGGCTCCTGTGGGCTACTTCGCCAACTGGAAGAAAGCCACAAGACCTTTTACCCAATGCTACATAGAGTTAAATAAACCTTACAGTGCATCAGCCCATGTAGACAAACACTGGTATTTGCCAAAAAGTCTTGCAGTCACATAAAACAATTATTATGTCCTCAAATCTCTCCGTATGTGCCTGAAGGGTACTCGCCCACAGATTGAGTCTCTGTAATGGGTTTTGGAAGTATTTAGCTAGAATTGGAAACGGACCATCAGCAGATGTAGGCGCGTGATCAGAGCCAATATTTCATGATGTTCCTTGCTAGAACTGTTTACCAACAATTCCCCTCTTAATACTTTGTATCAACTTTTTTTTTTTAATGCCCTGTGATTAATGAAATGCCTCCAGGCTGATTGGTAGCTTTTATCTTTTTCTTCATAATTACTATTGTGAATGTTAATAAGTTGCCTTAACAATGTTGTAACATGTAAGCAGCAAATTAAATTTGCATATTATCTATACAATTTTAGTCGCTCTCAATATTCACAAAGATTTTAATGCATGAAATGCATTGAATAGGTCATTTATGTAAAGCTACCTAACATGTGATATGCTACTCTATGCCCCTAAGCAGGAGTGACAGCATCACACTCCGGCTATTCAAGTGACCAAACAGTTGGAACCCAGATGGGACTGCCCAGGACTACCAGGAGCTCTGACCGTGCAGTATTGGAGGGCTGTTTCATATAATGCTGCTAATATTTGGTGCAGTCTCCTTCCTGTTGGAATGAACTACAAGGGGGCTTGTTTTTGTTTTTAATAGTCGTAGTTTAACCACTTGAGACCCGCGCTATAGACAAAAGACGTCTGCAGCGCGGCTCTCAAGTGCTGATTGGACATCAATGGACATCCTGCTGTTTCTCTCCCCCCTGCGTGCCGCCAAGGGCGCGCGGCGGGGGAACAGCTGTGCCCGCCGCGGTCACGTGATGCCGATGCGCGTGCCTGGCGGCCGCGATGTCCGCCAGGCACCCGCGATCGGCTGTGACAGAGGCAGGTCGTGGATCTCTGTGTGTAAACACACAGATCCATGTCCTGTCAGGGAGAGAGGAGACCGATGCTGTGTCCCTTGTACATAGGGACACAGATCGGTCCCCTCCCCCCACAGTAAGAATCACAAATAGGGAACATAGTTAACCCCTTCCTCGCCCCCTAGTGTTAACCCCTTCCCTGCCAGTCACATTTATACAGTAATCAGTGCATTTTTATAGCACTGTTCGCTGTATAAATGTGAATGGTCCCAAAATAGTGTCAAAAGTGTCCGATATGTCCGCCGCAATATTGCAGGCCTGACAAAAATCGCAGATCGCCGCCATTACTAGTAAAAAAAAAATATATAATTAAAATGTCATAATTCTATCCCCTATTTTGTAGGCGCTATAACTTTTTCGCAAACCAATCACTATACGCTTATTGCAATTTTTTTTACCAAAAAAATATAGAAGAATACGTATCGGCCTAAACTGAGAAAAAAAATAGTTTTTTTAAAAAAATTGGGATATTATTATAACAAAAAGTAAAAAAATAGTGTTTTTTTTCAAAATTTTCTGTCTTTTTTTTGTTTATAGCGCAAAAAATAAAAACCGCAGAGGTGATCAAATACCACCAAAAGAAAGCTCTATTTGTGGGGAAAAAATGATAAAAATATCATTTGGGTACAGTGTTGTATGACCGCGCAATTGTCATTCAAAGTGCGTCAGCACTGAAAGCTAAAAATTGGTCTGGGCACGAAGGGGGTTTAGTGCCCAGTTGTCAAGTGGTTAATGACGCTTTTATAGTGGTCCACTTGACCAGATCTTGTCTGCACTCAGAATCTGGTGCAGCTGTGCATGGTTGTCAATCAGCTTCCAACTTCAGCTTGTTCAATTAAAGTTTTACTAAACCCAAAAGCCTGCATTTACTAGATCTGGTCTCCCACAGTAAACAGAACATGGAAATGCAATCGTTTTTGTAAATTTAAACTGCTAAATACCCTTTTTCATCAGCAGTTGGGGCAGTCTTGTGACTTCTATCAGTGTCTGGTTAAAGCTTGTAGGAGTTGTTTTCCTACTCCCCTAATTGTCCTATGAGGCTGCAGGACCCTTGACCCGATCTGTGTGATCTGGACAGTGCTGATTGGCCCTGTGCAGATCACATGCGCACTCCCTAAAAAAAAAAAAAAAAAACTCTCCAGCAATACACACCAACCTGGGCATGTGCAGCTTGTCCCCTAACCTCTGTACTATCCGGAGATGAGTTGTAGATACGGGAAAAAGGTGAGGATCAGAGAAGACAGGATGAAACAGCCTTTTTACACAATACCGAGGATTAACCTCTTAGGTTCCACAGTGAGAATAATGAGCATGCTTTTCTGCATATACAGACTGATTTTACTGTTGTGGGTTTAATAACACTTTAAGCTTTGACAATAAAACCTGGAAGCTGGTTGGTTTCTATGCAGAGTTGCACCAGATTTTGCACACTGCAGTTTTAGTAAACCAATCCCAATGTACAAGAATAAGTGAGTAAAATGGGCAAAGAGTGGGGGTTACTAAGACTATTTTACATCCCAGAAAATGTTTTAGTAGCTGAATTTGGGCCTTAAAAAGAAGAATGGAAAATAAGCATTCATACTCACCTAGGTGGATGCAGCATCAGTCCCTCTAAGAACCGAGCAATCACATGACCACTGATCGTTCAGTTCTCTGACTTCAGTGAGCAGTGACGGTCAGTCACCGCTCTCTGCTGTGCCCCTCCAGCGTTCACTCGCGCGCTGGGCTGTCAAGGGGGGTGGGAGCGGCTGGCTCAGGCTTTCAGTGGTGTGCTGCCAGTCAGGCATCTGTGGGGGAATCCTGCAAAGCCTGGAGTGGCTCTGTGATGTCTGCTGACAGCAGACTTTGGCCCGCTGTTGGCTGAATCTGGGTCACAGGAGTGCAGAACTAAATTCACTCCTGTGATTTACAGGTGAAGTAGGGCCAAAAGAGCTTTGACCATACTTTTCCTTTTAAAGTAAACCAGTTATGCCGCGTACACACGATTGGAATTTCCGACAACAAATGTTCGATCTAAACTATTGGTAGGATTTTCCGACCGTGTAGGCTTATTTGCTGTCGGAATTTCAGACAACAAATGTTTGAGAGCAGGTTCTCTATTTTTCCAACAACAAAAGTTCTTGTCGGAAATTCCGATCGTGTGTAGCCGTTTCCGACGCGCAAAAGTGCTGCGCATGCTCGGAACCAATTTGACGCATTCTCGGAATCATTGTACTTAATTTTTCTTGGCTCGTCGTAGTGTTGTACGTGTAGCGATACCCCCAGTTAAGAGAGCCGCTGGTTCTGTTTCGGGCCCTGTACACAGCACCGCCAACCCCCGGCAATCTACTCGACCCTCCTCTGGCACAGTTAGTCTAGGGGATGTTCTAGTAATATAGCTTTCTATACCTGGTTATGCACAATCTAGCAGTAATATGAGCAATCAATATATGCAATAATGAACACTGATACCGGAGTGATAAACCGTAAATGATTTACTGTGGTATAAAGGTAAATGATAACTTGTCACATAACATACATGCAGAGCCCTGCAATAATACACATACTAATCAGTGATAGTGCAGAGTGATCACACGCCACGTGCAGCTATCTTCTCTATGCGCAATGTGGCGCACCAACAAAATCCTAATCCCTGGTCAGGCCTGACTCGGATAAACTTAGTCTCTGTGAGAACAGTTCTTCGCATGCAAGATGAACGGTGGTGCACATTCAGGAACAGTATTTGTAATCCAATTAGGGTTAATAAAGGAAGAACACTTCACCGGAGACTACACAACTCCGTTCCGCCACTAGTCTCCGGCGGGACAGTAAATATAGCACGGTGGGCCAAGGCAGTCACTGGGCCTAATCAAAGTACAAGTTAATGACGTGAGCAGGTGCTCGCTCACCCCTCCGGACGCGATCCCAGTCCGGGACTTCCACCACTGTGTCTCCGCACACAGGGTCTGCAACGGCCGGGTCCCCGGTCCAACTGATGTCAGCAAACTTGAAAGAAATCAGGTGCCACCCAGGCTCAGCAGTGGGGTGGAAGGCTCTTTGGAAGGTGCGCAAGGCCCAGGCCTCAGGCCTTGCACTGCAGCAGATCCGCACAGGGAGTCCTATTGATTGCAGCGCGGTGTCCAAAGAGGCCAAGACTAGCCTCGCCCCTTCCCTTTATAGCCCCACCCATGAGTCTCTGCGGTGGCCAAATGCACCCTGGGTGCCAAACGGGGTTCTGGGTAACGTAGTCCATAGGGCCTTAAAGGAGACCCCGCTACACACTCCCCCCACTTAAACTCTTTGGTCCCCAAAGATAACTGTTAACAAACACTACGCACAACATTTGACAACGCTGCGTATGATGTCGGCAGAGGAAGTTCCCACCAAAAACAAGAGGGTTAACTTCCTCGCCCACAGGTCACACTGTCATAAGCGACCTGCCTAACTGTGCCAGGGGGCGAGTTAAGGTTGCCCTCCACTAAATGAACAGTGGAGGGATCAGGGTCTTCCACACTTCTCCTGGCAGTGACCACAGTGTCTTCCGAGCTCTCCCCCATTTGTGGGTAAGTAAATTTCCGGGGAGGCCTTATGGTCCTTCTCATCCTTCGTTCTCTTGGGATTTCTGATTCGGAAACTGTAGGTTCCCCTTCTGGAACAGACTTGGGAGCTTCCGCTGGTTTTGGGACACTTGACTCAAGAGCAGGGAGATACATGGAGTCTCTTGGATCCTCCTCTGAGAGTGAGTCGCAGGCATCCTCCCAAGAATCTGATAAAGGACTGGACGGGATGCATTCAGTGTATTGTCTATGGTGTCTTCAGTAAGTGGAAGATCTATAGCAGAAGTTTCTGGGGCCTGGGAAGGCCATAGCCAATCAAGTGCTTCTCTCTCATCCTCACTGAGTTCAGAGACATCTGTTTCTTCAGTCAGTTTCTTCAGTCCGAGAGGCTTGGGACCGAGTGTTTGGCTTGGGGGTATCCAAGATGGAAGTTGGCTCAGGGGAATCCCCCACAGGGGGTATCCGGACTGCTTCGGCAAGTGGGAGTATGTGGCTCTGATGCCAAGTCTTCAATGGTCCCACCTTTCCTTCCGGCTTTAGCTTGTAAACAGGTAGGCCCGGCAGCTTCTTGCAAATAACATATGGTTCAGGTCTCCATCTGTCTGCAAGCTTGTGTTTTCCAGGGATCCCCATGTTCCGCAGCAGCACTCTGTCCCCAGGTTGTAGATCTTGAATCCGGACTTTCAGGTCAAAGTTTCTCTTGTTGCGTGCTCCCCTTTGATCTGAAGCTGCTTGGACCTGCTCATAGGCCAACTTTAAACTATGCCTCAGCCTGTCCACATATCCTTTGTGGGAAGTGGCTGAGGAGTGGTCTATGGAAGTGCCAAAGGCCAGGTCTACAGGTGTTCTTGCTTCTCTCCCGAACATAAGTCGATAGGGTGAGTACCCTGTAGCATCACTTGTTGTGCTGTTGTAAGTATGCACAATTGCTGCTATGTGCTTGCTCCAGTGCTGCTTCTTTTCACTACTTAAAGTCCCCAGCATGTTGAGTAGGGTTCGATTGAACCTCTCCGGCTGAGCATCCCCTTGTGGATGGTAGGGGGTGGTTCGGGTCTTCTTGATCCCTAAGGAATCCAGGAGCTTCCGGATCAGCCGACTTTCAAAGTCCCTCCCTTGATCCGAGTGGAGTCGCTGTGGTAGCCCATAGTGCACAAAGTATTTCTCCATGAGTACCTTGGCCACTGTAGAAGCCGTCTGGTCTTTGGTTGGGAAGGCCTGGGCATACCGGGTGAAATGATCGGTTACCACCAGAACATTTCCTAATCCACTCAAGTCGGGCTCGAGGCAGAGGAAATCAATGCATACCAAGTCCATTGGGCCTTGACTCTGCAGGTGGCCCATTGGGGCAGCTTGATGAGGTAGAGTCTTCCGTTGGATGCAGCGTGCACATGAATGGCAGTATTCCTCCACTTCAGCCCTCATACAGGGCCAATAGAACGGACTCCTGACAAGTTGGAAGGTCCTCTCAGCTCCCAAATGACCATGATGGTCGTGTAAGGCGGCCAAGACAGTCCCTCTGTGTTTTTCAGGCAAGAACAACTGCCATTTGTCTTCCAAGTCATCAGAGGGGCCCCTTCGGTAGACCACCCCTTGATGCACCTGGAGCCTGTCCCACTCCTTCCGCAACAGGCGAGCTTCCTTTGAAGGGTGATGCCAAAGTCTGTCTGGATCTTGACTTTCCAGGGCCTCCAGGACCAACTTCCCCATTGGGTCTTCCAACTGGTCACATCTCAACTCTTTTTTTGACAGTTTTGGCACGTCATCTTCCTCTAGCTGTGTTACCCCACAGTATTGCTTGGGGACCCCTACCACTGTGACCCCTATTTCCTCCGCTCTGGACCCACCACTGGCCTGGAGTTCAGCCCCTTGACAGAGGGCCCGCACCCAGTCGGGTGTCACTTGGGTCCAGTCTTCTGGTCTTTTGTTGGTCGGGGCATGAGACCTTCTAGACAGGGCGTCTGCATCTCGATTGCCAGCCCCAGGTCGGTATTTCAGGCTGAAGTTGAATCCAGATAGTGCAGCCAGCCATCTATGGCCTGTGGCATCCAGCTTTGCTGTGGTGAAAAGGTAAGTAAGGGGATTGTTGTCGGTTTTCACCGTAAATTCTGCCCCATACAAATAGTCTTTAAGTTTATCAACTACAGCCCACTTGAGAGCCAGGAACTCCAGCTTGTGAGTGGGGTAGTTCTTCTCAGAGGGGGTCAAACTTCTGCTCACATATGCGATGGGTCGCAGTTGCCCTCCATGCTCCTGGTAGAGCACTCCTCCCAGACCGTCATGACTGGCATCTACATGGAATTCATAGGGTTTCTTTGGATCTGCATAGGCCAAAACAGGGGCAGTGGTTAAGCTTTTCTTCAACATCTGGAAGGCCTCTTCACACTTCCCATCCCACTGGTCTTCGACTGACTCCCCCGGCTTCCTGGGGCCCGAGTCATCCTCTTCTCCCTCTGTCTTCAACCGTTCATTCAGGGGTCTGGCAATCTGTGCGAACCCCTCCACGAACCTCCTATAGTAGGAGCAGAATCCCCAAAAGGACCTGAGTTCTGTCACAGTGGTGGGCCTGGGCCAGGAGGTGACTGCTTCCAGCTTCTCAGGGTCTGTGGCTACCCCTTCTTCAGACACTGTGTCCTAGATAGTTAACTGACGACTGGTAGAACTGGCATTTTTCTGGCGAAAGCTTTAGCCCCTCTTCGCTGAGCCTTCTCAAGACTTTTTCCAGCCGTTCCTCATGTTCCTCCAGAGTCTTCCCAAAGACAATGACGTCGTCCAAGTACACGAGAACTTCGATGAGGTTCATGTCTCCTACTGTTTTCTCCATGAGGCGTTGAAAGGTGGCAGGGGCTCCTGACAGACCTTGGGGCATCCGGTCAAATTCAAAGAACCCCACAGGGGTTATGAAGGCGGTCTTCTCCTTATCTTCTGGATGCATAGGGATCTGGGTAGTATCCACTCTTTAGGTCCATGACACTGAACCACCTGGCTCCAGACAAACTCTGTAGAGCATCTTCTATCCTCGGGGTGGTATACTGATCAGGTATCGTTCTCCTGTTGAGGGTCCGGTAGTCTATACACAGCTTCAATGACCCATTCTTCTTCCTGACCACCACTATCGGAGAGGCATAGGGGCTCCTAGATTCCCGGATAACACCGGTTCGCTTGAGCTCGGCGAGCTGTTCCCTCAGGTCTTCAAGGTCGGCTAGAGGAACTCTCCTGACCCTCTCCCTGAAAGGCTTGTCTTCCTGGAGGCGGATTCGATGGGTGGCACTCTTTGCACACCCTACGTCGAACTCATCTTTAGAGAAGATCTTCCTCCATCTGGTCAACTGGGCCTTTGCCCTCTCTTTCCAGGCCCTTGGCAGATTCGGGTTTTCCATGCAGAGCTTCTCCCAAACAGTCCTGTCTCCCTCTGTCTTCTCCACATCTGATAGGACAATTGGGGCAGCAGGGCTCACCTGGCCCAGCAACATCCTGGCTGGGATCTCCATGGGGCCATCCGTAGTATTCCTGACACTCACCGGCACCTTACAGTGTGCCTTCTTCAAGGCCCTCAGTAGGACCACTTCTGGGATCACTTCTAAGCCCAAGTGTTCTTCCCTTGGGTCTGGCTCCAACATGACAAAGTGCCCAGGTTGCTCCCAAGTAAGCTTCACAGTGGCTCTGAGACGGGTCACCTCACCGGGCTGCAACACTATTCCTTTTCTTCCTAGTCTCCAGACTTTCCCTACCCCCTCTTCTGGGACCTTCTGCTCCAAGACTAGTCGCTGGTAGGCTGTCTTCAGCATCGGGTGGATCTTGGGGACTGCAGGATTCTTCCCTCGTACTAGAGGGGCCAGGAGTCTCTGGACCAGGTCCGTGTTGGTCCCTATTATCAGGGAGCTCTTGCTGGCTCCAGGCGGTCGGGGGCATAGCACTGCCAGGGTATTGAACACTTCAGCCTTCCCGGCCACAGAGGGGTCAAAGGCCAGTTTTATGGGCAGATAGCCATCATAAGGGAAGCTCTGGGTTCCGATTCCCCATATTTCCAAATCTTCAATCCTCTGACTTATGCCCCAGTATCCAATATGGCTCTTGTGTAGACTCCCTCCACTTGAATAGGTACTATGGGGGAGGGGCCTACCAGCTTCTCTGGATATGGCTTCAAAGGGGTCTCTTTCCTTTGATCCTTGCACTTTCCCTTTGGACTCTCTTTTTTCCATTTCTCTCTAGACTTTAGTCTCTCTTGGGCTCAGTATGCATTGATCTCCCTCCTCTTAGTGGGTGTAAGTACCCGCTGAGGGACATTATTCTCTTTCTTTGGTGTATATTCCCGCTGGGGAACACTACTACTTCTGAGGGGTTTTATCCCCTCTCTTTCTGGACTTCTCATTCAGTTTGGAGCTCACTGGAGATATTGGGCACCCGGTTGACTCCTTCACCGGGGCCCTCTGAAGTTTACCGCCGGCTTCCGATTATTCATCTTCTTTTTCTTAGGGCTAGAACACACTTTTGCAATATGGCCAACTCCTCCGCAGTTAAAGCAAACCATATCCCCTCAATCTTGTAGGGAAGTAGGTGCTAAGGTATCCGGGAACAACTCCTTCTTCAGTTCCCCATTCTCTACAACCCTTTGATCCTTTGCCATCAAAGAGGTCAACATCTCCAACACCTGCGACATCTGTGACTTCAAGGTATCTATTTCTGAGTCTTTCAGGGGTCATGGCTGACCTGACCATTACTGGCGTAGGGGAGGCATGTGTCTTGATTACTTGCTGATCCTGCTGTAGAGCCTCCTCATCCCTAATGATCTTTACCAGATCAGGATATTTCAGTGACATACCTCCTCCAGAGGTCTTCAGATGGAGCCAGACTGGATCCGAGCGTAATGCTCCTTTCAAGATCTGCTTCATCATTGCCGCATCTATGGCTTGGGGTTCCATCCCTTTCTTTAGCACGATTTGACACAGCATCTTGTTCAGTCTTCTGACATACTCTGACAGCTTTTCTCCTGGCTGTTGAAAGGTGTGTTCGAACTGATACACCAGTTCCGTTACTTTCTCTAACTGACCAAACTCTTGTAGCATGGCTAAGCAGTCATAAGCCATGCAGGCAGCATTTCCAAACCGGAGACTCTTTACAGCTTCCGCAGCCGCGCCTTTCAGACTTTCCATCACGCGCTGCTTCTTCTGCGCTTCAGGCACCTCCCATGCCTCTACTGCTGACAAGGCCTGTTTGATCCAGGTATCGAAGTCTTCCTCCCCTACAGGGACGGGCAACCTCCCTGAAAATGTTCTCAGCTCCCTATAGCTGGCCTCTATGTGTGCCGTATTTGTTTGCTGACACTTTGTGAGCAGATCTCCCAAGTCATTCAAAAGTTCTGGATCTATGGCTGTAATGGGCATCACCGGAGGTGTCATCCCTCTCTGATGCATGGGGTATCCCTGGCGGCGGAGCCATTGGGGATGGCGGGGGTGACTCCGTCTTCACAGCTATTGCGTGTGCCAGACCATACGTTTTATTATCCAGAGACTGAACACTTCGCCCTTTAAAGTTCCCCGGAACTCCATCCATCCACTCTATCAGTGCATACTGAAACGAGGTGTCTGGGTCTGATTTCAGGTCCAGCACCCATGGTGTATGATTTGGGGATAGCGACACTGCGAGTCGCTCCACCGCGCTCACTGACCATTCTTCTCCTGGGAGACTGATGACCACTGACGTGTCTGGGTTTGTCTTGGCTACTTCGCACCACGCTTTTACTTCTAGCGGGTCCATGCCGGTACTTTTGGCGTGTTTGCTTGCCATATACAGGATCCCGGACTCGGAGCCCCCACGTGTAGCGATACCCCCAGTTAAGAGAGCCGCTGGTTCTGTTTCGGGCCCTGTAACCCCGGCAATCTACTCAACCCTCCTCTGGCACAGTTAGTCTAGGGGATGTTCTAGTAATATAGCTCTCTATACCTGGTTATGCACAATCTAGCAGTAATACAGTAGGTGCCGTCGATATTGTGTCAATCTCGACGCTTCTAGCGGCGAGATTGACACCCTATGAGCTCCGTCGCGAGAGCCAGCGCCGAGCTGTCTCGTCATCGGGAAAGGAAAAATGTTCCTTTCACGATGAGCGACACGCATTGCCGGTAGACGGAGATCCGACTTGGATTCCCGCCAATACCAGGCACTGTGTTTGGTATGAATCCTGAGCGGGAACTCCAGGCCAATTTTTAAAGAAAAAACCGGCATGGGTTCCCCCTCCAGGAGCCTACCAGGCCCTTGGGTCTGGTCTGGATTTGAAGGGGAACCCTACGCAAAAAAACGGCGTGGGGGTCCCCCTCAGAGTCCAAACCAGACCCTTATCCGAGCACGCAACCTGGCAGGCCGCAGGGGAAGAGGGGGGGCCGCAGGGGAAGAGGTCTGCAGAGATTTATATAGGCTTCTAATGACGTCACAGTCACATGCTCCGGGTGGCCCCAGAGCATGTGACTGTGACGTCATGAGAAGCCTATATAAATCTCTGTGGACCGAAGATTTAGCATTACTGCGAGAGGAAGCGACGAGTCAACATCGAGGAGGAGAAGAGGGAAGAAGATGCCGGCGACGACGGGAAGACCAGCCCCTCCACTAGCAAAAGAGCTGGAAGAAGATAGCGGAGACCCGGCAGAAGAAAGAAAGAACCGGAGAGAAGAAGGCGACGGAGAAGACCGGGCCCCGCTAGCAAAATAGCTGGAAGAAGATAGCGGTGGCCCGGCAGAAGAAAGAACCGGAGAGCGCGGCCACGACACCGGAGACCCCCCGAAGTCGGAAGAAGCCCCCCGGAGCTGTGCAATAAATTACTTTAAAAAGCTGTGTGTGTTTTTTTTATTGCCATTTTTTTCCACCAGGTGAATGGGTAGGGGTACGATGTACCCCATACTCATTCACATAGGGTGGGGGGGCCGGGATCTGGGGGCCCCCTTATTAAAGGGGGCTCCCGGATTCCGATAAGCCCCCCGCCCGCAGACCCCGACAACCAACGGCCAGGGTTGTCGGGAAGAGGCCCTGTCCTCATCAACATGGGGGCAGGGTGCTTTGGGGTTGGGGGGTCGCAGGTCGCCCCCCTGCCCCAGAGCACCAAACCCCCCATGTTGAGGGCATGCGGCCTGGTACGGTTCAGGAGGGAGGGGGGCCGCTCTCTCGTACCCCCCTCTTCCCCTGCGGCCTGCCAGGTTGCGTGCTCGGATAAGGGTCTGGTTTGGATTTTGAGGGGGACCCCCACGCAGTTTTTTCGGCGTAGGGTTCCCCTTCAAATCCAGACCAGACCCAAGGGCCTGGTATGCTCCTGGAGGGGGAACCCATGCCGTTTTTTTCTTTAAAAATTGGCCTGGAGTTCCCGCTCAGGATTCATACCAAACACAGTGCCTGGTATTGGCGGGAATCCACGTCGGATCCCCGTTCAATACAGTGCCGCGTCTCCTCGCTATTGCAGCGAGCGCGAGATGTGTCGCCGAGATGTCGGCACCCCTGTCGCCGAGAATCTCCGTGATAGGATCGCGATGAATATACAATGTCGGCGGCACCTACTGTATGAGCAATCAATATATGCAATAATGAACACTGATACCGGAGTGATAAACCGTAAATGATTTACTGTGGTTTAAAGGTAAATGAGAACTTGTCACATAACAAACATGCAGAGCCCTGCAATAATACACATACTAATCCGTGATAGTGCAGAGTGATCACACGCCACGTGCAGCTATCTTCTCTATGCGCAATGTGGCGCACCAACAAAATCCTAATCCCTGGTCAGGCCTGACTCCGATAAACTCAGTCTCTGTGAGAACAATTCTTCGCATGCAAGATGAACGGTGGTGCACATTCAGGAACAGTATTTGTAATCCAATTAGGGTTAATAAAGAAAGAACACTTCACCGGAGACTACACAACTCAGTTCCGCCACTAGTCTCCAGCGGGACAGTAAATATAGCATGGTGGGCCAAGGCAGTCACTGGGCCTAATCAAAGTACAAGTTAATGACGTGAGCAGGTGCTCGCTCACCCCTCCGGACGCGATCCCAGTCCGGGACTTCCACCACTGTGTGTCCGCACACAGGGTCTGCAACGGCCGGGTCCGCGGTCCAACTGATGTCAGCAAACTCGAAAGAAATCAGGTGCCACCCAGGCTCAGCAGTGGGGTGGAAGGCTCTTTGGAAGGTGCGCAAGGCCCAGGCCTCAGGCCTTGCACTGCAGCAGATCCGCACAGGGAGTCCTATTAATTGCAGCGCGGTGTCCAAAGAGGCCGAGACTAGCCTCGCCCCTTCCCTTTATAGCCCCACCCATGAGTCTCTGCCGTGGCCAAATGCACCCTGGGTGCCAAACGGGGTTCTGGGTAACGTAGTCCATAGGGCCTTAGAGGAGACCCCGCTACACACGTCTCTGCGTTCTTGACCATAGGAATTTCCGAGCAACATTTGTGTGACCGTGTGTATCCAAGACAAGTTTGAGCGATAATCCGACGGAAAAAAAAAAACACAATTCTGTTGTCGGAAATTCCGATAGTGTGTACGCAGCATAATATGGTTGTTGGTAATTGACTGGCTATAATGTTAACCCATTGCGCTGATGCTTTCTGAGTTGCTGACTTACAATAAGTATACAGATGAAGAAAGTTGGAGAAAAATCTGCATGCATAACCTGCATACATATTTATTCAATGTATTGATACATATGATCACCAGGACAGCCAGGCAGCTAACATTTTCAGGAGGAAAGCAAAGGCTGCCTTCATGTTTCCCTCGTGTACGGTATTTTATTAGCGCACTAGCGTGCAATAAGCATTCAGATGACATGTTAGGACTGTGCATTAAAGCGGAGCTCCACCCTTAAGTGGAACTTCCGCTCATCGGAACCCTCCCCCCCTCCGGTGTCACATTTGGGGGGAGGGGGTCTAAGACAGGTATTTGCACCCACTTCCGGGAGTCCTCTCTGCGGGTATTCTGCGGGTAGTGCGTCACTTCCCACAGAATGCCCGTTGTGTTCTGGGAAACACTTGGCTCCCAGAACACAATGGTGACCAGTGAGGACGGCGCTGTGCGACTCGCGCATGGGCCGTAGGGAACCGGGCAGTGAAGCTGGAACGCTTCACTTCCTGATTCCCTCACCGAGGATGGCGGTGGGGGCAGCAGATAGACAAGCGATTGCTCGTCTTCTGCTGCAGACGTCGCTGGACTCCAGGACAGGTAAGTGTCCATACATTTAAAGTCAGCAGCTGCAGTATGTGGCTGCTGGCTTTTAATATTTTTTTTTAACGGCGGAGCTCCGCTTTAAGTGGTATTGTAAATGAGAAGGCCATTAAGGAATGAGGCTGGAAGATATGTGTGGAATCCTAGTGGATTCCTGGATGGGTAAATTGTTTTACAAGTTATTATAAGCAATAGAGGAAGTGCAGTTTTATAAACCTAGTTTATTCTTCTTGTATATGCTGCACATTTGCAATGCTGGATACATCACAATATTAGAAAAGCTCTCTGTATTGTTCTGGTTTGGTTTCTACTAAAGGGCCAGTGACTAGTCAATATGGTGTCCTCTCTGCATCCTACTCAGTATTGAAAAGCCAATAATTTCTATGTATTTCTATGTCCGTCCCTCTCTCAACTGGTGTCAACAATAGCTTACTAGAGGGTTGCCTGAGAGAATGTGACACTCCTTGTGAAGGGAACATCCTATGAGAAACCTCTGCAACATCAACTTATTCTAAAATGTAGGTAGTCATCCTGCATGATGTGAAAGCACCTTTCATACCCTTTTATTTACCAGATGCTGGAGTTTAGTTTGTAACTAGAAATCATTCGACCCCATAGCCATTCCCATTGTTATTCATTGTGACCTAAGGTATGTCTGTCTAAATCAAGCACAGGTGGCAGGAGACACATCAGCATAGGCACTACACTACTAGGGAGCAGAGCTGTGGACAGACATGGTCAGGGAGGAGCGTCAGTGCAGGGAATTAACATTAAAAAATAAAAAGGTAAACTAAACCATACACCCCCCCCCCCCGTGCCTCCATCCTCCGCTGCACTTCCTTTCCTGGGTGATGATGAGCTGTTACTGCCCACGCAGCTGGCTACTTGAAATCCCTGCTCTTCTTTCCTCGGGGGGGTTCTGGAATGGATCAGAGCAATTCCAATTGGTCAGAGGTCACGTACGGACACTGACCAATCAGGATCACTCTCATCCCTCCTGTAAACCCTGAAAAGGTGTGCACCCCTCAAAGGGTTCCAAATTCCTGTAATTGCTCCCGCCCTGATTCACTCACAGGTGCTGGCTTTGCTCCAATGCATAGAGAAAGAAGGTTGTCTGGACTGCCGCACTCTGTTCAAACGTTTATTTGCCAAGAATAAAATTCAAAAATATACAAACAAAGAATAATCAAAGAATAATCAAAATCCATCAAAAGCAATCAAAAAGGGCATGCATTAAATTTTTCACTCTTTGTTATATTGCAGCCATTTGCTAAAATCATTCAAGTTAATTTTTTTTCCTCATTAATGTACACACAGCACCCCATATTGACAGAAAAACACAGAATTGTTGTCATTTTTGCAGATTTATTAAAAAAGAAAAACTGAAATATCACATGGTCCTAAGTATTCAGACCCATTGCTGTGACACTCATATATTTAACTCAGGTGCTGTCCATTTCTTCTGATCATCCTTGAGATGGTTCTACACCTTCATTTGAGTCCAGCTGTGTTTAATTATACTGATTGGACTTGATTAGGAAAGCCACACACCTGTCTATATAAGACCTTACAGCTCACAGTGCATGTCAGAGCAAATGAGAATCATGAGGTCAAAGGAACTGCCTGAAGAGCTTAGACAGAATTGTGGCAAGGCACAGATCTGGCCAAGGTTACCAAAGAATTTCTGCTGCACCTAAGGTTCCTAAGAGCACAGTGGCCTCAATAATCCTTAAATGGAAGATGTTTGGGATGACCAGAACCCTTCCTAGAGCTGGCCGTCCGGCCAAACTGAGCTATCGGGGGAGAAGAGCATTGGTGAGAGAGGTAAAGAAGAACCCAAAGATCACTGTGGCTGAGCTCCAGAGATGCAGTCGGGAGATGGGAGAAAGTTGTAGAAAGTCAACCATCACTGCAGCCCTCCACCAGTCGGGACTTTATGGCAGAGTGGCCCAACGAAAGCCTCTCCTCAGTGCAAGACGCATGAAAGCCCGCATGGATTTTGCTAAAAAAACACCTGAAGAACTCCAAGATGGTGAGAAATAGGATTCTCTGATCTGATGAGGTCAAGATAGAACTTTTTGGCCTTAATTCTAAGCGGTATGTGTGGAGAAAACCAGGCACTGCTCATCACCTGTCCAATACAGTCCCAACAGTGAAGCATGGTGGTGGCAGCATCATGCTGTGGGGGTGTTTTTCAGCTGCATGGACAGGACGACTGGTTGCAATCGAGGGAAAGATGAATGCAGCCAAGTACAGGGATATCCTGGACGAAAACCTTCTCCAGAGTGCTCAGGACTTCAGACTGGCCCGAAGGTTTTCCTTCCAACAAGACAAAGACCCTAAACACACAGCTAAAATAACGAAGGAGTGGCTTCACAACAACTCTGTGACTGTTCTTGAATGGCCCAGCCAGAGCCTTGACTTAAACCCAATTGAGCATCTCTGGAGAGACCTAAAAATGGCTGTCCACCAACGTTTACCATCCAACCTGACAGAACTGGAGAGGATCTGCAAGAGGGAATGGCAGAGGATCCCCAAATCCAGTTTTGTACCCACTGTGTGTATGTGTGTTTATAATGTGTGTGTGTGTATGTGTATGTATGTATATGTGTGTATATGTATGTATATATATATATATATATATATATATATATGTGTGTGTGTATGTGTATATATATATATATATATATATATATATATATATAATATCTCTCTTCTGTCTGTCACTCAGAGTGAATTCAATATTTTGTTCCCTTAGCACAGGGGTGCCCATCCGCTGGCCCGCGCCCTTTGATGTGGCCTGCCATGTCTTACTCTGAGATGTCGGGTCCGCAAGTCCAGATCGCGGGTTCCCGACCCGCCATCTCCGAGTATTAGTGTGAAGAACGGAGCCGCCGCTAGAGGAAACAGAGCCGATGCTTCCTGTATAGCGCCGCCTCCTTCACAGGCGGAGTGATACCAAATGTACTCCGCCTGTGACAGGAAGCATCGGCTCTCTACTGCAGCCGCATGCTTCTGTCACAATTATGCTCGGGATGGCTGGTCGGGACACGGGAACCCGCGATCTGGGACAGCAGCCAGCAGTACCAGTCATTAGTACTGGCCAGAAGTACCAGTACCCGCCATCAGTACCAGCCAGCAGTATAAACCATGGCTTGACAAATTTGCTTGGAATCTAGGAGCCAGCTAAAAAAGTTAGGAGCCAGGAACGCGCCCCGTCCCGCCGAGCTCCCGTGCAAAAGCATACGTGAGTAGCGCCCGCATATGAAAGCGGTGTTAAAACCACACACATGAGGTATTGCCGCGATTGGTAGAGCGAGAGCAATCATTCTAGCCCTAGACCTCCTCTGTAACTCAAAACATGCAACCTGTAGAAGTTTTTTAAACGTCGCCTATGGAGATTTTAAAGGGTAAAAGTTTGTCGCCATTCCACAAACGGACACAATTTTGAAGCGTGACATGTTGGGTATCCATTTACTCTGCGTAACATTATCTTTCACAATATAAAAAAAAATTGGGCTAAGTTTACTGTTGTCTTATATTTTAATTAAAAAAAGGGTATTTTTTCCCAAAAAAGTGCACTTGTAAGACCGCTGCGCAAATACAGTGTGACAGAAAGTATTGCAATGACCACTATTTTATTCTCTAGGGTGTTAGAATAAAAAATATATATAATGTTTGGGGGTTCTAATTAGAAGTAAGGAGATGGCAGTGAAAACAGACAGGGAAAGCTTCATTAGCATTGCTGGTTGACTTGTCATACCAACGGCCACCACAAGATGGCGCCAGATCACAGAAGGAAGCATAGGCCTGCAGAAGGCCGCAAAGCCGCAGCCTCAATTACTGGCCGGCGCGGCCAGACGCGATCGCGTGGCAGGGGGGCGCACGGAGACACAGGATACCCCAGCTGTGCCGCCCCAGGCGCCAGGTTGCTAATTCTAGTCGCAATGGCGACCGGGGTTTGTCGAACCCTGATATAAACCATCATTACCAGTACCAGTCATCAGTACCAGCCAGCAGTATAAACCAGCAGTACCAGCCAGCAGTATAAACCACTAGTACCCGCCAGCAGTAACAGTATCTTCCAGCAGTACCATAACCCACCAGTAGTACCAGTACCAGCCAGCAGTACCAGTCAGCAGTACCCACCAGCAGTACCAGTACCAGCCAGAAGTACCTGTACCAGCCAGCTGCAGGAATCCTGAGGAAGAAGTGAAGATTGAGGTCAGTTGGATGTGCAGGTAAACCGCTGTGCCTCAGTGTGGAAGCAGCCTTAGGCCCCTTTCACATGATCGGTCCGATCGGGTCGGCCTGTTTGTTTATCAGGTGGACTCAAACAGACTCTCCATTCACCTCTATAGAGCGGCAGCTGTAAATGGACTTGTGTCCATTTACACCCACCTATCTGCAATCCGATCTGCTTAAAAAAAAACGATGGGGATCCCCCTTCTGTCTGGGTGGATCGGAGGGCCCTTGGGGTAGAGCGAGTTGCGTCCGTGTCTGCTCTACATATGCAGAGTGGACACAGACCTGCCATCCCCCCTTTACGCTCATTGTGGCCAGCGACCGGTTACCAAGTTGCTAAAATAGCCCTCCCTCCTCAAAAGTTTGGGCACCCCTGCTGGTTACTCATATTTACCACTGCATATAGATATTTAAGGATACATTTTTTATTTTTTAAACTTTACATATTAACTAAATCATACAACAAACTTTACCTTTTTATCTGATTAAGCAAAACAATAATCTACCAACTAATTGATTATGAAAATAATCGTGGTAGCCATAGACGTGACCCTCACTATCGCCTTTTCTCTGGATGTTTCCAGGGTTTTGCCATTTTGCCAGCTGTCTGTTCATACTGTGTGTTTTTTTTTGTTTTTTTGTTTTTTTATAAGGGTATAGTGGTTTTGTACACTTTTTTTACGGCCAACAATAAAAAAAAAATTAAAATGTTTTTCTCTTTTCGTCCATGGACGGGACCCAGCCTTCTCAATTCTTGACGTGTGGTTTATGTTCCTGTTCATAGAGGACTAGGCAGAACATGTTAGATAATTAAAAACACATGTTACAATAATCAGAGATGAACAGCCCCACCCAGGGGGCGGTCCCTCCAGACATAACCCTCCGCCCTACAGTCAGCAGTTCAGTTTTTTTCTGTCTAGCAGAGGAGAAGGACATGGGTCCCTTTGGGCCCAGAGTCCAGAAGAATTTTTTATTTTATTTTTATTTTTGTGTTCTTCATCTGCCGGCTGGGCGACAGGCTGGATATATAGATCCATGTAGTCTTCCCAGTTCCGGCCATCGAGCGTGCCAGTCCCTTGCTTCGCACTTGGTTCTGACCATGACATACCCCATGGATCCAGGGGTGGCCGGTGAGCACATGCTCCGGGGTCCACATATGACTGGGCTGCTTGTTGTCTCACTTGCAGTGGACCGGGCCGACAGCTACTCCCACACGGTTGTAGGTCTGTCCAGGACGCACCGGTGGGTCCTCGCTTGGACGGGTAAGTACTTTTCCGAGGGATTGCGGGGTTCTCCTGTCCTCCCTTTCCCTGCTCTCTATCACTATATCCCCTTCTGCCCTAGGGCTCGCTGCGACCGGGGCGTACCTGTGGGGGGACTCCGGTTCTCAGTGGGGGACCGTGGGGTGTCGGGTCCGTTTTTTCTGTGGGGGTGCTCTTTTCTGGGGAAGTCCCTGTTTAGGCCTTCTCGTCCACATCGCAGTGCTTAGGCGCCATTTTCTGAGGCGCTGACACCATTTTTTGTATGCCTGCTGGTTTCTATTGTAATTCCCATTGGCGGCCATTTTGCCATGGCCGCGCCATAGCGCAGGTTGTTATTGCGGGCGGCCATTTTCTTGTGGTCGTGCCCTCTTCTTCTCTGGGGCGTCTGGCGGCCATTTTGGTGTGGGTTTGGCCTCTAGTGCTGGACGGTGCGCAGCGCTATTCTTCTCACAGATTTTTTTCTTCCTCACACACTGCGGAGACGGAAGGTGGGCAGCCTAATTTGGCTTTCTACCTCAGGCCACTAAAGGGAAGGAGCCACGCCATAAGCCGGTGCCCTCCTTTCGCCCACACAGAAGCGGTATTTTCGTCAGTCAGGACCTGCCGGAAGACCCTCCCAAGTGGACAAAGGTCCAGCTGGGGGACAGAGGCATCCCTGGGTGCACAAGCCCAACAAGCCAGCGAACAAACCTGCTACCGCATGAAGTTTTGCCCCCGCCCGACTCCAGGATGGGGGGACGGCTTCTCAGGTTTGCAGCTCAGTGGAGCTCCCTGCTCTCTGACCAGTAGGTCTGCGAGGTGGTCACCTCGGGGTACAAGATAGAGTTCCTTTCTTGTCCACCAAATAGATTTCCCTCAAATCTCCCTCTCCTTCCGGCTCGTCGGTCTGCCCTAACGGGGGCAGTGCAGGACTTGCTAAGGTGCGGAGTGATTCTACCTGTACCACTGGGAGAGAGGTTTCAGGGTTTTTATTCGAATCTGTTTGTTGTTCCGAAGAAGGACGGAGTCCATCCAATCTTGGACCTGAAAGCCTTGAATGTCTTTGTAAATGTTCGGAAGTTCCGCATAGAATCCATTCGTTCGGTGGTTGCTGCGCTTAATCCGGGGGACTTTCTGGCATCCTGGGACATCAAGGACGCATACTTGCATGTCCCCATCTGCGCAGGACACCAGAGATTTCTGCGCTTTGCAATCAACGAAGACCATTATCAATTTGTGGCTCTTCCCTTTGGCCTTGCGTCAGCACCAAGGGTTTTCACCAAGGTCCTCCCCCCGATTCTAGCTTTGCTGAGACAGCGAGGCATTGCCATTGTGGGCTACTTAGACTATCTTCCTCTGAGAGCAGCTTCTGGCTCAGTTAGAGTAAGGTATGTCTATAGCCATTCAGACCCTCCGAGAATTTGGTTGGGGGTTAAACATTCAGAAGTCGGTCCTGACACTGACTCTGCGCCTGGAGTACCTAGGTTTAATTCTGGACTCCAAGGAGGCGAGAGTCTTCCTTCCTTTGGAGAAGTTGCAGACTCTCCAGTCTGTGGTGAGGTTGTTGACATCCCGCAAATGGTCGTCTCTCTCCGTTTTTGCATGCGAGTTCTGGGTCTAATGGTAGTACCGTATGCCCAATTCCACATTCGAGTCTTTCAGAAGGAGATCCTGTCCAAATGGAACAAATCTCCATTGTCTCTGGATCATCAGATTCAGTCAAGTCACCTGGTCAGGGCTTCTCTGAGTTGGTGGCTGAGATCCCCGGCTCTTCAGTCCAGGAAGTCGTTCCTTCCCTTCCATTGGACTGTGATTACGACAGCCTCACAGGTTGGGGGGGGGGGGGAGTCCAGTCAGCCCAGGGTCGCTGGACTCGGAACGAATCCCGTCTGCCGATCAATGTCCTGGAACTCCGGGCGATCAGGCGGTGTCTCTCCAAGTGGTCACTGAGACTACAAGGGCGTCTAGTCAGGATCCAGTCAGACAACGCCACGGCAGTGGCTTATGTCAACCATCAAGGGGGAACAAGGAGCTTGGCTGCAGCGTCCGAGGTCTCTCACATCCTACGGTGGGCGTAAAGAAGCGTGCTAGCTCTGTCGGCCGTCTACATTCCGGGCGTAGAAAACTGGCAGGCGGACTATCTGAGTCGCCAGATGCTAAACCAGGGGGAATGGTCACTACATCCGGAGGTGTTTCAGCTCCTTTGCCGGAGGTGGGGCACGCCAGATGTGGACCTCCTGGCCTCTCGACTGAATCACAAGGTGTCAACGTTTGTGGCCAGGTCCAGAGATCCCTGGGCAGACGCGTTGGTGGCCCCGTGGGGTCGGTATCGGCTAATTTATGCCTATCCCCCACTAAAGTTGCTTCCTCGTCTGCTCCACAGAGTGGAGACCGAGGGGGATCCCGGTGATCCTAATCGCTCCAAATTGGCCCTGGCGTCCTTGGTACGCCGACCTCGTACGCCTGGTGGCAGATGCACCCTGGCGGCTGCCGATGCGGGAGGATCTTCTGTCTCGAGGTCCCATACTTTATCCTGCTTTACAGTCGCTGGCTTTAACGGCATGGCTATTGAAAGCCAGGTACTAAGGGACCGAGGTCTTTCGGATTCGGTCAGTTTTCAACAATGCTGAGGGCAAGGAAATCTTCTTCCAGGAAGATCTACCATCGTACTTGGAAGGCATACATCTCTATGTGTGAAGAGATGGAGTTGCGTCCACGGACGTACTCGGTTTCCAGGGTCCTACTGTTTTTACAGCGTGGTGTGGATCAGAAACTTGCCTTAACCACTTAACAACCACCTGCCGCCGAATAACGGCGGCAAGGTGGTTGCTTAACTCTGGGAGGACGTTATATAACGTCCTCCCTTAGAATCGTTCCTGCGCGCGCCCGCGGGCGCGCACACGCAAACGGCTGTGCTCGCCGGGTCCACCGGACCCGTAGCAACACAGATCGGGGTGAATGGCCAATGACAGCGGCCTTTTACCACGTGATCGCGCCGTCCAATGACGGCGCGATCACAATGTAAACAAACCAGGGTCAGCAGCAGTTCATCTCTCTCCTCACCTCACACCGATGCAGCGTGAGAGGAGAGGAGACATCAGTGCAACCCTGTGCCACACAGTGAGTTTTTACTACTTTTAGCTGTGCCCAGCAGTGCCCAAAAGTGCAAAAAAGTGCCATCTGTGCCACATCTGTGCCACCTGTGCCACACCAGAGCCACACCAGAGCCACATCAGTGTCACCAGTGCCACACCAGTGCCACCTGTGCCCATCAGTGCCACCTGTGCCCATCAGTGCCACCTGTGCCCATCAGTGCCATCTGTGCCCATCAGTGCCATCTGTGCCCATCAGTGCCACCTGTGCCCTGCAGTGCCACATCAGTGCCGCCTGTGCCCACCAGTGCCGCCAGTGCCCACCAGAGCCACACCAGTGCCCACCAGAGCCACACCTGTGCCCACCAGAGCCACACCTGTGCCCATCAGTGCCACCTGTGCCCATCAGTGCCACCAGTGCCACCTGTGCCCAGTGCCACCTGTGCCCATCAGCGCCACTGCAGTGCCACATCAGTGCCGCCTGTCCCCACCAGTGCCGCCTGTGCCCACCAGTGCCGCCTGTCCCCACCAGTGCCGCCTGTGCCCACCAGTGCCGCCTGTGCCCACCAGTGCCGCCTGTGCCCACCAGTGCCGCCTGTGCCCACCAGTGCCGCCTGTGCCGCATGTGTGCCACCAGAGCCACACCAGTGCAACCAGAGCCACACCAGTGCCACTACAGTGCACACCAGTGCTACCTGTGCCACATCAGTGCCGCCTGTGCCCGCCAGTGTCCACCAGTGCCACCACAGTGCTCTGCAGTGCAGCCTCACCAACCACCAACATGGCAAAAAAATTCTTTACTTGTGAGGAGGCCTACCAGCATCTAATCCTGACCGATGAGAGCAGCGAGGAGTCTCAGTCTGATAAGGATTCGGCCTATGAACCCGTTACAGACAGTGGGTCTGATACAGAATCAGAAGAGGAATGTGTGCCCGTGAAAACAAGGGGTTCTGGCGTGGAGAAGCGGCCTACTACCAGCAACACAGTGCCGTCCACCTCAAGCGCAGCGCCGTCCACCCCAAGCGCAGTGCCGTCCACCCCAAGCGCAGTGCCGTCCACCCCAAGCGCAGTGCCACTGCAACAAAGGCCAGGCACCAGTAGGGTGTCATCTCAGCCCCAAAGGGATAGGGGCCATGCCAGCCTTCCCTATGGCCTTCAAAACCCCCTGTGGCTTCCCCCTAATTCCGGAGCAGCAAATATCCCCCCTTTCACCGCCCAGCCAGGTGTCCAGGTGAACACCGATGAATTTTCCATGCTCGATTTTTTCAATTTAGTATTCACTGAAGACTTACTATCCTCCATTGTGGCCCAGTGCAACCTCTACGCACAGCAGTACATAGCAAGCAACCCTGGGTCTAGTTACGCCCGTCCCTTTGAGTGGAGAGAACTTACCGTAGAGGAATTCAAAATTTTCCTAGGCCTAACTTTTAGTATGGGACTCTCAAAAAAAAAAACAATTGTACTCCTACTGGTCTACCAAACCCATCCACCACATGCCACTCTTCTCATCCCTTATGCCAAGATCCCGATACCTAATGATTATGCGGTTCCTCCACTATAATGACAACACCCAGTGCCCTCCCCGAAATGACCCAGCTTTTGACAAACTATATAAAATTCGGCCACTCCTAAATTTTTTCTCTGAAAATTTTTCCCAGTTATATATCCCTGAACAGAATATCTCCGTGGATGAGTCCCTCATAAAATTCTCAGGCAGGCTGAGCATTAAACAGTTTATCCCCAGCAAAAGGGCCCGATATGGGGTTAAAATGTACAAACTTTGTGACCGAGCCACGGGGTACATCTACGCCTTTCTGGTGTACGAAGGGAAGGACTCCCAACTGCATCCCCCTGAATGCCCAGAGTACATCGGTGTCAGCGGAAAAGTGGTCTGGGAGCTTATCTATCCACTCCTTGGAAAGGGATACCACCTTTATGTGGACAATTTTTATACCAGCTTGCCCCTGTTCCGCAATCTTTACCAGAGGGACACCCCAGCATGTGGCACAATAAGAGCCAATAGAAAAGGCTTCCCACAAAAACTCGCCAATGAAAACCTACGACGAGGGGAGGCGGCATCATTGAGGAACCAGGAGATATTGGCTGTCAGGTGGAGGGACAAACGAAACGTCCACATGCTCACATCAATCCACAACGACACCTACATGGAAGTCCCCAAAAGAAACGGCACAATCCAGAAACCAGCTTGTGTCTACGATTATAATTTGTTTATGGGGGGAGTGGACTTTAACGATCAGATGATTGAACCCTATCTTCCCACAAGAAAATGCCGCCACTGGTATAAGAAAGTGTCCCTTTATTTTTTTAGTTTGGCCATGTATAACACTTATGTTATTTTACAAAAAATCAACAGAGAACCCCGTATCCTATCTACTCTACCAAGAAGAAGTTATCTCCGCCCTTTTGTACCCTGAAAGCCCACCAGAAACTATTCGCTCTGATTCCGTGAGCAGACTCCACGAGCGCCACTTTCCTGAGAAAGCCGCCCCCCGCAAAACAGGCTACAGACGTCAGAAGAGATGCCGGGTGTGCTCCAGAGGAGGAATTCGAAGAGTCACCATGTATTATTGTCCCGATTGTCCTTCCCAACCAGGCCTCTGTATAGGCGAATGTTTCCGCCGTTACCATACGTTTCTACACTATTAGGGAAGTATGGTAAATGCAATTCTCATTTCCTGTCATTTTCCTCCACACCCCTTATGCCACTGCACTGAACTGTACATACCTCTGCCTTCTCCGGAACCGACCTTGGACTGTTATACGACCACGCTTTTGCCTAACGCTAAACATACCTCTGCTTTCTCCGGAACTGACCCTGGCCTGTTATACGACCACTCTTCTGCCTAACGCTTAACTGTACCTACCTCTGCCTGCTCTGGAACTGACCCTGGACTGTTTGACCACGTTTTTTGCCTGCCTCTTGGATTGATCTTTTACCCTGCTATGCTAGTGGGAACACAGGGGTCTCATATGTGAGGGGCTCCAGAATTGTTTTTCTGGATGAAGAAAACTATTTTTTAGTTTTCTCATTCCCGGATTAGGGTCTGGAGACTCGGGGGCTTCAAAGAGATTTGGGTGGGAGAAGCCCCTGTCCCCATTCTTTCCTGGCCTGCTACTTGGACCATGTTCCTGCTGATTACCAGGACCAATATTTTGGCACTGCTGGCAATGTCTCTACTTGCACTGACCCTGGACTGTATATGGACAGTATTCCTGCCTGTAGTGACTATGGACAATATTCCTGTCTGCTGCCTGGACAATTCAATTCACTGTCACTGACCACGTCCCTGCCTGCTGCCTGGATCAGGGCTCTCCTTCTGTGGACAATTGCACTACCAAAACCACAGGTAATCTTTTTTTTACCGTTTACTCAGCAGAATGTATTTTAGGGTGTAATTCTTGGTATGTACATGCTGTGTTAGAAATATGAAGGGCCTTCAAAAATGTGATAGATTGTAAGGAAATTGGATGTGTAATTTATGTCCCTAGAACACCTGATGGTGCTTCTTGGATGTTGGGCCTCCATGTGGCCAGGCTGTTAAAAAAGCTCACATGTGGTATCGCCATACTCAGGAGGAGTAGCAGAAAATATTTTGGGGTGTCATTTTTGCTATGTACATGCTATGTGTTGAAAATATCCTATAAATGGACAACTTTGTGTAAAAAAAATTGCATTTTCATTTTTTTCCAAATTTTCCAAAAACTTCTGGAAAAAATTAATCGTTCAAAAGACTCATTATGCCTCATAGATTATACGTTGGGGTGTTAGCTTTCCAAAATGGGTATACTTTGTGGGCGTTTCGATTGTCCTGGTGCTCCAGGGCCTTCAAAAGTGTAATAGGTGGTTGAGAGATTAGATGTGTAATTTATGCTCCTAGAACGCCTGAAGTTGCTACTTCAGTGTTGGACCTCTGTATGTGGCCAGGCTGTATAAAAGTCTCACACATTTGGTATCGCCATACTCGGGGGGGAGCAGCAGAATATATTTTGGGGTGTCATTTGTGGAATGTACATGCCATGTGAGAGAAGTAACCTGTTATAATGACAATTTGGTGTGAAAAAAAATAAAAAAAATAATCATCTTAATTTTGCAAAGAATTGTGGGAAAAAATGACAACTTCAAAAAACTAACTATGCCTCTTACTAACTACCTTGGAATGTCTACTTTCCAAAAAGGGGTCATTTGGGGGGTATTTGTACTTTACTGGCTTGTTAGGGTCTCAAGAAATGAGATAGGCTGTCAGTACATCAGGTGTGATCAAATTGATCAATTTTCAGTAATTGGCACCATAGCTTGTAGACCCTATAACTTTCACCCAGACTAAATAATATCCACTAATTTGGGTTATTTTTACCAAATATATGTAGCAATATAAATATTTGGCCAAATTTATGAGGAAAAATTACTTATTTGCAAAATTTTATAATAGAAATGAAGAAAAATGCATTTTTTTCCAAAATTTTCGGTCTTTTTTCATTTATAGCTAAAAAAATAAAAACCGCAGAGGTGATCAAATACCACCAAATAAAAGCTCTATTTGTGTGAAAAAAAGGACGGAAATTTCATATGGGTACAGTGTTGCATGACTGAGTAATTGTCATTTAAAATGTGAGAGCACCAAAAGCTGAAAATTGGTCTGGTTATTAAGGGGATTTAAGTGCCCAGTTGTCAAGTGGTTAAGCACCATTAAGGGTCAGATTTCAGCCTTGGCTGTTTTCTTTCAACGGCCTTTGGCGTCCCATTCCCTGGTTGGGTACTTTTGTGCAAGGGGTTCGACATGTGGCTCCCCCTATTAGACCACCTCTTCCTCCATGGGATTTAAATCTGGTGCTCTTGGTTCATAAGGAACCTCCTTTTGAGAACATCAGAGAGATTCCTCTCTTGACACTATCTCAGAAGGTGGCCTTTCTAGTGGCCATTACATCGGTCAGAAGGGTTTCTGAATTGGCGGCCTTGTCTTGCAAGACAGGGAAGCAGACGAGACGTGGAAAGACACAACAGGGACCTAAGATCAAAAGCACACAAGAAATAACGGAAATTGATATAACAGCAGTGAATGGTGATGAACTCACCAAAACTGCTGATATGAAAATAATAAACCTCACTGAGTTTCCATTGAATGAACACCATCATTCACTCCTAAAAAGAGGACTGTCGTTTTCACCAAGAGCCTCAATGAATGAATTTGAGGTGTTCAAAGACATTAGTCTATTTCTGAGGAAACTGGTATTTAAATGCTGGCATAACCAACGAGATAGTGAACAGCCAATGACCGATGTGGATAAGGCTGAACAGGAAGCCTTGATGAATTTGGTTTCCCTTTTGGAGGAAAATGAAGATGGGGAGACTGATCTACCAACTGAAATAGAGCCCGGTTGCCCGCGCCAATCCAAACTCCCTATTAAATCATTGAAAATGCCCCCACTAGCGAAACATCGCTGGATTTCACTTTTCTTGGATCAGGTCCAAAAAGACCTATCTAAGGTAAACTGGCAATGGAAAGGTCTAGACAATTTATCTAAAAATGAACGCAAAGCACTTAGACAACTTGAGGAAGCACATGATTTAATTATTAAGAGCAGTGATAAAGGTGGCAATATTGTTCTTCTCACTCAGACAATGTATGAAGGAGAAGTTGACCGACTGTTAAACGATAAGGAGACGTATCTACGACTTGACCAGAATCCTTTTCCTAAGATTGTGCAGGAGCTAAATTTTAAAATGAGTTTTGCCTATGAGGAGAAATTGATTACAAAGAAAGAATTTGAATATCTTAGGGTGATCGAATATAATACACCGATATTTTATATTATCCCCAAAATTCATAAATCCATTATTAACCCTCCCGGCAGACCCATAGTCTCTGCCATCAAGGGTCCTTTGGAAAGGGTGGGCAAATTGACCGATGCCCTCATCAAAGATCTGGTTGTCGAGCTCCCGTCGTTTATACAGGATACCAGGGATGTGCTCCGACATCTTGAAGGAACCATATATCCCCCGTGAGGACTCCTAGTGGGGATTGATGTCGAATCCCTTTATACATCAATCCCTCACGAATGGGGATTAAAAGCCACCGACTATTTCCTGCATCAGAAGTTTCCCATGCTAGCAGCACAAAATGAGTCTTTGGTTGACACTTTGAAGTTTATGTTGACCAATAACTGTTTTCAGTTTCTCAACAGAAACTATAGGCAGATAAGAGGAACTTCGATGGGAGTACCCTGGGCACCTGCGTACGCATGTTTACATCTGGGTCTTTGGGAAGAACAATTGGTGTATACCTCTTCTCTATACCAGGCGCATTGCAAACTCTGGTTAAGATTCATTGATGACGTGATCATGCTCTGGGCGGGGTCCACGGATGAACTCACTGAATTTCTGGGTGAACTCAATCACAACAATAGGAACATCAAGTTGACTTACAGTTGGCATTCACAAACACTCCCCTTCCTGGACCTATCCATATCGGTCATTGATGAAAAACTTGTCACCAAGACATTTAGAAAAGACACAGCAGCCAATAGCTTATTGTTTGCTGGCAGCCACCATCCTACGTCCCTCATACAAGGAATCCCGGTGGGACAGTTTTTGCGTAGCAAACGCAATTGCTCTAGGGACACTGATTTTAAGGTCGAGGCTGACCAACTTTACAATAGGTTCAGAGACAGAGGTTACTCCCATCGTTGTCTGAGGAAGGCCAAAAAAAGAGCCTTCCAAACTGAAAGGGATACATTATTGATTAAAAAGAAAATGGATAAACAAACCCAACCTCAGGTTCCCATCCGCATTATCACTAAATACGGGTCTCAGTGGGGCCAGGTCAGAAACATACTAAACCAACATTGGCATATTTTATCTGATGCCCCTATCCTGAGGGACTTTGTAGGTGAACGACCTATGCTCACTGCGAGGAGATCTCGCAACTTAAAGGATAGTCTGGTCCACTCGGAATATTCAAGATCTACCAGGACAAACTGGTTGACCGACCTTCCCCCGTTGAAAGGCATGTATGCCTGCGGCAGGTGCCTTATATGTAAATATGTAGATCGCACTGATGTATTTAGTAACTCAGATTGCACAAAAAGTTTCAAGATCACTAACTTCATTAATTGCCTTACTACACGTGTGATCTACATGCTTACTTGCCCATGCAGGAAAAACTATGTGGGGAAGACGAAAAGGCAGCTAAAAATCAGAATAGGTGAACATATTCAAACAATACTTAAGAAAGATGATGAACTACCCCTATCTCTCCATTTTCTGAAACACCATGAGGGTAAACCTGAGGGACTCACTGTAAAGGGCATATACCGTCTGAATCTCCCCCATCGACGGGGAGATTTCGATAAAATCTTGTATAGAAAGGAGAAAATGTGGATATATAACTTAGATAGCATGCAGCCGATGGGGTTAAACAACGAATGCAACCTATCGGTTTTCCTTGATGCTTGAAATAATGTGGTGTGACCACATAGGGTTAAAGAACTATGCAACTATTCTGTGACTATAGCCACAATTATTCTTTCTGATTGCCCATGTCTAAAATTATATGAAGACAATACATACTTCCCCACTAAGATGGGCCCGTTACCATCGGTAACCCCTATGCTTTCTCCTCCAGATAAATGTTCATCAATGACCGTTTTCAGCAGCTCTCCCCATTTTGTCTTGTTGGAAGCAGAGGTGATTCAGGCAAAACAGACATGTGCCTGTACATGGATATTCATGCCAGAAAAATATAAACTTCCATTTAATCCTGTTATAATCCCGGACCATGTACACTCGGTGGTACTAACTTCAAGTATAGCCGAGTTTATGTGAGAACGGGATAGCTGCATGAAGACTACTGTGTATATCTGTATCTCTGTTACCTATGGGGTATTTTGGAATACGGTAATTAAAAATCCATAATCTAATAACGATTCCCCCATACACATAGATGGGCCCGTTACTATCGGTAACCCCTATGTTTTTTCCTCCAGATAAATGTTCATCAATGACAGTTTTCAGCAGCTCTCCCTATTTTTGTCTTGTTGGCAGCAGAGGTGATTTAGGCAAAACAAACATACACCCGTACATGGATATTCATGCCAGAAAAATACAAACTTCTATTTTTTCTTGTTATAATCCCCGACCATGTACACTTGGTGGTACACCGTTACATGTATGGCCGAGTTTATGTGAGAACGGGATTGCTGCATGAAGACTACCGTGTATATTTGCATCTCTGTTACTTATGGGGTATTTTGGAATAAGTTAATTAAAAATCCATAATCTACAAACGATTCCCCCATACATACAGCCTTATTGGTCTTTATCTATATGATGTTTGTTGCCTTTCTATTGGCATATTGACAAACATAAACTGATAAACCGATAACCGACATGGGTATTTGAAAGATGCAATGCATTTTCACCCATTGACTAATAAATCAATGGTACCACAGATATGAACAGGGAAATATTGCTGTTGAGCGGTGTTCTTTTCTTTGTTTTCTGGAATGACACCTCACATGCATCCACGATTCCCCTGCTTTCTCGATTTACCAATGAAAGCATGACTATGGCACATATGAACAGCAAAATATTTCCTCTTCGATTTTATGTGTTCCCATGAACTATGCCCCTCATTAAATGTTTTTTTTTTTTCCCCCCTCCCCATTCCCCACCCCTCACGGTTGATCTCCATTTATTTATTCGTTTCTGTATAGTCAGTATCAATAGAAATGCCTGAACAGGCGTGAATGGGTGTATGAGTGATCCAATTTTCCAACAGGTACCTTAATTAGGAACACATGTTGGTTTAACTATATCTGGACAGACACCATGCTTATGCGCATGCTCCGATGAAACCTTAATGAAGGTGAAACATGTCAGCAAGTCAAGCAATTTCTTGCTACACTCTGTGTAGCGTGTAAACAGGGGTGCCTAACCCACCGGACTAACCACCCCCACCAGCCGCCATGATCAGTTACTATGCCGCTTTGATCTGATGATAGCTCTGCGGCGCATCAATATCGATATTCCATTTGTGTGGACAGACTTTCCATTCCATGTGCATTTGTTGGGATGATTCCTCCCGGACTTGATGAATGAAACTCAACACATTCCAGGTGATACCAACAGAAGCATAGACTAACAGCAGCCGACCAACACACTTTGAACTGGTGAGTGAGTGTCTTCCATACATGAACTTTTTGGCAGCTTCCAATGGATGGTGTATTTATCCCACAGACATAACTTTGTGAGGGACAACTGTCGACTATTAATTCGGCCACAGTCAGCCCATTTTTCTGAAGCGCAATTCAGCCAATCTCTATCCCTGTGACACCCTCACCCAACTATTTATTGTTCAATCATATTGGCTGGTCTATGGCTACCCAGCACAGTCACCTGTCAACTTTTTCATCATAAACAGTCATACGCACGGATTGAATACTGTTCATCTATCAGGCACTTGCATATTTAACCCCAAAGTCTCTGTGACTATGCCTATATCGATATTCCTTTCATGATCAGCAACGGTTGTATGTGTGTGGTGTGTATGGTCGTTTGGGTGGCCACCTCTGTTTCACAGTTTTTTCTTTTTGACTAGTCTTATTTTATTATAGTTGTTTTCTGATGTGGTGTATAAATATCATGTACAATCATTAAATTGTTTTTTTATTTTCATATTTGCGGTTTACTTAGATTTAGTATCTTTAGTTTAGTTGAGCCTTTTTGAAGAATACTGTCTGTGGGAGGGTCTAACCTCTCCTCTCTCCTGTTTTTTGCATATGATTTTTCTTATTCAGAGGCTCTACAGGTGGAATATGCCCTTATAGCTGGAGGTTATTATTATACCCGCTAATAGACTGATTTACAACTCACACCCCCACCTGGGCACCACTGTTAATTATTGGATGAGTTTCTCCATAAACCCACCCCCTTGTGTTTTTTGTCTTGCAAGTCACCATACTTGGTCCTCCATAAGGATAAAGCGGTGCTACGCCCGCAGCCTTCCTTCCTTCCGAAGGTGGTTTCGGCTTTTCACCTGAATGAGGACATTGTGCTGCCGTCCTTGTGTCCTCGACCGTCACATCCCAGGCAGACTGCGCTCCATAACTTAGACGCGGTACGGGCCTTGCGGGTGTACCTGTCTGCTACGGCTCAGTTTCGGAGGTCTGACTCATTGTTTGTGTTGGTGTCTGGTCCACAAAAGGGCCTGGCGGTCTCGTCGTCCACCATTTCTCGTGGATCAGGCAGATCGTCATCCAGGCCTATGCCCTTAAGGGGCGGGCGCCTCCCTTTTCGGTCACGGCACATTCAACCAGGGCAATTGGTGCTTCCTGGGCTTTCCGACATCAAGCGTCTGTCTCACAGGTGTGCAAGGCAGCGACTTGGTCGTCCGTGCACACGTTTTCAAAATTTTACAAGGTTGATGTGAGTGCATCTTCTGATGCTTCCTTCGGCCGCAAGGTTTTGCAGGCAGCTGTTTGAGGTTGCAACTCCGTTGAGGAGCTCTGCTGGTTTGGGGTGAAATTCGTTTTTTTTTTTATGCTGCTCCCTCCCCTCGTTTTTTGACACTGCTTGGGGACGTCCCACACGTCAATAATTGAGAAGGCTGTGTCCGTCCACGGACAAAAAGAGAAAATAGGATTTTTTGTACTAATTGTAAAATCCTTTTCTCGTTTGTCCATGGACGGACACAGCACCCACCCCTCCTTTTTAGGTTTGTACTGCTTGCTACGAACTGAGCTGCTGACTGCAGGGCGGAGGGTTATGTCTGGGGGGACCGCCCCCTGGGTGGGGCTGTTCATCTCTGATTATTGTAACATGTGTTTTTAATTATCTAACATGTTCTGCCTAGTCCTCTCCTATGAACAAGAACATAACCCACACATCAAGAATTGAGAAGGCTGTGTCCGTCCATGGACGAACGAGAAAAGGATTTTACGGTGAGTACAAAAAATCCTATTTTTGTTTTTTTATTCTAACCAGTAGTTGAAAGTTTTCACGTGTTTTGGCATCTCTTCCGTAGTATGTTTCTAGTTCTATTATCAAAAATACTTTTTTAACCACTTCGCGGCCTGGGCCATCGGCAAAAGATGTCCGCAAAGCGGCGCTCAATTGCTGAGAGGACGTCCATGGACGTCCTCCTAATTACTTCCGCGATGCGCGCCTTCGGGAAAAAGCTGTGCCCGCCGTGTCAGGCGTGTGCCGATGCGCTTGCCTGGCGGCCGCGATGTCCGCCAGGTACCTGCGATCGGCTGTCACAGAGCCAGGGACGTGGATCTCTGTGTGTAAACACAGAGATCCACGTCCTGCTAGGGAGAGGAGACTGATGGTGTGTCCCTAGTACATAGGGACAACCATCGGTCACCTCCCCCAGTCAGTCCCCTCCCCCCACAGTAATCATCACTCATGAGGGACCATATTTAACCCCTTCAACGCCCCCTAGTGGTTAACCCCTTCACTGCCAGTCACATTTATACAGTAATCAGTGCATATTTATAGCACTGTTTGCTGTATAAATGTGAATGGTCATAAAAAAGTGTCCGATGTGTTCGCCATAATATCGCAGTCACAATAAAAATCGCAAATCGCCGCCATTACTAGTGAAAAAAAAAAAAAATCATTCTATTCCCTATTTTGTAGGCGCTATAACTTTTGCGCAAACCAATCACTATACACTTATTGCGAATTTTTTTTTTTTTTTTTTTTTTACCTAAAATATGTACAAGAATACGGCCTAAACTGAGAGAAAAAATTATTTTCTAAAAAAAAAAATTGGGATATTTATTATAGCAAAAATTAAAAAAATATTGTGTTTACTCTTTCGTCCATGGACCGACACAGCTTCTCTATTGACAAAGTGGGTATTATCTGTTAATTAGGAGTGACTAGGCAGAAAAACTTGTAAAAAGTGTTGCATCACACCTTCTACAGTACCGCCCAGGGGGCGGACCCTCCAGGTATAACCTCTCAGTCTGCATCTTTGCAGATCAGTTTTTTTCTGTCTAGCAAGGAGTAGGACATGGCTCCCTTCGGGCCCATTAGTCCGGGGGAAAAAGATATATATTTTTTTGCTACATTTTTGTTTCCTGTGATCTTCGATCAACTGCCGACTGGGTGACAGGCTGGATCCTCGATCCTTGTAGTCTCCCCAGTTTCGGCCATCGAGCGTGTGCCGACCCTAGCTACGCGCTGGGTTTTCCACGACATGCCCGTCGCTCCACGGGTGGCCGGTGAGCCTACGCTCCAGGGCCTGCATCGGACCGCTCAGCTTCGGCTGACCTTATGGCCGAGTCGCAGCAGCCTGGCCGGTGAGCTTACGCTCCAAGGCTTGCATCGGACCGCTCAGCTTCGGCTGACCTTACGGCCGAGTCACAGCAGCCTGTCCGGTGAGCGTCACGCTCCGGGGCATACATATGATCGTCCCTTTTGGGTCCAATCACAGCATGCCTGGCCAACAGTCACCTTCCGTGCGCGGACGATGGCCTGTTTGGAATGTCTTCCAGCAGAATACATGCAGGATAGGTAAGTAAAACTCCCCTGCCTCGGCTGGGTGATTTAGCTGGACATTCCTGGAGAGATCAAGTAAGTGGTTGTGGCCCCTTTCTTCCCTCTCTCCCTGCCTTTCCCTCCTGCCTGGGCTTCTAGCTAAAGGTTGCTGGGTGCTGGGGGTCACCTAGGGGGTTCCACTGGAGCGCGGCTGGCTGTAACTAACATTTAAAAGAAATGTCATTTCTGCTTACCTGTGTTTGTGTGCTTCCTCCTCCCATGCTGTCGGCGGCCATTTTGAGGTGGTCCATGCCGAGTTCGGCCTCTTGTGACTGACCGGCGGC
This sequence comes from Rana muscosa, assembly GCA_029206835.1. Lineage (NCBI taxonomy): Eukaryota > Metazoa > Chordata > Amphibia > Anura > Ranidae > Rana > Rana muscosa. The sequence goes on along the minus strand of CM055122.1, from coordinate 877,993,734 downwards.
CATCTTCCTGTGGTTCGGCCACACCCACTGGCCCCTATCAGCTGATCGGCGGCCATGTTTGTCCACCCTGTATGCATATATTGCCGTTCGGCAGCCATCTTTTTGTGGGCTATGGCTGCTTGACCTCTATCTTCGGTCGGCGGCCATTTTCTTAGAGCCCACATTATCTTCCATACAGACGTTTTTGGCAACCATTTTGCGAGAGCCTCCGGCCTCGGGTGCATTACACTGGTGCGAAAATTCACACAGGAAATGCTGATAAAAGAAGCAGACTGACACAGCAGCAGGGGGACAGCATCACAGGCGCAGCACGCGGCATCATAGCAGTACCTATCCAGGGTGGTGAGTCCTCTGGGTGACCCAGCCTCTCTGCAGCACTATTGATATCTTGCCTGGAGCCCTGTGAGTGTCAGCGTGTGGTCAGCATGGCATCTGAGCCAGATGTCTTCTCCCGTGAAACACAAGATTTAGCAGCTGGTGCCCCTGAGGTGTCTATGAACGCTATGACGGCAATCCTAGAGGCGTTTGCTGCCAGGGTGGAAGCAGCACACGGGAATACAGGGGGTAGTAAACGCCCCGTCCCCTGCAAGCTTCTGGGGATAATTCTGATGCAGAACCAGGTCCAGCTACGGCTCGGGGCCCAGATTCTGAAGCATCAGAGACTGCAGACCGTGACCGGACAGTGATGATGACTCCAAGTCCAGGTCAGTACGCAAGACGGCTTTGGTATCTGACCTTATTACTGCAGTGCGGGATATGCTAAAGTTGGAAAATACTGCAGAAGCAGCAGAGACTCCGGTCCACTTGGGTTTCATAGACCTGCCCGCACTGCTAAGGTGTTCCCTTGTGTGTCTTTTAATAAACTCTTATACAAGGAATGGAGTGAGGGTCTTTACAGCCCCAAAGAGGTTTGCGGTACGGTACCCCTTTGAGGAGAGTTTTCTGAAGAAATGGACCTCTCCCCCTATAGTGGACCCTCCGGTGTCCAGACTTAATAGAGCCACCACAATTCCTGTAGAAGGGGCTCCTGTTTTCAAGGACCCTGTGGATAAGAAGGCTGAAGCACTCGCTTGCTACCTATACTCAGTGGTAGGCTCGGCAGTACGCCCGGCATTGGCGGGGGCCCTAGTGTCTCACACACTTACTGAATGGGCAAGATTGCTACTCCAGGGATTAAGGAGCGAGATGCTCCTCCTGATGAGATAACATTGGCCGACCAGTTGGTCCAGGGCCTTAGGTTTGTCTGCGAGTCAGACATGAATACTATTCCCCTGCTGTCTAAAACTTCGGTTTATGCAGTAGCAATACGCCGCCTGATCTGGCTAAAAGGCTGGTCTGCGGACCAGACTTCAAAGAAAGCCCTGTTGGATCTGCCTTTTAAGGGCGACAGACTTTTTGGGGCTTCTCTGGATGACATCATCAAGGATGCCACAGGAAGTAAAAGCACTTTGCTTCCCCAAATTAGCAAGGGTAAGGGGCCACGCCAAGGGGCAAGGGCCCTTCTTTACTGCACGCAAGCGGATTTTTCGTCCCCCTAGGGCGACAGGGAAAAGACCCCAGGCCGATAAAGCGCCTGCCCAAGGACAAAAGCGTCCTTGGTCCCGCATACCCAATAAGCCTGCGGACAAATTTGCATCCGCATGAAGGTCCACCCCCACCCAGCTCTTGGGTGGGGGGACGTCTTCACAAATTCGCGACTCAGTGGACAGCTCTAATCTCCGACAGGTGGGTTTGCAAAGTAATCTCCTCAGGCTACAAGATAGTTTCTCTCTTGTCCACCAGACAGATTCAACAACTCCAATCTCCAGCTACTACCGACCCGTCGGGAGGCCCTGTATAGGGCGGTCCAGGGTCTACTGGAACGCGGGGTAGTTATTCCAGTTCCAGAACTGGAACGGGGTTTTTACTCATCTGTTCTTTGTGCCGAAGAAGGAGGGGGTTCGTCCAAGCTTGGATCTCAGAGCCCTCAATTGCTTTGTGAAGGTACAAAGATTTCGGATGGAGTCGGTTCGATCTGTAGGTCACGGCTCTCCATCCGGGGGACTTTCTGGCCTCTTTGGACATCAAGGACGCATACCTGCATGTCCCCATATACTCCAGACACCAGAGGTTTCTGCGATTTGCTATCGGGAAGGACCACTACCAGTTTGTGGCCCTCCCGTTGGGCCTTGCCTCAGCACCCAGGACGTTCACCAAGGTGCTCGCTCCGATTCTGGCACTTCTAAGACAGCGGGGTATCGCTATCACAGGCTACTTGGACGACCTTCTGCTGAAGGCCCCTTCAAGCTCAGAATTAGAGGTAAGCGTGTCCATTACCTGTCAGACTCTTTGAGACTGTGGTTGGATACTTAACACGCAAAAGTCAGTATTGGTGCCCACTCAACGCCTAGTGTACCTGGGGTTGATTCTGGATTCCTCAGAGGCAAAGGTATTCCTCCCTGTGGAGAAGTTGCAGACCCTCCGGGCTGCAGTACGGCAGCTGACTTCCAGGAATTGGTCGTCACTCCGTTTTTGCATGCGAGTGTTGGGCCTCATGGTAGCCTCCTTCGAGGCGGTCCCATATGTTCAATACCACACTCGTGTGTTACAGAAGGAAGTTCTGTCCAGATGGAACAGATGCCCTTCATCTCTGGATTATCAAATCCGAGTGAGCCACCTAGTCAGGAGATCCCTGGTATGGTGGCTGACAGCACCGGCTCTAATGGCCGGGAAGTAATTTCTTCCGGTTTACTGGATAGTGATCACGACGGACGCCAGCCTTACAGGTTGGGGGGGGGGGGAGTCTGGGGTGTCCAGTCGGCGCAAGGTCGCTGGACCCCAGAGGAAGCCCTCCTGCCAATCAATGTCCTGGAGATCCGGGCGATCAAGCTGTGCCTCTTCAAATGGTCTCGAGGCTGCAAGGGTTTCCAGTCAGGATCCAGTCAGACAACGCCACAGCGGTGGCATATGTCAATCATCAAGGAGGAACAAGAAGCTCAGCTGCAGCATCGGAGGTTGCTCGCATCCTGAAGTGGGCAGAGAAGAGCGTACCGGCACTATCGGCCGTGTACATTCCGGGCGTGGAAAACTGGCAGGCGGACTACATGAGCCGCCAGATGCTGGACCAGGGAGAATGGTCCTTACACCCGGTGGTGTTCCAACTCCTCTGCCAAAGATGGGGCACACCAGACGTAGATCTTCTGGCTTCCCGACTCAATCGGAAGGTATTGAGATTTGTGGCCCGGTCAAGAGACCCATGGGCAGACGCGTTGGTAGCATCGTGGGGTCAGTATCGGCTAATCTATGCCTTCCCTCCCTTAAGGCTTCTTCCTTTTCTGCTCCGCAGAGTGGAGGCAGAGGGAATTCCAATGATCCTAATCGCTCCAGATTGGTCTCAGCGTCCTTGGTACGCCGATCTAGTACGTCTGGTAGAAGACGTCCCCTGTCGCCTACCACTACGGAAGGACCTGCTATCGCAAGGTCCCATACTCCATCCTGCTTTACGGTCACTGGCTTTAACGGCATGGCTATTGAGAACCAGGTACTGAGAGACCGGGGCCTGTCAGATTCAGTAATCTCTACTATGAGAAGTGCTCGGAAACTGTCCTCTAGGAAGGTTTATCACCGCACTTGGAAGGCCCACATCTCCAGGTGTGAGGAAATGAAATGGCATCCGCGTACTTATTTGGTGTCCAGAATCCTGCTGGTTTTACAGCATGGGGTGGACCAAAGGCTTGCCCTAAGTACGATTTAAGGGACAGATATCTGCCCTGGCTGTCTTTTTTCAGCGACCCCTGGCGGCTCACTCTCTCGTGAGTACATTTGTGCAGGGGGTTCGACATGTGGCCCCTCCGGTCCGTCCCCCGTTACTTCCGTGGGACTTGAACCTGGTCCTCTCGGTGCTTCAGAAGGCACCGTTTGAGAATATTAGAGATATTCTCCTGTTGACACTTTCTCAGAAAGTGGTCTTTTTGGTGGCTGTTACGTCAGTTAGACGAGTCTCTGAGCTGGCAGCCTTGTCCTGCAAGGCTCCCTATTTGATTTTCCACAAGGATAAGGTGGTGCTGCGGCCGCAGCCTTCCTTTCAAAAGTCGTTTCGGCTTTTTATCTCAATGAAGACATTGTACTTCCATCCTTGTGTCCTCATCCGTCGAATCCTAAGGAGTCGGCGTTGCATTCCTTGGACGTTGTCCGAGCTTTGAGAGTATACCTATCTGCTACTTCCCTGTTCCGGAAGTCAGACTCACTGTTTGTTTCGGTGGCTGGTCCCAAGAAGGGCCAAGCAGTCTCATCGGCCACCATCTCTAGGTGGATCCGACAGATAGTAATCCAGGCTTACGCCTTAAAGGGTCAATTGCCCCCCTTCCCGGTCACGACGCATTCGACCAGGGCAATAGGTGCCTCTTGGGCTTTCCAACATCAAGCGTCTGTTTCCCGATTATGTAAAGCGGCGACTTGGTCGTCCGCTCACACTTTCACAAAATTCTACAAAATTGATGTAGGTGCATCTTCGGATGCCTCTTTCGGCCGCAAGGTTTTACAAGCGGCTGTTTAGAGTTGCAGCTCCTCCGTTGGAGGAGTGCTGTTTTGTGTTTGGGGTGAAATTTATTTTTATGCTGTTACCACCCCTCGTTTTTTCTCGGACACTGCTTTGGGACGTCCCACTTTGTCAATAGAGAAGCTGTGTCGGTCCATGGACGAAAGAGTAAATAGGATTTTTTACTCACCGTAAAATCCTTTTCTCTGAGTCCATGGACCGACACAGCACCCACCCCTCCTTTTTAAGTTTGTACTGCTTTTTGACGAACTGATCTGCAAAGATGCAGACTGAGAGGTTATACCCGGAGGGTTCGCCCCCTGGGCGGTACTGTAGAAGGTGTGATGCAACACTTTTTACAAGTTTTTCTGCCTAGTCACTCCTAATTAACGGATAATACCCACTTTGTCAATAGAGAAGCTGTGTCGGTCCATGGACTCAAGAAAAGGACTTTACGGTGAGTAAAAAATCCTATTTTTTTCAAAATTGTCTCTCTATTTCTGTTTATAGCGCAAAAAATAAAAACCGCAGAAATGATCAAATACCACCAAAAGAAAGCTCTATTTGTGGGAAAAAAGGACGTCAATTTTGTTTGGGAGCCACGTCGCACGACCGCGCAATTGTCAGTTAAAGTGTGACAGTGCTGAAACCTGAAATTTCGCCTGGGCATTATGTGCCCAGTTGTCAAGTGGTTAAAACAATAAAATAAAAATGTAGTCAAATTGTTTCCCTTTAAAGCTAGTTACAAATTCTGGAGATAATTATTAGCATAAGGTTGCACAGAGCCACGTGTGCACCAAATGCCCGTGTACTACACAAGAACCAGGTTTACATGGTAACAGATGCGCTGATTGTCTTTCTGAAGTGTTTAGGTGCTGACATTTTGACTAGGAGTATGAGAGTGAAGGCGTGAACATTGCTTAGTCTGACATCTTCCTTATGGGAAGAGAGAATATATACTGAGCTGGAGTAGAAAAGAGAATAGTGAGTACAACGGATACATACAGCCACTCAACAGCTAATGGAGTCCCAAGTGTATCTTGTGGCAGAGGGAGGGTAAACAACATTCATGCCCACGCTTTCTGAAGGCCTTCTGCCAAGGAGATGGGGATTTTTTTTTTTAAGAACATGGTTGAAATGCTCATATAAACCCCTAATGCAATTTGCTAATTTTTATTTTAAAAAGATTTTGTAACTTTCATTTTCTAATTTGGGTAAAGAAATCATTGTTAATATCTACATGCTACAAGCAATATGGACAGTTTCCTCCAGTTTTTATAAGGTTCTGATATTTCTTGATATCTGCTTAGTGCAGGGCTTGACAAATTTGCTTTGAATCTAGGAGCCAGTTAAAGTTGGGAGCCAGGCTTTTTCTTTTTAGTGTAGTGTGGGTTGTCAGCACCAGGGGTAAGGCAAGTAATTTGTGCCCTCTAACCCTAACTTACTCACAGCAGAGCAGCCAGTCAATAACCTGTTATAAGGGGAAACTCCCTAATATGCCTAATGCATCGTGACTGTGGCATGTAAAACGCCCTCATCTGTGGCAAAAACATGTCTCTACTGCACATTTTTACCACCCAACTGCACATCTAAATGAAGCCTTAGTGACATTTTAAATAAAATACAAAAAAAAAAGGTGAAAGAAGTATTCCAGTGCTGCTGATCTTCTGCTGCCTCTTTGCAGCCACTTCCTGCCCACATGTGTGTCCCCCACGGTGACTATTAGTTGCTCTGGTGATTTTTTGGTCACCATGAAATACTGAAGTCCAGCTGCACATAAAGAGTGGGAGCTGCGCAAAAGAAAAAAGTGTAAATAAGTGAACCAAGTGCACAAAAATATTGTCAATCTGTGCGACACTAAACGTGAAAAAAATGAATGAACAGAAATGAACAGTCCTCAAAAAATCATAAGAAAATGATCCAAATGTCCCATAGATAGAAGAAAACACCACTGAATGTTGCGTGTGAATAAACAGTAGACTCTTGAAGAGAACACCGCCAACAACCTGCACCTCCACCACATAAAATGCGCGCTTACCAGAGGCAAGCTGAAACCAAGCCTGTATAGTAGTACAGTGTCCGGGTCTTTATCCATCGGCAGCTCGTAGAGATCTGGACAGTGTAGAGAGAGCTCCTTTTTGTGAGGTACGGTTCACAACAGCTAATGCTGCTTATGAACAGCAATCTTAAAGCTTTATTCACACCTGAGCGTTTCGATTTACTGGCATTTTTCTGGAGGTTTTTAAAGCTTTTTATGCAGCTTTTTACAAGTGTTTTACAGCTTCAGGTGTTTTTGTTTAGCCAATAAAAATCACTAGGGGGAGGAGAAGAGGAAATTAGGGGTGGAGATCTGCTGTTTGAGTAGAAAACAAGTGACAAACCGCTCGTAAAACTCTCAAGTCAGGCATTTCTATTGAAGCCAAAAATGCTTGTAATCTGCCAAAAAAGCGGCAAGTGATTTGCTTCAGGTGACAGAATGCTCATATGTGAACAGGGGTCATTGAAATGAATGGGATTTGGCTTGTTGAGTGTTTTTAGAGCTAGAAGTTCATGCAGAAAATCACTCGGGTGTGAATGGGGCCTAATCCAAAGTAGCTCTAAACCTCATCTTCAAACTCAAGTTATTGGACTCCAGGTTCGCCCCCGCGAACTTTTCAAACTAGTTGCTCAGACTATGAGCCCCATCTGTCTAGAGCCTCCAGAAAACGAAACACAAGAATTCTGCGATGAGCTATCGGATTTTTTTTATTGACAAAATCACTAACATTCGTGAAATAATTCAGCAGAAAAAAAACAAGCAACCTCACTCGGCCAGAGCAAGAAGAAAATAGGATTTTTATAACAGCTTACCTGTAAAATCCTTTGATTGGAGTACATCACGGGACACAGAGCGACATAGTCATTACTAATGGGTTATATAGATACCGTCAGGTGCTGGCACTGGCAACTTCCAAAACCGGAAGTACCCTCCCCTATATAAGCCCCTCCCATCCGGGAGCACCTCAGTTTTGTAGCAAAGCAATAAGTGTCCCCAAAGAGGGGCGGGAGCTCTGTGTCCCGTGATGTACTCCAAGAAAAGGATTTTACAGGTAAGCTGTTATAAAAATCCTATTTTCTTTCTCGTACATCACGGGACACAGAGCGACATAGTCATTACTAATGGGATGTCCTAAAGCAATGCCAAATGAGGGGGGGGGATACACCATATATAAGCTGAGCGCTATCAGACATGAGGATCTTTTGCGGCCTGCAACACACTGCGCCCAAAGGCGACATCCTCCTGACTTCTAACGTCCACCTGGTAGAACCTAGTAAACGTGTGAACTGAAGACCATGTTGCGGCCTTACAGATTTGAGCCAGGGAGGCCTGGTGATGCACTGCCCATGAAGTTCCAACTGCTCTCGTGGAGTGCGCTCTAACTTTGAACGGAGGCGGTCTCCTTCTCAAGCCATAAGCTTGCATAATGACCTGTCGAATCCACTTGGCTAAAGTAGATTTTGACGCTGCCTGACCCTTTCTGGGGCCTTCCGGCAGAATAAACAAAGTATCCGTTCTGCGAATCTGAGCAGTGGCTTTTAGATAAGCTTTAACTGCTCTTACTACATCCAAAGAATGCAATAACTTTTCCTCTACCGAAGTAGGTTTGGGGAAAAAAGAAGGAAGAACCACATCTTGGTTCAAATGAAACCTCGATACCACCCTAGGAAGAAAGGCTGGATGAGGACGTAACACTACTCTGTCCTTATGGATAACCAGATATGGCTCCCTACAGGACATAGCTGCTAATTCCGATACTCTTTTAGCCGAACAAATGGCTACTAGAAAAATCAATTTCCTGGTGAGAAGCACCAAGGAAATATGCTGTAATGGTTCAAATGGTTGTTTCTGTAGAACCGACAGAACCAAGTTTAGATCCCATGGACATATGGGAATATTAACCGGAGGACTAATACGCATCACTCCTTGTATAAAGGCTTTGACTAGTGAATGCGAAGCCAAGGGCCTTTGAAAAAATATTGACAAGGCCGAAATCTGACCCTTGATAGTACTCAAGGCAAGCTTCCTATCTACAGCCCACTGTAGGAAGTCCAGAATCCTACCTATTACGTACTTATGTGGATGCCATTTCTTGGCCTCACACCACGCGATGTACGCCTTCCAGATTCTATAGTAGATCTGCCTGGATACCGGCTTCCTGGCATTGATCATGGTAGATACCACAGCATTAGAGAGCCCTCTCTTTTTTAGAATGTGGGCTTCAATAGCCAGGCCGTCAAACCTAGGGCTGGTAAGGAAGGGTGGTATATCGGTCCTTGCGAAAGCAGGTCCGGACGACGTGGGAGAGTCCAAGGACTCCCCACTGAAATTTTACAATCTCCGCGTACCACGCTCTTCGGGGCCACGCTGGAGCCACCGGAATCACTGGTTTCTTTTCTACCCTGATTCTGCGGAGTAATCGAGGTAACCATTGTGGCGGTGTGAATGCATATATCAGCTTGAACTGATCCCAAGGGAACACTAGGGCATCCGAGCCGCAAGCTAGGGGAATCCTTGTCCGAGAGACAAACCTGTCCCCCTTTGCGTTGAATCTGGATGCTAGAAGATCTACATCCGATGTTCCCCACCGCTGACATATTGTCCAGAAAACCTCGGGGTGAAGGGACCCTTCCTCTGGGCCTAATTGCTGGCGACTTAGAAAGTCCGCCTTCCAGTTCTCCACTCCTGGAATGAATACCGCAGATATGGCTGGGACATATTTTTCTGCCCATTTCAGGATGTAATTTACTTCCCTCTGGGCTGCACGACTCCTGGTGCCCCCCTGATGATTGATATATGCCACTGCTGTGGCATTGTCTGATTGAATTCTGACAGGGGACCCTTGGAGTTTGGTTGTCCATGCTACTAGGGCATACCGGGCTGCTCGTATCTCTAAGAGATTGATGGGCAGGGCCTTTTCTGCATCCGACCATCTGCCCTGGAGAGACCATTGCTCCAGTACTGCTCCCCAGCCTATAAGGCTGGCATCTGTAGTGACCACCTTCCAAGAAATCGGACTGAAGGATTTCCTTTTTTCCAGATTCTGGGGAACCAACCACCAACGGAGGCTCTTGCGAACGGAAGGGGACAAGGACATTGTAAGTCTAGGGCCTGAACTTTTTTGTTCCAGGCTGACAGTATGGCCCCTTGCAAATTCCTTGAATGGAATTGACCGTAGGGTACTGCTTCGAATGATGCCACCATTTTTCCCAGCAGCCTCATATACAGGCGTATGGACGGCTGTCTTTTTTGTACCCACTAAGTGGATCAAATCTTTCAAAGACAACACCTTTCCTCGAGGCAAGAATATTTTTCTCTGGCCTGAATCCAACCTTAGCCCCAAGTATTCCAGACTTTTGACTGGTTTTTAGGGCTGACTTGTCTCGGTTGATAATCCAACCGTGAGATTCCAGATACTTGATTGTCTTGTGAACGACCACGTCTAGTTTTTTCACTGAGTGGTCTATCAGCAACAAGTCATCCAGATATGCCATTATCATTACACCTTGTGTTCTTAGATTGGCCAATAAAGGGCCAGAATTTTTGTAAACACTCGTGGTGCTGTGGCCAAACCGAAGGGTAAGGCTCTGAACTGAAAATGGCGCCCTTCTACTGCAAAGCGTAGAAATTTTTGGTGGACTGGAAAGATGGGAATGTGCAAATAAGCATCTTTGATGTCGATCGCGGCTAACCAATCCTCCCCTTGTAGGGCAGTGGCCACCGATCGGATCGACTCCATCGGAAAGTCCTGATATACAGGAATTTGTATAGCCCTTTTAGAATTAATATGGGCCTCCCGTCTGCGTTTGCTTCGGGACTGTAAAGAGGTTTGAGTAAAACCCGAACCCTCATTCTTCCAGGGGAACCTCCATTATTACTCCTTGGAGCAATAGTTGTTCTAGTGCCAACAGGAGGGACTCTCTCTTCCGGGGATCCCTTGGCACGTTTGACCTCAAAAATGGGAAGGAGGAGAGTCTTTTAACTCCAAACTGTATCCCAAACCTACTGCGGAGAGCACCTATCTGTCTTGATCGTGTCCCGCCAGGTCTCTTGCGAACAACTGGAGTCCTCCCCCCACCCGACTGAGTGGGGGCTTCAATGAATTTAACTTTGGGGGAGGTTTTGTACCTCCCCTGACCCAGGGTTTCTCATTACCCTGCTACTGTCCCTGTTTTTTACCCCCGGGAATTGACCGAGGAGGCCGTCGGAACTGTTACACAGCCGATGCCCCAGGGACTGGAGAAGCAGGCCTCTTAAAGAGGGACCTCTAACTCTGTTTTTAACCGGCAAGAGCGTATTTTTACCGCTGGAAATTTTCTGGATATATTTGTCCAGGTTTTCCCTGAATAAGCGTTCACCATGAAATGGGACGCTAACCAGCCATTCTTTACAGGGAGCTTCAGCAGACCAGTTTTTGAGCCATAGGAGCCTACGCATATGTACTATAGACAGCGTAAGGCGGGAGGCCTGATGGACTGAATCCTCTATGGCGTCAACCGCAAAGCCTAAGGCTCTAGGTAGATCAGCTAGGGCAAAGCCTGCTGATCTGTCAAGTCCCTCAAGACCTGTTTCAACTGATCCTTCACTGCTTAGCAGACCCCAATAGCTGCTACTGCTGGTTGTATCACCAAGCAGATTTTCATAAGGACTCCAATCTTTTATCTATTGGGTTCTTGAACATTTGGACATTATCCACTGGACATGTCAGTGATTTATACATACAAGAGATGGCTGCGTCCACTGTAGGGACCTTCCATTTTTTTTTTTTTTTTTGATGAACTTATCCTCCATGGGATAGACCACCGGAAATCTCTTGGGGGAATAAATATTTTCTCAGGACGTTCCCAATCCTGGTAAATGAGCCCTTTCAGTAAAGGGTGAAGTGGAAAAGAACAAACAGTCTGGGGGCTTCTAGCGACCCCAACGAGGATACAGTAGTGGTTGATGGTTCCGCAAGGTGCATTTTTAAATGCTGATCGGACCATGTTAGTCAGAGACTGAACCCATAATCTTTCAGCTTGAGATGCTGAGAAAAGGTTCCCCCACTGTTGATTCCTCTATAACAGAATCAACCTCATCCTGATCCCCTTCAGGCAGGTCGATCCCTGTATGGGACTGTTGCTCTGCTAACAGGCACTCTGAAGGAGGAGACGGAGATCGGGCGTGCTTTCCCTGACAGGGAGGCAGCGATAAATGTTGACAATCTCTCTCTAATCCTCCCAGAGCTGAGGAAAAAACCTCCTCTGTTACATACACAGGAGCAGGTGAACTGAGGACAGCCACAGTACCAAGTACCCCTGCGGGGTCTCTACGGTCACTTACCTCTGAACTTCAGGGGAGACTGGTGCAGCAGAAGTATGCCCAAGATCCTCCGAGCCCGATGAGACCCCCTTCGCTTCCTGGAAGATTCAGTTCCGGAGCTTCTGGACGGCATATTCCTAAGCCTAAAGCTGAGGTATTCCAGCCGTAATACACCACTTTTACTGAGAATAGTCTAGCACAATTGCTGCTATATCACAGTTGGTGTCTACTAATGTGCCTTTCTAGGGGATGCCTGTATCAACCGCTTGCTGTATGCCCTTTTTTTAAATGTTGCCAGCTCTGTCTCTGTACTTCATAGCCAGCTCACCACACAAAACTGTGGTTTTTACATGCTGGGACGCCCGCACATGCGCAGAAGCGCTGCGGCGCACACAGAGCGTCATCTCCCAGGCTCCGCCCCCTTTCCTGGCTCACCTCTATACATAGAGGCGCGTGCACGCGCACGCGCGCGGCCACGTGCGCCTTCGGCGCTAATTTTGAAAAATGGAGACTAGGGACAAGAGCCAGGGCCCCTCTTTGCCGCAGGCCGGGGGATGGACGAGCATTGCAACATGGCAGAGGAAGCAGTTTCCCATAAGAGAACTCACCATCTGCCTGGACTTGCTCTGCTGAGAAGAAACTAGTCCACATGACAAGAAAACATTCCACAGCGGCCTCTAGTGGACAAACACAGGTACCGCAGTCTAATATCTTAAATATATATAAAAACAATTTATTTTTATTTTTTTCTTGACCACCATTAAAAATTATTACATTTTTTTAGTAGTTACAGGCATGCACAGAATTTTGCGGGAATACCATTAGGTAACAGACAGAAAGACAAATTAGGCTTGGGGGTCCCCCAATAGAACCAAGTTCCTGGGGGCCCCCACTTACCTGTTCCCCGCCGCAGGACTTTGTTTGGTCCACAAAAGCCCAAACTTCACCTATCACGGCAGGCATTGTAATCAAACCTTCAGGGACCGGGTTCCCAAGGATTCCACTCCTCTGGACCTGTATAGCACCCTGCACAGAAAACATCTTGGTCGTGGGTATGACCAGAGCTCTGGATCCCGGGGTCCAGCTCTCCTAAGAGAAGCATTACAGGCAAAACCTTGCTCTTCTCTGCAAGGCCCGGGTACCGACCGTTTAGCTATGAAGCTTTTTTGGTCGGATCCGGAATAGCTTACTGAGGCCCAAAAGAACCTGTACGCAAGCTTAGTGAAAAACACATGTTTCTTCTTGGCCAACACCTTAGACACTGGCAAAAAACTGAGGTGCTCCCGGATGGGAGGGGCTTATATAGGGGAGGGTACTTCCGGTTTTGGAAGTTGCCAGTGCCAGCACCTGACGGTATCTATATAACCCATTAGTAATGACTATGTCGCTCTGTGTCCCGTGATGTACGAGAAAGAAAAAACCCATACAAATACTCTACAATCACTGAAATTTACTCAGGTCCCAATCACCATTGACACCACCAAAATCATCATCAGAAGCCTTCGAGACGGCACATCACCAAATGACATTATTTTTACAAAACTTCTGAAACAATGTACCAACATCTTGGCACCCACCATAACACATCTCATAAACCAATCATTCAAAGAAGGAATCGTTCCAATCTCCCTCAAGCAAGGCATAATCAAACCCCTCTTAAAGAAACCAAACCTCGACCCCAAAGACCCAAACTACCGCAGACCTGTAACAAACAATAACACCATCTCCAAGATCATCGAGAAAGCAGTAGTAAAACAGCTACACCTCCATTTGGACACTTACAAACTCTTGGACCCACTACAATCTGGTTTCCGCCCGGGCCACGGGACCAACTGCACTTCTCAAAATCTGGGATGACGCCCTCAAAGCAGCAGATGACGAAGAATCGTGTCTGCTGGTGCTGCTGGACCTCAGCGCAGCTTTCGACACAGTAGACCACAAAACCCTTCTCACTCGTCTCGCAGAAGTAGCCGGAGTCGCAGACTCAGATCTACTCTGGTTCGCATCCTTCCTAGAGAACCGATCTCAGAAAGTGAAACTAGGAGCTTTCACTTCGGAAGCACGTAAAATTACATGCGGAGCCTCAAGGATCACCCCTGTCACCCGTGCTCTTCAACATCTACCTCCACCCACTCCTCAAAATCATCAGCAAACAGGACCTGCTCTATCACTCCTACGCTGATGACACCCAACTTTATTGAGGCGATGCTAGGGCTACGTTCTGACGACACTTCCGGTCCCGCTGGTTCTCTGCCTGTCGTAGGTGGAACACACGCCGGACCTTCCCCCATTCGGGACCAACAGTGCTGCTCCATCCATGCTATCCTGCCTCAGTGCCGGGTCTGTGGCACTATCCAAGTAAGGGGGCATTTGGCTGTTTTTTAACTAGATGTTTTACTCAATAAACGGAATTACACTATTGCCGTTTTTTTATTCCCTCTGTAGTTCGCATATTCCTATCTGGGCCTCCATCAGGCAGGGACCTCTTTCCGGTATTGACATCTCTATCCATATGAGCAAGTGGAGCTTGCCAAAAGCGCTATTGACCTCTTTTTTTTAATTAAAAGGGTCAACTAGCGCCCCCACTATATTTACATGCTGTGTTTTATATATTTAATACCCAACTTTACCTTTGCATCACCAACAAAGACCAATACCACGCACTAGAAAACTGCCTCTCATTGATCGACAATTGGATGACGGAGATCTCTGTCAAACCTAATGGATCCAAAACAGAACTTCTCTTTCTCCACGCAAACCGAAAGAAAAACCCTAGCACAACATGCACACCACCCACCATCCTTGGACAAACCATCACCCCAAGCACCAAAGTCACAAGCCTCTGAGTCATCTTTGACTCGGACATGACTATGGACGCACAAATAGGATCAGTAGTCAGCGGATCTCACTACCATCTTCGCCTGTTGCGTAGACTCATCCCCTTCATCCCAGAAGGAGACACAGCAGTAGTAGTTGGAACAATCATCAATTCCCGACTCGACTACGCAAACTCTCTCTACCTCGGACTTCCAAAATACGAAATTTCACGTCTACAAGTCGTCCAGAACACAGCAGTCAGACTGGTAACAGGGGGAAAAAAAACCTGGGAATCAATCACCCCGTCCCTGAGGACCCTCCATTGGCTAGCCGTGAAGGATCGGGTTACATTCAAGACCCTCTGCCTCACTCACAAATGCACACAAGGAAACGCTCCGCAATACCTATGCGAGAAAATAAAGCACTACACCCCTAGTCGCCCCCCTCCGATCAACTAACCAAAACCTCCTCCACATCCCCAAGACCCGCTACAAATCAAAAGGAGAATGAAGATTCGCAGTCCAAGGACCATGGCTATGGAACGCTCTACCCACAGACATCCGCATGGAAGAAAACCATCTTGCCTTCAGGAAGAAGCTTAAGACCCACCTCTTCTGAAGACACAAGGCTGAGACTGGCTGCAAAAAGCGCCTTGAGGCGATTTAGTTTGCATTTGTAGCGCTATACAAGTTACTCACTCAGTAGCAAGGATTAGCAGCCTAGCAGGTACTACTTAGTTCATGATCTTAATCATCATCATGTGCGATTTTGTGCGTGTGTGCCACTGCCAAGCAGAAGCAAGCAGCCAATTAAATATAGGGCTCAATATGGATTAAATAAATATGCATAGCCATAGTTATCATAAATAAAGTGATTTGTGCAACAGCAGGTACTACTTAAAAGTAGTATTTATTTATGATAACTATGGCTATGCATATTTATTCCATATTGAGCGCTATATTTGATTGTGCGTGTGTGCCAGACCCAAGCAGAAGCAAGCAGCCAATCAAATATAGTGTTCAATATGGTTTAAATAAATAAAGTGTAATAAAGTGATTTGTGCAACAAGCTCATTAAACAGTCCCACATTCAGTGAAAGTTCATGTACTGCAAACTTTGCAGAACATGAACTTTCACTGAATGTGGACTGTTTAATGAGCAGGGGCGGACTGACCCATCGGGCACTGCCCCAGGGCCTGGGGCCATTAGGGGGCCCCATAAGAGGCTCTGCAAGACTGCAACACATACAGTCTAGCACTGGCAGCGGCTGTAATAAGACCTCTCATGGCGCATTGCTCCCCGCTGGCCCCTCTTTCCCTCCCTTTCACGGCAGGTGCTTGCACTGTACATTACATCACCCGGGATGCACAAGAAGAGAGGAGGGGCCAGCAGGGATCAGCGTGCCATGAGAGGTCTTATTACAGGCATCAGGTGCTTTTTTGGTTAAGGTTATCTGAAAGATGGGTTTCAAATGTATTGACGGGCGCAGTTCCAATGCTTGCCATAGGCGCCATTTTCACTAGTGTGCTATTGGCGTAAACACATTGTATTTGTCTATTTTTTTTTTTTTTTTATAGTTACTTTTTATTGGAAAATTATTCAGCATGTAATTACATACACCCACATTTGTGTGGAAAAAAAAAAACAAATTTTCATACAAAAATATCTTTACATATTTCCTTACTCTTCCTTTTCCCTATTTCCCTCCCTATGTTCTACCCCCCCACCCCGCCCCTCCCCCCTGATCTGTCCCCCTCCTGTCCTATTCTTCTTTTTCCTATCATTCCCTGAACGTATTTATCTGATTGTTTAAAAATTCTCAATTTTTCCCATGTTGTCCTGTAATTTTCCCCCTTTCCCTGCTCTCCCTGGCTCGGGTATTCCATTTCTGAGATATATTCTACCCGTTGAATCCATTCTTTAATAGTCGGTTTCTTTATAGAAATCCATTTTCTTGGGATTAGTCCTTTTGCTGCGTTAAGTAATGGTGGGACTAATGATTTCTGGTATTGCTTTTTTGTTTTATTTGTACCATGAAATAGGCATGTCCAAGCGTTTTGTATTATTTTTTCCCCTTGTGTTTGTCTATTGTTGTGACTTAAATGAGGATCAGATCACAGTTTTTGGCAAATTAGTTGATTCCAAGTGGATCACATACTTTTTCTTGCCACTGTATAAAACAAAACAAAAAAAAAACAGTTTTTGCTATATATATATATACTTTAAATTAGCATGACAGGCCATTATCATTAATGGAAGGAGGTCGGCAATGGCATCGCTGCAGGGTTTCCTTAATGAAAGCAGATGCACTGCAATTTTAGTGGATGTTTTCTTTAAGAAGCTTTTTCACATCAGAGGATAAGATTATTCCTATTCCTACCGCTAAGAAGAAAGCATGCAATGGCAATTAATGATTAAAACCCTCATGTTTCATGGGTGTACATTTTCCGCAGTATGGACACTTTGGCATTTGCTGTTTGACAGCCCAACAAATTATAAGCCTGTCTATAGAGCGCAGGAGTGAAATGCTGCCTTGTCTTGCTAGCAATGGCCCTCTCAAACATACTCTATCAAATTAGTGGCTTCATTTGAGGTTTTCTGTGTTCACTTTATTTGCAGATTCACTGCGCTGGGAACAAATCCTGTTGCTTTTCAATTTTCTAATGGTAAGATCCTGCCAAATACACATCCTGTTCTGGGGCTGCAAAACAGCCCTTAATGCAGAAATACACAGCTGCTCATCAATAAAATAGAAAACATACGAGCAGGAAATTAGACCCTCCGTGGCCATTAATTAATTAAAAGAAGCCAGCTACGCGTAGGCAAATGGATTCCGAACCTGTGTACAACCTCCGTATAGTAAAGCTACATTTAAATGGAGCTTTTTTTTCTTTTTAAAGGTGACTGAATATTTATACCACATTTGAGTAACAGGATTTCATCCACTTTACTTTGATTAAAAAGTGATTAAAAATATTCTGCAGCAACTTTGATGTCCTAGTCATAACTTTAACTCAGTCCCTCAATTTATCTTCTGATTGGAACTTAGTTAATGTTGTTCTAACAGCTATAATTGGATGTGCCAAAGTGTCCGCATGAGAAACTGTCATTTGACACGGCCACCAATCAGAAGCGTTCGCTGTTTGTATTCTCACACAGCTATCTCCACCAAAGCCATTACAAGATGAACTTTTTTTTCCAAAGGGAGCACCATGCTGCTGTGCAGTGACATGAATTGAGCGTCACTATGACAGTGACACTTCAAGTAAAGTTAAAAGGGGGGGCTGATGGTTTGTAATGCACTGAAATGCCAATGCCTCAGTAGCCTGCTTGGTAAAAGGCTGCATTTTGCAGGGTGGGCTAGTGTGATCCTAGCCTTAAAGTGACCACTTACATTCATGGTCATTGTAAAAGAGACCCCCTCATATTGGTCAGTGTAGGCAGGAAATCAATCTGCCACTTCTTTCTAAGGATACTATCGCACCAACTGCTGCATTACACACAGAGGCTGGTATGCTGTGGGATGACAGCAGTGCTGATCACAGTACATCGCAGCATTCACTTTTTTTTTTTTTTTTTTTAAACTGACTTTATTGAAATGTCATTGTGACAGTTCTTTAGCCTTGGTTCACAATTTAGCGATGCGGGAGCTAGCATGATTCCAGCACTGGTTCCCGCATCGCACCTTACCCGCAGGAAGTTCACACTGCCCTCTGCGAACCGTGACCCCCAGAGCGGTTCACAGATTGCAGTGCAAATTATGGATTCAGACAGGGATCAGATCACCTGAGTGTGAACACCCAGGTGACCCGATTCCAGTGCGGGAAAAAATAACTCCCTGCACCTTTTTTATGCAAATCCAATGCGAGTTTGCGCATTGCACAGACATTGCATGTGGTCAGCACAGCAGTGCGGGTGTGAATCAAATGCAGTGTCTGTGTTCGCTATAGTGTGAGTCCACACTTATGTTCTATTGTATGTCACAAGGTATAAGGCAGTGGATTGCCTTGCACTGCGCTGGAAAAAAAAAAGTTGTTTATGCCAGTACTTTTTTCAGGTGGTGTAAACCAGTATTGTAGGAGACAAGGCATTGTCTTTTAGTAGGACTGCACTGCAATGGTTGCCCACCTGCACTTAGTGAATATTTAGCCTGAAGGAGCACTTCGCAACCTCTAGAATAGGCTTCTATGGAACCCAAAGGTTGATCCAGAGGAGGTTGGGGGTTCCTGAAGCAGTGAGCAATTTCTGCCTCTCAGATAAGTTCCCACTGACACCATTGATCTTTTTAGCTATCTGTAAGGGGGGGAATTCTTCCCAATGACTACACGTGTAAGGAGCATTCTTTCCACCGACCATCACGCTAATGTATCATGCAACTTTCTTTTCTGCAACCACGAGCAGACAGTGCTGACAGGGGAATCCTGCAGAGACATTATATTTCCCCAGAGGGGGTGGTGAGATAAGCCAGTTATTGCTAGCGGTTATAGCAGCCGCTAGCAATAATCGCACGTAAAATCCGACTGGCTGGTTGTACCCAAGTTGATTGATCAATCAACTTGCTAGATTTAACCTGCCCATTAAAAGGTTCTAATCTCGACAGGTTCCTGCTGAACCGTCTATGGCTGGCCCTGAGACCAGAAAGTTATTTCAAGGGTTTCCCTGCATTGAGAAGGCTGAGAAAAAGAAAACTCCAAGAAATACTGAACTAAACTGTTAGGAACCATATATATGCTCAGAAAAAAATATTGGTTGGAAATGTATATTTTCGTTTGTTTCCCTGCATTGATTTGTTAGCGTATCATGATGTGATGAATGATGAAATATAATAAACATCTAACAGCTCGAAGAAATCTCACCTAATTGTTCTGTGTTTTCTCCTGGAAATCCTGCCAATTCCTCTTGTATTTCTCTAGGGAGGGGATCTTGCAAGCCTCACTAATTGTCCCTGTTGTTTATCTGCAGAGTACGGCTTGCAGATCTCCCTTTCTCCGTTTTGTCTTAGTGAGGCTGTCTCCATAGCACTTTACATGATAATCATTACAACCCATCCTACAGTGATGAGACCAAGTGGGAGTGAAACGGCTTGTCTCTGGATCAGTAATATGTGTTATACTCTTCTAATCCCTGAGGGTGAAGTATTGACTACAGTTCTATGTCTAATGATATTTATCTTGGGTCCTATTTATGTGTCTCTGTAGTATGTAATACCAAAACTCCAAATCGGTTGTAAAATGGTTATTGATATTTGTAAATAATACTGGATTTTTCTGAAGTGTGTTTAATGGTTTTGATTATGTACCTACCTATCGCATTATTACAAGGAGATCGATTCCGTTGCATGTGGTCAATTCGTACTTTGCAGCCAAATTAGCTGTCGGCACCATAGAAGTCTATGCGGAATTTGAATTTGAATTTGAAAGTGTATGGAGAGCATACTGAAGATCTCTGGATTGGGCAAACGGACTGATCATAAAGAGCATAATTACACTTCCCTTGTCTATTAATACCAACTTGAAGTGCAAAAAAAAAACCTAATCTGCTTGTTGCACCATATACATTAGCTGGAACTTCTAAATGCTTGCAAATTCTTGTACATCAGTTCAGCAACCATGGTTTTCAAAATCCCAAGGTGCTTTGGTGTGTACATAATGACCCAGCTTCTTGCCCTAAGCCTCATAATCACTGTGATTTTCTGCTGTTAATTGGGATTCTAGAGGCTGGAGAGCTGAAGGGTTAGCCTCTTACCCCATGTTCACACCTTTGCATTTTTTAGTGCGTTTTGCAGTCTGCAGAAACGCACTACAGTCCATTTAACATGTTTCCTATGATACACATTCACACCTATGCGTTTTGCAGCCGGTGCGTTTTTAGAAAGGGTCTGGGACTTTTTTTCCTGCATTTTATGTGTGATAAACTTCAATGGAATCGCAGCAGAAACACAAGTGTTGTGTTATATGCGATTGTGATGCGTTGTTTTTTTTGTTTGTTTTTTTCCATTTAAAAACTGTTTATAGCTGCTTGCTAAGGAGCGGGCCAGAAAGCTGGCTGCTGCATTTTAACAACCAATGAGTCATCAGCTGTCAGCGGGGTTCGCCACTGACGGCTGAATGTAAAAAAATAAAATAATTGCCGGCAAAAAGAAAAAACTGCGTGGGATTTCCCCCAGGTCTATATATTTTTTTTAAATCCATACCAGACCCTTATCCCACCCCAAATTCATACCAGACTCTTATCCGAGCATGCAGCCCAGCAGGTCAGCAAAGGGAGTTGATGGGCGAACCATACCAGGCCACATGCCCTCAACGTGGGGGGGGGGCTGTTTTGGGGCAAAGCACCTTGTCCCCATATGAATGGGGACAAGGGTATCTTCCCGACAACCCTGGACAGGGGTCTTATCGGAATCTGAAAAGCCCCCATTATGACTAAGCAACAATGATGTTGTGAAGCACGTCAGCTGTTTGTCCTGCTCCTGTTGTCACATGAACGTTGACTATTCATTAGAATAAAGGCTTTTATCGGAGTGCGGCTGTCAAAAATCCATTCCTTGAATATTGCTTGTGCTGAGCCTGCACCTGGCTTCTACTTTGAGGGCGTTTTCTTTATTACACCACTTAGAGCGGTTCACCCTTTGGTTCTCTTAACCTTGCAGATTGCTTAAGACCGTAGATGCTCTTCTGAAGTTTACACACAATGTTGTCTCCTTGCTCAAACCCTGGTGGTTGCTCCATGTAGAGATCTTCCTTAGTTTAATGTCTCCATATAGGAAAGCAGTTTTAACATCTAGGTGTTTGACTTGCATGCCCTTCCCGGCTGCAACGCTAAGAAGCGCTCTGATGGTGGAGTGTTTTACAACAGGAGCGAATGTTTCAGAGTAATCTTCACCGAATTTCTGGGAGTAACCCTTTTCAACTAGTCTGGCTTTGTATTTGTGGATATTCCCTTCTGCATCTGACTTTACTTTGCAAGTCCACGTACTTCCTATAGTTTTGCTCTGTGAGTGTCCAGGTTTTATTTTCTTGAAGTGACTTTATTTCTTCTTCTGCTGCCTTTCTCCATTTGTTGGCTTCAAGTTTTGGCAGTTTTTCTATGTCTTCCCAGGATATTGGTTCAAGTATGCTGTGTGTTTTGACAGTGTATGATAGGGGTGCGCATCTTCACTGGTCTCACGATTCGATTTGATTACGAGTATCTGGTCAGCGATTCGATTCCACGATGCATCACAATTACTGACGAGCTCCCCTTTCCGGTTGGGCCGTCTAGGCGGCCCTTCCTCCCTGCAATCTTCTGGGACACATCACAGGTCACAGAAGATTGCCCGGCTATGCAGGACAGTGCAGTGAGACATGGGCACCCAGCTGTTAAGCTGCAAGCTGTCACAGCCGGATGCCTACAGTAGTATTGCCAGCACCGTGGACAGGCGGGGGAGATAATGGAGGGTTTAGGTGGCCACGTCGCTGAATTGTGGGACAGGAGAGTGTCTTTTTGTGCACACTCGTGGAATGGCGACAAACTACGGTACCTAAAAATATCCATAGGCGACGCTTTAAAAAAATAAATAACGGTTACCAGGTTACAGAGGCGGTCTAGTGCTAGAAATATTTCTCTCACTCTGACGATCGCGGCGATACCTCACGTGTGATTTGAACACCATTTACATATGCGGGCGCAACTTGAGTATGAGTCTTCTTTGCTGCGCAAGCTTATTTTATTTCTTTTTTTTTACATTGTGTTTAAAAAAAAAATGTTTGATCACTTTTATTGCTGTCACAAGGAATGTAAACATCCCTTGTGACAGTAATAGGAGGTGACAGGTCCTCTTTATGGAGGGATCGGTGGTCTACAAGACCCCAAATCCCTCCTTTGCACTTCAAAGTATTCAGGTCGCCAAAACTGCGATTCTGAATACTGTGTTTTTTTTAAAAACTGGCGCCATTGGCAGCCGAGTAAACCAGAAGTAAAGTTGTGACGTCTCTTCTGTGTTTACATACAGACTGGAACGAAGCCGATGCTTCGTTCCAGTCTCTCTCTAGCCGCCAGAAGTAGCAGCTCGTGGATTGGGTCTCCCGGTGGGACGGGAGGCCCGGTAAGAGCTGGGGGAGGGGATGTCCCCTCCTGCTCCTTCGGGATAACAACCGAGCGGCTTTTAGCATCGGTTGTTATCCCTGGAAAGCCGACCGCCCGCTCTAAAAATGCAGCTGCGGGCATCATCCCGGTAATCGATTTTCCCGGTCGCATGCATCGATGCCGCATTGGGGACACCCAAATCGCAATGCATCGATGCAGCGATTTAATTTCGGCACCCCTACTGTATAAAAGTTTGTGGGGTGGTATCCCCTTTGTAGTCCGAGTGGATCTTCTGACTTCAGGCAATTCAGCAGGATCTGGTGGGGAACTTGATTTTGGCAATGTGAGTTCCAACTCTTGTTCCGATTCCTGCACAGGTTCACTTTGGTTGACCTCTTCTTCTGGTTTGTTGGGCATTTTAACTTTACATCTTCCAGGCATCGGTGTTTCTGGTGATGAGCTTTCATCAAAATAAACACAACGACTTATTTTTACTTTGTCAGTCTTAATGTGTGTAGGATTCTGTAACCCTAAGTTTGCTCATTGTAGCCTACTAGAATGCCCTCTATGGCTCTGTTCTCCAGCTTGGATCGATTTTTACTTGGAATATAGGCATATGCTTTACCTCTAAACACTCTGGTGTGCCCTATGCCAGGCTTTGATCCATGCCACATTTCAAATGGAGTACTTTTAATGGCTCTTGAGGGTAGTCTGTTCGGTAGGTAGGTTTCAGTCATGACTGCATCTCCCCAGTACTTATGAGGTAGGTTGGCATCTGACAACATGCATCTGGCCATTTCTGTAAGAGGGTGATTTTTTCTTTCTGCTACACCATTTTGTTCAGGAGTGTATGGTGTAGTTGTCTGGTGTACTTTTCCTTGTCTCTTAAGATATGAGGCCACTTCTTTGCTTATGTATTCTCCCCCATTGTCCGTGCGTAATATTCCTGGTTTCTGTTGGAATTTGTTGCTAGACATGGCAAAGAACTCTTGAAAGTTTCTCTGTTTTATTCTTGTGTTTCATCAGATAAGTAGTTGTGTACCTGGCATAATCATCAGAGAAGGTCAATAGATATCTGTTCCCGCCTTAAGTGGGAGTTTTCATTGGACTGCATTTGTCGCTGTGTATGAGCTACATGGGGTGGGTAGTTTTTCTTTGAGATGCCTGTGGAAGGGGAGCACGTGTGGCTTTTGCTTCAATACAGCACTTGCATTTCATGAGCACTTTGCAAGGCGCTATTGTCAAATCTTCTGATAAGTCTCTCTTTATAATGTCCTGTATAGCTTCTGGATTTCTGTGTCCTAGTAGCCCGGGCCATAAGTAATATTGGCTTGCTGGTCTGTGGTGATGAGCCTGTATAGGTGATCATCTAGTTTTCCTTTTGCGAGAAATCGCTTATTGTGAATTGTGCATTCATCACCCTGGAACTTGAGACCGTTGTCTGCTAGACTTTTCACTGATAGAAGGCTGCCTTCTAGTTCTAGAACATACTGCACTTTCTTTACGAGTATACTGTGGTGACCTCCTTGTGGTGTAATGCAGTTCAGGAAGCCCTAGCCTTTACCTTCGGATGTGATGCTTTTCTTGTTTGCTTGGAAAACTGTGTCTTTTGCACTGTAATCAATGATTGTGAAGAAGGTCTCATCGCTAATCACGTGGCTTGTCGCTGCTGAATCTCTGCACCAGCCACATGGCTTTCCGCTTTGTGTCACTTTTAAAGGTGCCACTCCATGATGTGTCTACATTTTCCTTTGTGATTGCTTTGACTCTTTCTTTTGTGAACAGCTCTAGCTTTCGCTATTCAGTTTTCCAGATAGAACTGTCCTTTTTTAAGTGACCGGTCCCTTCACAGTGAAAACAAGCTCTGCTTCCTTTGTAGTACTTTGCACCTCCGTACATCTTAAGAGCTTTGTTGTCGTGGTGCGTCTTTTCTTTCCTTCTGTCATATTCATTGATTAATTTCCCTTTGACATATTCCAGTGTCGGTTCCTGCTCGGGTCTGGTTTCTAAAGAGTTTATAAGAGCAGTATATGTCTCTGGAAAGCTGCAGAAGAGCAGGGCAACAATATGGTTATCTTTGATGTCCTCTCCGATAGCAAGTAGCTGCTCTATGATCTCTAGCATAGCATTCAGGTGGTCGCACATTTGCTGGCCGTCTTCTAGTCCCATCTTGTACAACTTTCTTAGCCAAAACAGTTTGCTGTTTAGACTTGAACGCTCATGCAGCTTTTGTAATGAAGTCCACATACCTTTGGCCATTTTCTCTGTTCTTATGTGGATAAGCTGGTCATCTGCCACTAGCAAGCTTATAATCGCTTTTGCCTGCCTATCCTTTCTGTCAAATTCCTCCATCTCTCCGTCTGTGGGTCTGTCTGTATTTAGCACTTGCCACAAGTCATCCATACTAAAAAGCATGTCCGGTTTAAACTTCTGTAGCGCCCTACTCCTGATGATCAGGCGCTATATTTAAATTTAGTGGGTATCTGAGCCACTTACTGGCTCAGATCTGATTGTGAAGGCTAAATTGGCCTCTGTTTCGGCTGTGGCTGTGTTGGAAAGATTTCCCGCTGTTCGCCGCTAGGTGGCGTTACCACCACAGGCCAGTGTTGGAACACATCCAAGCCAGAGCGGATTGGGTATCTTTCTCCGAGAACAGCTCAGTGGGAGTGGTTTCCACACTGAGCATGCTGGGGAAGGGTACTTAAGGGGCAGATGCTATTGTTCTGGCCTCATTTGCCATGCGGCCCTCCTGGCCCAAGGCGTGTGTCGCTGCCTGTCTCGTTTTCCCGCCTCGGGGCCTGCTGGCCCGAGGCTGTGCACCTGTAAAGTAGGCCCAGATGTCCTGTCTGGGGACTACGGCTCGAGGGTGATCCTGTGCTGTCTGTCCTGAGGGAGGAAGCCACTAAATGGAGGAACCGGGGGAGGACCCTGTCCTGGAGAGAACCCAGCGGAAGGCTGGTATCCTGGGAGGAGCCCTGGTGACTCTTTTGGAGGATGCACCCTAGCCGAATGCTACCCTGCAGTATCGCTGGTCCGGCTTAAAGGCTCTGATACTGCTTGGCTGAACACTTGCTAAGTCCTTTTGTGGAGGACCAAGTTACAATTTGTCCACATCGCCCAATCTTGTGGCAGAGGATTGTCTACCGGTTCTACTTTCATCAAGTCTGTGGCAAAGACTTTGGGTCCGTGCTTCACCCCGGCTGCTAGGCCGGTGAGAGAGGTCTATCCGGGTGAGCAACTTCCACTCGAAGGAAAGTGGTATGTGTACTTTGTTTAGTGTCGTTTGAAACCTAAAAGTTCCTCAGTGGTCTGCATCCTGTGCCTGAACTTCCCCTAACCCTCCATCCTTTTTCCCTGCAAGTTGGTGTGAAATAAAAGCAAAGAAAAAGGATTTACAACTTGTGTGGACATTGAAGTTTCTCCTGAAGTGTATAGACTCTCATCCCCTAGACAAAGAATGGTGGGATAACGTGCATTGACCCAAATCTCAACCAGCAGCTCCTACGGGGGTAGTGCTACACTTCCATAGCTGGTAATTGCCATTGTTCAGCTTTGCTATTGAAAACTTCACATCTGAACCACTTGCCATTTTACAGCAGTCTGTATACACTATTCACTGACTCACTGAGTATTCTTTCTAGTGCCTCTGGGTGCTTCTGAGTACACTGGGTGCGCTGGGATATCCTCTACAATGCCTGGGTGCCTAGGACCCATAACCTATTAGCAGGTTTTTGAATCATACGCAGAAAGCTTGTTGTATGCAGAGGATAGCTTTTACTTTAATGGAGGCTGTCTTTATCATGTTTTACAGGAAACAGGAGGATACAAGTACATAACACTTTGATACAAACAATACCTCTTATTTAGGGCTGTGGAAATTAACTATTAATTCCTCGATTAATCGATTAATTGTTTTGATCGATCAAAATTATTTTGATTGATCAAAATTCTTTGGGCTTGCCGCGTCCATCTGAAGGGCTCCTTTGCTGTGCCTTCATATCTGCATGCCGGCGGGACCTTACTATCTGCCACACTTCCCTCTATCACTTCCCTCTATCAACCTGGGATTCTACAGCCATCCACTGGGAGTTGTGATAGTTCCCTTCATCTACATGCCGATGGACTGATGTTAGCCCCTTCTCATCTGGATTCAGCAGTGGTATCGTTGTACACATTTTTATACCAGTATCATACTTAGTGTGAGGGGGTTAACTCGGTAGCGGGTGTGTGTGACCCCCTGGTTGGGCTCCCCACACAAAAACAGGGCCAGCAGACGGAGGTTGTGGTTTTCAAAATCAAAAGGTGCGGTTTATTTCTCTATGTACAGTGACAAAAACACAGCAAAGCCAAAAAGAAACAAACAAAATAAATCCTGGTCAGTTTGACCTCTGACTAAACATGCAGGTTTCCTAAACTAACAACTGGGATCAGCCTAGTGCTGTCCTAGTCCCTAAGTCCCTGGTTTAGTAAAAGTATATATATAGCCACACAGGCTTTCTCTCACCGCACAGGGGTTCACTCTCCCTAGACAGTCCACACAGGTCTGCTTCCAGGCATGAGCTAACATCTAATGAAGCTGGGAGTTTCTTATAGAGGCCTAAATGAGCTGACAAGGTTCAGCTGGTCTCATCAACTCCCTGTCTGCACGACGCCCAGCCCTCTCCCTAGAGGTATGAGTAATCCATGAGCACACTAGCCTTATACAACTCTCCACCTAGTTGTACAAATCGGCGTAAAGCCTGAATCTGGGCGAAATATATCTACCCCCCTGGATGCAACCAGGTGACTTTACCTTCCTGCTGTCACATACCCCCCCTCTTGTTTTAACCTCGGGGTTGGAACACCAGCAATCAGGCATTCATGTACTCGAGACAAAGCATCCACATTCCCCATTTGAACGCCAGGGCGATGCTTTACTGTGAAGTTGAATTCCTGGAGGGCCAGGAACCACCTATTCACTCTTCTATTTGTTTCCTTGTTTTGAGCCATCCACTTTAACGGAGCGTGATCCGTAACCATGTCAAAGTGCCTACCTAGCAGATAGTACCGAAGGGAATCTAGAGCCCACTTCACCGCTAAACACTCCTTTTCAACCGTGGCGTAATTTACCTCATGGGACTTCAACTTCCTGCTGAGGTAAATGACTGGGTGCTCTTCCCCGTTCCAGACCTGGGACAATACTGCTCCTAACCCCACATCTGACGCATCACTTTGTACGACAAAGTCTTTAGAGAAGTCGGGTGAGTACAACACTGGCTGGCTACATAAGGCTTGTTTCAAGAATTGGAATGCTGCCTCAGCCTCGGGGGTCCATTTAATCATGACCGACCCTTTCCCTTTCGTCAGGTTGGTTAGGGGCACAGCCTTAGAAGCAAAGTGGGGAATGAAGCGCCGATAATAACCCGCGATTCCCAGAAAGGCTCGTACCTGCTTCTTGCTGTTGGGACGTGGCCAACTCTGGATGGCCTCGACTTTGTTGAGTTGGGGTTTTATTACTCCCCTGCCAATGGTGTACCCAAGATATTTGGCCTCCTCCTGCCCAATGGTACACTTCTTGGGGTTAGCCGTAAACCCCGCTTCCCGAACAGAGTCCAGGACTGCTTGCACTTTTGGCAGATGTGAGGCCCAATCTGTGCTATGGACAATTACGTCATCCAGGTAAGCCGCAGCATACTTCCGATGGGGCCTCAGCATCTGGTCCATTTTCCGCTGGAATGTGGCCGGCGCATTCTGTAACCCGAACGGCATTCTCTTATATTGGAACGCCCCGTCTGGGGTTACAAATGCGGTTTTCTCTTTGGCCGACTTGGCCAGGGGAATTTGCCAATACCCTTTTGTGAGGTCAAGAGTCGTCATGTATCGGGCTGTTCCCAGCCGGTCGATCAACTCATCTATACGTGGCATGGGGTAGGTGTCAAATTTTGTAACTTTGTTCAACTGACGAAAATCGTTACAAAATCGCCAGCTCCCATCCGGTTTAGGCACCAACACAATGGGACTAGACCAATCACTTTGGGACTCCTCTATCACCCCTAAGTTCAGCATTTTCTGTACTTCCTCCCGTATTGCCTCCCGTCGGGCCTCTGGGATCCGATAGGGTTTTAACTTCACCCTTTCACCGGGCGGGGTAATAATATCATGCTCTACCCCAGATGTTTGTCCCGGCAGCTCAGAGAACACCTCCTTGTTGCGAAGCACAAACTCCTTAACCTCCTGTTGTTGGGGTTGTGACAAGGTGGCTGCTATTCCAACCTCCGGAATCACGCAACCAGTTTGAGCTGGTGACCAAGTTTCTGCGACTAGGGACTCTCTATCCCTCCAGGCTTTCAACAGATTAACGTGATATATCTGTTCGGGCTTTCGCCTTCCTGGTTGTCTGACCTTGTAATTCACTTCGCTCACTTTTTCCATTATCTCGTAGGGGCCTTGCCATTTGGCAAGGAATTTACTTTCAACCGTAGGGACAAGTACCAATATCCTATCCCCCGGGGAAAAGGTACGGGTCTTTGCTCCACGGTTGTACACTCTCTGCTGTGCCAACTGCGCTTGGGCCAAATGTTCCTTCACGATGGGCATTACCTGTGCAATTCGATCTTGCATCAGGGCGACATGCTCAATCACACTCCTGTGGGGAGAACTCTCACTTTCCCAAGTTTCCTTGGCAATATCCAACAGCCCTCTTGGGTGTCTCCCATACAGTAACTCAAAGGGGGAGAATCCCGTAGAGGATTGGGGCACCTCCCTAATAGCAAACATCAAATAAGGAAGTAGACAGTCCCAATCCTTTCCATCTCTATCCACCACTTTCTTCAACATTTGTTTTAGGGTTTTGTTGAATCTTTCAACCAGCCCATCGGTTTGGGGGTGATACACAGATGTACGCAATTGCGTCACTTTGAACAATTTACACAGCTCTTTCATAACCCGGGACATAAAGGGTGTACCTTGGTCCGTAAGCAGTTCTTTACAAATACCCACCCGGCTAAAAACAAGAGATAGCTCTTTGGCTATGGTTTTGGCCGAGGTATTTCTGAGAGGGATCGCTTCTGGATAACGGGTGGCATAGTCCATTATAACCAATATGTACTGGTGCCCCCTAGCGGACTTGATTATAGGACCTACCAAATCCATTGCGATTCTCTCAAACGGGACCTCAATGATGGGTAGAGGGACCAGCGGGCTACGGAAATGTGGCATCGGGGCCGACCTCTGACACACAGGGCAGGAGGAACAATAATTTTCTATGTCCTTCATCACCCCAGGCCAATAGAATCTCTGTAATACCCTCTCTCGGGTTTTCTCTGTCCCCAGATGACCTCCAAGAATGTGCCCATGGGCCAACTCCAACACCAACTTCCTGTAAGGTTTGGGCACCACCAGCTGCTCAACGGTTTCTTCTGCCCTTTTTGCCACCCGATACAGTAGGTCCTTCTCTACGCTGAAGTATGGGTAAGTGCAGGTATTATCTGGGTTCACTAACTCGCCATCTATTTCCACTACGTTTTCCCGTGCCTTTATTAGGGCGGGGTCTTTTAACTGTTCTGTGGCAAAATTTTCCCTGTGAACCTCCAGATCAGAAAACTCCACAGACGGTAGGTTTTCGTCTGAGGAGGTGGGCTCCTCTCCAGTTTCTTGAGTCTCCCCTGCCAATACTGACAAGGGAAATTCTGGAGAGTCCTCACCACTCTCAGAGGAGTTCTGGCTATCACATTCCTGGTACATAGGGGCACCAGTGGGGGGCTCAGGATCATCCCACAGTTCCCAGAACTTCGGAAAATCCCTTCCCACAATGGCGTCATGCGGTAACTGAGATACTAAGCCCACTGGATGAGAGAGGGTACCTTTGGGGGTCTCGAAACACACTGTAGTCACTGGATACTCTCGGGTGTCCCCATGCACACAAATAACAGCTACCTTGCTATTCCCAGAGACCTCTGTTTTAACTAACTCAGCCTTTATCAGGGTCACAAGGCTACCTGAATCCAACAATACCACAACATTTCTACCATTAACACACATTTTGCATAAATGTTTCTCAGTTCCTCGAATGGCAGTGCATGCGACTGTCGCACACAGCGACTGACGTCTGCCCGTCAGAAAGTCACACTGCATGGGTTCCTCCACAACCGGGCAATTGGCTGCAATATGTCCCGCTTGCCGGCAGCGGTAGCAAACGATCCTTCTTGCGGCCTCTTGAGCCGCTGATTTCCCAGGCTGTTCTCGCCAAACTTGGGGTAGAGCTCCCACCCTCTCACTCTCTCCACCCTCACCCCTTGGAATCCTCTTATCCGCCCCTGGGGATGGTCTGGTCTTAGGGTGGAAAGTCCGAGAGTCTCTGGAAGAGGCCGTCAGGTTCTCTGTAGCCAAGTATCTCTCTACACGATCCACAAGTTTACCGGCCGTTTCTGGGTCTCCGTGGCTTACCCACTTTTGAATGGCGGTAGGAAGAGCTCTCAAGAAACGATCCATCACAACACGTTCCACAATCTCCGGTGCGGACAAAGTCTCTGGCTGTAGCCACTTCCTGCTCAGGTGAATGAGATCATACATTTGAGACCTGGGGGGTTTTCCAAGCTGGAAAGTCCAGTTATGCACACGCTGAGCCCGGACAGCCAGGGTGACACCCAGCCTTGCCAATATTTCAGCTTTTAGCATCACATAGTCTTTTGCTTGGTCAGGCTCTAGGTCATAGTAAGCCTTCTGCGATTCACCAGTTAACAGAGGAGCCACCAGTCCAGCCCACTGCTCCTCAGGCCACTTTTCTCTTTCAGCAGTCCTTTCAAATGTGGTCAAAAATACCTCTGGATCATCCTCTCCAGTCATTTTTGTCAATAAACGACTCACCCCAAAGGACGCGGTATTAGTGGGACGGCTTTCCTCACTGGTCTGCGGACGTTGCTGCATTACTGCTTCCATTTGTTGTAGTCTCTGCTCTTGCTTCTGTAACAGGTCTATGAAGCGGGCCTCAGATTGCTGCTGGGCTTGTTGATGAGCTTGCTGCTGGGCTGCAAGGCTCCTTTGCAAACCTGCATTTGTCTGCTGTTGATTGGCATTTGCTAGAGCCAGCTGTTTCAGTATCTCCTCCATGCTGGCTTAAAAAAACTGCCACTGGTTCTCCACCAACTGTGAGGGGGTTAACTCGGTAGCGGGTGTGTGTGACCCCCTGGTTGGGCTCCCCACACAAAAACAGGGCCAGCAGACGGAGGTTGTGGTTTTCAAAATCAAAAGGTGCGGTTTATTTCTCTATGTACAGTGACAAAAACACAGCAAAGCCAAAAAGAAACAAACAAAATAAATCCTGGTCAGTTTGACCTCTGACTAAACATGCAGGTTTCCTAAACTAACAACTGGGATCAGCCTAGTGCTGTCCTAGTCCCTAAGTCCCTGGTTTAGTAAAAGTATATATATAGCCACACAGGCTTTCTCTCACCGCACAGGGGTTCACTCTCCCTAGACAGTCCACACAGGTCTGCTTCCAGGCATGAGCTAACATCTAATGAAGCTGGGAGTTTCTTATAGAGGCCTAAATGAGCTGACAAGGTTCAGCTGGTCTCATCAACTCCCTGTCTGCACGACGCCCAGCCCTCTCCCTAGAGGTATGAGTAATCCATGAGCACACTAGCCTTATACAACTCTCCACCTAGTTGTACAAATCGGCGTAAAGCCTGAATCTGGGCGAAATATATCTACCCCCCTGGATGCAACCAGGTGACTTTACCTTCCTGCTGTCACATTAGCTACAGGTTTTTATGACTGCTTTTGCTACCGTTTGGTATCACTCGCACCATTTTTACAGTTTATGTAGCTACATGGATTTTATCTCCAGTGCAATATTTATTTTGTTACCTACTTGAAGACTATAAAAGTTTTAATGCTATTCCCATCGAGCGCTGCCTTTGTGTGTTTTTTTTTTGTATCCTGCTATCGATTTTTCCAGTGGATGGTAGCTGCACTGGGAATCGGCCTGCAAGGAGATCAGCTAAAAGTAGTTGGATCTGTATGTGCGTTATAATTAATCGAAATTAGTCGATTAAAAAAAAATCGATTAATCAAACAAGAAAATTTTAATCAGTAACAGCCCTACTCTTATTACATTACCACAGAGAATACACATTATAACACTTCAGCGCCACCTGCTGAGTAGAAAGCTATAATGCATACAGAATATATTCACAGTATATACTGTATAAGCAGATTGCTGTTGTTCTTCCAACACTTACTAGTATTCCAATGTTTCTCTTCTTCCTCAGTTTCTCCCGGTCACTCAGCTAATGTGACCCCAGTTCTGATGGAGTGGATAAGGGAGGGGCAAACAAGGATGCTGTGCAGGTGAACGTCATCCTTATCAACTGATGATGTTATTGGTTGTTTGGATGCCGGCGGCTAGAAAGTCGTAATGGTGCACAATAAAAACATGTGGGTTTGTGTATCTAAAAGGCTGGCTTGATCCGAATGCTGGCTTGTATACAATATCTGGGCAATTTTTAGGCAATTTGCCAAGGCACCCCTGAAGAAATCTGAAGGCACCCTGGTTGAAAAAGGCTGGGTTAGAAGATATGGATATGACACATGAAATTGTAAGCGCCATGAGCAGGGTCCTCCTATTCCTTCTGTATAGTACTGAATTGTAGTTGTACTGTCCCCCTTTATATTGTAAAGCGCTGAGTAAACTGTTGGCGCTATATAAATCCTGCATATTAATATATAATAATGATGTGCAGACCCTAAACTTGTACGTTACCCATTCACACAGTATTCACATACAGTACATTTCAGTTGATTTGAGTGAGAAGCTATCCGTATATGTTTTTTGTTAAAGGAGAAAATAAGAGCAGCCAAATGACATCTGCAAAGAGAGAACATACAAACTCTGTGTAGATGGTGCCCCTAGTGACTTAAACTGAGAGAAGGCAGCCATTTCTGTTTCCATGGTATTCTGCTGACTGTTGACTTCAGTATATTCAAGTCACTGACCTGGCGTGAGCATGCGGCAATAGGATCAAACATTTTGCTCAAATTTAATTTTTATAAATGATTAATGTGATTTATTTTATTTATGGTTTCCAGATTTTGCATCTGAAAAAGGCTCAGCATGGGAAAACAAAACAGCAAACTGCGACCTGAGATTCTGCAAGATCTGCGAGAAAACACAGAATTCACCGACCATGAGCTGCAGGAGTGGTACAAGGGCTTTTTGAAGGATTGCCCCACCGGGCATCTCACTGTAGAAGAGTTCAAGAAGATCTATGCAAACTTCTTTCCCTACGGTGATGCATCTAAGTTTGCCGAGCATGTATTCCGCACCTTTGACACAAACGGAGATGGGACGATTGACTTTCGGGAATTTATAATTGCATTAAGTGTCACTTCTCGGGGGAAACTAGAACAGAAGCTGAAGTGGGCATTTAGTATGTACGACCTGGATGGAAATGGATATATAAGTCGTGGAGAGATGTTAGAAATTGTTCAGGTAAGAGCAGCTGGATGATCAAATGTAGGCTAAATCAAAGCGTTTGTCCGTGAAAAGTCCTTATCATTTTTTTTTTTTTTTTTTACATTTCCATCTGTTAAGACTGCTTGGTGTTGCACTCTCCTAGTTCCTAGTTTTTTTTGTTTTTGTTTTTTTTAATGGAAGTTCTGCACAAGATCAGTCCTTGCTATTACATTTGGTAACTAGAAGAAAAAAACAAATTTTGCTTTGTTCTAGGGACCTGGCATCCCAACGGGAGCAAGTGTTTCCAAGTACCATCCTTTTCAGTGAGAAAGTGTTTCTTGCAGGCCCATGCAGAATGGCAGTTAATGGGGTTTAGTTTCCACCAATACTTGCCATATAGAAAACAGTTGGAAGGAGATGTTCAGCTGTCTGTTATCTACCCACAACTAAACTAACCCTTTGAAGTGACCTTGTCAGCACCCACTGACGGCAGATTGCATATTCTTACCTTTTCGGTGGCCTATCTCTTGAAAAGTTTCTGTTTTACTGCTTATTGTCCTCTGTTAGTATTGGACCGATCCATTTGGTTAAAGAAATGCTCCCCCTGAAGCTCATCCTGGTTCCACCTGCTGGCTCCTATATTCTGTAGCAATGTACGAGCTGGCGGATGAATTCACCATGAGCAGTAGGGTGAGCAGGTATTTGGGCACGTACAGTATGGGAATACTGGAAAGGTATTTGCAGTCTTTCATGGCAGTCTGTGTTGTATATGCAACTGACTGGTTTTTGACCGTCAATTTAAAGTTGAACTCCAGGGAACTGGTTAAAGATTAATTCCAGCTTTGCTATCACTTTAAATAGTTTGTTTGGGCCAAGCTGGCCCAGACAAACTTCCCTTTTACTAATTGCTGCACCCGCTGTCAGCACTGTATAAACATCAGCTACATACAGTTTGCAGAAATGTTTTTTTGGCAGCAGTACAGGGACTTCCTGTCCTGCTCCCAGGACAAAATCATGTCAGACTGAGCACTGCTCATACATTCACAGGAAGCTTTGTCACAATCTCCACCTCAGCCAATCGGAGGAAGCCTTGTATTCATTCATAAAAATACAAGGTTCTCTACAAATGGTTGAGCCCAACTCAATTTTGTTCTGAGGATGGGACAGGAAGTCCCCCTACTGCTGCCAGAACACAGTGTTGCATATTGTATGTAGTTGATGCTGGATGCATTTTATACAGCGCTGACAGCGGCCCCAGATATTAGTAAAGGAAACAGTTTGTAACGGTCAGCTTGGTCCAAACCAGGGATGAGCGGAACACCCCCCTGTTCGGTTCGCACCAGAACCTGCGAACAGACAAAATGTTCGTGTGAACTTTAGAACCCTATTAAATACAATGGACTCGAACGTTCGAAATCTAAAGTGTTAATTATAAAGGCTAATATGCAAGTTATTGTCCTAAAAAGTGTTTGGGGACCCGAGTCCTGCCCCAGGGGACATGTATCAATGCAAAAAAAAGTTTTAAAAACGGCAGTTTTTTCGGGAGCAAGTGAAATATTCCTTTAAATTTCGTACCTGGGGGGTGTGTATGATATGCATGTAAAGTGGCGCATGTTTCCCGTGCTTAGAACTGTCCCTGCAAAAAATGTCATTTTTGAAAGAAAAAAAGCATTTAAAACTCACTCGCGGCTATTAATGAATTGTCGGCTTTTATCAATACATTCAAAAGTCATTGATAAAAAAAAAAAAAGCGTGGGGGTTCCCCAGAATTCAATTACCAGGCCCTTCAGGTCTGGAATGGATATTAAGGGGAACCCCGCCGCAAATGTAAAAAAAAATTGACGTGGGGTTCCCCCAAATATCCATTCCAGGCCCTTGAGATCTGGCATGGATTTTAAGGGGAACTCCACCCCAAAATAAAAAAAAAATGGCGTGGAGTCCCCCTAAAAATCCGTACCAGACCCCTTATCCGAGCACGCAACCTGGCCGGCCGCAGGGGAAAAGGGGGGACGAGAGAGCCCCCCCCCCCCCTCCCTCCTGAACCGTACCTGGCCACATGCCCTCAACATGGGGAGGATGTCCCCATGTTGATGGGGACAAGGGCCTCATCCCCACAACCCTTGCCCGGTGGTTGTGGGGGTCTGCGGGTGGGGGGCTTATCGGAATCTGGAAGACCCCTTTAACAAAGGGGACCCCCAGATCCCGCCCCCCCCCCATGTGAAGTGGTAAGGGGTACATTGTACCCCTACCATTTCACGAAGAAAGCGTACATTTTTTTAAAAAAAAACACACAAACACCTTGAAAAAGTCCTTTATTTAAAAAAAACATTCCAGCGGTGAAATCCAGTGTCCCGCGGCGATCCCGATGTCCAGCGCTGTCCTTCATTGGTTGTGCCTGAGCGGACCTGATGGGGAACTCCCGCTCAGTGTTTTAAATGTATAGACCCGCCCCTTCTAAAGTTCCCCATCAGGTCCGCTCTCACTTTGGTAATACATGTATAGACCCGCCCCTTCTCATGTTCCGCATCTGGTCCGCTGAGCGGACCTGATGGGGAACTTTAGAAGGGGCGGGTCTATACATTTAAAATACTGAGAGGGAGTTCCCCATCAGGTCCGCTCAGGAAAAACCAATGGCGGACAGCGCTGGACATCGGGATCGCCGCGGGACACTGGATTTCATCGCTGGAATGTTTTTTTTTTTTTAAATAAAGGACTTTTTCAAGGTGTTTGTGTGTTTTTTTTTAAAACATTTTTTTACGCTTTCTTCGTGAAATGGTAGGGGTACAATGTACCCCTTACCAATTCACATAGGGGGGGCGGGATCTGGGGGTCCCCTTTGTTAAAGGGGTCTTCCAGATTCCGATAAGCCCCCCGCCCGCAGACCCCCACAACCACCGGGCAAGGGTTGTGGGGATGAGGCCCTTGTCCCCATCAACATGGGGACATCCTCCCCATGTTGAGGGCATGTGGCCTGGTACGGTTCAGGAGGGAGGGGGGCCGCTCTCTCGTCCCCCCCTCTTCCCCTGCGGCCGCCCAGGTTGCGTGCTCGGATAAGGGGTCTGGTATGGATTTTTAGGGGGACTCCATGCCATTTTTTTTTAAATTTGGGGTGTAGTTACCCTTAAAATCCATGCCAGATCTGAAGGGCCTGGAATGGATATTTGGGGGAACCCCACGTCAATTTTTTTTTAAATTTGCGGCGGGGTTCCCCTTAATATCCATTCCAGACCTGAAGGGCCTGGTAATTTAATTCTGGGGAACCCCCACGCTTTTTTTTTATCAATGACTTTTGTATGTATTGCCGGGAGCCGACAATTCATTAATAGCCGCGAGTGAGTTTTAAATGCCTTTTTTTCTTTCAAAAATGACATTTTTTGCAGGGACAGTTCTAAGCACGGGAAACATGCGCCACTTTACATGGATATCATACACACCCCCAGGTACGAAATTTAAAGGAATATTTCACTTTTATTTTTTCACTTTAAGCATTATTAAAATCACTGCTCCCGAAAAAACGGCCGTTTTTAAAACTTCTTTTTGCATTGATACATGTCCCCTGGGGCAGGACCCGGGTCCCCAAACACTTTTTAGGACAATAACTTGCATATTAGCCTTTATAATTAGCACTTTAGATTTCTCCCATAGATTTTTCGAATTTGCCGCGAACACCCCAATTTGTTCGCTGTTCGGCGAACGGGCGAACAGGCAATGTTCGAGTCGATCATGAGTTCGACTCGAACTCGAAGCTCATCCCTAGTCCAAACTAAAGATTTAAAATGATAGCAAAGCTGGAATTTGGATTTAAAGAGGAGCTCCAGGCTCCTTCAGAAAAATACAAATACCGTAGCTGCTGACTTTTAATTAGGACACTTACCTGTCCAGGAATACAGCGGTGTCCTCACCCGAGCTGATTTTTCAATTGGCTATCGGGTACTTGCGCCACGATCTCCACTAAGGGAAACCATCAGTAAAGCCTTGCAGCTTCACAACCAGTTCCCTACTGTGCATGAGCGAAGCATGCTGCACTCTGAGTGGGCCGGCTGTGGCGGGAGGAGGAGGGGGGCCGAACTTCTGGCTGAGTTTGCTACAGCAAACTCAGCCAGAAGTGGGAGTGGGTACCTGTCAAAACCAGGTACCTGCTACCCCCGCCGTCCACAAAAGGTGCCAAATGTGGCAGTGGAGGGTGGGGGGAGTAGACAAGCAGAGCTTCCCCCTTTTGGATGGAGCTCCTCTTTAATACATAGTGGAAAGATAATGAGCAGCTGTTTTACCTGAAAAAGAGTTTGTCATTTTGTCCAGCTAGTTCTGAGATTTACACAGCCCTGCCAGATGTCAGTCAGGTTGTGGCCTCTTTTCATTCTACTGCAGATCGGCTCCCCTCCCTGTCCTTAGCCTCTAATTGGAAAGTGAAGAAACCGTAGCAGACACAGGTCGTCATCTCTCTGCTCTCTCCTCCTGTTGGCATGTTCCTTCTCAGCACATGAACATGATTGGCTTAGAGCACGGCTCTTCCCTTACCACCCTGAGGTGCTCTACAGGGGATAACAAGAGGCTGATGCCAAGGCAATTTCAGACACGGACATTAGTTGCATTCAGAATACTGTTAATGATTTAATGAATATTTAAAAGCATTAAATTGTATTTGACCAGTAATCCGTGACCATGTGTGGCTTTCAAACTTTGCTGCTTGTGGGAGACTTTCAGTAGATGTACAATGGCTAGATGTCTTACTACCGATTTATATTATATACCTCACACAGACTTGAAGCAAAATAAAAAGATTTTATATTTATATATTATAATAGTTTACTTTTATTGCTATTTTACTACAGTTTCCAGGTAGTATTGACCACCATGTTCATGTGACAAAATGTTACTTTACTGAGCCTATTCATTGATGATGGTTTTTAACATGTTACATGGGCTAACGCTGAGTATTCATTATAGGAATAAATATCAGAATAGTCTGTTGCATTGTGCTGCCATCTAGCATGCAAACAAATCATAGCATGTTACATTATAACAAATAAATCTGAGGTCTCAAAATGCAGGAATTGGGTTTGATCTGAGGTATAAAGGTGCATGAATTTGGGCTGATCAAGAGGGGTGAAGATGTATGAAATGTGGCTAATCAGAGGGTTGTGAAGGTACATGAGTTGGGACTGATCTGAAGTCTGTCAGGTAATGCCTGAACAATTAATTTAGTCATCTAAAATAGATCAAAACACAGTTCCTCCGATTCAAGAATAATTTACCCGACTTAATTAATTTGGATTAATTTTAGCCAAGCATAATCCTATAAGAAAACAAAAAAGATCAATGTAAGTATAGACTGAGCTATCGAAAATAAATAAATGTTTATTACAATAAGTCACACACAAACACCGTAAATAACAGGCAGATTTTGATATACATAGACATAATTGCGTAAAAGTTCCAATATTGTAGCAATATTGTGTGTGTGTGTGTTTATATATGCAGTATCTCACAAAAGTGAGTATACCCCTCACATTTTTGAAAATATTTTATTACATCTTTTCATGTGACAACACTGAAGAAATTACACTTTGCTACAATGTAAAGTAGTGAGTGTACAGCTTGTATAACAGTGTAAATTTGCTGTCCCCTCAAAATAACCCAACAACACACGGCCATTAAAGCGGAGTTCCACCCAAATTTGGAACTTCTGCTTAATCCACTCCTCGCTCCCTTACATGCCACATTTGGCATGTAATTTTTTTTTTGGGGGGGAGTGGGGGCTTCAGTAGGAGTGGGACTTCCTGTCCCACTTCCTCCTTCCGCCCTGGGGTCGCCTAGGCGATACGTCATATCGCCTTCTGGCGGCCCCTCCCTGTAGGCGATCACCTGGGACGTGACAGATCCCAGGCGATCGCCTGTCCACTCAGAGCGCTGCGCCATTCGCGCATGCGCAGGGAGTGCCCGGCCGTGAAGCCGAAAGCCGCCACGGCCAGGTGCCCACACTATGAATGGAAGTGCTGGCGGAGAAGGGGGGGAGAGGAGCGGAGTGACGCTGGACAGTGGAACAGGTAAGTGTATGTTTATTAAAAGCCAGCAGCTACACTTTTTGTAGCTGCTGACTTTTAATAAACATAAAAAAAGGCTGGAACTCCCCTTTTAAAGTGGTTGTAAACCCAAGTAGTAAAAAAAAAAAAAAAACCTGCAAGACAAAGGCATAATGAGCTAGTATGCATAGCATTAGAGCTGCACGATTCTGGCTAAAATGAGAATCAGTTTTTTTGCTTAGAATAAAGATCACGATTCTCACGGTGTAACATCTTTCACATTATACAAAAAAATAAATTTGGGCTAACTTTGCGGTTTATTTTTTTAAAATTCATTAAAGTGTATTTTTTCAAAATAAATTGTGTTTGAAAAACCGCTGCACAAATACGGTGTGACATAAAATGTTGCAACAACCACCATTTTATTCTCTAGGGTCTCTGCTAAAAAAAAACATATATCACGTTTGGGCGTTCCAGGTAATTTTCTAGCAGAAAAAAGTGATTTTTTTTTTACTTGTAAGCAACAAATGTCAGAAAAGGTTTGGTCTTTAAATGGTTAAACTTCCTTCATCTACACACCAGAATTTTTTACTTTGATAAAAGAAGAAGAGATACTTTGTTTACACTTATTCGCGTGGTGTATTAAAACTTGGTAGACTGCCCTGATTTTGTTCATCCAGCTGTGAGAACTCTGCACTTGTTAGAGAGAATCGTGACATGCTGTTTTGAAGATCGGGAAGTTTAAAAGATTGCGGTTTTCGATTCTTCACGATTAATCGTGCAGCTCTACATAGCATACTAACTCATTATGAATTGCTTGCCTTGCATCGAAGCCCCCTCAGCGGTCCTCATCCCCCCCTCTGGCCGGCGACATCTCTTCCAGAGTTGCTTCCGGGTATCGCGGGCTCCGGCGCTGTGATTGGCTTGAGCCGCCGGTAACAGCACACTCACTGAAGCAACGGCACAAAAGTGCCATTGCTATAGTGCCGATGACGTTGGCACATGCAAATACAGGGGATATCTCCTAAACCGTGCAGGTTTAGGAGATATCCTGGGTAGCTACAGGTAAGCCTTATTATAGGCTTACCTGTAGCAAAAAGTGGTTGTAAAGGGTTTACAACCACTTTAATGTCTAAACCGCTGGCAGCAAAAGTAAGTACACCCCTAAGTGAACATGTCCATTTTGTGTGGTCCCCATTATTTTTCAGAACTGCCTTAACACTCTTGGGCATGGCGTTCACCAAAGCTTCACAGGTTGCCACTGGAGTGTCCTCTTCCATTCCTCCATGAAGACATCACGGAGCTGGTGAATGTTGGAGACCTTGCGCTTCTCCACCTTCCGTTTGAGGATGCTCGGTAGGGTTTAGGTCTGGAGACATGCTTTGCCAGTCCATCACCTTTATCCTCAACTTCTTTAGCAAGGCAGTGGTTGTCTTGGAGGTGTGTTTGGGGTCATTTTCATGTTGGAATACTGCTATGCGGCCCAGTCTCTGGAGGGAGGGGATCATGCTCTGCTTCAGTATGTCACAGTACATGTTTGCATTCATGGTTCCCTCAATGAACTGTAGCTCCCCAGTTCCGACAGAACTCATGCAGCCTCAGACCATGACACTCCCACCACCATGCTTGACTGTAGGCAAGACACGCTTGTCTTTGTACTCCTCACCTGGTTGCCACCACACAGGCTTGAAACCATCTGAACCAAATAAGTTTATCTTTGTCTCATCAGACCACAGGACATGGTTCCAGTAATCCATGTCCTTAGTCTGCTTGTCTTCTCAAACTGCAGGCTTTCTTGTGCATCATCTTTAGAAGAGGTTTCCTTCTGGGACGACAGCCATGCAAACCAATTTGATGCAGTGTGCGGCGTATGGTCTGAGCACTGACAGGCTGACCCCACCCCTTCAGCCTCTGCAGCAATGCTTGCAGCACTCATACGTCTATTTCCCAAAGACAACCCCTGGATATGATGCTGAGCATGTGCATTCAACTTGGTCGACCATGGCGAGGCCTGTTCTGAGTGGAACCTGTCCTGTTAAACCGCTGTATGGTCTTGGCCACTGTGCTGCAGCTCAATTTCAGGGTCTTGGCAATCTTCTTATAGGCCATCCTTGTGTAGAGCAAAAATTATTTTTTTCAGATCCTCATGCCGCGTACACACTATCGTGATTCACGGCGGTGAAAACACCGCCGTGAATCACGGCATGAAAAAAAATGAAAAACGAGGGAACGGCATGTTCCCCCACACACGACCGTTTTTCCCGTCATTTTTTTCTTTGACGAGAAAAACGACCGTCTGTGGGCTCCGCGGCAGTGTCTCCCTATGGGAAAACTGCCGCGGAAAAAACGATGAGAAAATTTAGAACATGTTCTAATTTTTCTCGTCGCTTTTCCTGCCGTTTTTCTCAACGAGAAAAACGGCATAAAGCCCACAGACGATCGTTTTTCTCGGCGAAAAAAAAAAATGTCATTTTTCCCGACGGGAAAAATGATCGTGTGTACGCGGCATCAGAGTTCCATGAGGTGCCATGTTGAACATCCAGTGACCAGTATGAGAGCGATAACACCAAATTTAACACACCTGCTCCCCATTCACATCTGAGACCGTGTTACACTAACGAGTCATATGACACCAGGCAGGGAAAATGGCTGATTGGGCCCAAGTTTTACATTTTCACTTAGGGGTGTACTCACTTTTGTTGCCAGCGATTTATACATTAATGGCTGTGTGAGTTATTTCGAGGGGACAGAAAATTTAAACGGTTATACAAGCTGTACACTCACTACTTTATATTGTAGCAAAGTGTAATTTCTTCAGTGTTGTCACATGAAAAGATATAATAAAATATCTACAAAAATGTGAGGGGTGTACTCACTCTTGTGAGATGTGTGTGTGTGTGTGTAGATTTATATAATTAGGGGTGCACCAAATGGACATTTT
Organism: Rana muscosa; assembly: GCA_029206835.1. Taxonomy (NCBI): domain Eukaryota; kingdom Metazoa; phylum Chordata; class Amphibia; order Anura; family Ranidae; genus Rana; species Rana muscosa. The sequence continues at coordinate 877,950,600 of CM055122.1, read as the reverse complement.
GGTACCGAAAATGCAGGATGCATTAAACCGAAAATGACAGTTTTTAAAAAAGATTTATATTTTTATATATAATTGTTTTAAATTCCACTTTTAATTAATATCATCAATGTAAATTAATATGAATTTATTGTTGGACATTATTGGCACCTTTAGTGCAAGAAAAAAAAAATGCAGTCTGACTATCTCTTGTATCATGTCTGCAATCTCTTACTTAAAGAGTGCGCATCTTCACTGGTCTCACGATTCAATTTGATTACGATTATCTGGTAAGCGATTCGATTCCGCGATGCATCACGATTACCGACAAGCTCCCACTTCTGCTTGGGCCGCCTAGGCGGCCCTTCCTCCCTGGAATCTTCTGGGACACATCACAGGTGCCAGAAGGTTGCCCGGTTATGCAGGACAGCACAGTGAGACATGCGCACCCGGCTGTGAAGCTGCAAGTTGTCACAGCCGGATGCCCACAGTAGTATTGCCAGCACCGTGGACAGGCGGGGGAGAGAATGGAGGGTTCGGGTGGCCACGTCGCTGGATTGTGGGACAGGCGAGTGTCTTTTTGCGCACACTCGTGGAATGGCGACAAACTACGGTACCTAAAAAATCTCCATAGGCGGCGCTTTAAAAAAAATTAACTTACCAGGTTAGAGTTGCAGGGTAGGTCTAGTGCTAGAATTATTTCTCTCGCTCTGACGATCGCGGTGATACCTCACATGTGGGATTTGAACACCGTTTACATATACGGGCGTGACTTGAGTATGTTTTCTTTGCTGCGCAAGCTCGCAGGGACAAGGGCGCTTTAAAAAAAACATAATTTTTTTCTATTTATTTTTTTTACATTTTTTTTAATCACAAAGTTTGATCACTTTTATTGCTGTCACAAGGAATGTAAACATCCCTTGTGACAGTAATAGGTGATGACAGGTTCTCTTTATGGAGGGATCGGGGGTCTAAAAGACCCCAAATCCCTCCTTTGCACTTCAAAGTATTCAGATCGCCAAAAACGGCGATTCTGAATACTGTCTTTTAAAAAAAAAAAAAATGGCGCTATTGGCAGCTGAGTAAACAGGAAGTGACGTTGTTTCCCTGTTTACATACAGACTGGAACAAAGCCGACGCTTCGTTCCAGTCTGTCTCTAGCCGCCGGAAGTAGCGGTTCGTGGATCGGTTCTCCCGGTGGGACAGGAGGCTCGGTCAGAGCGGCGGAGGGCTTTTAGCCGCATCGGTTGTTATCCCTGGAAAGCCGATCGCCCGTTCTAAAAACGGTACCGGGATGATGCCTGCAGCTGCGGGCACCATCCCGGTAATCGATTTTTGGGGTTGCATGCTTCAGAATCTCATCGGGGACACCCGAATCACAATGCAGCGATTAATTTCGGCATCCCTATTAAACACATTGCCAAAATTTCCATTCGGTGCACCTCTAGCAGACATGATACAGGAGCTGGTCAGAGACTGCAGACATACAGTTGCAAAAAAGTGTGTGAACCCTTTTGGAATGATATGGATTTCTGCACAAATTGGTCATAAAATGTGATCTGATCTTCATCTAAGTCACAACAATAGACAATCACAGTCTGCTTAAACTAATAACACACAAATAATTAAATGTCACCATGTTTTTATTGAACACACCATGTAAACATTCACAGTGGAGGTGGAAAAAATATGTGAACCCCATGGACTGCGATCTCCAAGAGCTAATTGGAGTGAGATGTCAGCCAACTAGAGTCCAATCAATGAGATGAGATTGGAGGTGTTGGTTACAGCTGCCCTGCCCTATAAAAAACACACACCAGTTCTGGGTTTGCTTTTCACAAGAAGCATTGCCTGATGTGAATGATGCCTCGCACAAAAGAGCTCTCAGAAGACCTACGATTAAGAATTGTTGACTTGCATAAAGCTGGAAAGGGTTATAAAAGTATCTCCAAAAGCCTTGCTGTTCATCAGTCCACGGTAAGACAAATTGTCTTTAAATGGAGAAGGTTCAGCACTGCTGCTACTCTCCCTAGGAGTGAGCGTCCTGTAAAGTTGACTGCAAGAGCACAGCGCAGACTGCTCAATGAGGTGAAGAAGAATCCTAGAGTGTCCGCTAAAGACATACAGAAGTCTCTGGCATATGCTAACATCCCTGTTAGCGAATCTACAATACGTAAAACACTAAACAAGAATGGATTTCATGGGAGGATACCACAGAGGAAGCCACTGCTGTCCAAAAAAAACATTGCTGCAGGTTTACAGTTTGCACAAGAGCACCTGGATGTTCCACAGCAGTACTGGCAAAATATTCTGTGGACAGATAAAACCAAAATTGAGTTGTTTGGAAGAAACACACAACACTATGTTTGGAGAAAAAGAGGCACAGCACACCAACATCAAAACCTCATCCCAACTGTGAAGTATGTTGGTGGGGGCATCGTGGTTTGGGGCTGCTTTGCTGCGTCAGGGCCTGGACGGATTGCTATCATCGAAGGAAAAATGAATTCCCACGTTTATCAAGACATTTTGCAGGAGAACTTAAGGCCATCTGTCCACCAGCTGAAGCTTAACAGAAGATGGGTGTTGCAACAGGACAACGACCCAAAGCATAGAAGTAAATCAACAACAGAATGGCTTAAACAGAAGAAAATACGCCTCTGGAGTGGCCCAGTTAGAGTCCTGACCTCAACCCGATTGAGATGCTGTGGCATGTCCTCAAGAAAGCGATTTACACCAGACATCCCAAGAAAATTGCTGAACTGAAACAGTTCTGTAAAGAGGAATGGTCAAGAATTACTCCTGATCGTTGTGCACGTCTGATCTGCAACTACAGGGAACGTTTGGTTGAAGTTATTGCTGCCAAAGGAGGTTCAACCAGTTATTAAATCCAAGGGTTCACATACCTTTTCCACCTGCACTGTGAATGTTTACATGGTGTGTTCAATAAAAACATGGTAACATTTAATTCTTTGTGTTTTATTAGTTTAAGCAGACTGTGATTGTCTATTGTTGTGACTTAGATGATCAGATCACATTATATGACCAATTTGTGCAGAAATCCATATCATTCCAAAAGGGTTCACATACTTTTTTTTGCAACTGTATACTATAGGATATGGTCAGACTGCAGATATGATACAGGAAATGGTCAGAGACTGCAGACATGATACAAGAGATCAAATGCAGCCTCCCCAGTGCCAATGAGATGCAGCCCGCCTGTGCCTGGTAGCGCGATCTGATGCTGTAACAATATCCCCCCTCCTATGACACACGGCACAATGATTCCCAGCAATGGATCAGTGTGCCATCTATCACAAGAGCCGGTCTAGGAGGAGGGACATTGTTCTAGCGCTGCCCGGTGATTCAATCCAGCTCCGTGACATTGCGCTACCAGGCACTGGTGAGGCTGCATCTGACACTCACAAGGAAAGGAGGAGGGAGGGGAGGACACTGCCAGGGGCATGCCAGGATGACACATGTGCGGCACCCAGGGCGGACCCCTTCACCTCTTTAGCTTGATTATCTGCATTTCATTTTCTTTCGGCCCGCCTGCCGAAAACACAATTTTCACACGATATTTCAGTGCACATATATACACATACATACATACACATACACACACCCACACCCACACCCACACACACACCCACACACACACACACACCCCGGCCACACACCCCGGCCACTTTATTAGGTACACCTGTTAAAGTGGTTGTACACCCTGTACAATCACTTTTACCCATAGGTAAGCCTAGATTAAGGCTTACCTGTAGGTGCTCGAAATATCTCCTAAACCTCCAAGGTTTAGGAGATATTTACAATAGAGACTGGTGCCATAGACAACGGCGCAGGCGCAGTTTAGAAATGGCGATCGCGCCGTTACTAAAGGAAGTCATGCGGCTCCCATGTGCATGCGCGGGAGTGACGTCATCGCGGCTCCGGCCAATCGCAGCGCCGCAGCCGCGATACCCAGAAGTCCGGGACAACATGTCGCCGGCCGGTGCTGTGTCGGGCACCGCAGTGGAGGCTTCAATCCCAGGTGAGTATTACATAATGAGCTAGTATGCTATGCATACTAGCTCATAATGCCTTTGAGGTGTTGGTTTTTAATTTTTTTTGAAAAGTGGGTTTACAACCACTTTAACCACTTAAGGACCAGCCCACTGTATATATACGTCGGCAGAATGGCTTTTACAGGCACAATCACGTACCTGTACGTCCCCTTTAACTGCCCGATGTCGGGGTCTTGCGCGCCTGTGACCCCCCCCCCCCCCCCTGCCTTCCCCATAAGTCGGACCGCAGGTCCCGCGGACTCAATCGCCGCGGGGATCCCCGCGATCGTCTCACAGAGGCATGGAAGCGGGGAGATGTTAGTGTAAACACAACATCTCCCCGCTCCCCTACTGACAATGTCACCGATCTCCGCTCTGTGTTAACAGAGCGGAGATCGGTCACGTGTCACTCGTAGCCACGCCCCCACACAGTTGTAATCACTCCCCTAGGCACACTTAACCCCTTCACTGCCAGTGTCATTTTTACAGTAACAGTGCATTTTTATTGCACTGATCACTGTAAAAATGACAATGGTCCCAAAAATGTGTCAAAAATGTCCGATGTGTCCGCCATAATGTCGCAGTCACAAAAAAAAAACGCTGATCGCCGCCATTTCTAGTAAACAAAAAAAAATATTATAAAAATGCCATAAAACTACCCCCTATTTTGTAAACGCTCTAACCTTTGCGCAAACCAATCAATAAACGGCGATTGCGATTTTTTTTTTTTTACCAATAATATGTAGAAGAAAACGTTTTTTTTTATATATTTTTGGGGGATATTTATTATAGCAAAAAGTAAAAAATATAGCATTTTTCCAAATTGTCGCTCTATTTTTGTTTATAGCGCAAAAAATAAAAACCGCAGAGGTGATCAAATACCACCAAAATAAAGCTCTATTTGTGGGAAAAAAAAGGACGTCAATTTTGTTTGGGAGCCACGTCGCAAGACCGCGCAATTGTCAGTTAAAGCGCCACAGTGCCGAATCGCAAAAAGGGGCCTGGTCTTTATGCTGCGTATTGGTCCAAGGCTTAAGTGGTTAAAACACACATTGCTAATCAGCCAATCACATGGCAGCAACTCAATGCATTTAGGCATCTAGACGTGGTGAAGACAACCTGCTGACGTTTAAACTGAGCATCAGAATGGGGAAGAAAGGAGATTTAAGGGACTTTGAATATGGCATGGTTGTTGGTGCCAGACAGGCTGGTCTGAGTATTTCAAAAACTGCTGATCTACTGGGATTTTCTCCCACAATCATCTATAGCAGTGGTTCTGAACTCCTGTCCTCAGGACCCACTAACAGGCCAGATTTTAAGTATTACCTTGGTGAGATGCAGACTAGAATACTGCAATCCCTGAGCAGCAAATTATATCACCTGTGATGCATTCCTGGCCTGTTGGTGGGCCCTGAGGACTGGAGTTGAGAACCACTGATCTATAGGGTTTACAGAGAATGGTCCGAAAAAGAGAAAATATCCAGTGAGCGGCAGTTGTGTGGATGAAAATGCCTTGTTGACGCCAGAGGAAAATAGGCAGACTGGTTTTTAATGATATAAAGGCAACAGTAACTCAAATAACCACTCGTTACAACCAAGGTATGCGGAATACCATCTCTGAACGCACAACACATCGAACCTTGAAGCAGATGGGCTACAGCAGCAGAACACCACACCGGGTGCCACTTCTGCCAGCTAAGAACAGGAACCTGAGACTACAATTCACACACAATGAGAGCGGTTCTCAGGAAAACGTCAGCCTGTCTATGGCCACTTAATACAGTGCGCCTCCAAAAATATACAAAAGCTGCATCTTTGCAAGAACTGAATTAAACGTTTATGTACATAGCTTAAATTACTCCTGCCCTTCAATTTTTTAATATCTAAACTTTAAAGTGCTGTCTACAAATAGGTAGCACAATGAGTCTACTATTGCCTCTTTTGTACAATAAGCCTCTTCTGGGCTCCATCTGAGATTGCTCACTTTACTTTGAAAGCGTTCAATGCATTTAATAATGTGCATATAATAAAGGGGATGAGAAAGGATGTTGCTCTTTGCACCTTTCAGTTGTATGTGCTACACCGAGCTGCAGAGAGAGAGACTTCAATGCTTCTGCTGTGAATTATGAGGATGTGTCTGTAGAGGTCCGCCTAAAAAAATAAATATTAAAAGCCAGCAGCTACAAATACTGCACCTGCTGACTTTTAATAAATGGACACTTACCTGTCCAGGGTGCCCACGATGTCGGCAGCCGAAGCTGATCAATCGCTCGGCTCTCGGCTGCCCAGCCGCCATCCTCGGTGAGGGAATCAGGAAATGTAGCCTTGCGGCTTCACTTCCCGGTTCCCTATTGTGCATGCGCGAGTCACGCTGCCTGTCCTTGCTGGTCCCCGCTATCTTCTGGGACCTGTGTGTTTCCCAGAAGACAGCGGGGGAGGACAGTGTAGGCGCTGGACATGACGTAGGTCACCGCGATCACTGCGGTGATCTATGCCAGGAAGTGGGAGCAAATACCTGTATTACACAGGTATCTGCTCCCCCCTGAAAGGTGCCAAATATGTACCCGGTCCCCGCTATTTTCTGGGACCTGTGTGTTTCCCAGAAGACAGCGGGGGAGGACAGTGTTGGCGCCGGACATGATGTAGATCACCGTGATCATCTATGCCAGGAAGTGGGAGCAAATACCTGTATTACACAGGTATTTGCTCCCCCCCTCCCCTTGAAAGGTGCCAAATGTGACACCGGAGGGGGGGAGGAATCCATAAAGTGGGAGTTCCATTTTTGGGTGGAACTCCACTTTAAGGCCTTGTTTTACAACTCATTTACTACTTGTTAGGATTATGTAAATGTTTAACCACAGTTACACTTTGCGTAAAAAATATTCATTAGAAAGTGCTTCACATTAAAAGTAAGGCCCCTTTCACATGGACGGATTGAATGGTGCTTTTAGCTGCGGATTTTCTGGTTTTCTACCGCAGCTAAAAGCACACAATGCTTTCCCTTTGGCCCCATTCACACACAGCGTTTAGCTGCGATTTCGTTGCATGCGGTTTGGTGCGAATAGAAAAAATTGAATTGAATGCGTCCAGGTGCGATGTAGCGCAGCTATATGCACATAACTGCAGGTAATCACAGTCTTTTGTGTCAACTGCGGATAGCAGTGTGAGGAAAAAAAAAAAGAACAGGAAGCACATCATAATCAGTAGGTATAAAAGGGGTTGCCATGGGAATGACTACTGCAGCTAAACGCGGCCGCATGTAACCGCACGTAAACGCAGATAATCGCAATGTACAAATGCAGCTAATCGCAGTGAATGGAGCGTCTAATTTCACGGAACATTTTACATGCTTTTAACTGCGGCAAAACAGCCGTCCGTGTGAAAGGCACCTAAGGCTGTACTAGAAGTGCGAAATCTATACCCAAATCCATTCTGCAAACTTCTGAGCACCATAAAATACATTCTGTAAAGAAATTCATTTTATAGAAGGTAAAAATGGAGCAACCTTTTTAATTTCATGCAAATATTTTGTTTCCTATACAGGCAATATACAAGATGGTGTCATCCGTGATGAAAATGCCAGAAGACGAATCTACACCAGAAAAGAGAACAGACAAAATCTTTAAGCAGATGGACACAAATAATGATGGTATGATGTGCACATCCTGTTTTTAATTCAAACCAAAATTACAGGGCTGTTCCAAAAGAATGGAGGCAATGATTCCAGATTTCTCCTGACATTTCTGTAGTGCAGGTCTACAAAATGGAAGTATCTGGTTGTTCTAAGCAAGGTGACAAACTTTTTTTCCCTCAGGTCTACAGTATATACATCAGCAATGGGAGTTGAAGGTTATAGTGCCTCAGCTGCAGGGTAGTAGAAGTTCCTTCTTGGTAGTAGTAGTATTGTCCCAACTCACTTTTTTATAACCTCGTTCTTGTGTATTGTATATTTCATCAGCCTCTCTCCTTTTCATGGTTTCAACGGCTGCATGTATCAGAAGGAAAGTAAAAGGAATATAAGTATAGAGGAGAGGGCTGTTCAAGCATTTGTAAACCGCTGAACCCCCCCCCCCCCCGCGCAAGGTAAAGAAGGGCATAATGTGCTAGTATGCATCACATACTAGCACATTATAAAATACTCACCATAGAATGAAGCCCTCTCAGCAGCGCCCAGTCACCGCTGAGAGGGCTGACATCTCCCGCCCTTTCTTCCAGGATCGCAGGCTCAGGCGCTGCGAGTGTCCCAGAGCTGCAATGACTTTCGCCCTCAAATCTGACAAGAAGCGCTGAAGTTCCGGCATGGTAGGCTGGACCTTCAGAGCACATGAGCCAGTGAATATTTCCCAAACCGCGCAGGTTTAGGAGATAATCATTTTACCTACAGGTAAGCCTTATTTTAGGCTTACCTGTAGGTAAGAATAACTAACAAAGCGGGGTTTACAACAGCTTTAAGGAAAAAAAATGTTGGTTTGCTCTGCATTAACAAAGCACAGGTTCACTCAAAAGGGAGAGTCCCGGAAGCAAACTCCAATGTTTGCAAAGGCAGGTTTTCTTTTTCCTTACTAAGTGGCTGCTGCTGCTGTTCTTTTGCTTTTGTTAAAAAAAAAAAAAAAAAAACAGTGTCACTTTAATTAAGGCTTGGGCTAAAGTTTAGAGCAGTGGTGGTCAACTTTCCTAACCACTTTAAAAGGTGTAAACCCTAGTAATAAAAAAAAAAAACCCTGCAAGACAAAGGCTTAATGATCTCATTATGAATTACTTGCCTTAGATGGAAACCCCCGCAGCGGTCCTCGTACCCCCTCCAGCCGGCGACATCTCTTCCGGAGTTACTTCCGGGTATCGCGGGCTCCGGTGCTGTGATTGGCCGGAGCCGCGATGACGTCACTTCCGCGCAAGCGGTAATGGCACCCTCACTGAAGCAACGGTACATACGTGCCATTGCTTCAGTGCGCATGTGCTGATGACATCGGCACATGCAAATACAGGGGATATCTCCTAAACCGTGCAGGATTAGGAGATATCCTGGGTAGCTACAGGTAAGCCTTATAGGCTTACCTGTAGCAAAAAGTGGTTGTAAAGGGTTTACAACCACTTTAAGGACCGGAAGATTTTCCCGCTTAAAGCGGAGCTCCACCCTAAAGTGGAACGTCCGCTCATCGGAAACCTCCCTCCCCTCCGGTGTCACAATTGACACCTTTCAGGGGGGAGGGGGGTGAAGATACCTGTCTAAGACAGGTATTTTCACCCACTTCCGGGAGTCCTCTCTGCGAGAAATCTGCAGGAAGCACGTCACTTTCCGCAGAATACCAGTAGTGTTCTGGGAGACACTCTGCTCCCAGAACACAGGAGAACCAGTCAGAACGGCGCAGCGCGACTCGCGCCTGCGCCGTAGGGAACCGGGTAGTGAAGCCGCAAGGCTTCACTTCCTGGTTCCCTCACCTAGGATGGCGGTGGGGGCAGCAGAGTGATGAGCGATTGCTCATCCTCTGCTGCGGACGTCGCTGGACTCCAGGACAGGTAAGTGTCCTAATATTAAAAGTCAGCAGCTGCAGTATTTGTAGCTGTTGGCTTTTAATATAATTTTTTTCGGTGGAGCTCCGCTTTAATGACCAGGCCATTTTTGCAATATGGCACCGTGTCCCTTTAACTGATTGCGCGGTGGTGCGACGCTGTACCCAAACAAAATTGATGCCTTTTTTCCCCCACTCATGGAGCTTTCTTTTGGTGGTATTTGATCACCTCAGCGGTTTTTATTTTTTGCACTATAAACAAAAAAATACCGTAAATTTTTGAAAAAAAACCAAAGATTTTTTACTTTTTGCTATAATAAATATCCCCCCAAATAAAAATTCTTCATCAGTTTAGGCCAATATGTATTCTACACGTTCCCCCTGGTAAAAAAAAAAGTGTATATTGATTAGTTTGCACAAAAGTTATAGCGTCTACAAAATAGGGGACAGATTTATGTCTTGTTTAGCCTATGACGTAGGCTCTTTACCACTTGATCGGCTGTGACCAGGAAGTGACGATAATCGGCTTTCGCTCTGACAAGGCCAATCAGCGGCTCTCCTGACAATGGGGTCTGCGCTTATAATCAGCGCATTATCAGTGCAGCCCCCATCAGAGGTGCCCACAACAGATGCCAATAGAAAATGCCAGTCAGTGTCCATCATATGCCAATCAGTGCACAAAAGATGCCAATCGGTGTCTACAATTAATGCCTGTCATTGCCTCCTCATCAGTGCTGCCTATCGGTGCTATTGGTGCTGCCCATCAGTTCTGCATATTAGTGCCTCCTCATCAGTGCCTCATCGGTGAAGAAGAAAATTTACTTATTTACAAAATTTAGTAACTGAAACGAATACTTTTTTTTTTTTTTTTTCTTAATTTCAGACATTTTTAATTTGTTTAGCAAAAAAAATAAGATGCTGTGGTTCAAATACCACCAAAAGAAATCTAAATTTGTGGGGAAAATATGATAGAAATTTCATATAGGTGCAGTGTAACATGACAGTGTTCGATATTCACGTGGTTAAATAAATTTTAGTTAGCATGTTAAATGTTATTACACACAACTTAATTTCTGAACTTTTTTTTTTTGCTTTCTTTATGTATGGATTGCATAGGTTGTTACTGACGTGGTGAAAATCTCATGTCAACACCTTTAGAAATACATTTGCCTAGAAAAATGGTGACGTGATCAATACTTCTTTCTCTTTCGTTCATTGACGGACACAGCTCCTTTAATCTTGACCTTATGGTTATATCGCCACCTTCAGGAGAGGACTAGGCAGAACATGTAAAAACAACAAACTTACACAGTACCAGGGGGCGGTCCTACTGGCTATAACCCCTCACACTGCATCCAGCAGCTCAGTTTTTTTTTCTGCCTAGTGTAGGAGAAGGACCTGGCTCCCGGTGGAGACCATTGGTCCTGGAGATTTTTAACTTTTTCTACTATTTTGGATCCTGAGATCTATAAACAGCCGAGCTGGGTGACAGGCTGGATAATATAGATCCTGGTAGTCTCCCCAGCCGGCCATCGAGTGTGAGCAGACCTTTAGCTATGCGCTGGGTCGGCCACGACATGCCCCGTCTGCTCCAGGGGTGGCCAGTGAGCTATATGCTCCGGGGCACATATTTGACTGGGCTACTGCTGTCCCAGTCAGTGTGCCATGGCAGACAACCACCCTGTACCACTCGGGTGATGGGTATGTCCGGAATGCGTCCAGCAGTCCCCGCAGTACAGGTAAGTAGGGTTCCGCCTGTTTCGGAAGGATAGAACAGCTGGGCATTCCTAGGGGGGGCGACTAGGGGGTCTCTCACTCTCCCTTTCTTCTCTCCCTGTCCTTTCCCTCCTCCCCATGCTCTGTGGTGGCTGGGCCACTCGTGGCTCGTGGCCATTTTCTTTTACCTCAGAGATAGCCCGGCGACCATTTTCTTGTAGCCCGTGCTTGTTTTGCTGAGGCGGACATTTTCTTGTAGCCCCAGCTTGGTTTTTGCCTCTAGCGCTGGGAATGTTCCTTCTGAACGGCGCACACTACACAGGACACCTCATGACTGACAGGGGATAGCGGATGGCAGCTCGGCAGCGCTATGCCTGGGTCAGGGTGGTGAGTCCTGCGGGGGGTCCCTTGGTCGGTAGCAGCTAGGAGGGTGGACGTTTGTGCACCCTGACTTTGTCCCAGAAGGGTGTCAGGCGAGCGCAGGTCAGCATGGCGTCAGAAGCTGGTTCTTCTTCCCCAAACATCCCTGTGGTGGCAACCGGTTCCCCCGCACCTGCGGTGCCTATGGACGCTTTGTCGGTGGTCCTGGAGTCCTTGTTGCCAGGGTGGAGGCGGCTTTCAGGTGCAAAGGGGGTAAAAGATCGCCCACTCCCCCCACCGTCCTCTGGGGAATGCTCTGATTCAGACTCTGGCCTTGCTGTGGCAAACGGCCCCTGTTCTGATGTGTCAGAAGATGTGGACCAGGACCATTCGGGCAGTGAGGATGACTCTGTGTCTGGGTCAGCGCAGGAAGGCGCTTGTTGGAGCACTTATCACCGTGTGCGGGATCCCCAAAAAAATGGAGGATACGGCGAGGGCATCTACTGAAGTGTCGGTCCCTTCTGGGTCCCACAAGCCGGCCCGCACCGCTAGGGTTTTTTTTTACCTACGTAGCTTATTTTGAAAAGTTTATATACAAAGAATGGGAACGGCCGCAGCCCAACACGCATGGCAGTCCGTTATCCTTTTTGGGGAGAGTTTCCTGAAAAATGGAGATCTCCCCCGATTGTGGGCCCCCGGTATCCAGGTTAAATGTGATATCCACGATTCCGGTGGAGGGGACCCCTGCTTTTCAGGACCCTACAGACAGGAGGGCAGAGGCGATGGCCTGGTCCATATTCACGGTAATGGGGTCAGCATTACTGCCAATGTTGGCCACAGCCCTGGTGTCACTGACACTTACTGAATGGGCAAAAATTTGCTGCACCGTGAGTTAAAAAAAGCAACAGGCTTCCCCGACCTGCGTGGAACTGGCAGACCAGTTGGTGCATGGCCTTAAGTATGTCTGCAATGTGGCCTTAGATACAGCAGGAGGGGTCCGTGCTTTCCAGAGCCTCAGTATCTGCTGGGGGGCTACGCCGGCTGAAATGCTGGTCCGCGGACCAGACGTCCCAGAAGGCTCTGGCAGATTGCCCTTTTCGGGTGAGAGGCTATTCGGAGCCTCGCTGGATGACATTATTAAAAATGTCATTGGGAGTAAGAGCACACTGCTCCCACAATCCAGAAAAGGTAAGGAGCCACGCCATAGGCCAGGGCCCTCCTTTTCCACGCTCAATCGTTTTTTTCGTTCACTCGGGCCCGCAGGTGAGCGTTCCCAGGCTGACAATGTGCCCACTGAGAGACAAAAGCATCCCTGGTTTTCGCAAGCCAAACAAGCCTGCGAGCAACTCTGCGGCAACATGTAGGTTTGCCCCCGCCCGACTCTCGGGTGGGGGGGTCACCTCAGAGAGTTTGCCTGTGCCAGCGCCGGAAAGGTTTCAAGGATTCTACTCCAATCTGTTGTCCCAAAGAAGGGAGGGGTCCGTCCGGTCTTTTGATCTCAAGGCCCTCAACAGCTTTGTAAAGCTACAAAGGTTCAGGATGGAATCGGTTCACTCTGTGGTCGCTGCACTCCATCCGGGGGATTTTCTGGCATCCTTGGAAATCAAGGACGCATACTTGCAGTCCCCATATGCGTCACACATCAGGGGTTTCTGCGGTTTGTGGTAGGGGACGAGCTCTACCTAATTCTGGCTCTCCCTTTTTGGCCTGGTGTCAGGACCAGAGTTTTTCACCAAGGTGCTTGCCCTGATCCTGGCCTTGCTGAGGCAGCGAGGAATCGAAATTGTGGGCTATCTGGACGACCTCCGTCTGAGAGCAGCTTCCGCCTCAGAATTAAGGGAGGATGTGGAGATCGCCAGTCAGACTCTTCGGGAGTTTGGTTGGGTACTGAACCTCCAGTAGTCGCGATTGGTGCTGACTCAACGCCTGGAGTACCTGGGCTTGTTCCTAGACTCCTCAGAGGCGAGAGTCTTCTCCCTTCGGAACAAGTTGCAGACTCTTTAGGCTGAGGTGAACATGTTGGCGTCCCGCAGGTGGTCATTGCTGCGCTTTTGCATGCAAGTCCTGGGTCTCATGGTAGCCGGCTTCGAGGCGGTACCGTATGCTCAATTCCACACTCGAGTCTTGCAAAAAGGAGATCCTATCCAAGTGGGACAAAATCACTGTGGTCTCTGGATTGCTAAATCTGGGTGATCCGGCAAGTCAGGGATTTCCTGATCTGGTGACGAAGGTCTCCGGCCCTTCGATCCGAAAAAGTAATTCCTTCCTTTTCACTGGGCAGTGATCACGTCGGACGCCAGCCTGACCGGTTGGGGGAGAGTTTGGGGCGTACAGTTGATACAGGGTCGCTGGGCACAGGAAGAATCCCGCCTGCAGATCAATGCTGGACCTTCGGGCAATCAGGCGGTGCCTCTCCACATGGTCACAGAGACTGCAGGGACACCCAGTCGGGGTCCAGTTGGACAACGCCACGGCGGTGGCATATGTCAACCATCAAGGAGGAACAAGGAGCTCGACTACAGCATTGGAGGACGCTCACATCCTGCGGTGGGCAGAGCGGCGCGTGCCGACTCTATCGGCCATGTACATTCCGGGCTTAAGAAGCTGGCAAGCGACCTACTTAAGTCGTCAGATGCTGGACCAAGGGGAATGGTCACTACGTCCGGATGTATTTCGGCTCCTTTGCCTAAGATGGGGCTCGCCAGATGTGGATCTCCTGGCTTCTCGTCTCAATCGGAGGATATTGAGGTTTGTGGCCAAGTCCAAGGATCCCTGGGCGAACGCAACAGACGCGTTGGTGGCTCCGTGGGGACAGTATCGGCTTATTTATGCCTTCCCCCACCCGCTAACACTTCTTGCTCGTCTGCTTCACAGAGTGGAGACCGAGGGGATTACTGTGATTCTAATGATCCCAGATGGCCTTGGCGTCCCGGGTATGCCGACTTAGTACGACTAGTGGCGGATGTTCATTAGCGACTGCCGATGCAAAAGGACTTTCTGTCACAAGGTCCTATATTTCATCCTGCTTTACAGTCGCTGGCTTTAACGGCATGGCTGTTGGAAGTCAGGTGCTAATGGACCGAGGCCTGTCGGAGTCGGTAATATCCTCCATGCTGAGGGCGAGGAAATCATCTTCATTGAAGATTTATTATCGCACGTGGAAGCCCTACATCTCTGTGTGAGGAGATGGGGCGGCGTCCGCGTGCGTATTCGGTCTTCCAGGAGCCTGTTTTTTTTACAGCGTGGAGTGGATCAGAAGCTTGCCTTAAGCACCATTAAGGGGAAGATATCTGCCTTGGCTGTCTTTTCAGTGACCTTTGGCGGCTCATTCATTGGTGAGTACGTTCGTGCAGGGGGTGCGGCATGTGGCCCCTCCGGTTCGACCACCACTGCCTCCGTGGGATTTAAATCTGGTGCTCTTGTTACTTCAGAAACCGCTGTTTGACAATATTGGGGGGATTGAGTAAGCACTAATACCTGTAGTGTGAAACGCGTCAGCTGATCCCTGTCTTGCTGTGACCTGTGGTGCATTTGTTCATCGATTTTTACAATAAAAGCAACCGAAAAGGTTTTTGGAGTGCGGCTGTCCATTTCTCTATTTGCTGTTCTCAGTCTGCCTTGTGCATTGCCAGCACCCACGGCTTCCTGATTGTTGAAGGATTAATAGAACTTACTCACCTGGAGCGGTCATCTCTTCTTCCCACGGGATTCCCCTATTGACACTCCCTCAGAAAGTAGCCTTTCTGGTGGCTATTACGTCTGCCAGGAGGGTTTCTGAGTTGGCGGCTTTGTCTTGCAAGTCTCCTTACTTGATCCTCCACGAGGATAAGGCGGTGCTATGCCCGCAGCCTTCTTTTCTTCCTAAGATTGTTTTGGCCTTTCATCTAAATGAGGACATTGTGCTTACGTCCTTGTGTCCTCGGGCCATCGCATCCCAAAGAGGTTGCTTGCGTTCTTTGGACGTGGTCCGAGCTCTGCAGGTGTATCTGTCTGCTACCGCTCAGTTTCGGAGGTCAGACTCACTGTGTGGGTTGGTAGTTGGTCCGACAAAGGGCCTGGTGGTCTCGTCGGCCACCATTTCTAGGTGGATCAGACAGATCGTGCTTCAGGCTTATGCCTTACAGGGGCGGGCGTCTCCTTTTCCTGTCACGGCACATTCAACCAGGGCGATTTTGGTGCCTCCTGGGCCTTCCGACATCAGGCGTCCGTTCCCAGGAGTGTGAGGCGGCGACCTGGTCGTCCGTTCACATTTTCACTAAATTTTACAAGGTTGATGTGAGTGCATCTGCGGATGCTTGCTTCGGCCACAAGGTTTTGCAGACGGCTGTTTGAGGTTGCAACTCCTCCGTTGAGGAGCTCTGGTTATTATGGGTGGAGTGAGTTTGCTTGCTGTTCTCACCCCTAGTTTTTTTTTTACACTGCTTGGGGACGTCCCTAAGGTCACCGTAAAATCCTTTTCCCTGAAGTTCATTGATGGACACAGCACCCACCCCTCCTATTTATGTTTGTACTGCTTTTTGACGAACTGAGCTGCTGGATGCAGTGTGAGGGGTTACAGCCAGTAGGACTGCTCCCTGGGCGGTACTGTGCAAGTTTGCTGTTTTTACATGTTCTGCCTAGTACTCTCCTGAAGGTGGCGATATAACCCCAAGGTCAAGATTAAAGGAGCCGTGTCCGTCAATGAACTTCAGAGGAAAGGATTTTACGGTGAGTACAAAAATACAATTTTTACCCGCTGTGAATAAACTAAATTTATGTATAAAGCACATTCTGTTCAACAAATGCCTTCATAAAAGAAAGAAGAGCCCAAATTAAATTATATCAAATATCAATTGTAGCATAAAGCTTTACGTTCTAACAGACTTCCAGTGATACAGGCGTTTGTGGTTATAATTCCCAGTATAAAGAACAACAGAGACCTCCACCCGTTCTTGCCTTTTCTAACAGTGTCAGTTTCCCAGTTATTTAAACATATTGGAGCTAATTACTGGTGATTGGCCATGTATATTTAGCTCGGTTCTAGACATTACTCATTGAGTACATTTAGTGCCTATGAAATCGGCCACATTGAACATCAGCTGCCCTTCAGCTCCATGTTGCATTTTAAAAGGCAGCTCCATAGAGGCTTGTTGGTCATGTTCCAGGAACGCTGCAAGCGACGTTCCAGTTACTTTACTAGAGAAATTAGAGTTGCAATTACAAACATCTACAGCAGAAGTGGCTTCCTGTAATTATATTTTTTTCCATTTATTTTCTTTGGATTTTCATAAGCATGTTGCCATAGAAATGGCCTATTTGTAAGATAATGACATGTCATTCTGGCGAGGCCCCGACACTGCAGCTCTTGACATAATATATTAAAGAAAAAGGTACTGGCTGTATGACAGCTGTAATAGGTCTGTTCTTTTGTGAATCCTTTCACTGACAATAAACCCATAAAACATAACAGGGTCTTTTTTTAAAGGTTTTCATCCAAGAGTCACAATCAAAACTGAAAAATGTCTGAATCTTGGGTAAACAAAATATACAAGGAAACTCCAATATGTAAAGAAAAAAGGCAAAATAAAGAATAATTTTGTGTTTTATGCTGTGCCCACAGTATTCTACCCATCACTTCCTATCACTAGTTTATCTAAAAAATAAATTAAGCAAGACCGAGATAAAGCCAACCATAGGTGGTGTGATTTTCTTTCCCGCAGCCACAGGTTGCAGGAAAGAAAATCGCCTGAGTCAGTGTTGGCGGGGGAATCCTTACCACAGAGCTATTGTGTTCTCCCAATGGGGTGGGGGGGGGGGGCACATAGTGATTATTGCTAGCAGCTACAGCCAACTGTACCAAGTCTGTTGATGGATTGACTTTGGTACAGTCAGCCTACCATACATGGTCAAAATCTCAGGCAGTCCCTCCTGAACCAGCCGAGATTTGAACAGTCTATGGCCAGTTACATAGTAGGTGAGGTTGAAAAAAAGACACAAGTCCATAAAGTCCAACCTATGTGTGTGATTATGTCGGTATTACATTGTATATCCTTGTATGTTGTGGTCGTTCAGGTGCTTATCTAATAGTTTTTTTAAACTATCAATGCCCCCCTGAGACCACCGCCTGTGGAAGGCGGAACACTGAACACAGTATCTGCTGGGAAACTTAGCATTCCGCCTATCACGGAACAGAACGAGGAGGAGGCGCCGCTTTTTAACACTGGACTCCCGCAATCTGACTCTGCAATCTGCATGTCACGGATAATCACAGGTACACAGACTCGAGTATAAGCCAAGGGGGGCATTTTCAGCACAAAAAAATGAGCTGAAAAACTTGTCTTCTACTCGAGTATATACGGTATATATAATGTGTGTGCAGTGGATATAAAAAGTCTACACGCCCCTGGTAAATTGTCAGGTTTCTGTAAAAAAAAAAGAGAAAATAATTTCAGAACTTTTTCCACCTTTTAATGTGACCTATAAACTGTACAACTCATAAATAGAGAATAATGCCGCGTACACACGATCATTTTTCCCGTCGGGAAAAATGACATTTTTTTTTTTCGCCGAGAAAAACGATCGTCTGTGGGCTTTATGCCGTTTTTCTCGTTGAGAAAAACGGCAGGAAAAACGACGAGAAAAATTAGAACATGTTCTAAATTTTCTCATCGTTTTTTCCATCATTTTTTTCCGCGGCAGTTTTCCCATAGGAAGACACTGCCGCGGAGCCCACAGACGGTCGTTTTTCTCGTCAAAGAAAAAAATGACGGGAAAAACGGTCGTGTGTGGGGGAACATGCCGTTCCCTCGTTTTTCATTTTTTTTCATGCCGTGATTCACGGCGGTGTTTTCACCGCCGTGAATCACGATCGTGTGTACGCGGCATTAGATTGAGGCTATAATTGACTTTGATGGTACCGTACAAAAGCTTGGAATATACAAGGTAAGTATAAAAGTAACATTTTAATACAACATATAAAAATATACATATCATTAAAAAAGGTAGGAAGCTTTATAGATTCACAGATGCGGTGACACTGGAAGATTTGTCATAACCAATTGACCGTATACCGTCTGTGCATTTTGCAGTGTGCTGCGGCTGTATAAAAACCTTTTAAATGTTTTTTCAGTTTAAATATTGAAAGGATCTGCTTCAGATCAATGCCTCTGCTGTTGCGGTGCGTGTGTGAAATTTTTTTTATAGAATATACAGTTTCTCACAAAAGTGAGTACACCCCCTCACATTTTTGTAAATATTTTATTACTGTATATCTTTTCATGTGAGAACACTGAAGAAATTACACTTGGCTACAATGTAAAGTAGTGAGTGTACAGCTTGTATAACAGTGTAAATTTGCTATCCCCTCAAAATAACTCAACACATTAATGTCTAAACCGCTGGCCATAAAAGGTCTCAGGCGTGAATAAGGGAGAAGGTGTGTTAACCTCTTCAGATCCGGGCCATTGACAAATGACGGCCTCAATGTGGATCTAAAAATCCGGGAGGACGTCAATAGACGTCCTCGGCTATTTCGGCCACTGGGGGGTGCGCGAATGCCGCCAGCGGCACGCGCGCGCGCCCGGCGCATCACTGAGATGCCGATGCGCGTGCCTGGCGGCCGCGATGTCCGCCAGGTGTCCGCGATCGGCGTGTACACAGAGCAGGGACATGGATCTCTGTGTGTAAACACAGAGATCCACGTCCTGTCAGGGAGAGGGGACCGATGCTGTGTCCCTTGTACATAGGGACACAGATCGGTCACCTCCCCCAGTCAGTCCCCTCCCCCACACAGTAGTAATCACTCCCAGGGCACACATTTAACCCCTTCCTCGCCCCCTAGTGGTTAACCCCTTCCCTGCCAGTGTCATTTTTACAGTAACCAGTGCATTTTTATAGCACTGATCGCTGTATCAATGACAATGGTCCCAAAATGGTGTCAAAAGTGTCCGACGTGTCCGCCATAATGTCGCAGTCACAATAAAAATCGCTGATCGCCGCCATTACTAGTAAAAAAAAAAAATATTAATAAAAATGCTCTAAAACTATGCCCTATTTTGTAGACGCTATAACTTTTGCACAAACCAATCAATAAACGCTTATTGCGATTTTTTTTTACCAAAAATATGTTGAAGAATACGTATCAGACTAAACTAAGGAAAAATATATATATATATTTTTTAAATGGGATATTTATTATAGCAAAAAATAAAAAATATTGTGTTTTTTTTTCTAAATCGTCGCTCTTTTTTTGTTTATAGCGCAAAAAAAAAAACCCCGCAGAGGTGATCAAATACCACCAAAAGAAAGCTCTATTTGTGGGAAAAAAAGGACGTCAATTTTGTTTGGGAGTCACGTCGCACGACCGCGCAATTGTCATTCAAATCGTGACCGCGCTGAAAGCTGAAAATTGGCCTGGGCAGGAAGGGGGGTTAAGTGCCCAGTAAGCAAGTAGTTAAATTTGGTGTTATCGCTCTCATACTGGTCACTGGAAGTTCAACATGGCACCTCGTGGCAAAGAACTCTCTGAGGATCTGAAAAAATAATTGTTGCTCTACATAAAGATGGCCTAGGCTATAAGAAGATTGCCAAGACCCTGAAACTGAGCTAAAGCACGGTGGCCAAGACCATACAGCGGTTTAACTCAGAACAGGCCTCACCATAGTCGACCATAGAAAGCGCTCAGCGCCATATCTAGAGGTTGTCTTTGGGAAATGGACGTATTAGTGCTGCCATCATTGCTGCAGAGGTGGAAGGGGTTGGGGGGTCAGCCTGTCAGTGCTTAGACCATACACTGCACTCTGCATCAAATTGGTCTGCATGGCTGTCGTCCCAGAGGGAAGCCTCTTCTAAAGATAATGCACAAGAAAGCCTGCAAACAGTTTGCTAAAGACAAGCAGTCTAAGGACATGGATTACTGGAACCATGTCCTGTGGCCTGATGAGACCAAGATAAACTTTTTTGGTTCAGATGGTGTCAAGCGTGTGTGGCGACAACTAGGTGAGGAGTACAAAGACAAGTGTGTCTTGCCTACAGTCAAGCATGGTGGTGGGAGTGTCATGGTCTGGGGATGCATGAGTGCTGCTGGCACTGGGGAGCCACAGTTCATTGAGGGAACCATGAATGCCAACATGTACTGTGACATACTGAAGCAGAGCATGATCCCCTCCCTTCGGAGACTGGGCCACAGGGCAGTATTCCAACATAACGAACCCAAACACACCTCCAAGATGACTACTGCCTCGCTAAAGAAGCTGAGGGTAAAGGTGATGGACTGACAAAGCATGTCTCCAGGCTTAAACCCTATTTAGCATCTGTGGGGCATCCTCAAATGGAAGGTGGAGGAGCACAAGGTCTCCAACATCCACCAGCTCCGTGATGTCGTCATGGAGGAGTGGAAACCTGTGAAGCTCTGGTGACCTCCATGCCCAAGAGGGTTAAGGCAGTGCTGGAAAATAATGGCGGCCATGCAAAATATTGACACTTTGGGCCCAATTTGGACATATTCACTTAGGGGGTGTACTCACTTTTGTTGCCAGCGGTTTAGACATTAATGGCCGTGTATTGAGTTATTTTGAGGGGACAGCACATTTACACTGTTATACAAGCTGTACACTCACTACTTTACATTGTAGCAAAGTGTAATTTCTTCAGTCGTGTCACATGGAAAATATATATATATATATATATTATATAATAAAATATTTCCAAAAATGTGAGGGGTGTACTCAGTTTTGTGAGATACTGTATACCTTTTAAACTGCATCCACTGTGACTGCTCTGTCAGCAGCACACTTTTGAACTCAGTTTGTGATCTTTACAAATTTTCTCCATTAGACCATGGACCCTGTTTGTGGGGGTTCCCACACCTGCCGGGGAGAATCTTATCATTGTACTCATGCACATGATTTTTGACCTGGGTAAGGCAGTGTATAGAGGATACGTTTGTTTTTCAAATAAATTGTACAGTATATAGGTCGCATTAAAGGTGGAAAAAGTTCTGAAGTAATTCATCTTTGTCATTTTTTTTTTACATCACAGAAACCTGACATTTTAACAGGGGTGTGTAGACTTTTTAAATCCACTTTATATATATATATCAGTCCGTGTGTTCTGCCCCTTTTGTTGAAAACCGCATAGTATGTGTCGTAGTTTTCAGTTCCAATTTGTGTGACTGTCTTGTCTTTATTCTCTTTCTTCTAGGTAAACTTTCCCTTGAAGAATTTATTAAAGGTGCCAAGAGCGATCCCTCAATCGTGCGATTGTTACAATGTGACCCAAGCAGCACAAGCCAGTTCTAATTACGCTCCATCCATACGGACAGCCGCAACCAAACACTGGCTTGTCAATCAAGCTTTGCTTGCAAGTGAATGCCTTCTCAGTCATTCCTCTACTGTTAGCGGAAATCCATCCCCTGCCAGATTGTTTTCTATGTATTAGAGAGAAAACAGCCTTGCTCCCCATTCCATTTACCAGTACACACGACATTCCTTTCCTATGTTGCATCTGATGTCAGGTATGTTACATGTGGAGACGGGAACATATAAGATTGATGCACAGTCGCCGCCCGGATTTTACACACGTGGGATTGTTCTGACAGTGATGTCATGACACTATGCTGAACTTGGTTATACTAAGATAAAATAGATGGCTGTTTCACTTTGCAACAAAAGCCGGAAAGAAGATAAGGACATTACAATGAATGCATTGAAAGCACAAAAGAATATATATTATTTTTTTTTTTCTTTAACTCTTATTGCTTGAAATTCTGTAATTAATGTGTCATTATCCTGCTTATGTATGTATGTACAGGCACACACCTTATTATAATATATCACAGTATATATGATAATTAAAGGATCAACTCAAAATTAATTGCTTGATTTGAATGGAATGGTGGTTTTCCTCACCCACCAGCTTGGAAATAGTGAGAGACCCCAGCAGGGATCTTCCCACCAAGATTATGAAGGTCCCAGCAGGGGCAAGTGGCACTACAGTCATGCTGAAAGTGCACCAGTGCCCATGTTATGGACAATAAGGTATTTACAAAGTGTTAACAAGAAGTAAATAAGCTTTAATACAAGCCCTTATTGACCTCCGCTGTGGAGAAAATGATCCTTCAATTACAGGGTAATAGAAATCGCAGCTCCACTTCTCTTAATCTCCTTTCACATCTAGGCATCCCGGATTGCGAGCAGAATCGCAAACTTTTGGGCAACAGACGTCCCACGATTTTGTTTGCACTATTTTATCGCGATTTGGAAGGTCGCGTGACAATTGCAGGCATAAATTCCGCCGCTATCAGGATGCTATTGGAAGGGACAGGGATTCCAAGGGCATCCCGCGATTTTCAGTGATTCTGGATTGCTAGCAGTATCGTGGCGATCCGGGACTCCTAGATGGTTCACAGCCTTAAGCTCAGTAACTAGAGAAATATGTTTATCAGATCTGCTTAATTAAAAAAAACGAAAATGCCCCAATTCCTCCCATGCTAATGACGGTCCTGCACGCCCGCAAACAGCGATCGTCCTACACGTGAGGTTTCACCGTGAATGTTAGATCATGGGCAGTAATTCTAGCACTAGACCTGCTCTGTAAATTTAAAGTGGTAACCTGTAAAGGATTTTAAAAAGTCGCCTATGGATAGTTACATTTATGTAGGCTGTCGCCATTGCACAGGCGCGTGCAATTTTAAGGTGTGGCATGTTTGGTATCTATTTACTCGGGGTAACATCCTCTTTTATATTTTACAAAAAAAATTACAAAAATTTGGTTTATGTATTGTGTTTGTTTTTGTATTAAAATTCTAAAAATTGTGTTTGAAAAGCCGCTGCACAAATACCATGTAAAAAAAAAATTGCAAAACCCACCAATTTATTCTCTAGGGCCTCTGCTTTAAAATATATATATATATATAAATACTTAGGGGTTCTAAGTAATTTTCTAGCAAACAAAACTGATTTTTACATGTAAACAAAGTGCCAGAAAAAGCCCAATCTGGAAGTGAATAAACTGACTGGAATGGGACTCCAGAGTCTGTTCTAATCTTTGAAGATGAATTATTCTTCAGTACTTGCACATGGAGAGGTTGGCAAGGGCTTGTAAAAAGCTCTTTTAAATGTTTACAATATGTATATACTTTATTGTCCATAGTCTGAGTACATGTTCACTTTAATGACTAAAGAATGCTTCATGAGCATTCTTTATTCATACGTTTTGTGAGTACATTTTATGACTATTCCTGAATAAAGTGTTTTTTGTGGGATAATGAACTAGACTGGTGCGCCCTTCTGTATTTATTTCTTGTAGTCACTTTAATAACTACTGGGGTCTATCGCAGCTAAGGACAAGTAAAGTCGGTTTGCGAGCATTGTCTTGCAAAACGAGCAGGATTCAAGCCTCTACGGTGTGCAGTACCATATTTAACCAGAGGTGCGGGGGCGACACTCGGTGCCGCTCGGATGCACTCGGAGCCACTCGGAAACACTCCGTTCCCGAGTGTTTCTGAGCCTCTCCGAGTGCATCCGAGCGGCTCTCAGCGGTTTCCGAGTGACTCTGGTAAACCGCCCCCCCCCCCCCACCTCTGGCCACATGTGATACTGCATACAATAGAAGTCACTGTGGAATGAATTAACAGTGAGTTTCCATTGACTTCTATGGGGAAACTTGCTTTGATATACGAGTGCTTTGGATTACAAGCATTCTTCTGGAAAGAATTATGCTCGTAATCCAAGGTACCACAGTTTTTTTTTTTAAGAGGAAGGGATTGTCATTTCTCCAACTGCACTAGGAAACAACCCTTCCTGTTGCACATTACCAGGTTGACTGGGGTCCTCTAGTTCCCACAGAGAACCAATGTATCTTTTCGTTATATACCAGATTTGGGAGAGGCTTTTGAAAGGGGGCTCAGAACAAAATGGATATGATCAGTTTTCCTGGAATATTCATTTAACAAGCTTAAACATACCCTTTGATATGTAATGACTTTAAATTATAATGTGTCACAATGCATGTTTTATATGTGTAGGTGTGTATGTATATTATATATATACACATCTAGATGTGACCTATGTTATGCATGTATTATAATGCATATATCTGATTTGTACTTTGTGCACCACAACTGATGCACTGCTTTTAAAGTTTTCAGCTGTGGTTTGCCATCAGTGGCTGTGTGCGGTCCTGTTGAAGTTTGAAGTTCAATGTATGTGCATTTGTTTCACTGCCTGTGACAGTACTCGGTTCTTTAGTACAGTTTCTCAATGGCATGAAAAATGCAGTACGTGGCATTGTCAGCACAGGATCTGTCGGCACAAAGGTATGTCCTACCCATAAATATGCAGGAGAAAAAAAAATGCAGCATTGAATACAGGAAATAAAACAGAGGACTTGCCACAAAAGCACTCTTCTGACCTTGTCCCAGCAGTTCAAGTTTTCTAGGTCTTCTGATGATATACTTACTGCAGTTTTGAAAGACTGTGTTTACACCTATGAGTTGTGGTGCGTATTAATGTGGGTTGCAAAATGCGTTGACACGTGGTGTTTTGTGTTAACACATTTTGATGTGCATTAAAAATGTGCAGTGACAATCGTTTTCTCATTCATTGGTTTCAGTGGGCTTCTTTGTGTATTTATACGCACTATTAGCACCTAGGTGTGAACTCGGCCTAAGAGCCAGCGCAGGCAGCATTTCACTTAAGAATTGCTTCTCTCGTACAAATCTATGGGAATGCAAAAGCAGCTTGAAGCAGAAGGAAGTCAACTGCAGGTCAAATGATTCCAAAAGCATCCCAAGCTTATGGAAATACACTATGCATTTTCAGTCCACATCCCACCGAAACTAGCTATTAAAACGGGGTTCCACCCGCAATTTTTTATTAATTTTTTTGGCTGCTGACTTTCCTGTCCTAGGCACCCGGAAGGTGCCCCCCCCCCCCAGGCCGATCGCTCGATCGCGGCAGGTCCCCGCGCCTCCATCCCCACTAAGGGAAACAGGCAGTGAAGCCGTGCGGCTTCACTGCCTGTTTCCTACTGCGCATGCTTGAGTCGCACGGCGCTTTGTGAATGGGCCGGCTGCTCTCTGGGATACACACAGTTCCCAGAAGGCAGCACGCCCCATTGACCAGAAGACACCACGAGTAGGACGAGGAAGAAGACCAGCCGCGGACTAGGAAGAGGCAGATTAGGAACTTCCGCATAGCAACCGCTATTTTTGGTAAGTACATTTTTTTTTTTTTTTTTTTTGTAGATTTTTGGTTAAATTTTTTTTTTTTCAGGGTGGAACTGCACTTTAAATTATTGCTGGTTTACAGAACCTGGAGTGAATGAACCGCACTTTCCCAAAGCAACAAGTCAGATTCTCTGCTTGAGCTTAAAGAATAAGTACATGTTTGGAACACGTTGCACCCATATTTGGGGTGTAACATGCTCCAGCAACTCCCCTTCTCACACCCTCCTGCCACACCCCAGATGATGGCAGGCTGGGGCTCCGATCCCCCAGAGCTGCTGTCACATTTGAAATCGGTGTGGGGCTGCACCCACACAACCGCATCATTCATTCACATATATCTGTGAATGAAGAAAGTACAATTCCCATCTTCCACCGCAGCAGGCAGATCTGTAGCTCTCAATGGACTGCGAGGGTGCTGAGTGCCCCCCTATAGTCCATTGACCGTTTATCTAACTTTCTAACCGAAAGCTTGTACCCAGGGTATCCGCAAGAAAGCTGAAGGGAGAATGTGCAGGAGGTGTCTCACATTGCACTTGTGATCTTCTGATCAGGGATTCAATACTTTGCAGGGTATTATTTTTCCCTAAAGGTGAACTTAAAGCAGAACTCCAGGAAAAAAAAGTTTTCCCCATGTAGTGGAGCTGGGCCCACACCATATGGGTTAATTGCTTGTTTTGGCTAGGGTAGAGGATTGCCGAGATATACTTCGCCTAATCTGCCAATCCTTCCAGCACAAGACCATTCTCTGCAGCCCCTGACCCCCACCCCACAGTCTAACAGTCTTATGCAGTGAATTGTTCCTGACGTCATCATGCCCATACACTGGCTCTAGACATGAGGACAGCAGGGACAGCCCACTGCTGGACATGGGGAGCACCATTTTTCAGACAATTGAAAGATCGGATGAGTATAAGCTTTCTATTCACCCCTAGACAAAACCAGCAGTTAACCCCTTAAAGTATGGGCACAGCACTGCACGGGGAAACATTTTTATGTCCTGGAGTTCTACTTTAACCTTTAATAAATGAAACCAGATTGATTGCTGTGGGCCTCCATTTTTGCACCATTTTCATTGCAAAGTTTCTTGTGATGAGTGCACTAGGCTGCTGTCTAGAAATGTGGAGAACGTGACCTGTTGGTGGTCCATGAAAACTGACATTGGAAAGCTTCTGTATCTGAACTGTTTCTCAGACCTTTCCTTAATTAAAAGAACATGTTGTAAAGTGCCCATTTCTTATTTCATCAGAGTCTGTGGGCAGTGCTGGAAAAATTGGATTTTTATAACAGCTTACCTGTAAAATCCTTTTCTTGGAGTACATCACGGGACACAGAGCGACATAGTCATTACTAATGGGTTATATAGATACCGTCAGGTGCTGGCACTGGCAACTTCCAAAACCGGAAGTACCCTCCCCTATATAAGCCCCTCCCATCCGGGAGCACCTCAGTTTTGTAGCAAAGCAATAAGTGTCCCCAAAGAGGGGCGGGAGCTCTGTGTCCCGTGATGTACTCCAAGAAAAGGATTTTACAGGTAAGCTGTTATAAAAATCCTATTTTCTTTCTCGTACATCACGGGACACAGAGCGACATAGTCATTACTAATGGGATGTCCTAAAGCAATGCCCAATGAGGGGGGGGGGATACACCATATATAAGCTGAGCGCTATCAGACATGAGGATCTTTTGCGGCCTGCAACACACTGCGCCCAAAGGCGACATCCTCCTGACTTCTAACGTCCACCTGGTAGAACCTAGTAAACGTGTGTACTGAAGACCATGTTGCGGCCTTACAGATTTGAGCCAGGGAGGCCTGGTGATGCACTGCCCATGAAGTTCCAACTGCTCTCGTGGAGTGCGCTCTAACTTTGAACGGAGGCGGTCTCCTTCTCAAGCCATAGGCTTGTATTATGACCTGTCGAATCCACTTGGCTAAAGTAGATTTTGACGCTGTCTGACCCTTTCTGGGGCCTTCCGGCAGAATAAACAAAGTATCCGTTCTGCGAATCTGAGCAGTGGCTTTTAGATAAGCTTTAACTGCTCTTACTACATCCAAAGAATGCAATAACTTTTCCTCTACCGAAGTAGGTTTGGGGAAAAAAGAAGGAAGAACCACATCTTGGTTCAAATGAAAACTCGATACCACCTTAGGAAGAAAGGCTGGATGAGGACGTAACACTACTCTGTCCTTATGGATAACCAGATATGGCTCCTTACAGGACATAGCTGCTAATTCCGATACTCTTTTAGCCGAACAAATGGCTACTAGAAAAATCAATTTCCTGGTGAGAAGCACCAAGGAAATATGCTGTAATGGTTCAAATGGTTGTTTATGTAGAACCGACAGAACCAAGTTTAGATCCCATGGACATATGGGAATATTAACCGGAGGACTAATACGCATCACTCCTTGTATAAAGGCTTTGACTAGTGAATGCGAAGCCAAGGGCCTTTGAAAAAATATTGACAAGGCCGAAATCTGACCCTTGATAGTACTCAAGGCAAGCTTCCTATCTACAGCCCATTGTAGGAAGTCCAGAATCCTACCTATTACGTATTTACGTGGATGCCATTTCTTGGCCTCACACCAGGCGATGTACGCCTTCCAGATTCTATAGTAGATCTGCCTGGATACCGGCTTCCTGGCATTGATCATGGTAGATACCACAGAATTAGAGAGCCCTCTCTTTTTTAGAATGTGGGCTTCAATAGCCAGGCCGTCAAACCTAGGGCTGGTAAGGAAGGGTGGTATATCGGTCCTTGCGAAAGCAGGTCCGGACGATGTGGGAGGGTCCAAGGACTCCCCACAGACATTTTTACAATCTCCGCGTACCATGCTCTTCGGGGCCACGCTGGAGCCACCAGAATCACTGGTTTCTTTTCTACCCTGATTCTGCGGAGTAATCGAGGTAACAATTGTGGCGGTGGGAATGCATATATCAGCTTGAACTGATCCCAAGGGAACACTAGGGCATCCGAGCCGCACGCTAGGGGATCCCTTGTCCAAGAGACAAACCTGTCCACTTTTGTGTTGAATCTGGATGCTAGCAGATCTACATCCGGTGTTCCCCACCGCTGACATATTGTCCGGAAAACCTCGGGATGAAGGGACCATTCCCCTGGGCATAATTGTTGGCGACTTAGAAAGTCCGCCTTCCAATTCTCCACTCCTGGAATGAATACCGCAGATATGGCTGGGACATATCTTTCTGCCCATCTCAGGATGTAATTTACTTCCCTTTGGGCTGCACGACTCCTGGTGCCCCCCGATGATTGATATATGCCACTGCTGTGGCATTGTCTGATTGAACTCTGACAGGGGACCCTTGGAGTTTGGATGTCCATGCTACTAGGGCATACCGGGCTGCTCGTATCTCTAAGAGATTGATGGGCAGGGCCTTTTCTGCTTCTGACCACTTGCCCTGGAGAGACCATTGCTCCAGTACTGCTCCCCAGCCTATAAGGCTGGCATCTGTAGTGACCACCTTCCAGGAAATCGGACTGAAGGATTTCCCTCTTTCCAGATTCTGGGGAACCAACCACCAGCGGAGGCTCTTGCGAACGGAAGGGGACAAGGACATTGGTAAGTCCAGAGCCTGAACTTTTTTGTTCCAGGCTGACAGTATGGCCCTTTGCAATTTCCTTGAATGGAATTGACCGTAGGGTACTGCTTCGAATGATGCCACCATTTTTCCCAGCAGCCTCATGCACAGGCGTATGGGTGGCTGTCTTTTTGAACCCACTAAGTGGATCAAATCTCTCAAAGACGACCCCTTTTCTTGAGGCAAGAAAATTTTTCTCTGGTCTGAATCCAGCCTTAGCCCCAAGTATTCCAGACTTTTGACTGGTTTTAGGGCTGACTTGTCTCGGTTGATAATCCAACCGTGATATTCCAGATACTTGATTGTCTCGTGAACAACCACTTCTAGTTTTTCCACTGAGTGGTCTATCAGCAACAAGTCGTCTAGATATGCCATTATCGTTACATCTCGTGTCCTTAGATTGGCCAATAATGGGGCCAGAATTTTTGTGAACACTCTTGGTGCTGTGGCCAGACCGAAGGGTAAGGCTCTGAACTGAAAATGGCGCCCTTCTACCGCAAAGCGTAGAAATTTTTGGTGGGCTGGAAAGATGGGAATGTGCAAATAAGCATCTTTGATGTCGATCGAGGCTAACCATTCCTCCCCTTGTAGGGCAGTGGCTACCGATCGGATCGACTCCATCCGGAAAGTCCTGATATGTAGGAATTTGTTTAGCCCTTTTAGATTTAATATGGGCCTCACGTCCCCGTTTGGCTTCGGAACTGTAAAGAGGTTTGAGTAAAACCCGAACCCCCATTCTTCCAGGGGAACCTCTATAATTACTGCTTGGAGCAATAATTGTTCCAGTGCCAACAGGAGGGATCCTCTCTTCTGGGGATCCCTTGGCACGTTTGACCTTATAAAGCGGGAAGGAGGGGAGTTTTTTAACTCCAATTTGTATCCCAGATTTACTGCGGAGAGCACCCATCTGTCTCGGATCGTGTCCCGCCAGGTCTCTGTGAACAACTGAAGTCTTCCCCCCACCCGATTGAGTGGGGGCAACCCTTCATGCATTTGACTTTGGGGGAGGTTTTGTACCTCTCCTGCTCCAGGGCTTCTTGTTACCCTGCAACTGTCCCTGATTTTTACCTCCGGGATTTGACCGAGGAGGCCGTCGGAACTGTTTCACAGCCGATGTCCTAGGGACTGGAGAAGCCGGCCTCTTAAAAGAGGGACCTCTAACTCTATTTTTAACTGGCAAAAGTGTACTTTTACCGCTGGAAATTCTCTGGATATACTTGTCCAGGTCCTCCCCGAATAAGCGCTCACCATGAAATGGGAAGCTGACCAGCAATTTTTTACAGGGAGCTTCAGCAGACCAGTTTTTGAGCCATAGAAGCCTGCGCATATGTACTACAGACAGCGTAAGGCGGGAGGCCTGATGGATTGAATCCTTTATGGCGTCCACCGCAAAGCATAAGGCTCTAGGTAGATCAGCTAGGGCAAGAGCCTGCTGATCTGGCAAGTCCCTTAAGACCTGTTTCAACTGATCCTTCACTGCTTGGCAGACCCCAATAGCTGCCACTGCTGGTTGTGTCACCAATCCTGCTGTAGAAAAAGCAGATTTTAATAAGGACTCCAATTTTTTATCTATTGGGTCCTTGAACATTTGGACATTATCCACCGGACATGTCAGTGATTTATTCACACACGAGATGGCTGCGTCCACTGTAGGGACCTTCCATTTTCTGATGAACTTATCCTCCATGGGATAGACCACCGGAAATCTCTTAGGGGGAGTAAATATTTTGTCAGGATGCTCCCAATCCTGGTAAATGAGCCCTTCCAGTAAAGGATGGATCGGAAAGGAACAAACAGTCTGGGGAGCTTTTAGCGACCCCAACGAGGAGACAGAAGTGGATGATGGCTCCGCAAGTGGCATTTTAAATGCTGATCGGACCATATTAGTCAGGGACTGAACCCATAACCTTTCAGCATGTGATGCTGAGAATGGCTCTTCCACTGTTGATTCCTCTACAACCGAATCGACCTCATCCTGATCCCCTTCAGGTAGGTCGATCCCTGTATGGGACTGTTGCTCTGTTAACAGGCACTCTGAGGGAGGAGACGGAGATCGGGCGCTTTTCTCCTGTGACAGGGAAGCCGCGATCAATGCTGACAATCTCTCTTCCAGCCCTCCCAGAGCTGAGGAAAAAACCTCCTCTGTTACATACACAGGAGCAGGTGAACTGAGGACAGCCACAGTACCAGGTACTCCTGAGGGTGCTCTACGGTCACTAACCTCTGATTCTTCAGGGGAGACTGGTGCAGCCAAAGCATGCCCAAGATCCTCAGAGCCCGATGGAGACCCCCTATTCCTCCTGGAATTTCTAGTCCCGGAGTTTTTAGACGGCATATTCCTAAGCCACAAAGCTGAGGTATTCCAGCCGAAATACACCAGTTACTGACAATAGTCTAGCATAAATGCTGCTATAAGAAACAGTTGGTGTCTACTAATGTGCCTTTCTAGGGGATGCCTGTATCAACCGCTTGCTGTACGCCCTTTTTTAAATGTTGCCAGCTCTGTCTCTGCACTTCATAGCCAGCTCACCACACAAAATTGTGATTTTTAACATGCTGGGATGCCCGCACATGCGCAGAAGCGCTGCGGCGCGCACAGAGCGTCATCCCCCAGGCTCCGCCCCCTTTTCCGGCTCACCTCTATATATAGAGGCGCGTGCACGCGCGCGGCCACGTGCGCCTTTGGCGCTAATTTCGAAAAATGGAAACTAGGGACAAGAGCCAGGGCCCCTCTTTGCCGCAGGCCGGGGGATGGACGAGCATTGCAACATGGCAGAGGAAGCAGTTTCCCATAAGAGAACTCACCATCTGCCTGGACTTGCTCTGCTGAGAAGAAACTAGTCCACATGACAAGAAAACATTCCACAGCGGCCTCTAGTGGACAAACAGGTACCGCAGTCTAATATATTAAATATATAAAAAAAAAAATTATTTTTTTTTTTTTTTTCTTGACCACCATTAAAAATTATTACATTTTTTTAGTAGTTACAGGCATGCACAGAATTTTGCGGGAATACCATTAGGTAACAGACAGACAAATTAGGCTTGGGGGTCCCCCAATAGAACCAAGTTCCTGGGGGCCCCCACTTACCTGTTCCCCGCCGCAGGACTTTGTTTGGTCCACAAAAGCCCAAACTTCACCTATCACGGCAGGCATTGTAATCAAACCTTCAGGGACCGGGTTCCCAAGGATTCCACTCCCCTGGACCTGTATAGCACCCTGCACAGAAAACATCTTGGTCGTGGGTATGACCAGAGCTCTGGATCCCAGGGTCCAGCTCTCCTAAGAGAAGCATTACAGGCAAAACCTTGCTCTTCTCTGCAAGGCCCGGGTACCGACCGTTTAGCTATGAAGCTTTTTTGGTCGGATCCGGAATAGCTTACTGAGGCCCAAAAGAACCTGTACGCAAGCTCAGTGAAAAACACATGTTTCTTCTTGGCCAACACCTTAGACACTGGCAAAAAACTGAGGTGCTCCCGGATGGGAGGGGCTTATATAGGGGAGGGTACTTCCGGTTTTGGAAGTTGCCAGTGCCAGCACCTGACGGTATCTATATAACCCATTAGTAATGACTATGTCGCTCTGTGTCCCGTGATGTACGAGAAAGAAAGGTATATTACTACTAATGATACTTAAAGACCGGTTAGAGAAATATGCACAGTCTCTTTATAAAAGTGTCTAAAGCCCGGTTCACACAGGGGCGGCACGACTTTGGGGGCGACTGCCGCGACGCGATCTCAAGACGACTTGAGACGCCCGGTTCAGGCGATTTGCATAATGACTTCTGTATAGAAGTCAATGCAAGTTGTCCTGAGTCGCCCCCAAAAGTAGTACAGGAACCTTTTCAACTGTCTTGTGGGGGTAAATAAGAAGTATAATTGCATAGTTATAATGAAGTGCAAATTCTTCCTGTGCTGCCTGTAGCAACCAGTTGTGTTCCCCTTAAACCTGAGCTCCAGGCAAATGGCTATATACACAGAATCATATGTAAAGGAGCTATTTTACCTGCAAATATTTATATTTTTGTCCATCTAGTCCTGAAAATCACACAGGTAGAAAGATTACAGTTAGACTGTAGAAGGGATACAGTGGGGGCCCCTCTCTCCACCCCCAGCCTGACGATTGAATGGACACTAAGAGATCATTTAGACCATGTCCATTGATTTTGCATTGAACTGCCTAGACCAATGTAGGCTCAATGCAAGGGCACAATAACTATCTTCTGTGTGCATGGGAAAGAAAAGAGCCCTGGACTGCCGCACTCTGTATAAACGATTTATTTTCAAAATTCCAAAATTAAAATCCAAAATTAATCCATAGATTCAAAAGTCCAAAAACAGACAAAAACAGAAAACTGACATGCAGGGGTGGATATCTGACGTGTTTCACATCAAAGATGGATGCTTACTCATAGCTCACACCCTAACAATGCATTGAGGTGTTCTGCATATAAAGCATAACACTATTGAATTGTCAGAAAAATACACTTCAATCAAAGTCAGTAAGCAGTTGGATGCGCTGTAACAATGTATCACACCAACCCCCCACCCCCAATTGCCCCTAGAAAACACACATCAACATGCACATGGTATTGCATGCAGGCTGGTATGAACAAGCTCTAAGGCTCAGCAGGAGACTGATAAGGTCACTTCTCTACTCACTCTGCTCTTTTCTCATATTAGTATGTTCCTTGTCAGAACACCTGATTGGTCTTTAGTCCTGCCTAGAGATATGAAGGCCCAGGAAAAAAAATGAAAATTTTGAAAAAAAAATATATATATTTTTTTTTTTTTTCACAGCCGATTTTGTTGGAAAAAAAAGGCTGAAATATGTTCTTTTACAATGATAAGTAATATATCTATGACATGGTATTCAAACTATATAACCGGAAGGCCTTAATGAAACATTTTGGGACTTTATGTAAAGTCTTAAATTATTGCAAGTTCTCTCAGCTGAAGACAAGCAAATCCTGGAATACAGTTCAAGTAACACTCTACTTCTCAATGCAGTTCTCAAATAAGAGAAATATGCTTGTCTGCCACTAGGGGGAACTGTGGGGGAAAAGGCTCCAGTTTAGTTTGCTTGTGGGCTCCATCTTGTACCTCCTACAGTTGGGTGATTATTGGGATAGAGTAGATGATAGTTTCTTTCCTTTCAGGGCTTAATTGATGCATAAGAGGGTAGATGTGACAAAGTTGTTTATCTTTTTTAACCTTTAAATGATTCCTATTAATGATACGTTTTCCCTAGAGTCTGGTCACTAGATTGATTTTCCTTCTCCTCTTCTCAGTAAAATGGTAAGACCAAACATCTAGAGTTTGGAAACATTTCCACAGTGCAATGTCTGCAGAGAGCAAAGCTGCAATTTGAAAATATTGTGAGAAGATATATTCTTTTCCAAATGCTACAAGGATGACAAAACATATCCTGGCATGCCAAAGGTGCCCTAAAGACTGGAATTAATTGATGAGCATAACAAAAGTTTGAGTAGCTTTTAGTTTCAGAGATCTCATTCCACACTCTGTATGCTGCTTTTGGATCATCACAAAGCGTCTCTTCACCAGCAGCATCTTCAAGTAAAGAAGTGTTACAAATCACGGCCTCCCAAAAATACACATACCTTCATTTATAGAGAAAGTGACACCTCAAAAACAGGAAAACATTGATCAAGCTCCTGCAAGAATAATATATGCTTCTGGATCATCAATATTAATACCTAAAAATGCATATTGGCAGGAAGCTTTTAAATTATTACAAGGGAAAGGGGGTGGTTACCTGTTCTCATGTATAATTGAAATGTTCTTAACATATACAGTCCTTGTTATTCCATTTGTAATAAAAAAAATACAATTTTAAAAAGCAAGTTTATTTTATTTACTGGATATGCTGTACTGTTATTTCAAGCATAGTACCTTTTATATAAACTGCATTTCACCTTACCAGTGTAACAAAATGAGTTTCAGTTTATAAAACTACGCCACACTGATTTTTTTTTTTTTTTTCTAAATTAAATTTTTCCCATAAGAAAAAGGGGGGGGGGGACTTTTTTTTTTTTCTTTTTACCATGGCTTTAAATTTTCCAGGAAGTTTACATCTCTAGTCCTGCCTACCTTCCTCTTCAATTCTGAGTGCTGCTGTTTTGATGATTTCAATAGGCTGATACCAAGTCAGCTTCAGGTGCCTACTCTGGTTGCAGTAAAAATGCATTGAATGGTTTAATAATGGATACATAGCATTAATTATCTGTCTATTATCTACTTGGAGTTTTTAGCTTTAATTCTCCCATAGTGCAGTGTAAAAGAGAAATCGGGGATCTGGTTGCTTGCTTTTGGCAGAGTTGAGACAGTTTTCCTTTCAGATAAACAAGGGCCGCTGTATTACATGGTTTGTTATAAAATGTGTGTGTACTTACAGCTTAATGTAAATTGTTCAAGAGGTTTTTGTGTTACAAAAATTAAAGGAAAAATGCTAGTTATTTCTAAAATGTATTTTTTTTTTGTTATCCATGTTTAACCACTTAAGGACCCCCCCCCCCCTCACTGTATATATACATCGGCAGAATGGCTCGTACAGGCACAATCATGTACCTGTACGTGGCCCTTTAACTGCCGACGTCGGGGTCTCCAGAGCAAAAAGAGACCTTAAAATTCAAAAGTCAAAAAAAAATTTTCCCACAGAATGATTGTACAATTTGAGGATTGCCAATGCCCTGAAATTGTTTTCAATCCTCCTAAGTTTTTTTTTTTTTTTTGCTGATATTTATCCCATGGAAAAGGATTTTAAAAAGAGATTTTATGACTCAATGGTGATATATACAGCTCTCACAGTTTGTACCCTCTCTGTAACCCCTCAGATCAGAACTAAACCCCCATTGAGTCCACCCACATTCTGCTCAAAGACCCACTGCTCTACTGCTTATTATTCTATAAAACCATCCTGGGTTTACAAGGATCCTCGTACACCGCTTATTTAGCTCGAATTTAGACCTACGAATTTAACTCGCTGACCATGAAAAATATAAAATCTTCCAATTAATGCATATCTCCACTCTCGTCAAAAACTGCTGAGGTCAACTACAAGCTCTTAGGCTCGATTCACACCCATGCATGTTGCTTTTGAGCATTTCTGCAGAGCTTTTTGCGGTGCTTGCAGTTTTTGACAAGTCTTTTATTAAAAATCTTCTCCACTTCTTCCTCTATCTTCTCCCGCATCTTCATCCTCCGGTCTCCTCCTCCCCCTGCTTCTTCTTCTTCCGCTGTTCTTCTGTCTTCTTTGTCCGGTGTACTTCTTCCTCTGCCGCTGCTCCCACCGTCGCTCCTCCTCCGATGCTGCGTCCCGCTGATCTGTCGGCACCGATGTCCTGCATTACTTAAATAACGGTGGGGGCGTGGCAACCGGATTACGCCATCTGGTGGCCACGCCCCCTTGTGACGTCACGGACCCATCATGCCCCGGGCAGTGACGTCACAAGGGGAGTGGCCTCAGATGACGCAATCCAATTGCCACGCCCCCACCGTTATTTAAGTAATGCAGGACATCGGCGCCGACAGATCAGCGGGACACCGCATTGGAGGAGGGGGAGCGGCGGCAGAGGAAGAACACCGGACAAAGAAGACAGAAGAAGAAGCAGGGGGAGGAGAAGACCGGAGGATAAAGATGCGGGAGAAAATAGAGGAAGAAGCGGAGAAGAAGATTTTTAATAAAAGACTTGTCAAAAACTGTTTACTGTATTTATTAACACTTCACGACTTTTTTTTTAGTGATTGGGTTGGGGTACAATGTACCCCATACTCATTCACATGGGGGGGTGGGATCTGGGGGCCCCCTTGTTAAAGGGGGCTTCCAGATTCCGATAAGCCCCCCCCCGCCCGCAGACCCCGACAACCACCGGACAAGGGTTGTTGGGAAGAGGCCCTTGTCCCCATCAACATGGGGGCAAGGTGCTTTGGGGTGGGGGGGGCAGAGCCCCCCTGCCCCAAAGCACCCATCCCCCCCATGTTGAGGGCATGCGGCCTGGTATGGTTCAGGAGGGGGGGCGCTCGCTCGTCCCCTCCCTTTCCTGACCTGCCGGGCTGCATGCTCGGCTAAGGGTCTGGTATGGAATCCATACTAGACCCAAGGGCCTGGTATGGACCCCATGCTGTCTTTTTTCTCTTTTTTTTTTTTTTTTTTTACATTCAGTGGGAAGCCCGCTGACAAGTGATGACTCATCGGCTGTTAAGGACACGGCGGCCAGCTTCCCAGCACCCTCCTTAGCAACCAGCTATATACAGTGTAAAAAAACCGCAAATCGCGGTACTTGTGTTTTAGATGCGGGTCGATTGAATTCTTTTACATGCAAAACGCTGCTTTTTGTGGGGGAAAAAAGGCCCCGACCCTTTCCAAAAACACAGGCACAAAAAACATTGATAGGAACCCATGTTAAAAAATTTCCCTGCATTTCTGCAAAATGCATCAAAAAACACATTAGTGTGAATCGAGCCTTAGACCCCTTTCACACTGCCCAAGCATTTGCAGTAAAGGCCTGCTCGTTTTAGCGGCACTTTACCGCTGTTTAAGGGGTGCTTTTAACCCCCGCTAACGGCCGAAGAAGAGGTTAAAAATGCCTGTGTTGCGGTGCTTCTGAAGCGCTTTTCAGCTGCTTCGGAAGTGATGCCCATTCATTGCAATGGGCAGGGGCGTTTTGGTAGTGCTTTATACAGCACTCCCAAACCACCCCAAATATGCTGCTTGCAGAACTTTTTCTAACGTTCCACAAGTGCACTGCCCCATTGTGAAAGCACCTGGGCTTTCATATTTGGGCGGCATGGGAGAAAGACAGACAGTTTTTAGGCACTTTTACAGGTGCTATTTCTAGCGCTAAAATGCCTGAAAACTGCCCCAGTGTGAAAAGAGGTCTTAACCAGATGGCATTACACACCCGTGAAATTATGGTCCATATTCCCCACCCACTCTTCTCTGTGTTAGTGTGGTGAGGAAGCCTCTAATGCTCACATATTGTGGCATTACCTGATCATCCAACCACATTGTTGTGAAGTGCTGAGGTTGATTGTTGCCATACAGGGTTTTCATGTGGAGCCTAATCCACGGACCGTGTTATTTCATTGTACAACCGGCCAATATAAGCAGACTATATCTCCATATTTACTTAACGTGGCAAAATCCCTCATCCCATTGTTTTGGGGGCAAAAAGCTACCCCATCATATCCTACCGCTTTATATTTAGATATTATCTCGGGTGTCTCTGCTTTTGAACAACAAGTAGGAGTTATCCCTACAACCTAGGTTTCCTTCTCAGGATGCATCTGCCATCTGGTATCGGAACCCTCTCCTACAGCCCCCCTTCCCCTTTTTCCATTGCTATTCTGTCTTTTCTTTCTTTCTTCCCCACTCCTCTCAATAAAACAGGTCTTGGGAGACAGATGGTAATATTTAAGCCTGGTTAGAACACGTACCTTCTCCAGCTGCTACTGCAGTCATTTGGGGTGTGATTTTTTTACCACAATACTTGATGTAATACTTGTGATTTTCTTATGGTCTCTCACTCTACAACGAACCTGGTATTTGTTTTCTCTGTATGTATTGAAAACATTTATGTCTATTTGCCAGACTGGTCGAGACACATGAACAGAGACCAGGAACCTGTCTTTGAAGACTCAACTCCCTTGGAACAGTTACAATTGATGCTGTTCTACTGGTGTGTGTGTATATATGTATATGTATGTGTGTATATATATATATATGTAGCGTGGTCCTCAAATAGATGGGATACACCTGGGCAATAGTGTGACCCAGGTGTATAATTGTGTTAGGATTCAGACCCCTTTTTATCTCGTGGAGGATTGGAGGATGTAATATTCTCCTTTGCCTGTGGGTGGCGGGGTACCCACAGGCTTCAGGTAGAATCATCTTCGCAGTGCTCCCTGTTTTGTCCCTTCCCGGAGATGGTATGGCTGGGGCGGGGAACCCGCCGGGCCGTTGAAGGGAGGAGATAAAAGGGGGAGACGCCCTTACCACGCGGTCGTGGTCGTCGTCGGGCGGAGAAGGAGGTCCTCGGAGGAGGAGGGCTGCGGTCCACACCCAGGGCCCTTAGGCCTGGGTGCGGGAGATCCAGGAGTCTGGTCCAGGTGCCCATGGCCTGGTCCGGAGTCATGTTGGCGTCCATCCCAGGCACCTTTAGCCTGGGGTGAGGTACTATCGAGGAGGCCTGGGGCCCAGTACCTTCGACTGGGTCCCGCTAGGGTGGACTGTCCGAGGGTCCCTGAGCGGAGGGACTCGTACCTGAGGTGAGGAGGCCGGGGAGGTTACCCACTGAAGACCCGGAGCAGCACCAACCCGGTGACGGTGGGCCTCTGGGAACTCTCTTGGGAGGACACATCCCCTGATAGGGGCCACAGCGTATCGAAGAGGGCTCCATTGCTGTTCATAGGGGTTGCTAGAAGAGACCCTATCTTTAGAACTTAAACTTTAGGAAGTGCCTCGATCTGCTCATCCCACCGTTGGAAAGGTTATAGGTCCCAACCAGTCTGCTGCAATAAGAACTGTTTATCGTGCTTTGCTATTGGAGTGCCAAATAAACAAGTGTTGGACCTTTCTTCGGTGTGTGAACTCCAGTTACTGGAAGCAAAGGGGAGGCGGGTGAGCTTGTGGTTACAGACTCAGTGCATTCACAGAACACACCGGCCCGAGGAAACATCAGGAAGTGGCCTTCACCTCCCTACTACAATGGGGAGGACATGGGCCGTGGCGCATCTCACTCTCACAACCCCTAGACATGAGTTGGTGTGTAAAACCGATAAAGAAGAAGAGAGGGTGAGGCCGCTACATATATATATATATATATATATATATATATATATATATAAATGTGTGTGTGTGTATATATATTTTTTTATATATACTCTTGAAAACGTAATTCAACAAGACTCTTATCTGTGTACATGTGCAGGATTTTGGGATTTTGTGGCTAAGAGCTTGGTCCTGCTGAACGTGCGTGTTAGAAACTACTTCTGCACATGCCGTTTGATGGTAAACACCTCTTGGGGAGATCCATTGACAGAGTTAACAAGTTAACAGAGGTAAAGTACTCCTACCACAAAGAAAATGCCAAAGTCTCTTGCAGCCTCTACGTCTACTCAGAAGAGGAATTATCTGTTATTTTAATATTTTGTTCAGGTTCCTTAAAGTAGATGTAAACCCCAAATTTAAGCCTATATCATTGGCATAATAATTTGGAACAGGGTGTAAACAAACCCCCATCTATCCCTGTGTCTGTAGGCATTTTAGAGAAATACATTTTTAAAGTTCCTTTGGCATCCTGCCTACTCTCTAATGTAAACACTCAACAGGTGTCCTTATCCAGTGGTCGCCAATCTTTCAGGCCACTAAACTCACAATTCTGAATGCCACAGACCACTAACATGAATTTTGCATTACTTATACACACAATGCTCTGACTCTCTGCCCCCCTCCCACTGGATCGCACTGCTGCCTTATGCACATACAATGTTCCAGCTCTGTCTCCCCCCCCCCCCTACTCTGCATCACACTGCTGCCTTATATAGCCTCGTCCATTGAA
Organism: Rana muscosa; assembly: GCA_029206835.1. NCBI lineage: Eukaryota > Metazoa > Chordata > Amphibia > Anura > Ranidae > Rana > Rana muscosa. The sequence goes on along the minus strand of CM055122.1, from coordinate 877,909,602 downwards.
TTTCACCTTATCCAGCCATGTGCTCTAGCTCTGTGCTCCCTCCCACCATCTGTGATCAGCGCTACCATTGGAAGTGTCCTCCTTCACCTCCTGCCCTCTGCACTACTTCTAGTGCCTTCCTCTAAGTTCACAGGAGAAGGGACTACAGAGGAGTCAGTATTAGCTCGCATTGAGAATAACATTGGAAACAACATTGGGCAGTATACATTCATCACAATGTTGATTTTCGGCAGAACCCCTGGGGACCGCCAACATTTTCTTGGTTGGTGACCACTATTCTAAGCTGTTAGAAACCAACACCCAATTATAGTGTTGTGATCTTTGAAAAGGAATTTCTTCATATTAAGGCCCCATTCACACCTTTGTTTTTTAACTCATGCGTTGTAAAGCAAAACAGATGTGTCATGGGAGGTATTCAATTAAGCTATCTATGTGATGTCCATTTTTCTGTTCATCTTCATGTGCTGTGATGCCCAATAGTATCATGAAACTACGCAACCATGGACATAAAAAAAAAAATGTAAAAAATACAAGAAGCAGACAGAGATGTGAACCTGGCACACAAGAATATGTAAATAGTTTAATGTCCATAGCAAGGGAACGTGTGCTTTAAAGGGATTGTAAACAAAAATATTTTTTTTTTAACCACTTAAGCCCCGGACCATTTCGGGCCATTAGGACCAGGCCTGTTTTTGGGATTCGGCACTGCGCTGCTTTAACTGTAAATTGTGTGGACATGCAATGTTGTACCCAAATGAAATTTGCGTCCTTTTCTTCCCACAAATAGAGCTTTCTTTTAATGGTATTTGATTGCCTCTGCGATTTTTATTTTTTGCGATATAAACAGAAAAAGACCGAAAATTTTGAAAAAAAATGATATTTTCTACTTTTTGTTATAAGAAAAATCGAATAAACTCAATTTTAGTCATACATTTAGGCCAAAATGTATTCAGCCACATGTCTTTAGTAAAAAAAATGTCAATAAGCGTATATTTATTGGTTTGCGCAAAAGTTATAGCGTTTACAAACTAGGGTACATTTTCTGAAATTTACACAGCTTTAAATTTATGACTGCCTATCTCATTTCTTGAGGTGCTAAAATGGCAGGGCAGTACAAAACCCCCCCAAATGACCCCATTTTGGAAAGTAGACACCCCAAGGAAATTGCTGAGAGGCATGTTGAGCCCATTGAATATTTTTTTTTTTGTCCCAAGTGATTGAATAATGACAAAAAAAAAAAAAAAAATTACAAAAAGTTGTCACTAAATGATATATTGCTCACACATGCCATGGTTATATGTGGAATTGCACCCCAAAATACATTCTGCTGCTTCTCCTGAGTACGGGGATACCACATGTGTGGGACTTTTTAGGAGCCTAGCCACGTACGGGACCCCGGAAACCAAGCACCGCCTTCAGGATTTCTAAGGGCGCAAATTTTTGATTTCACTCCTCACTACCTATCACAGTTTCGAAGGCCATAAAATGCCAAAATAGCACAAAACCCCCCCCAAATGACCCCATTTTGGAAAGTAGACACCCCAAGCTATTTACTGAGAGGCATGTTCAGTCCATGGAATATTTTATATTTTGCCACAAGTTGCGGGAATATGACAAACTTTTTTTTTTTTGCACAAAGTTGTCACTATATGATATTTCTTTCTCGTACATCACGGGACACAGAGTGACATAGTCATTACTAATGGGTTATATAGATACCGTCAGGTGCTGGCACTGGCAACTTCCAAAACCGGAAGTACCCTCCCCTATATAAGCCCCTCCCATCCGGGAGCACCTCAGTTTTTTGCCAGTGTCTAAGGTGTTGGCCAAGAAGAAACATGTGTTTTTCACTGAGCTTGCGTACAGGTTCTTTTGGGCCTCAGTAAGCTATTCCGGATCCGACCAAAAAAGCTTCATAGCTAAACGGTCGGTACCCGGGCCTTGCAGAGAAGAGCAAGGTTTTGCCTGTAATGCTTCTCTTAGGAGAGCTGGACCCTGGGATCCAGAGCTCTGGTCATACCCACGACCAAGATGTTTTCTGTGCAGGGTGCTATACAGGTCCAGGGGAGTGGAATCCTTGGGAACCCGGTCCCTGAAGGTTTGATTACAATGCCTGCCGTTATAGGTGAAGTTTGGGCTTTTGTGGACCAAACAAAGTCCTGCGGCGGGGAACAGGTAAGTGGGGGCCCCCAGGAACTTGGTTCTATTGGGGGACCCCCAAGCCTAATTTGTCTTTCTGTCTGTTACCTAACGGTATTCCCGCTAATATTCTGTGTATGCCTGTTACTACTGAGAAAATGTAAAAATTTTAATAGTAGGCAAGAAAAAAAAAAAAAAAAAGATGTAAGACCGCGGTACCTGTGTTAGACACTAGAGGCCGCTATGGTTCTTTTTCTTGTAATGTGGATTTTTTTCTTCCAGAATCAAATCCAGGCAGTTGGTATGTTCTCTGCTGGGAAGCTGTCTCCTCTGCCCTGTTGCTGCACTCATCCATCCCCGGGCCCTGCGGCAAAGGGACCCTGGCTCCCATCTAGCTCCTTGTTGTTTTCAAAAAAGGCGCCGAAGGCGCACGTGCCCGCGCGCGCGCACGCGCCTCTATTCATAGAGGCGATCTGGGAAAAGGGGCGGAGCGGGTGGATGACGCTCAGGTGTGCGCCGCGGCGCTACTGCGCATGTGCGGGCGTTCAGCGTGTTTTGAAGCACATTATAGCTGGCTGTTGAAGGCACAGACAGAGCTAGCAACAATATAAAGGCACATAGAGGCGGTTGATGCAGGCATCCCCTAGAAAGGCACTTTAGTAGACACCAACTGTGATATAGCAGCAATTGTGCTAGACTATTCTCAGTAAAAGTGGTGTATTACGGCTGGAATACCTCAGCTTTAGGCTTAGGAATATGCCGTCCAGAAGCTCCAGAACTGAATCTTCCAGGAAGCGAAGGGGGTCTCATCGGGCTCTGAGGATCTTGGGCATACTTCTGCGGCACCAGTCTCCCCTGAAGTTCAGAGGTAAGTGACCGTAGAGACCCCGCAGGGGTACTTGGTACTGTGGCTGTCCTCAGTTCACCTGCTCCTGTGTATGTAACAGAGGAGGTTTTTTCCTCAGCTCTGGGAGGATTAGAGAGAGATTGTCAACATTGATCGGTGCCTCCCTGTCAGGGAAAGCACGCCCGATCTCCGTCTCCTCCTTCAGAGTGCCTGTTAGCAGAGCAACAGTCCCATACAGGGATCGACCTGCCTGAAGGGGATCAGGATGAGGTTGATTCTGTTATAGAGGAATCAACAGTGGAGGAACCCTTTCTCAGCATCTCAAGCTGAAAGATTATGGGTTCAGTCTCTGACTAACATGGTTCGATCAGCATTTAAAAATGCACCTTGCGGAACCATCAACCACTACTGTATCCTCGTTGGGGTCGCTAGAAGCTCCCAGACTGTCTGTTCTTTTCCACTTCACCCTTTACTGAAAGGGCTCATTTACCAGGATTGGGAACGTCCTGAGAAAATATGTATTCCCCCAAGAGATTTCCGGTGGTCTATCCCATGGAGGATAAGTTCATCAAAAAAAAAAAAAAAAAAAATGGAAGGTCCCTACAGTGGACGCAGCCATCTCTTGTATGTATAAATCACTCACATGTCCAGTGGATAATGTCCAAATGTTCAAGAACCCAATAGATAAAAGATTGGAGTCCTTATGAAAATCTGCTTCTTTCTACAGCAAGCTTGGTGACATAACCAGCAGTAGCAGCTATTGGGGTCTGCTAAGCAGTGAAGGATCAGTTGAAACAGGTCTTGAGGGACTTGACAGATCAGCAGGCTTTGCCCTAGCTGATCTACCTAGAGCCTTAGGCTTTGCGGTTGACGCCATAAAGGATTCAGTCCATCAGGCCTCCCGATTTACGCTGTCTATAGTACATATGCGTAGGCTCCTATGGCTCAAAAACTGGTCTGCTGAAGCTCCCTGTAAAGAATGGCTGGTTAGCGTCCCATTTCATGGTGAACGCTTATTCAGGGAAAACCTGGACAAATATATCCAGAAAATTTCCAGCGGTAAAAATACGCTCTTGCCGGTTAAAAACAGAGTTAGAGGTCCCTCTTTAAGAGGCCTGCTTCTTCAGTCCCTGGGGCATCGGCTGTGTAACAGTTCCGACGGCCTCCTCGGTCAATTCCCGGGGGTAAAAAACAGGGACAATAGCAGGGTAATGAGAAACCCTGGGTCAGGGGAGGTACAAAACCTCCCCCAAAGTTAAATTCATTGAAGCCCCCACTCAGTCGGGTGGGGGGAGGACTCCAGTTGTTCGCAGAGACCTGGCGGGACACGATCAGAGACAGATGGGTGCTCTCCGCAGTAAGTCTGGGATACAGATTGGAGTTAAAAGACTCTCCTCCTTCCCATTTTATGAGGTCAAACGTGCCAGGGGATCCCCGGAAGAGAGAGTCCCTCCTGTTGGCACTAGAACAACTATTGCTCCAAGGAGTAATTATGGAGGTTCCCCTGGAAGAATGAGGGTTCGGGTTTTACTCAAACCTCTTTACAGTCCCGAAGCAAACGCGGACGGGAGGCCCATATTAATTCTAAAAGGGCTATACAAATTCCTGTATATCAGGACTTTCTGATGGAGTCGATCCGATCGGTGGCCACTGCCCTACAAGGGGAGGATTGGTTAGCCGCGATCGACATCAAAGATGCTTATTTGCACATTCCCATCTTTCCAGTCCACCAAAAATTTCTACGCTTTGCAGTAGAAGGGCGCCATTTTCAGTTCAGAGCCTTACCCTTCGGTTTGGCCACAGCACCATGAGTGTTTACAAAAATTCTGGCCCTTTATTGGCCAATCTAAGAACACAAGGTGTAATGATAATGGCATATCTAGATGACTTGTTGCTGATAGACCACTCAGTGAAAAAACTAGACGTGGTCGTTCACAAGACAATCAAGTATCTGGAATCTCACGGTTGGATTATCAACCGAGACAAGTCAGCCCTAAAAACCAGTCAAAAGTCTGGAATACTTGGGGCTAAGGTTGGATTCAGGCCAGAGAAAAATATTCTTGCCTCGAGGAAAGGTGTTGTCTTTGAAAGATTTGATCCACTTAGTGGGTACAAAAAAGACAGCCGTCCATACGCCTGTATATGAGGCTGCTGGGAAAAATGGTGGCATCATTCGAAGCAGTACCCTACGGTCAATTCCATTCAAGGAATTTGCAAGGGGCCATACTGTCAGCCTAGAACAAAAAAGTTCAGGCCCTAGACTTACAATGTCCTTGTCCCCTTCCGTTCGCAAGAGCCTCCGTTGGTGGTTGGTTCCCCAGAATCTGGAAAAAAGGAAATCCTTCAGTCCGATTTCTTGGAAGGTGGTCACTACAGATGCCAGCCTTATAGGCTGGGGAGCAGTACTGGAGCAATGGTCTCTCCAGGGCAGATGGTCGGATGCAGAAAAGGCCCTGCCCATCAATCTCTTAGAGATACGAGCAGCCCGGTATGCCCTAGTAGCATGGACATCCAAACTCCAAGGGTCCCCTGTCAGAATTCAATCAGACAATGCCACAGCAGTGGCATATATCAATCATCAGGGGGGCACCAGGAGTCGTGCAGCCCAGAGGGAAGTAAATTACATCCTGAAATGGGCAGAAAGATATGTCCCAGCCATATCTGCGGTATTTATTCCAGGAGTGGAGAATTGGAAGGCGGACTTACTAAGTCGCCAGCAATTATGCCCAGAGGAAGGGTCCCTTCACCCCGAGGTTTTCTGGACAATATGTCAGCGGTGGGGAACATCGGATGTAGATCTTCTAGCATCCAGATTCAACGCAAAGGTGGACAGGTTTGTCTCTCGGACAAGGGATCCCCTAGCTTGCGGCTCGGATGCCCTAGTGTTCCCTTGGGATCAGTTCAAGCTGATATATGCATTCACACCGCCACAATGGTTACCTCGATGACTCCGCAGAGTCAGGGTAGAAAAGGAACCAGTGATTCTGGTGGCTCCAGCGTGGCCCCGAAGAGCGTGGTACGCGGAGATTGTAAAATGTCAGTGGGGAGTCCTTGGTCTCTCCCACGTCGTCCGGACCTGCTTTCGCAAGGACCGATATACCACCCTTCCTTACCAGCCCTAGGTTTGACGGTCTGGCTATTGAAGCCCACATTCTAAAAAAGAGAGGGTTCTCTAATCCTGTGGTATCTACCATGATCAATGCCAGGAAGCCGGTATCCAGGCAGATCTACTATAGAATCTGGAAGGCGTACATCGCGTGGTGTGAGGCCAAGAAATGGCATCCACATAAGTACGTAATAGGTAGGATTCTGGACTTCCTACAGTGGGCTGTAGATAGGAAGCTTGCCTTGAGTACTATCAAGGGTCAGATTTCGGCCTTGTCAATATTTTTTCAAAGGCCCGTGGCTTCGCATTCACTAGTCAAAGCCTTTATACAAGGAGTGATACGTATTAGTCCTCCGGTTAATATTCCCATATGTCCATGGGATCTAAACTTGGTTCTGTCGGTTCTACAGAAACAACCATTTGAACCATTACATCATATTTCTTTGGTGCTTCTCACCAGGAAATTGATTTTTCTAGTAGCCATTTGTTCGGCTAAAAGAGTGTCGGAATTAGCAGCTATGTCCTGTAAGGAGCCATATCTGGTTATCCATAAGGATAGAGTAGTGTTACGTCCTCATCCAGCCTTTCTTCCTAAGGTGGTATCGAGGTTTCATTTGAACCAAGATGTGGTTCTTCCTTCTTTTTTCCCCAAACCTACTTCGGTAGAGGAAAAGTTATTGCATTCTTTGGATGTAGTAAGAGCAGTTAAAGCTTATCTAAAGGCCTCTGCTCAGATTCGCAGAACAGATACTTTGGTTATTCTGCCGGAAGGCCCCAGAGAGGGTCAGGCAGCGTCAAAATCTACTTTAGCCAAGTGGATTCGACAGGTCATAATACAAGCCTATGGCTTGAGAAGGAGACCGCCTCCGTTCAAAGTTAGAGCGCACTCCACGAGAGCAGTTGGAACTTCATGGGCAGTGCATCACCAGGCCTCCCTGGCTCAAATCTGTAAGGCCGCAACATGGTCTTCAGTACACACGTTTACTAGGTTCTACCAGGTGGACGTTAGAAGTCAGGAGGATGTCGCCTTTGGGCGCAGTGTGTTGCAGGCCGCAAAAGATCCTCATGTCTGATAGCGCTCAGCTTATATATGGTGTATCCCCCCCCCCCTCATTGGGCATTGCTTTAGGACATCCCATTAGTAATGACTATGTCGCTCTGTGTCCCGTGATGTACGAGAAAGAAAATAGGATTTTTATTAGAGTACATCACGGGACACAGAGCTCCCGCCCCTCTTTGGGGACACTTATTGCTTTGCTACAAAACTGAGGTGCTCCCGGATGGGAGGGGCTTATATAGGGGAGGGTACTTCCGGTTTTGGAAGTTGCCAGTGCCAGCACCTGACGGTATCTATATAACCCATTAGTAATGACTATGTCGCTCTGTGTCCCGTGATGTACTCCAAGAAAAGGATTTTACAGGTAAGCTGTTATAAAAATCCTATTATTGCTCACACATGAAATTACACCCCAAAATACATTCTGCTGCTTCTCCTGAGTACGGGGATACCACATGTGTGGGACTTTTTGGGAGCCCAGCCGCGTACGGGACCCCAAAAACCAAGCACCGCCTTCAAGGTTTCTAAGGGCATACATTTTTGATTTCACTCCTCACTACCTATCACAGTTTTGAAGGCCATAAAATGCCAAGATGGCACAAAACCCCCCCAAATGACCCCATTTTGGAAAGTAGACACCCCAAGCTATTTGCTGAGAGGCATGTTGACCCCATTGAATATTTTTTTTTTTTGTCCCAAATGATTGAATAATGACAAAAAGAAAAAAAAATGTACAAAAAGTTGTCACTAAATGATATATTGCTCACACATGCCATGGTTATATGTGGAATTGCACCCCTAAATACATTCTGCTGCTTTTCCTGAGTACGGGGATACCACATGTGTGGGACTTTTTGGGAGCCTAGCCGCGTACAGGGCCCCAAAAACCAAGCACTGCGAACACTGCAGTTATGTGTGTTGTGTTTGGTAAGTGACAGTGATCGATCGATACTGCACTTGGGTGGGCTGGGCTGGGCTGGGCTGGGCGGAGGGGCTAAACGCAGGCGCTAGCAGGTATCTGGGCTGATCCCGCTAACACTGCGTTTTTGGGAACCCTAAACCGCTGGGGATGCTAGTATAGATCTGATCTGATCAGATACTATACCACTAAGGGGGGTGCATGCTTTGCGCGTGGGTGTTAGCGTTACTGTCACTAACCTAACACTGCCTGGGGCGACGCAGACCCTCTCTGGCGCTAAAACCTAATTGATCTCACCCGCCGGGTGATCAGGGGGGTTAAACCTTTATTGGGTTATATACGGCGGGTGCCCTGATGCTATAAAAAGCAAACTAATCAACCAGCGTCACCCTTAACCTTTATATGGTGATCACTGGTGAAAGGGTTAACTAGGGGCAATCAGGGGGTTAAAACCTTTATTAGGTTAAATATGGGGGTACCTGACACTATATAAAAACCTGACGGGTAACCTAAATAACTAAATAACTTACTGGCTAACCAGTGACACCAGTGACGCTTATACGGCGATCACTGGTGAAAGGGTTAACTCTAGGGGCAATCAGGGGGTTAAAATAATATATGGGGGTACCTGACACTAATAAAAACCTGCGGCGAACCTAAAAAAAAATAACTGCCTATCTAAAACACCAGCGACACGAATACAGCGATCGGAAAAACAATCGCTTAGTGACGCTGAAGTTAGGGGGTGAAAGGGTTACCTGGGGGGTGATTAAGGGGTTAAACCTTTATTAGGGGGGGGGTTAGGGGGCTACCCTGGACCTAAAGGGGCCTAATCCTAACTGCCCTGCAACTTTTTACAATCACAGATGACACTAAATGCAGTGATCAGTAAAATAAATGATCACTGCAATCAGTGATACTGTGATTGGGGGCTTTGGGGTGACCTGGGGGGTGATCTGGGGGTGACTGGGGGGTGATTTGTGTGCCTATGTGTACCTACGTGTCAGTGGACTGTTGGTGCACTAACCTGCTTCTTCTCTGCTCGGCGCCGGGAACGAAAAGACCGCGGCGAGGGAGATGACATCACTTCCTCCTGCCTGTGTTTACATCACATGGCGGAGGAAGCATTTTCATTGGCCGGGAGCGATCGCGAGGGGGGGGCGGAATCGAGCGGCCGCCCCCTCATGCCTGATCGCTCCCGAACACTTAACGGCCACTCACTGCAGTGAAGGGGGGTCCGGATGGACCCCCCAACTGCACAAAGGCGATCACGTAGATCTACGTGATTCTGCCTGTCGGTGCCATTCTGCCGACGTAAATCGGCGGTGGGCGGTCGTTAAGTGGTTAAGTAACAAACATGTTATACCAGTGATGGCGAACCTTGGCACCCCAGATGTTTTGGAACTACATTTCCTATAATACTCAACTACACTGAAGAGTGCATGAGCATCATGGGAAATGTAGTTCCAAAACATCTGGGGTGCCAAGGTTCTCCAACACTGTTATACTTACCTCCACTGTGCAGCTCATTTTGCACAGAGTGCCCCCGATCTACGTCTTCTGGGGTCCCTCGGCGGCTGTCTCGGCTCCTCCCCACAATCACTCACCACCTATATGCGAGCGAGCTTGCATGGTGGTGAGTGATTGTGGGCGCGCTCCTGTGATACAGCCAGTGGCTATTGCTGCTCACTGTATCACTCGGCCCCGCCCCTGGGCGCGCCACGTCATTGGATGTGATTGACAGCAGTGCGAGCCAATGGCTGCGCTGCTTTCAATCCATCCACTGTAGCCAATCAATGGCCAGGCTGAACGGTGAGGAGGATGACGGGGACGAGCGCAGGACTTTCGAGGGGTCAGGTAAGTAAAACGGGGGCCGGTATTGTCGGATGTTTTTTCACCTTAATGCATAGGACGCATTAAGGTGAAAAAACATTTACCTCTACAACCCCTTTTAAGTGGAACTGTTCAGCACCTTACCATGTTTTTGGACTTTTATCTAAGATTATTTGTAGCATTCAGTAGCTACAGGTTAGCTTTAAAAAGCAACACCAGCCAAGTATGTGTATACACATTTTAAATTTGTGCGTATGTATGTATGTATGTATGTATGTATGTGTATATATATATATATAATGATTTATATAGCACCAACAATTTGCACAGCACTTCACAAAATAGGTGGGGGGGGTGGTACAGTTACAATACAATTCTAGACAAGAGGGTAATAGGGCGCTGTGTGTAGTGAGGTGAACAAGTATGTCTAGGGGAGGAAAAACGTGAGCTGTTGGAGCAGGATAGGGGTGAGATCTTGAAGTAGTCAGTAACAAAATTCAAAAGACAAGGGTTGAAGTGGCAAAGATGTCTATAAGTAACTGTCTGTTGGTTAGAGCAGTGGTTCTCAACCCTGTCCTCAAGTCCCCCAACAGGACATATTTTGGGAATTTCTCTTAGATAAAATAGCTGTCCAAACTACCAAGCCATTGACTCTGATTTAAAGAATCAAATAATGAAAAAATGGACTGCCGCACTCCAAAAACCTTTCGGTGGCTTTTATTTAAAATGACATCAAACAAATGGCACTACAAGTCACAGCAAAGCAAAGGAACAACTGACGCGTTTCACACTTTTAAATAGTGCTTACTCATAGCTGTGCAAGATAAAGGGGGGAAAACCTGCAAACATGGCCTGTTGGGAGTACTTGAGGACAGGGTTGAGAACCACTGGGTTAAAGGAGTAAGGAGTTGAAGACAGGATGAACTTGAAACTGGTAAAGTTGTGATCAGAGAGGAAAAGGGGTTCTGTAGACATTGCATGGAGAGCAGAGCTGGGAGAATATAAGGTTAAGAATGTTGCCTTTTAGAGTGTGCATCTATTTTTCCAGGGCAAAAGATGAGGTCAGGTTGAGAGAAAGCTGGGGTGCTAGCAATGGACATGGATGATAAGTCACCAAGAATAATAGTAAGGAGGTACTATTGTAAGAAGAAAAGGTAGAAAGAACAACTTACAGGATGGGGACAGAGGTATTCTGACTGGGATGGAAAACACTGTATGTGGGGAAATGCAGATTCACCTACAGGATCTCCAGAGCACTGTTTGTTGATATGTTTTTTTTTTTCTCTGAATTCTGCCTGGGCTGCGATGGTCCTAGCAACCAACCACAGTAAAGGAGCGATGAATCTGCGCTGGGGGATGTTCACAGCTGGCTGGCTGGCTGGCTTTGGATGCTCTAGTCTCTGTATTTACAATACAGAGACTGGTGCAGCCAATGCCAACCGCAGTATATTCATGGAGTCCAGGTCTAGAGTAATAGATGCATAGAAAATATGGATAGAGGTGTAATCAAAAGATGGGAACATGGGCGTCCGCTGAAATGTTTTCGGGGGGGGGGGGCGCTTCAGCAGCGGCGATACACAGTCGCATTTTACCCTTTCTTCGACCGCTAGCGGGGGTTAAAAGCGCCCCCCCCCACGTTAAAATGTAAAAACACCCCACTGTGCCCCCTGCATCTTTAAATATCTTTGTCACTACTGTGTACCCCCTCTCCACAACTGCACCTCTGGACCCCTTTTCATTACACAGCACCCCACAGCTCTGGACCCCTTTTCATTACACAGCACCCCACAGCTCTGGACCCCTTTTCATTACACAGCACCCCACAGCTCTGGACCCCTTCACATTACACAGCCTCCTGCATCACTGGACCCCTTTACATTACACAGCACCCCGCATCACTGGACCCCTTTACATTACACAGCACCCTGCATCACTGGACCCCTTTACATTACACAGCACCCTGCATCCCTGGACCCCTTTACATTACACAGCACCCTGCATCACTGGACCCCTTTACATTACACAACACCTTGCATCACTGACTCCCTTTACATTACACAGCACCCTGCATCACTGACTCCCTTTACATTACACAGCACCCTGCATCACTGACTCCCTTTACATTACACAGCACCCTCCATCACTGACTCCCTTTACATTACACAGCACCCTGCATCACTGGACCCCTTTACATTACACAGCACCCTGCATCACTGGACCCCTTTACATTACACAGCACCCTGCATCACTGGACCCCTTTACATTACACAGCAGCACCCTGCACCTCTGGACACTACACACTGACCATATGTATGACGTGTCCTATGACGTCATGTCTCTGCAGTCACACACACACGTGTTGTAGGACATCTCCTCCTCCCTCCATACCGCACACACATCCCAGCTCTCCTTCCTTCTCACCTTCAGCAGGTCCAGCAGGGATGGAAGTGGGTGTAAGGGCGGCGGAGGCTGTAGAACACTGCCAATTAGGCCAACACCTTCTTGATTCCAGGGGGGGCAAACGACCCCCCCCCCTGCCCTATGGAGCGGACGCCCATGGATGGGAAGAGCCTAAACTACCAAAATTTCTGTGTTCCAGAAACTTCACATCTTGCCCTAGTAACAGGTCTTCTTAAAAGAGAACCTCTAATAGCACAAAAGTTGAGTGTCCGTGCAGTTTCTATATTTCAAGATAAGTTCCCTTTAAAGAGAATTGACATCACATTGTAATTTTAAAGATAAATATGCATCTAGCAGTAATTATTCTGACATTGTCCATATGCTAAAAAAGGGTGTGATCTTAAAACACTGGCCTAAATTGGACTGTTCAAGCTGTTTAACATCATAAGAAATTACTTTTAATTAATACTGACATATTTTAATGACATTGGGGGAAAGAGATGCTTAGAATACTAGCTGTTATAGCGCAAGCCTGAGGTCTGGGAATTATGTGAAGAAAAACATGAAGGTTAAGACATTACAGCCGGAATAATTATCATGCACAAAGTCAACTGAAAGAGCATGTGACATGACAGAACAAGGATAATGACCTATTGCTGCCCTTCCCTTTTTCTTTTTTTTTTTACAAGAAAACCCTTCCCTTTTTCTAACATTTTTCACGATTGAATTAAATATGTCAATAGCAGCTAAGAAGAATTATGAATTGAAAAACACAGATTCAAATACCATATACACAGCTGTGTGCCAGATCGTATATATATATATATATATACACACACACACACACGACCCAGCATGTCCACCTTTAGGGGGCACGCCGCTTCTGCTGTGATAATTCACAGCAGAAGCCAATCTGCAGCCGCCAGGCGTGATGTCTGCTGGCACCCGCCACTCGTCGGACAGTGACTTAGAACGGAGCTCTGCGTATGTAAACAAGGCCATTCTAACAGGGGGAAGGGATGGAGTCTGTGTTCCTGCAAAGCAGTTACTTCTATCCATCTCTTCCCCTAGTAAAAGCAGTACACATAGTAAACATAAACCGTGAACCCTTTGCTCGTCCTAGATGTTTAACCCCTTACCGGCCAGTATCATTAGTACAATGATAGTGCATATTTTTAGCACTGTACACTGTATTAGCGTCACTGGTTTCTGCAAAGTGTCAAATATCGGTGTCCGATTGTCTGCCGCAATATCACAGTCCCGCTATAAGCGCGTTGATCGCCATTGTTACTAGCATAACAATAAAAATACAGTATATATCCCATAGTTTGTAGACGCTATAACATTTGCGTAAACCAGTCAAATTTAGATTTTTTTTATTGGATTTGTTTTATAGCAGAAAGTAATATATATATATATATATATATATATATATATATATATATATATATATATATATAATTTTTTATATATATTATATATATATAATTTTTTTTTTTTCAAAATTGTCTTTTTTTGTTTATAGCGCAAAAAATAAAAAACAGTGTTGATAAAATACCACAAAAAGAAAGCTTATTTGTGGGGGAAAAAAAATGACATAAATTTGATTTGGATACAGCGTTGCATGACCGCGCAATTGTCAGTTATATAGTGACATAGTGCCGTATCTTGAAAAGTGGTCTGGTCCTGAAGAGGGGTAAATCTTCCGGAGGTCAAGTGGTTAAACTGTAGGCTGGTTGACTTTACCTTGACCAGACTGATTATGGGACTTACCCGTGACTTAAAAAGGATCTTTAGTCTTTATAAAAAAAATGAAAAATTAGGTCAGCAGTTACAAATACTGTAGCTGCTGACTTTTAATAAATGGACACTTACCTGTCCAGGGATCCAGCACTGTCCTCAGCTGGGGTGGTTGCTCACTGGTCTTCAGGTCCCTGCCGGCATGTTTAGTGTGGGAAGCCGACCATGACTCCCTGCGGCTTCACACCTGGCCTCCCACTGCGCATGCAAAAGTCTCCCTGCATTTTGTGAATGGTGCTGCAGCCTCTTGGGACCTGTGACATGTCAAAAGAGGGTGGGGAAGAGAACTCCTGATTACAGTGGAAGTGGGAGCTTGTACCTGCCAAAACTAGGTACCCAACCCCCCCCCCAAAAAAATAAATAAAAATAAACTTCCAAAAATGGGGGGATTCTTAAAAGCATAACTTCCTGTTTAGGGTGAAGTTTTGCTTTGAGATAACCATACACTAGTAGGCATTCAAAGGAACATTCGTATGAAAATTCATATAGGAATTCTCAGTACATTTGAGGACTTAATTAATTTTGTTAGAAATTACTTTAAAATTCCATTTGCTTCTAACATTACATTTTGGAATAAATGAACTTTACTGAATAGAAAAAAAAAAAACAGATACTCTGTTAGAATTTTGTTTGTTTGAGAAAGATTTTCCCTTCCGCAATTTCAAATTTTCTCATCGCTGGTGTCCAAAATGAACACTGATTTACATAGTTGCATAGTTAGGTTGAAAAAAGACAAGTCCATCTAGTTCAAAACAATAAAAAAAAAAAAAAAAAAAAATCATACAATCCCATATACACAATCCTTCACCCACAGTTGATCCAGAGGAAGGTGAAAACCCCCAGAAAAGCATGATCCAATTTGCTTCAGCAGGGGAAAAATTATTTCCTGATTTCAAGAGAGGCAATCGGATATTCCCTGGATCAACTTTACCTTTAAATGTCAGTACCCAGTTATATTATGTACATTTAGGCCTAGTGCACGCCTATGCAGGTTGCAGTTTGCATACTCCAGGTGCATTTTACAATACACGTCTTTGATCCATTGAAGTCTATGGAACCAATAACCAGAAACAAGTCCCTGGCCCTTTCCATAAAATGCAGAGATGTGAATGTGACCCATGGAAAACCATGTTAAATGGACTGTAGTGTGTTTCTGCAAAACTAAAAATGCATAGGTGTGACGACGAGGCCTTAGGAAAAAATCCAGGCCTTTTTTTTAACCACTTCCCACCCGGCCACTGTATATATACGGCCGGGTGGGTGCTCTCTCCTTCTGAGTGGACGTTCCTGAACGTCCTTCAGAAGGAGCGTGATCGCGCGCGCGCACCCGCGCGATCCCGATGCGTGCGTGTCCCGCGGACACGCCGCATCTCGGAACAGCAGGAGGGCACTGTGATTCGCCCTCCTGATCGGCACGATGGCTGTGTGTAATCACAGCCATCGTGATGTAAACACAGAGAGGGGGGGCTGGCACTTGTGAGGGGATCGCGCCGCCACGTGCACGCGCAGCGGCGCGATCCCGATCTGCCTCTACCCCCCAGAGATAGAAGGTGTGTGCAAACAGGAGGGCCATGTGATTGGCCCTCCTGATGACATGACGGCTGTCCAATGACAGCCGTCATGTAATGTAAACACAGAGCAGTTGTAACTGCTCTGATCTCTTCCTCTCCTCACACAGAGCCTGTCAGTGAGGAGAGGAAGAGACAATCTGTGCTGCAGCCGGGAGATCAGTGAGTTTTTAGCTGTTTGTCTGCTGTTTACCCACTGATCACCCAGCTAGTGTCCCCAAAACACAGTGTCCCCAAAACACAGTGTCCATAAAACACAGTGTCCATAAAACAGTGAAAACATCTGCCCGCCAACATCTTGCGCATCTGCCCGCCAACATCTTGCGCATCTGCCCGCCAACATCTGGCACAGCTGCCCGCCAACATTTGGCACAGCTGCCCACCAACAGCTGCCCACCAACATCTGGCGCATCTGCCCGCCAACATCTTGCGCATCTGCCCGCCAACATCTTGCGCATCTGCCCGCCAACATCTTGCGCATCTGCCCGCCAACATCTGGCACAGCTGCCCGCCAACATCTGGCACAGCTGCCCACCAACATCTGGCACATCTGCCCGCCAACATCTGATCGCCAGCATCTGACCGCCAACAGCTGCCCGCCAACAGCTGGCACATCTGCCCGCCAACATCTGCCCTGCCAACATCTGGCACATCTGACTCCCAACATCTGGCAGTAAACATCTGCCCGCCAACAGCTGCCACATCTGCCCGCCAACAGCTGCCACATCTGCCCGCCAACAGCTGCCACATCTGCCCGCCATCTGCCCGCCAACAGCTGCCCGCCAACATCTGGCACAGCTGCCCGCCAACATCTGATCGCCAGCATCTGACCACCAACAGCTGCCCGCCAACAGCTGGCACATCTGCCCGCCAACATCTACCCTGCCAACATCTGGCACATCTGACTCCCAACATCTGGCAGTAAACATCTGCCCGCCAACAGCTGCCACATCTGGCCGCCAACATCTGGCCGCCAACATCTGACATCTGCCCGCCAACATCTGACCGCCAACAGCTGCCCTGCCAACATCTGGCACATCTGCCCGCCAACATCTGACACATCTGGCCGCCAACATCTGACCGCCAACAGCTGCCCGCCAACATCTGCCCTGCCAACATCTGGCACATCTGACCGCCAACATCTGGCACATCTGACCGCCAACATCTGGCACATCTGCCCACATGGCTAAACGATTCTACAGCAGCGAGGAGGCTCTCCAGATACTCCAGGGTATGTCGGACGAGAGTAGCGAGGAACTCTCTGTCAGAATCGGATAGTGAATATTATCCAGAGGAAAGTAGTGGCTCTGAAATAGAAACTGAGGATAGAATCGTAACAAGTGAGATCAGGAGTTATGAGCAGGCGCCGCAGACATCCACCAGCAGCGCAGCACTCCAGGACATCCACCAGCAGGCATCCACCAGCAGCGCAGGACTCCATGATGATATGCAGGCATCCACCAGCAGCGCATCACGCCAGGATAGGCAGGCATCCGCCAGCAGCGCATCACGCCAGGATAGGCAGGCATCCGCCAGCAGCGCATCACGCCAGGATAGGCAGGCATCCGCCAGCAGCGCATCACGCCAGGATAGGCAGGCATCCGCCAGCAGCGTATCATGCCAGGATAGGCAGGCATCCGCCAGCAGTTCTGCAACTTTTCTAGAGGATAGGCCAAATGCTAGCAATGGGGCGTCCCATCAACAACGAGGCAGGGCCCATACTAGCCTCCCCGATCTTCTACTGTATCCAACATGGCTGCCCGATACGTCAGTAGAACCTATCATTCCCCCTTTTACAGCCCAGCCAGGCCCTCAGATACAGTCGGAAAATGCTACCCCGATTTATTATTTTGAATTATTTTTTACTGATGATATCCTAACCTACATTGTGGAGCAGTGTAATCTATACGCCAGTCAATATATAGCCAACAATCCAAATTCTTCCTATGCCCGTCCTTTTGTTTGGAAACCCCTCACCGTGGAAGAATTTAAAATTTTCCTTGGCCTAACCCTCAACATGGGGCTGACAAAAAAAAATGAACTCCATTCCTACTGGTCTACCCGACCTATCTACCACATGCCAATCTATTCATCTTTTATGAAAAGAACCCGTTACGAGATGATAATGAGGTTTCTACACTTCAACGACAATGCCCAATGCCTCCCTCGAAATCATCCCAATTATGATAAATTATTTAAAATTCGGCCCCTAATCAATTTTTTTTGCGCCAGCTTCAAGCAGATGTTTACCCCTGATGTAAATATATGTGTAGATGAATCATTAGTACACTTCACAGGAAGACTTGGAATAAAGCAATACCTCCCCAGTAAAAGAGCCAGACGTGGGGTAAAATTTTATAAGGCATGTGACAGGGCCACGGGTTACACATATGATTTTATAATTTATGAGGGAAAAGACAGACAGCTAAACCCCCCTGGATGCCCTACCTACATGGGAACAAGTGGCAAAATTGTCTGGCAGCTGATTGAACCATTGCTTGGGAAAGGTTACCACCTATACGTAGACAATTTCTATACAAGTCTCCCACTTTTTCGCCATCTGTACCAAAAGAAAACTGTGGCCTGTGGGACAGCACAGACCAACCGTAAAGGCTTCCCACAGAGATTGGTTGCCAAGAAACTGAAACAGGGGGAAATGGCCAGTATGCGGACTGAAGAGGTCCTAGCATTGAAGTGGAGAGATAAAAAAAGAGATGTCTACATCCTTTCCACAATGCATGATGACACCTTGGTGGAACTGCAGAGAAGAAGAGGCCCCGTCCAGAAGCCAAAATGTGTGCATGACTATAATCTTTACATGGGGGGGTGGATATGAATGACCAGATGATGCAGCCCTACTTGGCCACCAGGAAATCACTGTTTTGGTACAAAAAAGTTGCCATTTATTTGATGCAACTAGCCCTTTTCAATTCTTATATCATTTTTTCTAAGTGCACCCAAAGTTCCCTAACCTATCTAAAATTCCAAGAAGACTTGATCGAAGCCCTTCTCTATCCCCATGGCCAAGCCCCTCAACTAATTCGCTCCGATGCAGTAGCCAGACTCCACGAAAGGCACTTCTCCGAAATCCTCCCTCTTACCGAAACAGGTCGCAAACCCCCAAAAAAATGTCGTGTGTGTTCAAGTAGAGGAATTCGTCGTGACACCCGATACTACTGTCCCCAATGTCCCTCCCAGCCAGGCCTTTGTATTGGAAAGTGCTTTCAGAGCTATCATACTTTACTAAACTATTAGTAAAGTGAAGATGATTTTTTTTCCAGTTTCCACCATCTGCCATTTCTGTGAATGACCCGGACTGTTTTCGACTATGCCTCTGCCAACCATGTTTCTGCCTTCAACGTGAATTGACCTCGGCCTGTTACATGACCATGCTTTTTGCCTGCCTCCTAAACTGATCATTTGAGTACAGCACAGGGGTCTCACATATTTGAGGGGCTCCAGAAAAGAGTTTCCGAGTGGAGAAAATGTTTTTCTCCAGGTTTTGTTTTTCTCGGATTAGGGTCTGGAGACTCGGAGGCTTCGTAGAGATTTGGGTGGGAAGAAGCCTCTACCCCTGTTCTTAGGTCTTTCCTGACCAAGGCCTTAATGTTATAGTGCTGCCACCTGAACTGGCTGTGCCTCTGCCTGCCACCTGAACTGGCCGTGCCTCTGCCTGCCACCTGAACTGGCCATTCCTCTGCCTGCCACCTGAACTGGCCATTCCTCTGCCTGCCACCTGAACTGGCCATGCCTCTGCCTGCCACCTGAACTGGCCATGCCTCTGCCTGCCACCTGAACTGGCCATGCCTCTGCCTGCCACCTGAACTGCCTGCTAAACCATGGACCATGTTCATAGGTTTCCATATCTCTGTTTCCCTGCTGGACAATTCCTGGACATTTCCTATGGCTGTCTGGACCAATGCTTTGACTGCTCTGGAACGGTATTCCTGCCTGCAAAAACCATAGGTGAGCCTTTTTTTTATTACCTTTTGCTCAGCAGAATGTATTTTGGGGTGTAATTCTTGGTGTGTACATGCTATGTGTTAGAAGCCTGAAGGTGCTACTTGCATGTTGGGCCTCTGTATGTGGCCAGGCTGTGGAAAAGTCTCACACATGGGGTATCACTATACTCAGGACGAGTAGCAGAATGTATTTTGGGGTGTTATTTTTGCTGTGTACATACTATGTGTTAGAAAGATCTTCTGAATTGACAACTTTGTGAAAAAAAAATATGTTTTAATTTTTTTTCCACACTTTCCAAAAACTTTTGGAAAGAAATTACATGTTCAAAAGACTTATTATGCCTCATAGAAAATACATTGGGTTGTTTTCTTTCCAAAATGGGGTCATTTTGTGGGTAATTCCATTGTCCTTGTTCTCCAGGGCCTTCAAAAATGTGATAGGTACTCAGGAAATGAAATGTGTAATTTATGCCTTTAGAGCGCCTGATGGTGCTACTTGGATGTTTGGCCACCGTATGTGGCCAGGATGTGGAAAAGTCTCACACACTGGGTATCGCCATACTCAGGATGAGTAGCAGAATGTATTTCGGGGTGTTATTTTTGCTATGTACATACTATGTGTTAGAAAGATCTTCTAAATTGACAACTTTGTGAAAAAAAAATATGTTTTAATTTTTTTCCCACATTTTCCCAAAACTTTTGGAAAGAAATGACATGTTCAAAAGACTTATTATGCCTCATAGAAGATACATTGGGTTGTTTTCTTTCCAAAATGGGGTCATTTTGTGGGTAATTCCATTGTCCTTGTTCTCCAGGGCCTTCAAAAATGTGATAGGTACTCAGGAAATGAAATGTGTAATTTATGCCTTTAGAGCGCCTGATGGTGCTACTTGGATGTTTGGCCTCCGTATGTGGCCAGGATGTGGAAAAGTCTCACACATGTGGTATCGCCATACTCAGGACGAGTAGCAGAATGTATTTCGGGGTGTTATTTTTGCTATGTACATACTATGTGTTAGAAAGATCTTCTAAATTGACAACTTTGTGAAAAAAAAATATGTTTTAATTTTTTTCCCACATTTTCCCAAAACTTTTGGAAAGAAATGACATGTTCAAAAGACTTATTATGCCTCATAGAAGATACATTGGGTTGTTTTCTTTCCAAAATGGGGTCATTTTGTGGGTAATTCCATTGTCCTTGTTCTCCAGGGCCTTCAAAAATGTGATAGGTACTCAGGAAATGAAATGTGTAATTTATGCCTTTAGAGCGCCTGATGGTGCTACTTGGATGTTTGGCCTCCGTATGTGGCCATGATGTGGAAAAGTCTCACACACTGGGTATCGCCATACTCAGGATGAGTAGCAGAATGTATTTTGGGGTGTTATTTTTGCTATGTACATACTATGTGTTAGAAAGATCTTCTAAATTGACAACTTTGTGAAAAAAATATATGTTTTAATTTTTTTTCCACATATTCCCAAAACTTTTGGAAAGAAATGACATGTTCAAAAGACTTATTATGCCTCATAGAATATACATTGGGTTGTTTTCTTTCCAAAATGGGGTCATTTTGTGGGTAATTCCGTTGTCCTTGTTCTCCAGGGCCTTCAAAAATGTGATAGGTACTCAGGAAATGAAATGTGTAATTTATGCCTTTAGAGCGCCTGATGGTGCTACTTGGATGTTTGGCCTCCGTATGTGGCCAGGATGTGGAAAAGTCTCACACACTGGGTATCGCCATACTCAGGATGAGTAGCAGAATGTATTTTGGGGTGTTATTTTTGCTATGTACATACTATGTGTTAGAAAGATCTTCTAAATTGACAACTTTGTGAAAAAAATATATGTTTTAATTTTTTTTCCACATATTCCCAAAACTTTTGGAAAGAAATGACATGTTCAAAAGACTTATTATGCCTCATAGAATATACATTGGGTTGTTTTCTTTCCAAAATGGGGTCATTTTGTGGGTAATTCCATTGTCCTTGTTCTCCAGGGCCTTCAAAAATGTGATAGGTACTCAGGAAATGAAATGTGTAATTTATGCCTTTAGAGCGCCTGATGGTGCTACTTGGATGTTTGGCCTCCGTATGTGGCCAGGATGTGGAAAAGTCTCACACACTGGGTATCGCCATACTCAGGATGAGTAGCAGAATGTATTTTGGGGTGTTATTTTTTCTATGTACATACTATGTGTTAGAAAGATCTTCTAAATTGACAACTTTGTGAAGAAAAAAAATATATATATATATTTCTTAATTTTCCAAGGCATTGTGGGAAAAAAATTGCAACTTCAAAAAATTCACGATGCCTCTTACTAAATACCTCCGACTGTCTTCTTTCCAAAAAGTGGTCATTTGGGGGGTATTTGTACTGTCCTGACATTTTAGGGCCTCAAGAAATGAGATAGGCCATCAGTGCATTAGGATTGATCAATTTGCAATAATGTGTAGCTTAGTTTGTAGACTCTATAACTTTCACACAAACCAATTATCATACACTTATCAGGATTTTTTTTACCAAAGACATGTAGCAGAATACATTTTGGCCTAAATTTTTGCCGAAATTTGATTTGTTTGGATTTCTTTTAAAACAGAATGTAGAAAATGTTGTTTTTTTTCAAAATATTCGCTCTTTTTTCGCTTTTATCGCAAAAAATTGAAAATGAAATTGTGAACAAATACCACCAAAAGAAAGCTCTATTTGTGTGAACAAAATGATAAAAATTTCATTTGGGTACAGTGTAGCATGACTGAATAATTGTCATTCAAAGTGCGAGAGCACTGAAAGCTGAAAATTGGTCTGGGAAGGAAGGGGGTTTAAGTGCCCAGTATTGATGTGGTTAAAGCAATCTACTGAGCTGGTCAGTAGATTGGCCAGGGAGTCTATTCCACATTTTAACAGCTCTTACTTTGATTTGGCCTCACTAACAATTAACTATTTTCAAATAAAATTGTACTAGTGTATAGCCAACATTAATCCTTTCATTTCACTCAGCTGATCAGTGCATGCTGTATAGCAGTCAGAGCAGATATATATATATATATATATATATATATATATATATATATACACGCACAAGAGTGGGCTGTTTGTATCCACTTGGTTTATATCTCTTTATATAAAGTAAGCTAATTTTCGTTCCATTATTATTGTCGGTGTCACATCCTACATGATTTGTATTCACACCCCATTATTTATATATCATTATATAAGTTGATATACTTGGGGTAAAAAAAAAAAAAAATTGGATTTGATTGCACATGATTGGATGATGGAAGTTGGCAGAGCTTCACCTCAACTACTAAGTTAAGGGAAAATTCCCTTGCAAAGTGAACAGCTTATTTTCCCTCAGTAAGTCATCCACTCTGTGCAATTATCTAGTGGGGATAAACGGTGATTTGGATTAAATCTAATTTTGCCTCAAAATTACTCCCGCCATCATTTAAATTTCACCCGAAAAATAAATACATTTTAATTTTGCTCATGTATCGGCGTACATTTTGAAGACTGAGTCTTGGTTTAAAACCAACATTTTAGCACCTTAAGCCCCGTACACACGGTCGGACTTTTGGCCAACAAACTTTATTTTGAGCAAGTTGGACCAACAATCCGACCGTGTGTACGCTCCATCGGACAAACTTTTTTGTTTTTTTTTGTTTTCATCGGACAAAAGTTCGGTCTGCAAACGGACAAACTTTTGGCCAACAAAAGTCCGATGTAGCAAAGTCCGACCGTGTGTACAGAAAACCATCGGACTTTTGTCCTAGGTACGAATGCGCATGCTCAGAAGCAAGGAACAGCCGGGAGCCTTCTGTCTTGTAAAACTAGCGTTCGTTATGGAGATATCACATTCGTGACGCTGCAATTATGAATTCTGGAAATGCAGCGCACATTTTCTTTATTCTTTATAATGCCCTAATAATACTATAAGCTGTTTTTCTGGTGATACAGACGGAGTAAAAAAAAAACAACATCTTTCCTCTTATAGATTTGTGTTTTTGTTATATTAAAAAATCAGTTTTATATATATTAGTTAGCACAACCCCATTGTTCCCTATGTATTTGATGATGAAACCACCAGCTACTATATTTGTGTCCCTTATTTTTTTAAATGTACCTGCCTACTCCCAAACTGTAAATATTAATGTAAAACACAAAATCCATAATTTTTTCAACATTTTATTTGTTTTGGAAATGAAATTAAGCCGAATAATAATTGCATATCATATTTAAAAACATGAAGGCAGCAATAGATCAAATGGTGGAAATGGCGAAGCCTCTGTACCCCAGGGCATACAAATATTAATTTAATGTTGAAATTGTGAACCTGAGGAGTACATACAACAGGGAGGCCAAAGAAGGTCGTGAACTAAAAAAGATGGGGAGCAGCAGCAGAAGACATATCTGTCCCCAGGCTGTGGTACTCCAAGGGGCTGGTATTTTTGGCATACCAGACTGAAACACGTACATGGCTTTCCACACTTCGCTCCACATCAGCTGAGGCCATTTTGGATAGTGTGCATTTCCAACACAACTAAAATAATGACTTGACATTTTCTTGGTCAACCCCAAAAATGTTTGCCCATAAAAATCAACATGATCCCCCCAAAAAAATAAAAATTAAAAGAAAATAAATTAAACGTATTAAATTATCAGAACTTAGTAGCCCCTAAACTCCCCAGACCACTGGCCTTGTTGGGGATCCAGGGTCTGATGTGGCCATGGACCCCCATGTTGCTGGGGTGGGTTGGCTTGCTGGGGTGGGTGGGCTTGCTGGGGTGGGTAGGTTGGATGGGGTGGGTAAGCTTGATGTTGAGGAGCTGTGTGGTCCAAATCACACACATGTGATTTAGGGGTTAGCTCCCGTTTCCTCGCCTTGCTGAGGAGCTGTATGATGAGCCCCTCACATAGCTCCCTTTGATCCACGTCAACCTCCCGTAGCTTGTTGGCTGTAAAACAGCCAAAGCCTTCAGCACTATCGGGTGCTGTGGTGATTACTGCTGTAACCCTACTTAGGAAGTCGGCTGTGGCCTCATCCAAGTGGTGCCTCTTCCTGCCCCTTTTGGTAGGAGGGCGCAGGGTAGGGACTCTGGACTCGGTTGTTTGACTGCTGGGCCCGGCCTCGTCTTGGGTCAAAGTTTCCTGGGTCTGAAAAAGCAACATAATTAGAATATTATTTATTAGTAGTCATCAATTCCAAAACACATTTTAGCATCTCATTATTTTTCCAACTTGAATGTCTTAAAAAGCAAAGGCTATCATTGTGACTCCAGCATTTTTCCTTCTTGTCAACATTTTTACTTTCAACTTCTGTCTATTTTCTCATTTCTAATCACTTTCTTTATGTAATAATTTGGGAGGCATCATAACAACACATTTACATCATTTGATATTAATTTTATCTCTTTTCGACAATGCTATACCTGGGGCAAGCTGAGCTCCTCCTCCTCCTCCTTCTTCTTGTGTTGGATCCGCCTCAGTATCTGTGGCCTCAGCTGATGTGGAGGGTAGTGTGGAGGATAGTGTTGAAATATGCCTGCGTGGCACAGTTTGGTCCTTCAAAAATCCCAGGCTTGAGAAGTACCACAGCTTGGGGACATAAACGTCTTCTGCTGCTGCTCCCGATCTCTTGGATTCCTCGATCTTCTTTATCTCCCGGTTGTACATACTCCGGAGGCCCCCAATTTTTGTCTTGACCGTCGTCTCGTCTGCCCTGGGGTACACAGTCTTCGCCAATTCCACCAATTGATCGATTGCTGCCTGCCTTTTGTTTTTATTGGAATAGTCTTTATGTTTCACCTGCCACAGACAGGCGTGAGACCTGTATTGTTCAATGAAGTCAGCCATGAATTCTGGGCTATTCAAAACTGTCCCCTTCATTGTAACTCCAATTTGATCAGATGGCTGCAAGAAAGAACACAAGACAAACCAATAATGTTTAGCTTCTAGCTCATAACCTGCTTAGAATATAGGCCTTTATGCAGGGCCGCCATCATTAATTTGGGGTCCCCTTACACAGCTTCATGCATGTGCCCCCTGGAGCATAGGAGAACCGGGGGGTGCTTCCGCCACGATTAGTAAAGCGGGGGGTGCTGACGCTCAAAATATTTGAGGTCGGGGGGGCTTTGGGTGCTGACGAACAAGTTAAATAAATGGGTGTGTTGCCATCCGGGGGCCTTGGGGACCTCCGGGACCCTTACAGGTGTGCTGCCTGTACCCCCCTGATGGCAACCCTGCCTTTAGGTAAGTAATATATTGGTATTAGGCCCCATGCACATGAGATGCTGCTCAACGCGCATTCAGAGGCATTTGTACACTTTTTCAAACTGCCCCTGAACTAATTCAATGTTATCCTATGTGTCCATGCACACACTGTCACAATGTTGTCACGTACCTTTCTTTCGACTATCCCTTCGGCTTGTTTTTGTTTCCCAAGTTTATGGATATGTTCCAGCGTCCGGTACGTCGAACGGTCGTTAGGGATTTATATACCCTGCGCATGCGTCAAACTCCGCTCTCAGTACGTCATGACGCTGGGGCGTGCCCACATTTTTTTTTCTGCATGCGACATACACAACGGAACATTCGTGAGGGAGAACATGATGGCGGCGTCACCGAAAACGACCAGGCCTCGCGGTGGTGATTATCGCAAACACAAGGCCACCCCCATGAGCAAGGGGGAGATGGTGGAGATGGTGCGCATCTTTGATAAATATGACTATGACTGTAAGCTGGAGAACTATGACAGGCCCAACAGCCATAAAGACTATATTCTGGAGAAGGTCCTCGCGGTATTGGAACGTGAATATGGCGTACAACGAACGAAAGATCAAATTTGCAAACGATGGTCAGATTTAAAACACAGAGAAAGAACAGTTGGACTCCAATCACCGCATCATTATAAAAAGAAGTAAGCCAAATTCCTGACTGTAGTCATTATATTTAGGTTTGAATTAGCTGTCTGTACATTTTTTTTTCCTTTTGTTTATTTTGTGGGGGGAAAGAAGAAGTTAATTACAGTTAATGCAGATATGAATGAATAAATGTATTATTTCTGACTATCCTTTTTTTGAGCAATAATTAATATACAGTATGTAATGATATTCACAGGAAAAAGGCACAGAGAAAGACAGCAGACGAGCCACCAGAGGGGACAAAGGGAGGCTTCCCTTGGCCAGGCCCCAACAGGGGAGACAACAGGGCCAGCATCATCCCCAAATCGTAAGTCACCACTCAAATTGAATATCTATATCCTCCGACAGGGGAGTTTCTAGGTAGTACAAAAGCCATGGTCTCAGAACGTTACTTTAATAAGGGGTATTGAATTAAGGTTTGCTGTGCGTATCATCACTGCACATTAATGACGCCTTTCCAGGGTAGACATGGGTAGAGGAGAGGGCCTAGGGATCACAGTCACACAGAGTCACGCCTGCTAGAATGTTCATCATAGATCCCCTATCCCATAGGACACAAGAGTGGTGTTTGTCAAATTCATTTTTTGTTCTATGTTGGCATATAGGCATTTTGGTGATCATTTGAAAGTACATCATCTACCCTTTACAATGCATTTTTGATAATTTTAAAATGCATATTGCGCTTGATAGTCCACTAGTCTGGAGCAAACATTGTCACTAGTGCAAGGTTGGTCTCCTAATTCAGCTTAAGGGATTCTGGGCCAAGATTTTACATTTGTGGTGGCTTAAATGAATGTTGTTTATTTTATTTTTAGGGGAACATGAGTGTGGTCAGCCCCAACATTTGGAAGAGTGTGATCAGAGAGCTGGACCCAGCAAAGAGCCTCCAGTGGACATCACATCCCCAGACACAAGTCATGCAGAGGGTGGAGTAGTGCATCAAATAGAAGATGATTTAGTGGAGGCTGTTTGCCCCAGTAAGTATTTTGAACATATGTCTTGAAATGTGTCGCCAGTGGCATTTTTGTTTGGGTAAATTTTTTATTTTGTGGGGCGCAAACAAAGTGTAAAAAATTCACGAAAATGTATTCCACTGTGCCCATTAAACGCAGCCACTGTGCCCAAAGGGCACCAGTTTGTCCCCTCAAATGCAGACATTTTCCCCCCAAATAAAGCCAGTTTCCCCCCAGCCATGCACTTACCTGACTTGGCTCATCGCCATACTTCTTCAGTCATAGATGTCTTCTCCCGCCCTCGATGTTGCTTCAGCCAATCAGGTTACCGGTAACCAAATCCAATGAGCATGATTGGCTGAAATGCATGTCATGGTTTTACAAGGAACGAATCCCCTCTGCGTCCCCTTGTCAACTATTTTGATGCAAATTCCAGCGTGAGGTCTGTTAACAGTAAAGCCTATCAGAGCCGCTTGCTCTGATAGACACTTCCAAAACACACCCACCGCTCTAATTCAGATGTCCGGCGCTCAACAGGAGGCCGGCCATCTGAATATTGTTTTGAAGCGGCGACAATACACAGATTCATGCAATGCATGAATCTGTGTATTGTCTTTCAGTGGCATTACAAGACAGAGAGGGGGTGTTTCTCCCGCACCCTATATGGACGCACCACCACTGGTCTAGACATGTCTAGGGATTGGTTAAATTTTATTAAAATTAACAGCCAAACACAGAAGCAAAGTAGGTAGTGCATTGAACATTAGCATGTAGAAGGAAACAGGAGGTGGAATGAGCTGGCAGTGTTGCTATGTAACCAATTTTGGGAGACACAGGCACCAGGGGCAAGATTATAGAGTAGCTACAGTGTGTACATTCCTAGTAGTGTAGGTGCCTGAAGAGCAAGCAGGTTTCAGAATCAAATTTACTGTCTAGGTAAGTATTTAACGATATTGGATTGATTACTAATGTGACCATAATTCACTTTTGTAGGGCCTCAGCCACTTGTCCTTGATTACCATTTGTATGTTTTCTCTTCTTCCAAGGCCACGAACTACCAAGATGCACAATTGGTCATATCAGTGCTGATATGCTGCAGGCAATGACTGAACTTGAACAAATAAAGGAGGCTGCCACTGGTGTTCTGAGGCGTATCCGGGATTATGTAGACCTGTTAGCCAAATTTTAAGTTTTTTTTTTTTGTTTTGTTTATTGTTTTGACTCTACTTTTAAGCACAGACTCAGATTCTTGATCTGTTGAAATAACACTACTTCCTTGGAATTACTGCGATTTCAGATTATTAATGACCAATGCCATATGCAGTGTCTTTTCATGTGAATTGTCATGTGAAATCGCATGACAATTCACTTAAAGGGGTTGTAAATGTACAATTTTGTTAGCCTAAAAATCTTCCTTTACCTTAGTGCACTCCTCCTTCACTGACCTAATCCTTCGATTTAGGTTTTAAATGTCCTTATTTCTTCATAGAAATCCTCAGCTCCTGTTCTTCTGTCTGTAATCCACACAGTAATGCAAGGCTTTCTCCCTGGTGTGGAGTGTCGTGCTCGCACCCTCCCTTGGACTACAGGAGAGTCAGGACGCTCTCTACATTGCAGATATAGAAAGGACCTGTGTTTTAGTGGTCGTCCTGACTCTCCTGTAGTCCAAGGGAGGGGGTGAGCACGACACTCCACACCTGGGAGAAAGCCTTGCATTACTGTGTGGATTACAGACAGAAGAACAGGAACTGAGGATTTCTATGAAGAAATAAGGACATTTCATTGAAAAATGGAAGGATGAGGTAAGTGAAGGAGGACTGCACTAAGCTAAAGGAAGCTATTTAGGGTTAAAAAAATTGTACCTTTACAACACCCTAAAAATGTTGTATTATTTTTTGTTAGGTTTGTAGGTCAGTGTTTCTACACCCCCCTTCTCTAGGTGCTTGACCACCTTCTTTTAGATTTAGTGTAGTCAGTATACCCAAAATCTTGGGATTGTAAGTAAAAAAAAAAAACATGCACCTGTGACTATAGTTACAAAGAGCGAAAATAATACCTGAAAATGCACCTGGAGAAGGAGAGTTGGCAAACACTGTCCACAAAGTTACCTTTTTCGTACTGTTTTTCATACTTGTGTATTTTAGATTTTAAAATTGGGAATAAGGTTTGCCACCATGAAGATTGAAAATGTTAAGAAACACAGTGTGTGTTTTTAAAATAACAAAAAATAGCCACTACAAGTGCAGTGAGTGGCAAGTGCAGTTGTAGTTTCCCCTACATTTTTAGTGTTTGAAACACCCCCACTGTGCCCACATGTGCTAGCTGCCATCAACACAAAAACAGTGATATCCTGTGATGTCAGCTAGCACATGTGGACACAGTGGGCTTTGGTTAATAATCTGTACGTAATGACATTTTAGGAAGGGTATCAGAAGTGCAATTTTCAATTTAGCCCTCTTTAACATTTGGCTAGGAAAGGGAAGAGCTCTTTCCACCTGAGGAAGGCAATATATTCTCACGTTGAGAATACAATGCAAAATGTCTCGTATGGCCTTTTTACATTTGATTTTGTAGGTACTGATTTGGTGATGTGTATTGCTGTGCTTTCCCTTTAGCCACCTCAAAGTTGAGAAGAAACAAAACAATAATCTTTACTACACAAATAACAATGTTGGTTTGTTGTAAAACCCTAAAAATAACTTCTCAGTGTGGTAAAAGTAAATATGTTTTGGATTTCCTATGTGTGGCTTCTTATTTCTATGCTTAATAAGAACAGTATATTTGTTCAGTTGGTGTAGTTACATTGACAGTGTACTTGAAAATGTGTGTAGCAGACCCACAGCACAACATAATACACTACATAGCTCAAGGCAAGATTTAGAGCTAATACATTCCAATTATGGTTTGTAGACTAAAATCAAAAATATAAAATTATATTAGAAGGATATTTGCTAAGATAATAAACACCGACAACAGTATTTCAAAGATATTTGGGTTTTATAACGAAAAAACAGCTTATTAGATATTATCAACAACATTTTGTTGCCCAACTACCCATAAAATAAGCCTTGTATTGTTCCCGCACAACACGGCCATTT
Source organism: Rana muscosa (assembly GCA_029206835.1). NCBI lineage: Eukaryota > Metazoa > Chordata > Amphibia > Anura > Ranidae > Rana > Rana muscosa. The sequence continues at coordinate 877,879,002 of CM055122.1, read as the reverse complement.
TGTGAGGAAACACCAACACCACCAGTTTGCAGAGCTGGCATCACTGGCTCTTTAGCTGCCATAACACCTGAAGGATCTTCTGTAGCCACTGATCCAATGTAGTGTTTGCCATTCCTCCTTAAAAAATTGTGGAGGATGCAGCAGCAAAACACCACATGATTGAGCTTATACTCTGCCAAATTGATGGCAGTTAAAAAAAGCCGGAAACGGTTGGAGAGTATTCCAAAAGCGTTTTCGACAACCCTCCTGGCACGAGAGAGCCGATAATTGTAGATGCGCTGCTCTGGGGTTAGGTTCCTCATTGGAAAGGGCTTCATAAGATGAGGCCCCAGAGCAAAGGCATCATCTGCTTAAAAAACAAAATTAAGCCCCTCAACATTGTCCCATTCTGGAGGCGGTGATAAAACTCTGTGCATCATCACACCGCCATCTGAATGGCGCCCATTGATACCCACATCCAAATATAAAAATTCATAGTTTGCAGAAACTAGGGCTAGCAATATTATACTACAAAAGCCCTTATTGTTGAAATAGGAAGAGCCAGAGTTGGGTGGTGGGATGATCCGTACATGTTTCCCATCAATGGCACCCCCACAGTTTGGGAAATTCCATTAATTCTGAAACTGAGCCACCACATCCTGCCATTGCTGGTGGTTGGAAGGAAACTGTGAATAAAAAAAAATAAAAATTACTACTTGAGCACATAAAATGACAATTATTTATGACACATACATTCTTGTGCCAAAATAAAAATATAACATTTAAAGCATTATTTAGACAAAAAAGGATAACGGTTCTAATTATATGCTTCCTCACTCCCTCTGGTGGCACATTCCTTTTTTTTTTTTGGAGGGGGGGGGGGTGAGGTTGAATGGGTATAGTTTTGGGACAAGTAAGAACCCTCTCCACTTCCATTAGAGCTAAATGAGTAACAAATGAGGGTACATTTTGCAAGCCACTCTGTTTTTAAAATATTGGCAGCCCAGTGGGAAGATAATAAGTGCCATCATATATAATTCTAAAATTAATTTTCTTTCTCGTACATCACGGGACACAGAGCGACATAGTCATTACTAATGGGTTATATAGATACCGTCAGGTGCTGGCACTGGCAACTTCCAAAACCGGAAGTACCCTCCCCTATATAAGCCCCTCCCATCCGGGAGCACCTCAGTTTTTTTGCCAGTGTCTAAGGTGTTGGCCAAGAAGAAACATGTGTTTTTCACTGAGCTTGCGTACAGGTTCTTTTGGGCCTCAGTAAGCTATTCCGGATCCGACCAAAAAAGCTTCATAGCTAAACGGTCGGTACCCGGGCCTTGCAGAGAAGAGCAAGGTTTTGCCTGTAATGCTTCTCTTAGGAGAGCTGGACCCTGGGATCCAGAGCTCTGGTCATACCCACGACCAAGATGTTTTCTGTGCAGGGTGCTTTACAGGTCCAGGGGAGTGGAATCCTTGGGAACCCGGTCCCTGAAGGTTTGATTACAATGCCTGCCGTGATAGGTGAAGTTTGGGCTTTTGTGGACCAAACAAAGTCCTGCGGCGGGGAACAGGTAAGTGGGGGCCCCCAGGAACTTGGTTCTATTGGGGGACCCCCAAGCCTAATTTGTCTTTCTGTCTGTTACCTAATGGTATGCCCGCAAAATTCTGTGCATGCCTGTAACTACTAAAAAAAATGTAATAATTTTTAATGGTGGTCAAGAAAAAAAAAAAAAAATTTTTTTTTTATATATTTAATATATTAGACTGCGGTACCTGTGTTTGTCCACTAGAGGCCGCTGTGGAATGTTTTCTTGTCATGTGGACTAGTTTCTTCTCAGCAGAGCAAGTCCAGGCAGATGGTGAGTTCTCTCATGGGAAACTGCTTCCTCTGCCATGTTGCAATGCTCGTCCATCCCCCGGCCTGCGGCAAAGAGGGGCCCTGGCTCTTGTCCCTAGTTTCCATTTTTTCGAAATTAGCGCCAAAGGCGCACGTGGCCGCGCGCGTGCGCGTGCACGCGCCTCTATATATAGAGGTGAGCCGGAAAAGGGGGCGGAGCCTGGGGGATGACGCTCTGTGCGCGCCGCAGCGCTTCTGCGCATGTGCGGGTGTCCCAGCATGATAAAAATCACAATATTGTGTGGTGAGCTGGCTATGAAGTGCAGAGACAGAGCTGGCAACATTTAAAAAAGGGCATACAGCAAGCGGTTGATACAGGCATCCCCTAGAAAGGCACATTAGTAGACACCAACTGTTTCTTATAGCAGCATTTATGCTAGACTATTGTCAGTAACTGGTGTATTTCGGCTGGAATACCTCAGCTTTGTGGCTTAGGAATATGCCGTCTAAAAACTCCGGGACTAGAAATTCCAGGAGGAATAGGGGGTCTCCATCGGGCTCTGAGGATCTTGGGCATGCTTTGGCTGCACCAGTCTCCCCTGAAGAATCAGAGGTTAGTGACCGTAGAGCACCCTCAGGAGTACCTGGTACTGTGGCTGTCCTCAGTTCACCTGCTCCTGTGTATGTAACAGAGGAGGTTTTTTCCTCAGCTCTGGGAGGGCTGGAAGAGAGATTGTCAGCATTGATCGCGGCTTCCCTGTCACAGGAGAAAAGCGCCCGATCTCCGTCTCCTCCCTCAGAGTGCCTGTTAACAGAGCAACAGTCCCATACAGGGATCGACCTACCTGAAGGGGATCAGGATGAGGTCGATTCGGTTGTAGAGGAATCAACAGTGGAAGAGCCATTCTCAGCATCACATGCTGAAAGGTTATGGGTTCAGTCCCTGACTAATATGGTCCGATCAGCATTTAAAATGCCACTTGCGGAGCCATCATCCACTTCTGTCTCCTCGTTGGGGTCGCTAAAAGCTCCCCAGACTGTTTGTTCCTTTCCGATCCATCCTTTACTGGAAGGGCTCATTTACCAGGATTGGGAGCATCCTGACAAAATATTTACTCCCCCTAAGAGATTTCCGGTGGTCTATCCCATGGAGGATAAGTTCATCAGAAAATGGAAGGTCCCTATAGTGGACGCAGCCATCTCTTGTGTGAATAAATCACTGACATGTCCGGTGGATAATGTCCAAATGTTCAAGGACCCAATAGATAAAAAATTGGAGTCCTTATTAAAATCTGCTTTTTCTACAGCAGGATTGGTAACACAACCAGCAGTGGCAGCTATTGGGGTCTGCCAAGCAGTGAAGGATCAGTTGAAACAGGTCTTAAGGGACTTGCCAGATCAGCAGGCTCTTGCCCTAGCTGATCTACCTAGAGCCTTATGCTTTGCGGTGGACGCCATAAAGGATTCAATCCATCAGGCCTCCCGCCTTACGCTGTCTGTAGTACATATGCGCAGGCTTCTATGGCTCAAAAACTGGTCTGCTGAAGCTCCCTGTAAAAAATTGCTGGTCAGCTTCCCATTTCATGGTGAGCGCTTATTTGGGGAAGACCTGGACAAGTATATCCAGAGAATTTCCAGCGGTAAAAGTACACTTTTGCCGGTTAAAAATAGAGTTAGAGGTCCCTCTTTTAAGAGGCCGGCTTCTCCAGTCCCTAGGGCATCGGCTGTGAAACAGTTCCGACGGCCTCCTCGGTCAAATCCCGGAGGTAAAAATCAGGGACAGTTGCAGGGTAACAAGAAGCCCTGGAGCAGGAGAGGTACAAAACCTCCCCCAAAGTCAAATGCATGAAGGGTTGCCCCCACTCAATCGGGTGGGGGGAAGACTTCAGTTGTTCACAGAGACCTGGCGGGACACGATCCGAGACAGATGGGTGCTCTCCGCAGTAAATCTGGGATACAAATTGGAGTTAAAAAACTCCCCTCCTTCCCGCTTTATAAGGTCAAACGTGCCAAGGGATCCCCAGAAGAGAGGATCCCTCCTGTTGGCACTGGAACAATTATTGCTCCAAGCAGTAATTATAGAGGTTCCCCTGGAAGAATGGGGGTTCGGGTTTTACTCAAACCTCTTTACAGTTCCGAAGCCAAACGGGGACGTGAGGCCCATATTAAATCTAAAAGGGCTAAACAAATTCCTACATATCAGGACTTTCCGGATGGAGTCGATCCGATCGGTAGCCACTGCCCTACAAGGGGAGGAATGGTTAGCCTCGATCGACATCAAAGATGCTTATTTGCACATTCCCATCTTTCCAGCCCACCAAAAATTTCTACGCTTTGCGGTAGAAGGGCGCCATTTTCAGTTCAGAGCCTTACCCTTCGGTCTGGCCACAGCACCAAGAGTGTTCACAAAAATTCTGGCCCCATTATTGGCCAATCTAAGAACGCGAGGTGTAACGATAATGGCATATCTAGACGACTTGTTGCTGATAGACCACTCAGTGGAAAAACTAGAAGTGGTTGTTCACGAGACAATCAAGTATCTGGAATATCACGGTTGGATTATCAACCGAGACAAGTCAGCCCTAGAACCAGTCAAAAGTCTGGAATACTTGGGGCTAAGGCTGGATTCAGACCAGAGAAAAATTTTCTTGCCTCAAGAAAAGGGGTCGTCTTTGAGAGATTTGATCCACTTAGTGGGTTCAAAAAGACAGCCATCCATACGCCTGTGCATGAGGCTGCTGGGAAAAATGGTGGCATCATTCGAAGCAGTACCCTACGGTCAATTCCATTCAAGGAAGTTGCAAAGGGCCATACTGTCAGCCTGGAACAAAAAAGTTCAGGCTCTGGACTTACCAATGTCCTTTTCCCCTTCCGTTCGCAAGAGCCTCCGCTGGTGGTTGGTTCCCCAGAATCTGGAAAGAGGGAAATCCTTCAGTCCGATTTCCTGGAAGGTGGTCACTACAGATGCCAGCCTTATAGGCTGGGGAGCAGTACTGGAGCAATGGTCTCTCCAGGGCAGATGGTCGGATGCGGAAAAGGCCCTGCCCATCAATCTCTTAGAGATACGAGCAGCCCGGTATGCCCTAGTAGCATGGACATCCAAACTCCAAGGGTCCCCTGTCAGAATTCAATCAGACAATGCCACAGCAGTGGCATATATCAATCGTCAGGGGGGCACCAGGAGTCGTGCAGCCCAAAGGGAAGTAAATTACATCCTGAGATGGGCAGAAAGATATGTCCCAGCCATATCTGCGGTATTCATTCCAGGAGTGGAGAATTGGAAGGCGGACTTTCTAAGTCGCCAACAATTATGCCCAGGGGAATGGTCCCTTCATCCCGAGGTTTTCCGGACAATATGTCAGCGGTGGGGAACACCGGATGTAGATCTGCTAGCATCCAGATTCAACACAAAAGTGGACAGGTTTGTCTCTTGGACAAGGGATCCCCTAGCGTGCGGCTCGGATGCCCTAGTGTTCCCTTGGGATCAGTTCAAGCTGATATATGCATTCCCACCGCCACAATTGTTACCTCGATTACTCCGCAGAATCAGGGTAGAAAAGAAACCAGTGATTCTGGTGGCTCCAGCGTGGCCCCGAAGAGCATGGTACGCGGAGATTGTAAAAATGTCTGTGGGGAGTCCTTGGACCCTCCCACATCGTCCGGACCTGCTTTCGCAAGGACCGATATACCACCCTTCCTTACCAGCCCTAGGTTTGACGGCCTGGCTATTGAAGCCCACATTCTAAAAAAGAGAGGGCTCTCTAATGCTGTGGTATCTACCATGATCAATGCCAGGAAGCCGGTATCCAGGCAGATCTACTATAGAATCTGGAAGGCGTACATCGCCTGGTGTGAGGCCAAGAAATGGCATCCACGTAAATACGTAATAGGTAGGATTCTGGACTTCCTACAATGGGCTGTAGATAGGAAGCTTGCCCTGAGTACTATCAAGGGTCAGATTTCGGCCTTGTCAATATTTTTTCAAAGGCCCTTGGCTTCGCATTCACTAGTCAAAGCCTTTATACAAGGAGTGATGCGTATTAGTCCTCCGGTTAATATTCCCATATGTCCATGGGATCTAAACTTGGTTCTGTCGGTTCTACAAAAACAACCATTTGAACCATTACAGCATATTTCCTTGGTGCTTCTCACCAGGAAATTGATTTTTCTAGTAGCCATTTGTTCGGCTAAAAGAGTATCGGAATTAGCAGCTATGTCCTGTAAGGAGCCATATCTGGTTATCCATAAGGACAGAGTAGTGTTACGTCCTCATCCAGCCTTTCTTCCTAAGGTGGTATCGAGGTTTCATTTGAACCAAGATGTGGTTCTTCCTTCTTTTTTCCCCAAACCTACTTCGGTAGAGGAAAAGTTATTGCATTCTTTGGATGTAGTAAGAGCAGTTAAAGCTTATCTAAAAGCCACTGCTCAGATTCGCAGAACGGATACTTTGTTTATGCTGCCGGAAGGCTCCAGAAAGGGTCAGGCAGCGTCAAAATCTACTTTAGCCAAGTGGATTCGACAGGTCATAATACAAGCCTATGGCTTGAGAAGGAGACCGCCTCCGTTCAAAGTTAGAGCGCACTCCACGAGAGCAGTTGGAACTTCATGGGCAGTGCATCACCAGGCCTCCCTGGCTCAAATCTGTAAGGCCGCAACATGGTCTTCAGTACACACGTTTACTAGGTTCTACCAGGTGGACGTTAGAAGTCAGGAGGATGTCGCCTTTGGGTGCAGTGTGTTGCAGGCCGCAAAAGATCCTCATGTCTGATAGCGCTCAGCTTATATATGGTGTATCCCCCCCCTCATTTGGCATTGCTTTAGGACATCCCATTAGTAATGACTATGTCGCTCTGTGTCCCGTGATGTACGAGAAAGAAAATAGGATTTTTATAACAGCTTACCTGTAAAATCCTTTTCTTGGAGTACATCACGGGACACAGAGCTCCCGCCCCTCTTTGGGGACACTTATTGCTTTGCTACAAAACTGAGGTGCTCCCGGATGGGAGGGGCTTATATAGGGGAGGGTACTTCCGGTTTTGGAAGTTGCCAGTGCCAGCACCTGACGGTATCTATATAACCCATTAGTAATGACTATGTCGCTCTGTGTCCCGTGATGTACTCCAAGAAAAGGATTTTACAGGTAAGCTGTTATAAAAATCCTATTATTTGACATGCATTAAATAACATTAAAAAAAGTGATGAGTATAAATTAATAGTGTACTACATGATAGTGACTACATGCTTTGAAGAATTCATCCAAAAATATTCCAACAATAAAAAAGGAATACTGTGAATGTATTTAAAAAAATGGTCAAAAAGAGTAGTTGGATCAGTTGATTCTGCATTTTGGGGAGGGGAGGGAGGGTTCCAAATTATTTTGTGTAGCCAAAAAAAAAAAATCTCTTGCACTCAAAAGGAATTTGAGACCAACAATACAAATGTGACACAGTTTAGGGGGTGTTTAGGGTAATCCACACAAAAAAACATAACTAAATATGATAATATGCTCTAAATGTGGATGTGCCCAGGAAAGCATGCTGGGGAGGTAAGCGAAGACAAATATGCATGTAGGACATGAAAAATAACATAAAATCTAAATATACAGTAGGTGCCGCCGATATTGTGTCAATCTCGCCGCTTCTAGCGGCGAGATTGACACCCTATGAGCTCCGTCGCGAGAGCCAGCGCCGAGCTGTCTCGTCATCGGGAAAGGAAAGAAATGTTCCTTTCACGATGAGCGACACGCATTGCCGATAGGCGGGGATCCGACGTGGATTCCCGCCAATACCAGGCACTGCGTTTGGTATGAATCCTGAGCGGGAATTCCCCGCCAATTTTTAAAGAAAAAAACGGAGTGGGTTCCCCCTCCAGGAGCATACCAGGCCCTTGGGTCTGGTCTGGATTTGAAGGGGAACCCTACGCCGAAAAAACGGCATGGGGGTCCCCCTCATAATCAAAACCAGACCCTTATCCGAGCACGCAACCTGGCAGGCCACAGGGGAAGAGGGGGGGGGGACGAGAGAGCGGCCCCCCTCCCTCCTGAACCTTACCAGGCCGCATGCCCTCAACATGGGGGGTTTGGTGCTCTGGGGCAGGGGGGCGACCTGCGGCCCCCCCACCCCAGAGCACCCTGCCCCCATGTTGATGAGGACAGGGCCTCTTCCCGACAACCCTGGCCGTAAGTTGTCGGGGTCTGCGGGCGGGGGGCTTATCGGAATCCGGGAGCCCACTTTAATAAGGGGGCCCCCAGATCCCGGCCCCCCCACCCTATGTGAATGAGTATGGGGTACATCGTACCCCTACCCATTCACCTGGTGGAAAAAAATGGCAGTAAAAACACAACACAGCTTTTAAAAGTATTTTATTGCACAGCTCCGGGGGTCTTCTTCCGACTTCGGGGGTCTCCGGTGTCGTCGCCGCGCTCTCCGGTTCTTTCTTCTGCCGGGCCACCGCTATCTTCTTCCAACTCTTTTGCTAGCGGGGCCCGGTCTTCTCCGTCGCCTTCTCCCCTCCGGTTCTTTCTTTCTTCCGCCGGGCCTGCGCTAACTTCTTTTAGCTATTTTGCTAGCGGAGGCCCGGTCTTCTCCGTCGCCTTCTTCTTCTCCTGCTCTCCGGTGTCGTCTCCGCGCTCTCCGGTTCTTTCTTCCGCCGGGCCTCCGCTAACTTCTTTTAGCTCTTTTGCTAGCGGAGGCACGGTCTTCCTCGTCGTCTCGTCCGGCGCTCCGTTGTCCTTCTGCCGGCCCCTCCACTAACTTTTTGGTAGCTCTTTTGCTAGTGGAGGGGCCGGTCTTCTTCTCTCTTCTCCTCCTTGATGTTGACTCGTCGCTTCCTCTCGCAGTAATGCGAAATCTTCGGTCCGCAGAGATTAATATAGGCTTCTCATGACGTCACAGTCACATGCTCCGGGGCACATGACCCCAGAGCATGTGACTGTGACGTCATGGGAACATGTGACTGTGACGTCATGAGAAGCCTATATTAATCTCTGCGGACCGAAGATTTAGCATTACTGCGAGAGGAAGCGACGAGTCAACATCGAGAAGGAGAAGAGAGAAGAAGACGGCGACGACGGGAAGACCGGCCCCTCCACTAGCAAAAGAGCTACCAAGAAGTTAGTGGAGGGGCCGGCAGAAGGACAAGGGAGAGTCGGACGAGACGACGGGGAAGACCGGGCCTCCGCTAGCAAAAGAGCTAAAATAAGTTAGCGGAGGCCCGGCGGAAGAAAGAACCGGAGAGCGCTGTCAGGAAAGACGTTCTCTCACTCATCCCAGCAATCGGGGTCTCAGAATCTCTATGCACAGGCAGACCCGTTCGGCTCATGCGCGATAGCGGCAAACGAGCGTGCGCGGGCACGCGATAGTGGCGAGCGCGGACGCGCGATAGCGCGCGCGCGATAGCACGCGCGATAGCGCGCGCGCGCGCCTATGACGCAGTTTGGCGCCAAAGACTGCCTATTTAAAGAGAGCTGTCACTCTGCATCCTTGCTGTCCGGTCTACAGCGTTTCCTGAAGACCCTTGTTACCTGAACCTCTGATCTAATTGCTCTGGTACCTGACCCGGCTTCCCTCGGCTTCTCCAGTCTGCTGCCCGCCTCTGACCACGGCTCGTCCCGACTTCTCTTCTGCCTTCTCCTCTAACCAGTTTGCTGCCCGCCTGATACACTGACCTGGCCTGGACTTTAACTATTCCTGGATCCTGCTTTGTACTCATCTGCCCGCTTGTGTCTGACCCGGCCTGTCTTCACCAAGTCTGCTTCCTGATCCCCTGGTGCCTGCTGCGGACCACTGCACGTCTCCCACCAGTTATCCACCGCTGCAGTCTGCTGCTTCTACTTCCACCTGCCTCAGTTCCTGCCAGGCACTTGTGCTCCTTTGCCCTCCTGAGCCCCTGTCTGCTCTATCAGGGGTTCTCGAGTCAGAGGTCTACGAGAGGCCACTCCCTGCACGTCGGGCTCACCTACCAGGTACGTGACAGTACCGGACAGCCATGTCTGAGCCCACGCAGGGAGCCTCTCCCATGGAGGAACTCTGCCGTCACCTAGATGGACTTACTACGGCAGTCAGGAACTTACAGGACGGCTATACCCGCCTAGAGGAGCGTGTCCAGACCCTGTCTAACAGGGCACCTGCCGCACCTGGAGCTTCTCCCGCACCCTCAGTCGTCATGTTACCACCTGAACCCCGGGTTCCTCCTCCCGAGAGGTTCTCTGGAGATCGTAGTAAATACAGAGCTTTTCGTAACGCCTGTGAGCTCTTTTTCGCTCTGCAACCCAGGACCTTTTCCCTTGAAACCACCAAGGTGGGCTTCGTCATCGCCCTACTATCAGGCGAACCTCAGTCTTGGGCCCACCGCCTTCTGGAGCATAAAGACACCTGCCTCAACCTCCTGCGCACGTTCTTTGAAGCCATGGATCTTCTCTACGAGGATCCCCAACAAGCAGCCACCACGGAAGCAGCATTATGTTCCCTGCAGCAGGGTCGCAGGCCCGTGGAGGACTACGTGTCCGAATTCAGACGTTGGAGTTCGGACACAAATTGGAACGATGCTGCCCTGCGCCACCAGTTCCGTATGGGCCTCTCCGAGCCCCTTAAGGATGAACTGGCTCGAGTTGGCATCCCAGCAACACTGGACGCTCTAATTCTTCAGTCTACCTTAATTGACAGGCGGTTAAGGGAACGAAGAGCTGAACGTACCGCTGGTCCCTCTCGTCCTGTATGGATGCTACCTTGTGTGTTCAACTCTGCTCACTCCGCTCCTCTGGCTCCCGCTCACCCGTCTGCTGATACTTCGGAACCCATGCAACTTGGCCTGCTTCGCCCCTCGCTCACCCCCGAAGAGCGCCAACGGCGGCGATTCAACAATCTCTGCCTCTACTGTGGGGAACCAGGTCATTTCGTGAGGTCCTGTCCTGCTAAGACCCGTAAGTGTTCCTCTATCTTTTCTACCTACTCACCTACTTCGTTTGACAACTCAACTCATCTGGCTGTCTCTGTCTCCTTACAGCTTCCAGGAAGGAATATACTAACTACCGCAATAATTGATTCCGGAGCATGCAGCGGTTTTATGGACGCTTCCTTTGCCAACAGATTCCAGGTCCCCTTGCAACCCCGAGCTAAGGGACTTTCTGTACACCTGGCCGATGGATCAGCTATTAAGTCAGGGCCAGTCATACTGGAACCGTCCCTTTAAGTGCAACCATCTCTGGTAATCACCGGGAGTTACTTCGCCTGGACATCACTGAATCCCCCCTGTTTCCCATCATACTGGGTATGCCCTGGCTGAGGGCACACAACCCACAAATTGACTGGACCACGAGTAAGATCAGCTTCCCCTCTCCTTACTGTCGTCAGCACTGTGTGCCAGAAGTTGCTGACGCTCCCTCCTCACTGCTCTGCTTAGACGCTGACTCTGAAACCCGCCAGTCCGTTCCCGAAGTTTACCATAATTTTTTGGATGTATTCAGCAAAAAGGGTGCAGAAACACTTCCCCCGCACCGATCCTATGACTGTCCGATTGAGCTCCTCCCCGGGGCAGAGGTGCCATTCGGAAGGATCTTCCCTCTAACCGAACTAGAGCTCGGGACCCTCAAGACCTATATCGATGACAACCTGGAGAAGGGGTTCATCCGCCCTTCTACTTCACCAGCAGGAGCAGGAATCTTTTTCGTCGAAAAAAAGACCATTCCCTACGCCCTTGCGTAGACTACCGTGCGCTAAATAAGATTACAATTAAAAACCGGTACCCTCTCCCTTTGGTGCCAGAACTATTCCAGAGACTCGGGGCTGCAGCCATATTCACTAAATTGGATCTTCGTGGGGCCTACAATCTGGTCCGGATTCGTAGTGGGGACGAATGGAAAACTGCCTTCCGTACCCGATTCGGGCATTTTGAATATCTCGTGATGCCCTTCGGTTTGTGTAACGCCCCTGCCACATTCCAACACTTTGTGAATGACATTTTCAGAGACTACCTAGACTTGTTTGTGATAATTTACCTGGACGATATCCTGATTTTCTCCTCGTCCTTGTCCACTCACCGAGAGCATGTCAGGAAAGTGTTAACTCGACTCCGTCAGCATGGCCTTTACGCGAAACCCGAGAAATGCGAGTTTGAACAACAGAGCATTCAGTTTTTGGGACTAATTATCTCCATAGAAGGTGTCAAAATGGACCCACAAAAAGTTTCCGCCATCTTGGATTGGCCAATTCCTACAGACAAAAAAGGGATCCAACGCTTTGTAGGATTTGCTAATTTTTATCGCAAGTTTATCCCGGGATTTTCTACCATCATCTCGCCCATCACCAGTTTGACGAAGCAAGGCATACGATTCCATTGGACCCCGGAAGCCCAAGTTGCCTTCTCCACCTTAAAGGATCAGTTTGTCTCGGCCGCGGTCCTGAAACATCCAGACCCCGCTCTGCCTTACATTTTGGAAGTAGATGCCTCTGAGATCGCAATGGGGGCGGTGCTCTCCCAGAGACAGGGTCCCAAGTCGCAGTTGCATCCAGTCGCATTCTTCTCTCGGAAGTTGTCCGAAGCTGAGAGGAACTATGATGTGGGGGACAGAGAGCTACTCGCAATTAAGGCCGCGTTGGAAGAGTGGCGCTACTTACTAGAGGGGGCAGCACATCCTATTTTGATCTACACAGACCACAAAAATCTAGAGTACTTGAAAGTAGCCAAAAGACTGAAACCACGTCAAGCCCGATGGGCACTTTTTTTTACCAGATTTTCATTCCATATAACCTACAGGCCCGGGTCCAAGAACACCAAGCCAGATGCGCTTTCACGGATGTTTAGCGGAGCTGAAGCTCTCTCAGCCCCAGACACCATCCTGACTCCCGGAAATTTCCTTCTGCTGCAAGGAGACCTACTTTCTCAGATTAAGCAGGCTTCTACCAATGAGGCCTACCCACCGGATGTTACCCTACAGTTGAAAGACGACCTGCTGTGGTTCAAGGACAAGATCTTCGTGCCTCCACAATTACGGATTAACGTTCTCAAATCTTGTCACGATCATGAACTGGCTGGCCACTTTGGGGTGCACAAAACATCTGAACTTCTCCAGCGCACGTTTTGGTGGCCTCAACTGTCTAAGGACTGCAAGGACTATGTGGAATCATGCATTACGTGCATTCAGAACAAGGGCAGCAAGACCAGAGCTTGGGGTCTGTTGAGGCCTTTACCCATTCCAGACAGACCTTGGAGAATGATTTCGATGGACTTTATTGTGGAACTACCATCATCAGAAAATTGCACTACCATTTTCGTGGTAGTAGACAGACTTTCCAAGATGGCCCACTTTCTGCCCATGAGATGTACACCTTCTGCCCCCGAGACCGCAAAACTATTCATCAAAGAAATCGTAAGACTGCACGGCATTCCTGTGAACATTGTATCTGATCGGGGGGTGCAGTTTACATCCAGATTCTGGAGGGCACTCTGCGAATCTTTAAAGATTGACCTTTCCTTCTCTTCAGCTTATCATCCCCAGACCAATGGTCAGACGGAACGCACAAATCAGACCCTGGAGCAATATTTGCGCTGTTTCTCTTCCTTCTCTCAAGACGACTGGGTACCACTATTACCCCTCGCCGAGTTCGCCTACAACAATTCCGTTCATTCAGCGACCAAACAGTCACCGTTCTTTGCAAACTACGGCTTCCACCCTCTGTTCCTGTCTAATAATATTCCAGAGTGTGCGGTCCCAGCCGCCCAGGAGACCCTGAACTTCCTCAGTACCAACAGTAAGTTGCTTCAGGAGACAATGGCAAGGACTCAGGCGCATAATAAGGAGGTGTTCGACAAGAAGAGGAGGGGGGAACTTAACCTTACACCCGGAGATCTAGTCTGGCTGTCCACAGTGAATCTAAAAATGACATGCCCCTCTAAGAAACTGGGCCCCAAATTTGTGGGTCCTTTCCCTGTAACAAGGAAAATTAATGACGTGGCATACGAGCTGAAATTACCGGAATCTTTTCGGATACACCCGATATTCCATGTGTCGCTACTCAAACCTGCAGTCCCAGATCCCTTTCCCAATCGAGGTATTGGCCCTCCTGAGCCCGTGCTCATCAATGGTGAGGAAGAGTTTGAAATCGAGTCTATCCTGGACTGCAGAAAGAGACGCAACCAAACCCAATATCTGGTTAAATGGAAGGGCTATGGCCCCGAGGAAAATTCCTGGGAACCGGAAACCAACATTCATGCCAAAAGATTGATCACGGCCTTCAAAAGGTCTCACCCAGGTAGGCTGGCTCAGTTGGGCATCCGGAGGCTGCCCGTAGGAGGGGGGCAATGTCAGGAAAGACGTTCTCTCACTCATCCCAGCAATCGGGGTCTCAGAATCTCTATGCACAGGCAGACCCGTTCGGCGCATGCGCGATAGCGGCAAACGAGCGTGCGCGGGCACGCGATAGTGGCGAGCGGGCGCGCGCGGATGCGCGATAGCGCGCGCGTGCCTATGACGCAGTTTGGCGCCAAAGACTGCCTATTTAAAGAGAGCTGTCACTCTGCATCCTTGCTGTCCGGTCTACAGCGTTTCCTGAAGACCCTTGTTACCTGAACCTCTGATCTAATTGCTCTGGTACCTGACCCGGCTTCCCTCGGCTTCTCCAGTCTGCTGCCCGCCTCTGACCACGGCTCGTCCCGACTTCTCTTCTGCCTTCTCCTCTAACCAGTTTGCTGCCCGCCTGATACACTGACCCGGCCTGGACTTTAACTATTCCTGGATCCTGCTTTGTACTCATCTGCCCGCTTGTGTCTGACCCGGCCTGTCTTCACCAAGTCTGCTTCCTGATCCCCTGGTGCCTGCTGCGGACCACTGCACGTCTCCCACCAGTTATCCACCGCTGCAGTCTGCTGCTTCTACTTCCACCTGCCTCAGTTCCTGCCAGGCACTTGTGCTCCTTTGCCCTCCTGAGCCCCTGTCTGCTCTATCAGGGGTTCTCGAGTCAGAGGTCTACGAGAGGCCACTCCCTGCACGTCGGGCTCACCTACCAGGTACGTGACAAGCGCGGAGACGACACCGGAGAGCGGGAGAAGAAGAAGGCGATGGAGAAGACCGGGCCTCCGCTAGCAAAAGAGCTAAAAGAAGTTAGCGGAGGCCCGGCGGAAGAAAGAAAGAACCGGAGGGGAGAAGGCGACGGAGAAGACCGGGCCTTCGCTAGCAAAAGAGCTAAAATAAGTTAGCGGAGGCCCGGCGGAAGAAAGAAAGAACCGGAGAAGAGGGGAGAAGGCGACGGAGAAGACCGGGCCCCGCTAGCAAAAGAGTTGGAAGAAGATAGCGGTGGCCCGGCAGAAGAAAGAACCGGAGAGCGCGGCGATGACACCGGAGACCCCTGAAGTCGGAAGAAGACCCCCGGAGCTGTGCAATAAAATACTTTAAAAAACTGTGTTGTGTTTTTATTGCCATTTTTTTCCACCAGGTGAATGGGTACGATGTACCCCATACTCATTCACATAGGGTGGGGGGGCCGGGATCTGGGGGCCCCCTTATTAAAGGAGGCTCCCGGATTCCGATAAGCCCCCCGCCCGCAGACCCCGACAACCAATGGCCAGGGTTTTCGGGAAGAGGCCCTGTCCTCATCAACATGGGGGCAGGGTGCTCTGGGGTGGTGGGGCCGCAGGTCGCCCCCCTGCCCCAGAGCACCAAACCCCCCATGTTGAGGGCATGCGGCCTGGTACGGTTCAGGAGGGAGGGGGGCTGCTCTCTCGTCCCCCCTCTTCCCCTGCGGCCTGCCAGGTTGCGTGCTCGGATAAGGGTCTGGTTTGGATTTTGAGGGGGACCCCCACGCCGGTTTTTCAGCGTAGGGTTCCACTTCAAATCCAGACCAGACCCAAGGGCCTGGTATGCTCCTGGAGGGGGAACCCACGCCGTTTTTTTCTTTAAAAATTGGCGTGGAGTTCCCGCTCAGGATTCATACCAAACGCAGTGCCTGGTATTGGCGGGAATCCACGTCGGATCCCCGCTCAATACAGTGCCGCGTCTCCTCATTATTGCAGCGAGCGCGACACGTGTCGCCACCGTGTTGCCGAGATCTCGGCACTCCTGTCGCCGAAAATCTCGGCGATGGGAGCGCGATAGATATACAATATCGGCGGCACCTACTGTAGGACATTCACAGCAAATTACATTACTGGAAATCATGTAAGAAAACATACAGAATCAAAGATTATAAAAAAGGAAGTAGATAGAATTGGAGATGACATAAAAATACATACCCGAATATAGTCCTTCTGCAGGACTTGAATAATGCACAACACGTCTCCGCTATGATATGGCCAAGAGCCTGGGGAGAGATACCTGTTGTAAATTTTATATCTTGGAGACTTCTCCCTGTCGCCAAGTATTAGAAGTGGCTATGAGCCTTTGCTCTTCAGGAATAGCAGTCCTCATGCAGGTGTCCTGCTTCCTAATGTAGGGGGACAGCAAGGACAAAAGGTGCTGAAATCAGGAGTCTGACATCCGGAGATAATTCCTATAATCGTGGGGATTATTCTCCCTTCGCTCCCTCAGCAAGGTCATGTGAGAAAATTGGTCGCGTTGAAGCAACCAATTTTTGGTCCAAACAGTCCTCCTCCTACCCCTTGACCCGGACTGGGCATGAGAGATAGGCAGAACTCCCAGGCTATATATAGCACGCTCTCTCTCAGGATTGCGCAACATCTTTATTCAAGAACGGACGTTCAGAACCGACCGTAAAGGAGAAGCACGAATCTGCCCACGCCAAACCGCCACTACCTCGCGCTTAGCAGAACGAGATCAAAGGGTGACGCCGGAAAATTGAACTTTCCTCTTTTGAAGGCTCGTCAGTACGTTGAAACATCACTACGTTCATGTTTGTTGACGAAAAAGTCCGAGCGTGTGTATGCTATGGGCGTTCACGCCCAACTCCGTTCGGACAAAAATCCACGGAAAAGTCCGATGGAAATCCAACCGTGTGTACGAGGCTTTAGGAGCAAAGTTATTATTTGCTCTAAAGTTATCCAAAAAGTATCTGTCATAGCACAGTTGGCCCTGCTAAATCCAAAACTCAGTGGTGGAACTTTAGGGGTTGCTGCAGTCGCACTTGCGACTGGACCCTTCCGTTATACCGCTGTGGGGGTCCCCCAAGACCCGTCATCTCCCCCTGCACCTGGGGAGAGGTGGAAGGTGGCGATCGGCAGCTCTATGGTGCATGTGTGGGCGGCGTGATCTCCCTGGGGCTTGTAGTACTCTCTTGAGTGTCAGTGTATACAGTGGAGAGGGGAGAGGCCTCTGACCTGGGCAGCTATCCGTTTCACTTCCACTCTACTTGTACACTGTTGTTGATGCCCGGGTCAGAGGCCCCTTCCCTCTGCGCTGTATACATTCGAAGATAGAACTACTAGCCCCAGGGAGATCCCCCTGCCTGTGGACACCATAGAGCTGCAGATCGCCGCCTCCCACCTCCACCAGCCAGGTACAGGGGAACCTCTGTAAGAGTGGGGGCTTTCTGGGGACACTAATGTAAGAAAGGGGCCCTCTGGGGACACGGAAGTAAGAGGGTGTCCTCTGGGGACACTAATGTAAGAGGGGGGCTCTCTGGGGACACTAATGTAAGGAAGGGGCCCTCTGGGGACACTGATGTAAGAGGGGGCCCTCTGGGGACACTAATGTAAAAGGGGGGCTCTCTGGGGACACTAATGTAAGAGGGAAGGCTCTCTTGGGACACTCAGGTAAAGGGGGGCTCTCTGGGGGGACCCTGGTGTAAGGGGAGGCTCTCAGACTGGATGGAGAGGGATACTGCCTTCAGGCCAGCCATGCTACTGATTCTGGGGATGAGACACATGATCTCCCTGATTCCATAGAATCCTTTCCAACCATGAATCAGCCCGTGATAGATACTGTTTGGAAAGACATGCTGCTATCATTGAGGAACTCATTGCAATCTGATATGGCACAGTGCATGCATAGGTTCCATACTGACATTCAAGCAGTGGAATCGAGGGTTGAGCACATTGAGCAAAAAATGGGGGACTTTGCTGAAACTATTAATGACCTGGTAGACTCACATGAGGAAAGAGAAGGGGACACGGAATGGGTTAAGGCTAAGCTCGCAGATTTTGAAGACAGGAATAGGAGGAACAACATGAAAATCAGGGGGGAATCCCTGAGTCGGTCCAGCCAGCTGACCTGCGTGACTATGCTTCCTCACTGTTTAAATTGCTCACCCCTAATCTCTCTGATCTTGAATTAACTATCGATAGAATCCATCGCTTACCTAAACCGTCTTTTTTTACCAGAGCAGGTCCCTAGAGATGTAATATTGCGCCTACATTTCTTTCATGCAAAGGAGCTGCTGATGGCGACGATGCGCAAAGGTGAACAAATACCTGAACAGTATCAAAATCTACAGTTCTATGCAGACCTGTCGCAATATACCCTTCAGAAATGAAAGAACCTAAATACCATAACCAAGGTACTTAGGAAACATAAAATCGTCTACAGGTGGGGTTATCCCACAAAGTTATCTATTGTTAAAGATGGCCGAACATACACAATAGATTCTCTAGAGAAAGGCCTTTCTCTCCTGGAGGAATGTGGAATACTACCTGAGCAATCTGATGACTGCCCTGCTGTTAAACCAAGGAGGTCTGCAGAACCCGATTGGAAAACTGTTACTAACAGGTACGCCAAGTCGCTCAATTAACCCGGA
The DNA here is from genome assembly GCA_029206835.1 of Rana muscosa. NCBI lineage: Eukaryota > Metazoa > Chordata > Amphibia > Anura > Ranidae > Rana > Rana muscosa. The sequence goes on along the minus strand of CM055122.1, from coordinate 877,860,507 downwards.
TGGGTAACACTTTACTACTAATCCCTGGAGGGACGTTCAGGAGAGCCATTAGGCCTGAACTTTACCCCCACCCAACGTGGGCAGCAAACCGCTGCATACGGGTATTCTGGTTCTAGTGCCCTACTGAGGGCTAAAACCACTCTGTTGTTTTCTATCAGTTGCTTCGTTATACTTTTCTATGTTTTTCTTTTGTTTCTCATTTTTCTTGTTTTTATTGTTAAAAGATGTACAAGCTGGAGTTCATGTAGTTACAGCCGGGCCTACCATGCAGAACTGCCACTCAACTTGGTCCAATGATCGAACTGGAAAAATCCTATCCTCATCACCAAATAGTGAGTACATTCTGAACCTATACATCACACTTTCAGTTCTTTCACTGCTATACCAAAAACAACCACAAGATGGAGACATTGCCTCAAAAATAATTATGAAGCAGAAACAGCACAAACTTCCCACTTCTTCAAATATGGGTCTAAAAATTATTTCTATCAACTCTAAAGGACTAAATCACCCTGCTAAAAGGAGATCCTTATGGACAGAAGCCCTCTCTAACAAAGCTGATATACTTTGTGCTCAAGAGACTCACTTTTCTGCATCAGCCCCACCCAAATGTTCGCACATAAACTTCCCACATCTTTATACTGCTAATGCCCACAATAAAACTAAAGGAGTCCTCATAGCAATAAGAGACTCTGTAGCTTTCACCCTTCATGAAGAAATTAAAGATGACAAAGGTCGGTATCTCATCCTGGTGTGTGACCTATATGCAATCACGTATACTATAGTAAACGTCTATTCAGCGAACCAACGCCAGATTCATTTTTTTCATAATCTGTTGAAAAATACTATCCAACCAAATGTTGACGCAATTAATTTGTTTCTTGGAAAATAAGACATTCCTAATATCTCGCAGGAGCATTTGCTGACTCTCAATCAGCCATTCAGTACTGTAGAGATACACAGGGCAATAGAATCACTTCCGATTAATAAATCTCCGGGTCCAGATGGATTTTCTGGCGAATATTAGAAATCCTTCAAACATTTACTGACACCATATATGGAATAAATCTTTGCCGCTGCCTCGGCCTCCTTCCCCCCGAAATGTTGAACGCTGTCATTGTGGCCTTGCCGAAGCCAGGGAAGGAGCCTAATTCCCCTCCAAACTTTAGACCCATATCGCTTCTCAACATCGACCTAAAGGTCTATGCCAAAATTGTTGCCTATAGATTAATAGACATACTTCCCCTTATTATCAACCCAGACCAGACGGGTTTTACTAAAGGCAGCCAAACGTCCGATGCCACCCGTAGACTGACTAACATTATCCACCTAGCTAAGCTACACAAAATGCCTTCTCTGCTGCTGGCTTTGGACGCGGAGAAGGCCTTTGACCATATTCACTGGATGTATCTCACCGAGTGCTACAGCGTTTTGGCTTCTCGGGCAGTATACTGCAAGCAATCTTAGTCCTATATTCTAACCCCTCGGCTCAGGTTTACACCTCAGGGGTGCTGTCCAAACCATTCACTATTACCAATGGCACTAGACAGGGGTGCCCTTTATCCCCCCTGATATTTAATCTTCTAATGGAACCGCTGGCCATCTATATACGATCTCACCCCAACATCAAAGGATACCCCATGCCCGACTCTACCCATACGATCATCTTATTCGCAGACGACATTATAATGATTCTCACTGATGTGGAAACTTCCATGGCTTCGGTACACTCGGCTTTAGCTATGTTTAATCAACTGTCCTACTATAAGGTCAATGAAAGTAAGTCCTACATAATGGAACTGGGTATAGACTTATCTGTTCAAATGCGACTTTGCGCACGTTTTCCATATACATGGAAGCAGGATGGGATAAAATATCTAGGGATTACTCTCACGGCATCTACAGAAGACCTATTTACAGCTAACTATACTCCCTTCCTACATATGATGACCAATAAACTACAGGACTTCGATAGGGTGGAACTATCCTGGACAGGGTGGCTAGCGTCTTTTAAAATGATAGTTTTACCACAACTGTTATACCTCTTCTGAACACTACCAATTCCAATCCCTAACTCCTATTTTACCAAAGCTCAGTCTATGTTGAATAGATTCCTGTGGCGGGGAAAAAGAGCTAGGTGCACTTTCAAAAAATTGATAAAGACCAGAAGTGCAGGAGGAATAGGCCATGTCCTACTGAAAGACTATAACTCAGCCACTATACTTTCCCAAACCAGAGCTTGGTTTTATCAACACCAAGGTCCTAGATGGTTGGAACTAGAATCAGCCCAAACTCTTGGGCACAAGCTGGCTGATCTACTCCTGACCTGTAACATTTTACCTCAGGCATACTCGCACCTGTCTATCACTATGAAGGCTACTTTACAAACATGGAAAATGTTCTCATCTCTAGACTTTCCAGATCAAATTCTAAAACCCTTACCTCTTAACATTTCTTGTCTATCATTGATAATCCCAGACCTGTCCATAACACACTGGGTGACCAGGGGTATCAAAACAATGCAGGACTTGATGGTAGGCCCTGCCCCTAAAACATTTAGAACATTGCAAATAGAATATAACCTTGAAGATAGTGACCAATATAGATACCTGAAAATAGTTCACTTCCTTCAAACAACATCCAAATTTGAAACGCTGCTGGCATGGCGATCACTGCTATTCCTGACGAACAGTTGCACCAATATTAAAGGCATCTCCTTGTTTTATTGTCTTCTAAATTTTAAAACTTTATTTGAAAAATCCACTAACATCGTAGCCTGGGAACAGGAATTAGGTGCAAGGTACTCTGAACTCCAATGGCAGAAAGCTCTACTACATAACGTTACTGCGACTAAAAGCTCCAATCTCTGGGAAGTAACCCATAAAATTACGCTAAGGTGGTACCTTACACCACTCAGAGTGTCCAAATGTAATCCTTCAACCTCCTCTCTTTGCTGGAGGAAATGTGGAGAAACGGGTACGTTGCACCATATCCTGTGGAATTGCTCTGCCCTGCACTCACTTTGGTCCAAAGTGTTTGACCTAATTTCTGGATTTGCAGGGTCGCACATCGCTCCCAACGCAGCACTAGCCGTACTATAATTAGGTATAGAACAAACAGCGCCACAAACAAGAACCATAGTTACACATATCCTCCTCAGTACTAGATTGGTGATTCTGCACCACTGGCTGGCAGCAAACCCACCATCATTTAAAGAAGTAATAGAGACGACTAACACCCACGCCACATACGAGTTAATGTTCGCAGCGACCCAGGGCAACTACCTAAGGTTGAGAGACAAATGGTCTAGTTGGGGTATATGGTTTAAACAAAATTGGAAACCTGAGTAAATTCACCCTTGACTTCTGATATACAATCAATTTACGTTATTTTCACATTACTGTTCTTGGTGTATGTTACATGCCAATTTCTGAATGTTTTCCCTATCCCTTTTCCTTTCATTTTATGTCATGAGCATATTCGCTGTATGAGTGCATAACACAGATGCTCAAATGTTGATGGCAAAGTACATTGAGTTGTTTATTGTATGAACCTGACTTTACAATAAAAATGTATTGAAGTTAAAAGGGTGCTTCTACTAAATACTGAGCAAAGGGTCTGCATACTTAGGACCATGTGATATTTCAGTTTTTCTTTTTTAATAAATCTGCAAAAATGTCAACAATTCTGCGTTTTTCTGTCAATATGGGTTGCTGTGTGTACATTAATGAGGAAAAAAAGTTAACTTAAATGATTTTAGCAAATGGCTGCAATATAACAAAGAGTGAAAATTTAAGTGGGTCTGAATACTTTCCGTACCCACTGTGTATATATATATATATATATATATATATACACACACGTATATTATATACATGTGTATGCCCGCCCAAATGTATGACTTTTTTTTACTTCGCTGCTATGGGCTATAGCCCCAGATCTTTTGTAAACCCAGCAACAACCCTGGTGGGGGCCCTTCATGGTTTCTTGCACCAGGGCTCTGAAGATTCTAGTTACGCCTCATCCATTAAAAAGCCCATAACAGACTTTGTGACTGGTTTGCTCCAGTGCAGAGAACTGTATGAGCAGAATTCAAGTGACTCTCTGAGATGGGATGGCTGGTGCCATCATGTAATAGCCACTGGAAGAGTGACAAATCTTAAGGCTGGGTTTACACCAGTATGGTGCGAATTCCAGCTCCGTTCTCTGTGTGAAGAGAAGAAGCAGCTGCGGATCATATGAGCAGGGAGAGGGGTAGGTGTAGTGAGCAGGGGGAGAGAATGCCTGTTCACAACGGAATGCATCTGCGAATCAGATGCGTGTCCATAGAAGATAATGGGCCTGAATTCACACCTGAGCCAGAACGCAATGCCTAGAAAGCGCACACGTTTTTTCGGCAATGCGCAGTGCGAATGCCCTGCAGATATGTGAACCAGCCTCGTTCAAATGAAGGTATTTTAACCACTTAACGACCGCCCCATGTACATATACGTCGGCAGAATGGCACGGACAGGCACAATCACGTACATGTACATGACTGCCTTCGTATGGGTGGGGGGTCCGATCGGACCCCCCTCCCCGGTACATGAAGCAGTCGTTTTCGGTTCAGCGGTGATCCGGGATTAGGGGGCGGCCATTGGTTTCTGCCCACCCCCTCGCAATCGCTCCCGGCGAATGACATTCTTCCTCTGCCTGTGTAATGTAAACACAGGCATAGGAAGTGATGTCATCTCTCCATGCGGCGGTCCTTTCGTCCAGAGCACCGAGGAGAGAAGACATCAGGTTAGTGCACCAACACTACACTGACACGTAGGTACACATAGGCACACATGTCACCCCCAGATCACCCCCTGTACAGTGTCACTGATTGCAGTGATCATTTATTTACTGATCACTGCATTTAGTGTCATTTGTGACTGTAAAAAGTGTCAGGGCAGTTAGGTTTAGGTCCAGGGTAGCCCCCTAACCCCCCCTAATAAAGGTTTAACCCCTTGATCGCCCCCCAGGTAACCCTTTCACCCCCTATCGCCAGCGTCACTAAGCAATCGTTTTTCTGATCGCTGTATTAGTGTCGGTGGTGCCCCTAGGTAGCCAGTTATTTTTTTAGGTTCGCCGCCGGGTTTTTATAGCGTCAGGTACCCCCATATATTATCTTAACCCCCTGATTGCCCCTAGAGTTAACCCTTTCACCAGTGATCACTGTATAAGTGTCACTGGTGACACTGGTTAGCCAGTTGGTTATTTAGGTTACCCGTCAGGTTTTTATATAGCGTCAGGTACCCCCATATATTACCTAATAAAGGTTTTAACCCCCTGATTGCCCCTAGTTAACCCTTTCACCAGTGATCACCGTATAAGTATTACGGGTGACACTGGTTGGTTAGTTTGCTTTTTATAGCATCAGGGCACCCGCCCTATATAACCCAATAAATGTTTAACCCCCTGATCGCCCAGCGGGTGATATCAATTAGGTTTAAGCATCAGAGAGGGTCTGCGTCGCCCCAGGCAGCGTCAGGTTAGTGCCAGTAACGCTAACACCCACGCACAAAGCATACACCTCCCTTATTGGTATAGTATCTGATCAGATCTATACTAGCGTCCCCAGCGGTTTAGGGTTCCCAAAAACGCAGTGTTAGCGGGATCAGCCCAGATACCTGCTAGCACCTGCGTTTAGCCCCTCCGCCCAGCCCAGCCCACCCAAGTGCAGTATCGATCGATCACTGTCGCTTACCAAACACAACACACATAACTGCAGCGTTTGCAGAGACAGGCCTGATCCCTGCAATCGCTAACAGTTTTTTTGGTAGCGTTTGATACATTTGCTGACAGGTGCTTTTTTACCTGTGAATCTTACTAGTGTACCACTAAATTTAGAGCCCAAAATGGCAAATTGAAGGTACACTAGTAAAGAGGCCTACACGATTCTGAGCATGACAGATAGTGAAGAGGAGGTCACGCATCTGTCAGATTCAGGCTCTGAATACATCCCTGTAGAAGACCGCGGCTCCATGTCAGATAGCACTGACGACGAAGATGATGAGGTCCCTGCTAAGGTCAGGCGTACCCGACCCGATCCTCTGATGTTGTTGAGCAAGAACCGCAGGGCTCTCGTATTATGGAGCAGAGTAGTACTAGCGCCGCTATTCCTTCTGGTGAACTGGCAAGCACCAGCGGCCTAGTACACCCTGGACGTACATCCAGCACTGCAGTATCACGTGGTGACGTGGCGAGTCCCATAAGTGCAGTTCAAGCTGGCGAGGTGGCAAGCACAAGTAGTGTCCCGCTGCCACCAAGAAGAAGACAAAGGTAGGCCCGTCGTGCCCATAGTGTCCTTCCTGCAGAATTGGGTGCCCAACACTTCTGCAGAACCCGTACTTCCCCCATTCACTGGCCAACCCGGTATTCAGGTGGAAACAGCTGATTTTACGCCACTTGATTTTTATTCGCTGTATTTCACGGAAGATCTCTATAGATCTATTGTGGACCAGAGTAATTTATATGCTGGTTAATTCATCGCCGCTAGTCCCCAGTTGCCTTCCATTGCCAGAGATTGGAAACAAATTATGGTTTCCAAATTTAAAACCTTTCCGGCCCTTTCCCTCAACATGGGCACACATAAATTCCTGTAATTGCGCGCCTATTGGTCCACGCGCGCAATTGACCATATGCCCGTGTTCTCTGCCTCCATGTCCAGGAAACGATACGAGCAGATCTTGTGGTTCATGCACTTTAACGACAATGAACTTTGTCGTCCACGTGGAGACCCTGAATTTGATCGGCTCTACAAAATTCGGCCCCTCATAAACCACTTCAACAAACGTTTTGCAGCCTTGTTTACTCCCGATCAAGCTGTCTGCGTTGATGAGTCCCTGATTAAATTTTCTGGCCGCTTGTCTTTCAAACAGTACCTTCCTAGCAAGCGTGCCAGATACGGGGTCAAACTCTATAAGTTCTGTGACAGGGCAACAGGCTATGTATGGAGCTTTACGGTTTATGAGGGAAAAGATAATCAGGTAGAGCTGGAGAACTGCCCAGATTACATAGGGAGCGCTGGCAAGATAGTGTGGAACTTGGCGTCACCCTTATTCGGAAAGGGGTACCACTTGTATGTGGACAATTATTACATGAGCGTGCCACTGTTTAGTCACTTGTTTGATCATCAGATTGGAGCATGTGGCACCGTGCGACCTAATTGCTGGGGCTTTCCCCAGGGGCTTGTAGATTCCCGTCTTAGGCTGGGGGAGAGAGCCTGCTTGAAGTGTAATAATTTGCTCACTGTCAAGTGGAGGGATAATAAGAATGTTTTCCTTCTTACCTCCCTTCACGCAGACACGACAGTCCAAATTCGTACGGCGACTGGTGTTTTGGAGAAACCCCTCTATGTCCACGAATATAACCAAAATATGGGAGGGGTGGACCTCAACGACCAGTTGTTGGCGCTGTATCACATTGCCCGTAAGGCGAGATACTGGTACAAAAAAGTGTCTCTATCCTTATTTCAATTGGCTTTGCTGAACGCTCATGTGCTATACAGAGCTTCAGGCGGGATTTTATCCTTCCTCAAATTCCAGGATGAAATAGTCACAGACCTCCTGTATCCAGGCGGTTCTGCACCTCACCATCCCCAACCAAATGCAGTAAGCCGGCTGCATGAGAGGCATTTTCCGTATGTCCTCGAGAGTACCCCTACCCAACGAGCCCCCCAAAAAAGATGTAGTGTCTGTAGCAAGCGCGGATTTAGGCGTGACACCCGTTATTTTTGTCCACTCGGTCCTGACAATCCTGGTCTGTGCATTGCTAAATGTTTTGAACGCTTCCACACAAAAGTGAAGTTTTAGCGTAGGGTACAGCATTTCACAGACTGGGACACACTTACACAGGGTCTCCCAAGATGCCATCACATTTTGAGAGACCCGAACCATTACAGTTGTTAAAGTTACAAAAAAAAGTGTAAAAAAAAAAAAAATTGTTGTTTTATTGTTCTCTCTCTCTCTATTTTCTCTCTATTGTTCTGCTCTTTTTTACTGTATTCTATTCTGCAATGTTTTATCATGCTTGCTTTTCAGGCATGTAATTTTTTGTTTTCAGGTGCGCCATTCAGCTGCAGCGTGGATTTATTTATCTTGACAGCAACAGCGTTTGCTCCCACGATACATAAAGCCGTGACTCCAGTGCTGTAGGAGGTGATTTCACCACCACAGTTAAAAAAAGAGCATATATGCCGAAGCATGGGGGCAGCAGGGGCGGAGGAGCGATTTTGCTCCTAATGCCACGTACATACGGTCGAAATTCCGACGGAGGCTTGCCCGTGGAAAAGTCCGACCATGTGTACGCGGCATAACTTTTTTGCGGGAGGATGCCCCCATGCTTCGGCATATATAAATGGTGCATGTATGCCCATCATTAGAAGTGGGTGGATGAAGGGAGGTATTCTAATGGTGGGCATACCCACCGATCAATCTCTTTTTTTTCGTTCAGCCAACAGGCTGCATGAAAAAAAGATTACAATACATGTCCAACAAGGACCAGCAGCGTACTGGTATGTTGCTGGACTTTGAATGGTTATACCAGAATGATGCCTGTGGGTTTAGGTATCATCTTGGTATCATTCTTTTAAGCCAGCGGCCGGCTTTCATGTAAAAGCAATCCTAGCAGATAATTAGCCTCTAGACTGCTTTTACAAGCATTGGGAGGGAATTCCCCCCCCCCCGGATATAAACAGCGCCATTGGGAAATTGGGAAAGCATTTTATCACACCGATCTTGGTGCGGTCAGATGCTTTGAGGGCAGAGGAAAGATCTAGGGTCTAATAGACCCCATTTAAAAAAAAAAAAGAGTACCTGTCACTACCTATTGCTATCATAGGGGATATTTACATTCCCTGAGATAACAATAAAAATGGTAAAAAAAAAAAAAAAGCGTTTGTGCGCAATTTTAAAGCATGTCGTGTTTGGTATCCATGTACTCGGCCTAAGATCATGTTTTTTATTTCATCAAACATTTGGGCAATATAGTGTGTTTTAGTGCATTAAAATAAAAAGTGTATTTTTTCCCCAAAAAATGTGTTTGAAAAATCGCTGCGCAAATACTGTGTGAAAAAAAAAATGCAACACCCACCATTTTAATCTGTACGGCCTTTGCTTTAAAAAAATGTATAATGTTTGGGGGTTCAACGTAATTTTCTTGCAAAACAAAAAAAATATGTTTTCATGTAAACAAATAGTGTCAGAAAGGGCTTTGTCTTCAAGTGGTTAGAAGAGTGGATGATGTGTGACATAAGCTTCCTAATGTTGTGCATAAAATGCCAGGACAGTTCAAAACCCCCCCAAATGACCCCATTTTGGAAAGTAGACACCCTAAGCTATTTGCTGAGAGGCATATTGAGCCCATTGAATATTTTTTTGTCCCAAGTGATTGAATAATGACAAAAAGAAAAAAAAATGTACAAAAAGTTGTCACTAAATGATATATTTCTCAAACATGCCATGGTTATATGTGGAATTGCAAATACATTCTGTTGCTTCTCTTGAGTACGGGGATACCACATCTGTGAGACATTTTAGGAGCCTAGCCGCGTACAGGACCCCGAAAACCAAGCACCGCCTTCAGGCTTTCTAAGGGTGTAAATTTTTGATTTCACTTCTCACTGCCTATCACAGTTTCGGAGGCCATGGAATGCCCAGATGGCACAAAACCCCCACAAATTACCCCATTTTGGAAAGTAGACACCCCAAGCTATTTGCTGAGAGGTATGGTGAGTATTTTGCAGATCTCGCTTTTTGTCACAAAGTTTTGAAAATTAAAAAAAAATGTCTTTCTTCATTTTCAAAAACAAATGAGAGCTGTAAAATACTCACCATGCCTCCCAGCAAATAGCTTGGGGTGTCTACTTTCCAAAATGGGGTAATTTAGGGGGGTTTTGTGCTATTTTGGCATTTTATGGCCTTCGAAACTGTGATAGGTAGTGAGGAGTGAAATCAAAAATTTGCGCCCTTAGAAATCTTGAAGGCGGTGCTTGGTTTTTGGGGCCCCGTACGCGGCTAGGCTCTCAAAAAGTCCCACACATGTGGTATCCCCGTACTCGGGAGAAGCAGCAAATTTTATTTTGGGGTGCAATTCCACATATAACCATAGCATGTTTGAGCAATATATCATTTAGTGACAACTTTTTGTACATTTTTTTTTCTTTATTATTCAATCACTTGGGACAAAAAAAAAATATTCAATGGGCTCAACATGCCTCTCAGCAAATAGCTTGGGGTATCTACTTTCCAAAATGGGGTAATTTGGGGGGGTTTTGTGCCGTCTTGGCATTTTATGGCCTTCAAAACTGTGATAGGTAGTGATAGGTAGTGAGGAGTGAAATCAAAAATTTATGCCCGTAGAAATCTTGAAGACGGTGCTTGGTTTTCGGGGTCCCGTACGCGGCTAGGCTCCCAAAAAGTCCCACACATGTGGTATCCCCGTACTCAGGAGAAGCAGCAGAATGTATTTTGAGGTGTAATTTCACATATGCCCATGGCATGTGTGAGCAATATATCAGTTAGTGACAACTTTGTGCAAAAAATAAAAAGTTTGTCATATTCCCGCAACTTGTGGCAAAATATAAAATATTCCATGGACTCAACATGCCTCTCAGCAAATAGCTTGGGGTGTCTACTTTCCAAAATGGGGTCATTTGGGGGGGGGGGGGGTTGTGCTATTTTGGCATTTTATGGCCTTAGAAACTGTGATAGGTAGTGAGGAGTAAAAACAAATATTTGCGCCCTTAGAAATCCTGAAGGCGGTGCTTAGTTTTCGGGGCCCCGTACATGGCTAGGCTCCCAAAAGGTCCCACACATGTGGTATCCCCGTGCTCGGGAGAAGCAGAAAAATTTATTTTGGGGTGCAATTCCACATATAACCATGGCATGTGGGAGCAATATATCATTTAGTGACAACTTTTTGTACATTTTTTATTTATTTTTTGTCATTATTCAATCACTTGGGACAAAAAAAATATTCAATGGGCTCAACATGCCTCTCAGCAATTTCCTTGGGGTGTCTACTTTCCAAAATGGGGTCATTTGGGGGGGTTTTGTACTGCCCTGCCATTTTAGCACCTCAAGAAATTAGATAGGCAGTCGTAAATTAAAAGCTATGTAAATTCCAGAAAATGTACCCTAGTTTGTAGACGCTATAACTTTTGCGCAAACCGATAAATATACGCTTATTGACATTTTTTTTTTACTAAAGACATGTGGCTGAATACATTTTGGCCTAAATGTATGACTAAAATTGAGTTTATTCAATTTTTCTTATAATGCAGGAAGGGTATTTTGGACTTTAAATGAGGTTCAAAACAAGGTAGGCGTAAGGTAAAGGAAACATGTTTATTAACCACTTAACGACCGCTCACTGTATATATACGTCGGCAGAATGGCACCGACAGGCACAATCACGTAGAGCATACGTGATTGCCTTTGTATAGTTGGGGGGTCCAATCGGACCCCCCTCCTATACAGTGAGCGGTGGCTAAGTGTCCGGGAGCGTTCCGGGATGAGGGGGCAGCCATTCGTTTCCGGCCACCCCCTCGCGATCACTCCCGGCGAATGGAAATGCCCCCTCTGTCTGTGTCAGGCAGAGGAAGCAGGAGGAAGTGATGTCATCTCTGGTGCGGCGCTCACATATACCGAGCGCCGTACAAGAGAAGACATCAGGTCAGTGCACACAACACTACACTGACACCAGGACACATAGGGACATAAATCGCCCCCCCAGGCCCCCCCAGACACCCCCAGATCACCCCCCCAGCCCCCAGTCACAGTGTCACTGATTGCAGTGACCATTTATTTACTGGTCACTGCAATCAGTGACATTTGTGACTGTAAAAGTGTCAGTACATTCAGTTTTAGGTCCAGTGTAGCCCCCTAACCCCCCTAATAAAGGTTTAACCCCCTGATCACCCCCCAGATAACCCTTTCACCCCCTATCACCACTGTCGCTAAGCGATCATTTTTCTGATCGCTGTCTTAGCGTCAGTGATGCCGATCGGCAGCCAGTAATTTTTTTTAGGTTCGCCGCATGTTTTTATAGCGTCAGGTACCCCAATATATTATCTAATAAAGGTTTAACCCCCTTGATCGCCCCCCAGGTAACCCTTTCACCCCCTATCACCACTGTCGCTAAGCGATCGTTTTTCTAAACGCTGTCTTAGTGTCGGTGATGCAGATCGGTAGCCGGTAATTTTTTTTAGGTTCGCCGCAGGTTTTTATAGCGTCAGGTACCCCAATGTATTATCTAGTAAAGGTTTAACCCCCTTGATCGCCCCCCAGGTAACCCTTTCACCCCCTATCACCACTGCCGCTAAGCAATCGTTTTTCTGATCGCTGTATTAGTGTTGGTGATGCAGATCGGTAGCCAGTAATTTTTTTTAGGTTCGCCGCAGGTTTTTATAGCGTCAGGTACCCCCATATATTATCTAATAAAGGTTTTAACCCCCTGATTGCCCCTAGTTAAGCCTTTCACCAGTGATCACCATATAAGTGTTACGGGTGACGCTGGTTAGTTAGTTTGCTTTTTATAGTGTCAGGGCACCCGCCGTATATAACCCAATAAAGGTTTAACCCCCTGATCGCCCGGCGGGTGATATCAATTAGGTTTTAGCGTCAGAGAGGGTCTGCGTCACACCCCAGGCAGCGTCAGGTTAGTGCCAGTAACGCTAACACACACGCGTGAAGCATACACCCCCCTTAGTGGTATAGTATCTGAACAGATCAATATCTGATCTGATCAGATCTATACTAGCATCCCCAGCAGTTTAGGGTTCCCAAAAACGCAGTGTTAGCGGGATCAGCCCAGATACCTGCTGGCACCTGCGTTTTGCCCCTCCGTCCAGCCCAGGCCACCCAAGTGTAGTATCGATCGATCACTGTCACTTACAAAACAAAAACACACATAACTGCAGCGTTCGCAGAGACAGGCCTGATCCCTGCGACTCCAGTGCTGTAGGAGGTAATTTCACCACCACAGTTAAATAAAAAAAGCATATATGCCGAAGCATTGGGGCAGCAGGAGCGGAGGAGCGATATTGCTCCTAATGCCGCGTACATACGGTCGAAATTCCGACGGAGGCTTGCCCGTGGAAAAGTCCGACCATGTGTGTGCGGCATAACTTTTTTGCGGGAGGATGCTCCCATGATTCGGCATATATAAATGGTGCGTGTATGCCCATCATTGGAAGTGGGTGGATGAAGGGCGGTATTCTAATGGTGGGCATACCCACCGATCAATCTCTTTTTTTCGTTCAGCCAACTGGCTGCATGAAAAAAAAAGATTACAATACATGTCCAACAAGGACCAGCAACGTACTGGTATGTTGCTGGACTTTGAATGTTTATACCAGAATGATGCCTGCGGGTTTAGGTATCATCTTGGTATCATTCTTTTCAGCCTGCGGCCGGCTTTCATGTAAAAGCAATCCTAGCGGCTAATTAGCCTCTGGACTGCTTTTACAAGCAGTGGGAGGGAATGAGGGAATGCCCCCCCCGGATATAAAAAGCGCCATTGGGAAATTGGGAAAGCATTTTATCACACCGATCTTGGTGTGGTCAGATGCTTTGAGGGCAGAGGAAAAATCTAGGGTCTAGAAGACCCCAGTTTCTTCAAAAAAAGAGTACCTGTCACTACCTATTGCTATCATAGGGGATATTTACATTCCCTGAGATAACAATAAAAATGATAAAAAAAAAAAAAAAATACTTGGAAGGAACAATTTAAAAATAAAATAAAAAAGCAAAATTAATGATAAAAAAAAAAAAAAAGCACCCCTGTCCTGCCCTGCCCTTGCCCAATGGCGAACGCAAGCGTCGGTCTGGCGTCATATGTAAACAGCAATTGCACCATGCATGTGAGGTATCACCGCGAAGGTCAGATCGAGGGCAGTCATTTTAGCAGTAGACCTCCTCTGTAAATCTACTGGGGTAACCTGTAAAGGCTTTTAAAGGCTTTTAAAAATGTATGTAGTTTGTCGCCAATGCGCGTTTGTGCGAAATTTTAAAGCATGTCGTGTTTGGTATCTATGTACTCGGCCTAAGATCATCTTTTTTATTTCATCAAACATTTGGGCAATATAGTGTGTTTTAGTGCATTAAAATTAAAAAAAGTGTATTTTTTAACCCAAAAAATGCGTTTGAAAAATCGCTGCGCAAATACTGTGTAGAAAAAAAAAATGCAACACCCACCATTTTAATCTGTAGGGCCTTTGCTTTAAAAATATATATAATGTTTGGGGGTTCAACATAATTTTCTTGCAAAAAAAAAAATGTTTTCATGTAAACAAAAAGTGTCAAAAAGGGCTTTGTCTTCAAGTGGTTAGAAGAGTGGATGTAAGCTTCCTAATGTTGTGTATAAAATGCCAGAACAGTTCAAAACCCCCCCAAATTACCCCATTTTGGAAAGTAGACACCCCAAGCTATATAATGAGAGGCATGTCGAGTCCATGGAATATTTTATATGTTGACACAAGTTGCGGAAAAACAACAATTTTTTTTTTTTTTTTGCACAAAGTTGTCACTAAATGATATATTGCTCAAATATGCCATGGGCATATGTGGAATTACACCCCAAAATACATTTTGTTGCTTCTCCTGAGTACGGGGATACCACATGTGTGAGACTTTTTGGGAGCCTAGCCGCGTACGGGACCCCAAAAACCAAGCACTGCCTTCAGGCTTTCTAAGGGTGTAAATTTTTGATTTCACTTCTCACTGCCTATCACAGTTTCGGAGGCCATGGAATGCCCAGATGGCACAAAACCCCCCCAAATGACCCCATTTTGGAAAGTAGACACCCCAAGCTATTTGCTGAGAGGTATTGTGAGTATTTTGCAGATCTCACTTTTTGTCACAAAGTTTTGAAAATTGAAAAAAAATATATATATATATATTTTCTTTCTTCATTTTCAAAAACAAATGAGAGCTGTAAAATACTCGCCATGCCTCTCAGCAAATAGCTTGGGGTGTCTATATTCCAAAATGGGGTCATTTGGGGGGGTTTTGTGCTATTTTGGCATTTTATGGCCTTCGAAACTGTGATAGGTAGTGAGGAGTGAAATCAAAAATTTGTGCCTAGAAATCCTGAAGGCGGTGATTGGTTTTCAGGGTCCCGTACGCGGCTAGGCTCCTAAAAAGTCCCACACATGTGGTATCCCCGTACTCAGGAGAAGCAGCAAAATGTATTTTGGGGTGCAATTCCACATATAACCATGGCATGTGTGAGCAATATATCATTTAGTGACAACTTTTTGTAATTTTTTTTTTTTTTGTCATTATTCAATCACTTGGGACAAAAAAAAATATATTCAATGGGCTCAACAGGCCTCTCAGCAATTTCCTTGGGGTGTCTACTTTCTAAAATGGGGTCATTTGGGGGGGGGGGTTTGTGCTATTTTGGCATTTTATGGCCTTCAAAACTGTGATAGGTAGTGAGGAGTGAAATCAAAAATTTGCGCCCTTAGAAATCCTGAAGGCGGTGCTTGGTTTCCGGGGTCCCGTACGCGGCTAGGCTCTCAAAAAGTCCCACACATGTGGTATCCCCGTACTCAGGAGAAGCAGCAAAATGTATTTTGGGGTGCAATTCCACATATAACCATGGCATGTGTGAGCAATATATCATTTAGTGACAACTTTTTGTAATTTTTTTTTTTTTTAGTCATTATTCAATCACTTAAAACAAAAAAAAAAAATTCAATGGGCTCAACATGCCTCTCATTTCCTTGGGGTGTCTACTTTCCAAAATGGGGTCATTTGGGGGGGTTTTGTACTGCCCTGTCATTTTAGCACCTCAAGAAATGAGATAGGCAGTCATAAATTTAAAGCTGTGTAAATTTCAGAAAATGTACCCTAGTTTGTAAACTCTATAACTTTTGCGCAAACCAATAAATATACGCTTATTGACATTTTTTTTACTAAAAACATGTGGCTGAATACATTTTGGCCTAAATGTATGACTAAAATTGAGTTTATTCGATTTTTCTTATAACAAAAAGTAGAAAATATCATTTTTTTTCAAAATTTTCGGTCTTTTTCCGTTTATATCGCAAAAAATAAAAATCGCAGAGGCAATCAAATACCATTAAAAGAAAGCTCTATTTGTGGGAAGAAAAGGACGCAAATTTCGTTTGGGTACAACATTGCATGTCCGCACAATATACAGTTAAAGCAGCGCAGTGCAAAATTCTGAATTCACCTCTGGTCCTTTAGCTACCAAATGGTCCGGGGCTTAAGTGGTTAACATGAAAAAATGTGGTGTACTGTCTGAGTCAATGGGGCTGTACATAAGAACATAATTGTAATGGACATTGAGGGCACATATTAATATCGACTTGGAAACTCATGACACATGGCATTACATATGAAACATGGACATCAAGGATATACAATGATATCGATCAACAATACATAACAGTATGAAAGAAATGAACGGCTCCCATAGATACAAAAATGCACACACATAAATCCTTAAAATGGCACAGTGCAAATATATTAACATGCGATAAAAATTTAAATTCATATGTGCTTGTCAATCAGTGGATATATCGTTGGGGTGATGTAAAAATGCGTTGGCATCCTGAAATTACCCATGTGGGAAAACATTGGCATCCTAAAATTTCCCGACGCGTTTCATGTTTGCACACTCATCAGGGTCGGATGCACCCAAATCTAAAAAGATTGAGATATGTTAAAATCTAAATGGCACTGAGCATAATATGAGGAGAGCATGTATATAAAATCCAAGGGTTACATACCACAGGTGAATGGTGTGGATGGTAGGGGCAGGGCCGGCCCTACCATGGGACCAGATGGTACCATTGTACCAGGCGGCACTTTTAGGGGGGCGGCAAAGCTGTGAGCAGAAAAATCTATCCACAAAATGTAGCTGTAAAACTTGTATGCCCCTGTTGCCTGCCTAATTTAAGGATTATGCGCTCCTGCTCACTGCTCTGCGGCAGCAGATGCACCCCTTTCTAGGCTCCCTTCTTGAGTTCCTATGAGTCTCCCCCCCCCCTGGATCGGAGCTGGTACAGTCCCAGCGAAAGTGCATGTGGGCAGAGCAGAAAGAGAACCTCACACTGCAGCATCGATCTTTGGTTCCCGCCCAGCACACAGCAAAGCGCTCCTCCTCCAGAGCAGAGTGAAGATGTGTAAATCACGGATGACAGGCTGGATCCTCTTCTACTGTGAGTCCCGACTGCTCTGCATTCCATACTGTGATTATAAACGTGCCCTGCACTTTTCACTGCAGGTTTATTGAAAGTAAAATTCTTAAACAGGTTAGGAATTAGTGTGACATTTCAGGTGCTACATTATATGTAATCCACATACACATTATATCTTCTAAAAAGAATGATTTTTTAATAAGATATAATGTCATAGTTGCCAACATTGCAAAAAAAACATCTGGGACACTTTTTTTGTATTGAGGCGGAGCTATAATCAGGGGGCGGGGCATTCGTTTGTAGGCGTGTCATGCCGGAGTGAAAAATGCTGAAAGATCCTACACCACAATAGTAATGTGTAACAAAATTGGCAGATAAGGATACTCCAAAACACCTGTTGGCGCTTCAATCATCCCGGCACCATGGTTGTTACGGTGTCAGGATGATTGAAGCGCATTATTTCTATTATTACATTGTAATATAAAATGAAATCATTCAACTCACCATAATGCCGAATCAGTGGAAGCCCTGAGCGTGTTACCTGCCACGTCGCCTGCCACCAGATGGCCTCCCCAGCAGTCCGTCCTTGCATCAGGTGCCTCCCCAGCAGTCCGTCCTTGCATCAGGTGCCTCCCCAGCAGTCCGTCCTTGCATCAGGTGCCTCCCCAGCAGTCCGTCCTTGCATCAGGTGCCTCCCCAGCAGAGCCCCCTCCACACTTGTGGACAAGGGTCCAAAAATCATGATTGTCCCGGGAAATTCGGGACTGTTTGGCAACTATGCACTACACTGATTACCCCGCCACCCACTACACTACACTACACTGATTACCCCGCCACCCACTACACTGATTACCCCGCCACCCACTACACTGATTACCCCGCCACCCACTACACTGATTACCCCGCCACCCACTACACTGTGATTACCTCGCCACCCACTACACTGATTACCCCGCCACCCACTACACTACACTGTGATTACCCCGCCACCCACTACACTGATTACCCCGCCACCCACTACACTACACTGTGATTACCCCGCCACCCACTACACTGATTACCCCGCCACCCACTACACTGTGATTACCCCGCCACCCACTACACTACACTGTGATTACCCCGCCACCCACTACACTGTGATTACCCCGCCACCCACTACACTACACTGTGATTACCCCGCCACCCACTACACTGATTATCCTGCCACCCACTACACTGTGATTACCCCGCCACCCACTACACTGATTACCCCGCCACCCACTACACTAATTTCTACACTACACTGCATTCCAGGCAGCATAAATTGCAGGACTATAGAGTGAGCGATCTGCAGCTAGATGTGCGATGAGCTGCAGTGCTGCTGGACTTACTTTGTGCTGTGCTTGTCGTGGGATCCTCCTGAGTCCTCCCCTAACCTGAGGTGACTCTGAGGACATCCGACACAGCAGGTGGCAAGGTAAAGACAGCCCCGGCTGTGCCATGGCGGGCGGGTGCAGCGCAGGCATTGCTAGGCAGTTATGTTTGGGAGGGGAAGAACTTTTCCATCACCTCCAGCAGCGATCGGTGGCGGCGGCGGCAGGGTTAAGGGTCACTGTGTGAAGGGAGGGGCCACCGAAGAGAGAGAGCCGCGATTGGCTGCCACTCCCCTCACACTAGAGGTCAGTGAAACTAACACTTGTGGCGGCGACGGCGGCCATTTTGGTGTAGCCGTCGCCGTTTTAAGCCCTAAACATTCCCAAATTTACCGGGACAAAACGGGACAAAAAGAATTGGGCTTGTCCCGAATCGGGACAAGCCCAATTCGGGACAAGGGTCCAAAAATCGTGCTTGTCCCGGGAAATTCGGGACTGTTGGCAACTATGTAATGTGTATGTGGATTACATTTATGTAGCACCTGAAATGTCACACTAATCCCTAACCTGTTCAAGAATATAACATTACACAGCAAAGGATGTGATTTCTTATCCCAGCCCAACTTCAAGAAAGTCCACTCTTGCAGCGTGGGGGAGGGGGGAGAAGGGGGATACTGTATAGTCTTTTTGTACTTGATTCTATGCTTCAGCCAGCTCCAGTGCTCTCCTCCTCCTCCCTATCACCTATAGAGGAAGATTAACCCTGTATGGTCTAAATTGGAGGCTGGAGTGTGACCACTGTCACTCCTAACTGACACAGGAGCTGCAGGGGACCAGTAACAGAACTGCAGAGAGCCCGCTGAAGCAAAGTACAAGGTAAAACTGAATACACAGCAAAGAATTCATTGGGTTCAGCAGGGTCTGAATTTTTGATCGATGTGTAACCCTCTCTGTTAGACAGAAACCGATTTGTTATATCCACTTCTGCTGGAAATCCTTGTTCGATTAGCTGTTTGCAGCCAAACGGAAGCAGTGCTGATCAGTGTATTTTGATAGGGGAGAGTCCCTGCTGTCAGAATACAATTCCCACATCCATCCAACTTGTGTGGATGGAGGAATCTGTCAGCCACTTGCTTGAGCCCCATCTCGATCCAGCAATGTGCACAAGAGCACTTGCTCTCTAGTGCAGGGGTCTCCAAACTCTCTAAAGGGCCAGTTTACTGTCTTTCAGACTTCAGGGGGGCCGAACTGTGCCCAGTGGGAGTTAACAATGTGCGATCTGGTGTCGTTGGGAGGAATAGTGCCCCTTTTTTTGTCAGTAGAAGGAATTATGCCCCATCATTGGTGTCATTGGCAGGAATAATGCCTCAAGGGCCAGATAAAGGCAAGCAAAGGGCCACATCCGGCCCCAGGGCCGCAGTTTGGAGACCACTGCTCTAGTGGACAGTTTTTTTATAGTGCACTTTAATATTACTTTGCACTGTGTGTTTGATTTGCAGCACTGGGAGTTTGGTAGTAACTCCAAAACCAAATTGTGTACAAATGAACCATAAGAATTTGACTAGAGTTATTTGAATATTTGGGAGTTATTCACATTATATGTTATAGTATTTTACATTTTTTATTTACAGTTCCCTCACAAAATGTTTTTGCAGCACAGGGATTTTGGTCCCACATGTGATATGTAATTGAATATTTATGAGTTGTTCGCATCATATGTTTTGGGATTCGCCCCCTCATAATTTTGTTTGCAGCACTGGTATTTTGGTTCCATATTCATGTGCTATATATTTCACTTGGTCAGATTTGATAATGACACATACACTAAATTTGATATAATTTATAGGGGCTACTGCTATGCACTAGGGTGTATATACTCCTGGTCTCTGTACTCTGCAGTTTACTGCTCTTGACTTCTGCACATTGTATATTACTGTACATACTCTACCTCTGAACACTGTACACACTGCTCCTGATCCTTGTACTTTGTAATCTATCCAATTCTGACCTCTGCACTATATATATATATATATATATATATATATATATATATATTGTGACAGCAGGAAGGTAAAGTCACCTGGTTGCATCCAGGGGGGTAGATATATTTCGCCCAGATTCAGGCTTTACGCCGATTTATACAGCTAGGTGGAGAGTTGTATAAGCCCAGCTGAGACTAGTGGGCTCATTGATGACTCATACCTCTAGGGAGAGGGCTGGGCGTCGTGCAGGCAGGGAGTTGATGAGGCCAGCTGAAGCCTGTCAGTTCGTTTAAGGCCTCTATAAAAACTCCCAGATTCATTAGATGTTAGCTCATGCCTGGAAGCAGACCTGTGTGGACTGTCTAGGGAGAGTGAACCCCTGTGCGGTGAGAGAAAGCCTGTGTGGCTATATTTTGCTTGGACATTTAAAACCAGGGACTAGGACAGCACTAGGCTGATCCCAGTTGTTAGTTAGGAAACCTGTATGTTTAGTCAGAGGTCAAGTTGACCAGGATTTATTTTGTTTGTTTCTTTTGCTTTGCTGTGTTTTTGTCACTGTAAATAGAAAATAAACGGCACCTTTTTGATTTTGAAAACCACAACCTCCGTCTGCTGGGCCTGTTTTTGTGTGGGGAGCCCATCCCGGGGGTCACACACACCCGCTGCCGAGCTAACCCCCTCACAGTTGGTGGAGAACCAGTGGCAGTTTTTTTTTAAGCCAGCATGGAGGAGATACTGAAACAGCTGGCTCTAGCAAATGCCAATCAACAGCAGACAAATGCAGGTTTGCAAAAGAGCCTTGCAGCTCAACAACAGAACTTCGCAGCTCAGCAACAAGCCCAGCAACGATCTGAGGCCCGCTTCATAGACCTATTACAGAAGCAAGAGCAGAGACTACAACAAATGGAAGCAGTAATGCAGCAACGTCCGCAGACCAGTGAGGAAAGCCGTCCCACTAATACCGCGTCCTTTGGGGTGAGTCGTTTATTGACAAAAATGACTGGAGAGGATGATCCAGAGGTATTTTTGACCACGTTTGAAAGGACTGCTGAAAGAGAAAAGTGGCCTGAGGAGCAGTGGGCTGGACTGGTGGCTCCTCTGTTAACGGGTGAATCGCAGAAAGCTTACTATGACCTAGAGCCTGACCAAGCAAAAGACTATGTGATGCTAAAAGCTGAAATATTGGCAAGGCTGGGTGTCACCCTGGCTGTCCGGGCTCAGCGTGTGCATAACTGGACTTTCCAGCTTGGAAAACCCCCCAGGTCTCAAATGTATGATCTCATTCACCTGAGCAGAAAGTGGCTACAGCCAGAGACTTTGTCCGCACCAAAGATTGTGGAACGTGTTGTAATGGATCGGTTTTTGAGAGCTCTTCCTACTGCCATCCAAAAGTGGGTAAGCCATGGAGACCCAGAGACGGCCGATGGTCTTGTGGATCGTGTGGAGAAATACTTGGCTACAGAGAACCTGACGGCCTCTTCCAGAGACACTCGGACTTTCCACCCTAAGACCAGACCATCCCCAGGGGCGGATAAGATGATTCCAAGGGGTAAGGGTGGAGAGAGTGAGAGGGTGGGAGCTCTACCCCAAGTTTGGCGAGAACAGCCTGGGAAATCAGCGGCTCAAGAGGCGGCAAGAAGGATCATTTGCTACCGCTGCCGGCAAGCGGGACATATTGCAGCAAATTGCCCGGTTTTGGAGGAACCCATGCAGTGTGACTTTCTGACGGGCAGACGTCAGTCGCTGTGTGCGACAGTCGCATGCACTGCCATTCGGGGAACTGAGAAACATTTATGCAAAATGTGTATTAATGGTAGAAATGTTGTGGTATTGCTGGATTCAGGTAGCCTTGTGACCCTGATAAAGGCTGAATTAGTTAAAACAGAGGTCTCTGGGAATAGCAAGGTAGCTGTTATTTGTGTGCATGGGGACACCCGAGAGTATCCAGTGACTACAGTGTGTTTCGAGACCCCCAAAGGTACCCTTTCTCATCCAGTGGGCTTAGTGTCTCAGTTACCGCATGACGCCATTGTGGGAAGGGATTTTCCGAAGTTCTGGGAACTGTGGGATGATCCTGAGCCCCCCACTGGTGCCCCTATGTACCAGGAATATGATAGCCAGAACTCCTCTGAGAGTGGTGAGGACTCTCCCGAATTTCCCTTGTCAGTATTGGCAGGGGAGACTCAAGAAACTGGAGAGGAGCCCACCTCCTCAGACGAAAACCTACCGTCTGTGGAGTTTTCTGATCTTGAGGTTCACAGGGAAAACTTTGCCACAGAACAGTTGAAAGACCCCGCCCTAATAAAGGCACGGGAAAACGTAGTGAAAATAGATGGCGAGTTAGTGAACCCAGATAATACCTGCACTTACCCATACTTCAGCGTAGAGAAGGACCTACTGTATCGGGTGGCAAAAAGGGCAGAAGAAACCGTTGAGCAGCTTGTGGTGCCCAAACCTTACAGGAAGTTGGTGTTGGAGTTGGCCCATGGGCACATTCTTGGAGGTCATCTGGGGACAGAGAAAACCCGAGAGAGGGTATTACAGAGATTCTATTGGCCTGGGGTGATGAAGGACATAGAAAATTATTGTTCCTCCTGCCCTGTGTGTCAGAGGTCGGCCCCGATGCCACACTTCCGTAGCCCGCTGGTCCCTCTACCCATCATTGAGGTCCCGTTTGAGAGAATCGCAATGGATTTGGTAGGTCCTATAATCAAGTCCGCTAGGGGGCACCAGTACATATTGGTTATAATGGACTATGCCACCCGTTATCCAGAAGCGATCCCTCTCAGAAATACCTCGGCCAAAACCATAGCCAAAGAGCTATCTCTTGTTTTTAGCCGGGTGGGTATTTGTAAAGAACTGCTTACGGACCAAGGTACACCCTTTATGTCCCGGGTTATGAAGGAGCTGTGTAAATTGTTCAAAGTGACGCAATTACGTACATCTGTGTATCACCCCCAAACCGATGGGCTGGTTGAAAGATTCAACAAAACCCTAAAACAAATGTTGAAGAAAGTGGTGGATAGGGATGGAAAGGATTGGGACTGTCTACTTCCTTATTTGATGTTTGCTATTAGGGAGGTGCCCCAATCCTCTACGGGATTCTCCCCCTTTGAGTTACTGTATGGGAGACACCCAAGAGGGCTGTTGGATATTGCCAAGGAAACTTGGGAAAGTGAGAGTTCTCCCCACAGGAGTGTGATTGAGCATGTCGCCCTGATGCAAGATCGAATTGCACAGGTAATGCCCATCGTGAAGGAACATTTGGCCCAAGCGCAGTTGGCACAGCAGAGAGTGTACAACCGTGGAGCCAAGACCCGTACCTTTTCCCCGGGGGATAGGATATTGGTACTTGTCCCTACGGTTGAAAGTAAATTCCTTGCCAAATGGCAAGGCCCCTACGAGATAATGGAAAAAGTGAGCGAAGTGAATTACAAGGTCAGACAACCAGGAAGGCGAAAGCCCGAACAGATCTATCACGTTAATCTGTTGAAAGCCTGGAGGGATAGAGAGTCCCTAGTCGCAGACACTTGGTCACCAGCTCAAACTGGTTGCGTGATTCCTGAGGTTGGAATCGCAGCCACCTTGTCACAACCCCAACAACAGGAGGTTAAGGAGTTTGTGCTTCGCAACAAGGAGGTATTCTCTGAGCTGCCGGGACAAACATCTGGGGTAGAGCATGACATTATTACCCCGCCCGGTGAAAGGGTGAAGTTAAAACCCTATCGGATCCCAGAGGCCCGACGGGAGGCAATACGGGAGGAAGTACAGAAAATGCTGAACTTAGGGGTGATAGAGGAGTCCCAAAGTGATTGGTCTAGTCCCATTGTGTTGGTGCCTAAACCGGATGGGAGCTGGCGATTTTGTAACGATTTTCGTCAGTTGAACAAAGTTACAAAATTTGACACCTACCCCATGCCACGTATAGATGAGTTGATCGACCGGCTGGGAACAGCCCGATACATGACGACTCTTGACCTCACAAAAGGGTATTGGCAAATCCCCCTGGCCAAGTCAGCCAAAGAGAAAACCGCATTTGTAACCCCAGACGGGGCGTTCCAATATAAAAGAATGCCGTTCGGGTTACAGAATGCGCCGGCCACATTCCAGCGGAAAATGGACCAGATGCTGAGGCCCCATCGGAAGTATGCTGCGGCTTACCTGGATGACGTAATTGTCCATAGCACAGATTGGGCCTCACATCTGCCAAAAGTGCAAGCAGTCCTGGACTCTGTTCGGGAAGCAGGGTTTACGGCTAACCCCAAGAAGTGTACCATTGGGCAGGAGGAGGCCAAATATCTTGGGTACACCATTGGGAGGGGAGTAATAAAACCCCAACTCAACAAAGTCGAGGCCATCCAGAGTTGGCCACGTCCCAACAGCAAGAAGCAGGTACGAGCCTTTCTGGGAATCGCTGGGTATTATCGGCGATTCATTCCCCACTTTGCTTCTAAGGCTGTGCCCCTAACCAACCTGACGAAGGGGAAAGGGTCGGTCATGATTAAATGGACCCCCGAGGCTGAGGCAGCATTCCAATTCTTGAAACAAGCCTTATGTAGCCAGCCAGTGTTGTACTCACCCGACTTCTCTAAAGACTTTGTCGTACAAAGTGATGCGTCAGATGTGGGGTTAGGAGCAGTATTGTCCCAGGTCTGGAACGGGGAAGAGCACCCAGTCATTTACCTCAGCAGGAAGTTGAAGTCCCATGAGGTAAATTACGCCACCGTTGAAAAGGAGTGTTTAGCGGTGAAGTGGGCTCTAGATTCCCTTCGGTACTACCTGCTAGGTAGGCACTTTGACATGGTTACGGATCACGCTCCGTTAAAGTGGATGGCTCAAAACAAGGAGACAAATAGAAGAGTGAATAGGTGGTTCCTGGCCCTACAGGAATTCAACTTCACAGTAAAGCATCGCCCTGGCGTTCAAATGGGGAATGTGGATGCTTTGTCTTGAGTACATGAATGCCTGATTGCTGGTGTTCCAACCCCGAGGTTAAAACAAGAGGGGGGGGTATGTGACAGCAGGAAGGTAAAGTCACCTGGTTGCATCCAGGGGGGTAGATATATTTCGCCCAGATTCAGGCTTTACGCCGATTTATACAGCTAGGTGGAGAGTTGTATAAGCCCAGCTGAGACTAGTGGGCTCATTGATGACTCATACCTCTAGGGAGAGGGCTGGGCGTCGTGCAGGCAGGGAGTTGATGAGGCCAGCTGAAGCCTGTCAGTTCGTTTAAGGCCTCTATAAAAACTCCCAGATTCATTAGATGTTAGCTCATGCCTGGAAGCAGACCTGTGTGGACTGTCTAGGGAGAGTGAACCCCTGTGCGGTGAGAGAAAGCCTGTGTGGCTATATTTTGCTTGGACATTTAAAACCAGGGACTAGGACAGCACTAGGCTGATCCCAGTTGTTAGTTAGGAAACCTGTATGTTTAGTCAGAGGTCAAGTTGACCAGGATTTATTTTGTTTGTTTCTTTTGCTTTGCTGTGTTTTTGTCACTGTAAATAGAAAATAAACGGCACCTTTTTGATTTTGAAAACCACAACCTCCGTCTGCTGGGCCTGTTTTTGTGTGGGGAGCCCATCCCGGGGGTCACACACACCCGCTGCCGAGCTAACCCCCTCACAATATATATATATATATATATATATATAATGTATTTGTGTGTGTGTGTGTGTGTGTGTGTGTGTGTAAGATAATTGGTCATGGGGGGGCGCAGCTTGGCATGTTCGCCCTGGGTGCTGGTTGACTTTGTCCCGGCACTGCCCCCTGCACTGTGAGGCAAATTGCCCGCTCCACTCCCCGCTGCACTTCAAGCATTTTTATTATTAACTTTTTTACTAGTAATGGCAGTGATCTACGACATTGCGGTGGACAGGTTCGGACACTTTTGACACATATTTGGGATCATTGACATCTATACAGCGATCTGTGCTATAAAACTGCACTGATTACTGTGTAAATGTCACTGTCTGGAAAGGGGTTAAATGGGGAGGTGTTTCTAACTGGGGGGGATGGGACTGACTGGAGGAGGAGAGAGATCTCTGTTCCTAATCACTAGGAACAGCAGATCTGTCTCTCCTCCCCTGTCAGAATGGGGATCTGTCTGTTTACATTGACAGATCCCCGTTCTGGCTCTCTGTGGAGCGATCGTGGGTGGCATCGCGGCCGCCGGCCAAGCACAGGTCCTTTTATACTCCAATATACATGTATAGAGCCATGACAAGTCCTCTTTATACTTCTATATACCTGTATAGAGCCATGACAGGTCCTCTTTATACTCCTACATACATGTATAGAGCCATGTAAGGTCCTTATTATACTTCTATATACACGTATAATGCCATGACTGGTCCTCTTTACACTCCTATACATGTATAGAGCCATGACAGGTCCACTTTATACTCTTATATACATGTATAGAGCCATAACAGGTCCTCTTTACACTCTTATATACATGTATAGAGCCATGACAGGTCCACTTTAGTTATAATATAAAATAATGGATGTGGGGGCATTTTGGTGGGTGTGATTTTTTTTTGGGGGGGGGGCAGCATTTCATTTTTGGTACCAGGCAGCACAATGTCTTGGGCCGACACTGGGTAGGGGTAAGTGTGGTTTTGAACCAGAGTCAGCCAGAGGGTGTCAGTCCCGGAAGTTGAGGATAATGCGCCAAGTGCAACTGAAACGCAGGTCCGAGATGGACCAGGAAGGAGATGACCAAAAAAGGGTGCTGCGCCAAAATGGTGGTCAGTTATAGGGGCACGCCAGTAAATCTGCATTCAAAAAATAGAAAGATTGTATAAAAAACGGGGAAGAATATCCAGTAACCACCCTGGGTGTTGTCCAGAGCAGGAGCAGCTGATAGCAAAATTACCTGAGTATAGGACAGCAAGAGACAGAGTCCCTAAGCAATGTGGCGTGATCCCATGGAGATAAAAAAGACTGTGTGTAGGCAGCCTAGTTATACCCCTCTCCTCCCACGTACAATCGCACGTTGGCATGCACCAACGTCCCGCGGGCCAATCACGTGCTAGGAGGGGCTCCGATCGGAAGGAGGGAAAAACCTGCCTACCACAGGAGCTTGCCCCCATAGGCTGTGCGAGGCTGAGATGGTAGTGACGCGATCCGCGTCGTGATGCCAAATGGCGTCAGACGTGAGTCACGTGGGCGTGACGTCTATACGCTGTGGACGCTGCCCAGAGCCCCAGGGAACCCCCGCCCAATAGGGCGGGGGAAGGGGCAGAGGAGGGACGTGCAGAGCGCATCGCAGCTTCCAGATGGGTGACAACAAAAAGGCAGCCCATAGTGTCAAAGACCGCGCAGACGCAAAAGAAAAAACACTGTGGCCATAAATCTCATGGACAGGTGAGACCTGTCGCAAATGAGACCAGGTCCCCAATAGCGGTACATGGCCACAAAGGGGTCCTTTACCTTACGCCTACCTTGTTTTGAACCTCATTTAAAGTCCCAAACCCCCTTCAGGCATTATTGTACCAGGGATGGAGGCACAGAGATGTGCCTCATTTAAAGTCCCACCTATGCTGTTGCATAGATCCCCCCCCCCCCCCTCGTTTGTATTCAATTTTTCTTATAACAAATAGTAGAAAATATCTTTTTTTTTTTTATATTGCAAAAAAAAAAATCGCAGAGGCAATCAAATACCATTAAAAGAAAGCTCTATTTGTGGGAAGAAAAGGACGCAAATTTCGTTTGGGTAAAACATTGCATGTCCGCGCAATTTCCAGTTAAAGCAGCGCAGTGTCAAATTGTAAAAACACCTCTGGTCTTTATGCTGCGTATTGGTCCGGAGCTTAAAGTGGAAGTAAACCCTCCTATCATTTTCAGGCAAGGAAGCTGCCATCTTGGCCTCTGTTTAATCTTCAACTGCCATGATGCTGCACATGTGATCAGTTATGACACCAGCCATTGGATGGTTTGACAGTTTGGTTGAGAGCACAACCAATGTGACAGTTGGCATTCCCGGCATGCCGGGAATGTAACTGCTTTTTGAAACTGTTAAATCGATGAGTTTACTTCTGCTTTAAGTGGTTAAAATGTCATGCGAATTGGATGCGGTGTAAGCCACATCCAATTCGCATAGATGTGAACTGAGACTTAATCCTCACCCTGCCATTATTGAATATGAAGGCCTGGAAGTGATAGGGGACATGAATAAACAGAGGGTAGGGGAGCAGTATGGTGCCTGCCGAGGTTGGCTCTGCTAAGAAGCAGCTGAAGAGTTTCCCCTGGAGAATTTTTGGCTCCATCACACCTATTAGAGCTTGTTGGACCCACCATTTAAAAAAAAAACAGCCTTTGGGACGGAGTTGGCACTATTGTTTGTAGCTGTAGCCCACTTTTCTGGGAAGACTTACCAAAAGATTTGGGATTGTGTTTGTAGTAACTGTTGTTTATTCAGCCAAAGAAGCATCCACAAAGTCAAATACGTAGGAACAATTTAGCTCACAGTTGGAATTCCATTTAAGCCCAGTAGTGTTCTGTATGGTTGAGGCCAGGACTCTGTACAGGCTGCTGGAGTTTCTCCACATCAAACTCATGAAACCATGTCTTTCTAGACTGGCTTTGGGCACAATCATAGTGAAACCAGAAAGGACCTTCCTCACACTGTAACCACAAGGTAGGAAGAGCACAAAACTCCATTAAAAACAACTCTGTTGTTTTTAATAAAGCAGTTTCATGCTCAAAGAGCACAAAACTCCATTAACCACTAGAGGCCCGCGCTATAGTCAAATGACTGCTACAGCGCAGACCTGAAAATCAGGGAGGCCGTCAATAGACGTCCTACCCTTTGCACGCTCAACGTGCGCCCCCGAGTCACAGACCCTTACCACGTGATCAGCTGTCAGCCAATGACAGCTGATCACATGATGTAAACAAAGGATCGGTAATCGTTTTTTTTTCTCCTCACGCTAACGGCGTGAGGAGAAAAAAAAGCCGATCACCGGCTTTTGTACCAGGGACAGCCCGAAGAGGAAGAGGCAATTCTGCCTCGTGTGCCCAGAAATACCACCTGCCATTGCCACCTGCAATGGCCACCTGCCAGTGCCCACGAGTGCCACCTATCAATGCCCACCAGTGGTGCCAATCAGTGCCACCTAGTAATGCTGCCTATCAGTGTAACCTACCAGTGCTGATCAGTGCCCGTCACTGCCACCTCTCAGTGCCCATCACTGCCACCTCTCAGTGCCCATCACTGCCAGCTATCAGTGCCACCTATCAATGCCACCTATTAGTGCCACTTCTCAGTGCCCACCAGTACCACCTATCAGTGCCCACCAGTGCCACCCATCAGTGCCGCCTTATCGGTGCCCATCAATGCAGCCCATCGGTGCCCATCAGTGCAGCCTCATCAGCGTACATCAATAAAGGAGAAAAATTGCCTGTTTGCTAAATTTTATAACAAAATATAAAATATATATATATATATATATATATATATATATATATTTTTTTTTTTAAATCGTTTTTTTAACAAAAAATAAAAACCACAGAGGTGATCAAATAACACCAAAAGAAAGCTCTATTTGTGGGAAAAAAAATGATAAAAATTTTATTTGAGTACAGTGTTGTATGACCGCGCAATTGTCATTCAAAGTGCATCAGCGCTGAAAGCTGAAAATTGGTCTGGGCAGGAGGGGGGTTTAAGTGCCCAGTAAGCAAGTGGTTAACCACTTCAGCTCTGAGCCTGTTTTTCAGACTCAGTGTTTACAAGTTAAAAACTATTTTTTTGCTAAAAAATTACTTAGAACACCCAAACATTATATATATTTTTTCTAAAACCCTAGAGAATAAAATGGTGGTCATTGCAATACTTTTTGTCACACCGTATTTGCCCAGCGGTCTTACAAGGGCACTTTTTTTGGAAAAAAAACACTTTTTTTTATAAAATATGATAACAGTAAAGTTAGCCCAATTTTTTTATATTGTGAAAGATAATGTTATGCCGAGTAAATTGATACCCAACATGTCACGTCAAAATTGCGCCCGCTCGTGGAATGGCGTCAAACTTTTACCCTTAAAAATCTCCATAGGCGACGTTTAAAAAATTCTTCAGGTTGCATGTTTTGAGTTAGAGGAGGTCTAGAATTAGTGCTCTCGCTCTAATGATCGCGGTGATACCTCACATGTGTGGTTTGAACACCGTTTTCATATGCGGGCGCTGCTCACGTATGTGTTCGCTTCTGCATGCGAGCTCGTCGGGACGGGGCACTTTAAATTTGTTTATTTTTTTCTTATTTATTTTACTTGATTTTATTTATTTTTACACTTTTTTTTTTTTTTTTTTTTTAATTAAACATCCCTTGTAATAGAAAAAAAGCATGAAAGGTCCTCTTCTATATGAGATCAGGGGTCAAAAAGACCTCAGATCTCATATTTACACTAAAATGCAATAAAAAACAAACAAAAAAATTTGTCATTTGAAAAAATTACAAAAATAAAATGGCCCGAATCCGCCGCAGAGACCACCATTATCGTTTACCAAACCGCCGCCTGAAGAGATGGATACCTC
Source organism: Rana muscosa (assembly GCA_029206835.1). Taxonomy (NCBI): domain Eukaryota; kingdom Metazoa; phylum Chordata; class Amphibia; order Anura; family Ranidae; genus Rana; species Rana muscosa. Next base: position 877,829,445 of record CM055122.1, on the reverse strand, counting down.
GGTTATGGCAGCAGCTGCTGCCATTACCGAGATATCCTCTTCAAAGTGCCGATGTACATAGTCGTGCGGCGGTCGGTAAGTGGTTAAAAACAACTCTGTTGTTTTTAATAAAGCAGTTTCATGCTCTTCCAACTGTGTCTTTTAATAATATAGTATTAACAGTACCCTACAGTGCAAAGACTTGAACTAAGTATCTTAACCACTTCAACCCTGGAATATTTGGCTGCTCAATGACCAGGCCATTTTTTGCGATAAGGCACTGCATCGCTTTAACTGACAATTGCGCGGTCGTGCGACGCTCTACCCAAACAAAATTGACATCCTTTTTTCCCACAAATAGAGCCTTCTTTTGGTGGTATTTGAGCATCTTTGCGGTTTTTATCTTTTGCGATATAAACAAAAAAAGAGCTGCAATTTTGAAAAAACACAATATTTTGTACTTTTTGCTATAATAAATATCCCCAATTTTTTTTTTAAAAGCAAATTTTTTCCTCGGTTTAGGCCGATATGTGTTCTACATATTTTTGGTAATAAAAATCGCAATATGCGTATATTGATTGGTTTGCACAAAAGTTATAGCGCTAGTAATGGCGGTGATCTGCGGTTTTTATCTGGACTGTGATGTTATGGTGGACAGATTGGACACTTTTGACAAATTTTTGGGAATATTGACAATTATACAGCGATCAGTGCTATAAAAATGCACTGATTACTGTGTAAATGTCACTGGCAGGGAAAGAGTTAACAATAGGGGGCGATTAAGGGGTTAACTGTGTTCCCTCGTGTGTCTTCTAACTGTAGGGGGATGGGACTGACTAGAGGAGATGACAAATCGTTGTTCCTAGCTAGTAGGAGCACACAATCTGTCTCCTCCTCACAGAACAGGGATGTGTGTGTGTTTACACACACACATCCCTGTTCTGGCTCTAGTGCCCGCCCGGCGGTCCGGAAGCGGTTAAAGTGTAACTAAAGGCAAAACTTTTTTTTTTACATTTTGTATGGAGTGGAGATGGATTAGAATGCTTGTCCGTTTTTATTGCTGTCTGTGTTCCCGTTAGGGAGTTTCGCCCTCTCTATTTGTTCTATTTGCCAATATCATTGAAAGTGAAAGTAAAATAAATTCATATGTTTTTCTATTGTTATTCTTCTCCTTTATTTTGTGAATGGTGTCTTGGTTTTCAATTGTGTTGTATTGCCAGTTACTGAAATTTGAATAAATTTAAATAATTTAAACATTAAAAAAAAGGAAAAGAAAGTAAAAGAAAACCACAAATTTTGGGTTTTCCACTGAAAAGTAATAGAAGGGAAATATTCCAATGGGGACAGGGCCGACTTACAGCTACGACGGCTTGTGGGAACGTGCCCACCTGTGCCGTATAATGACGGCGGCTGGTCGGCAAGCAGTTAGAGGAATTGCAGTCTGCTCACATAACTTGTAAATAAAGCATCTTTTGCCATTCTGAAGCTTCCCTGCAACTACTATTTTATATATACTGTGATTCTGTACTTGCCAAGTATGCTACAGAAATCTCCGTCCACTAAATCTGGCTGGAGCCATTTTAACTGTGGGGAGCTGAAGCTGCTGCCTGTTCACTGCCTACATTTACAGAGGCACACCTCCGCTCTGCAGCCCTGCAGCTTTCATTGGCCCTCTTATGACTCATCCCCCCTCCCTTCCTGGCAAACTCTCATGAGAGAGCGAGAGAGAGCTGTGCATGAGGTCGTAAGCCTAGGCCAGAGTTTCTCAACTCCAGTCCTTAATGCGCCCCAAAAGGTCATGTTTTCAATCTTTCCATTATTTTGCACAGGTGATTTGATCAGTTTCACCGCCTTAGTAACTACCACAGCTGTTTCATCTGAGGGAAATCATGAAAACATGACCTGTTGGGGAGCCTTGAGGACTGGAGTTGAGAAACACTGGTTTAGGCTAATAACCAGACAAGAAACAGATAGTGGGGCTGTATAAAGTATTTACTGGCAAAAAAAAAAATGTTTTACTATCCAAAGTTAAAACAACAAGGGCAGAAAATGTAAGAGATGGAAAGCTGAAAAAAATGGCTGAAGGTCCACTTTAAGAGGGATGTACACCTTTATAGTGGATGAGATAGTAAGGTGTTCACAAACTTTGGACCATATAGTGTATATAACAATGCAGTTTGTTAATTTTTAATAACTACATAGCGGGATAAAGGATTGATCTAAATAATTGTGTGGAATCCCATTAACATCACCCTTCTAAAATAAATGTGAATCTTGATAAGAAACAATGGCAATAACTAACCCACAGGTTCACGTTAAAATTACCAACTAATCACAACAGGCATATAGAAGCCAGCAGGTTTTAATTGGCCCCTCAATTCACAGAGTACCAATATCCACAGGGCCAGAACTGCCTCTACTCCCCCTCCCCATGTTGTTTAAATAAATAAATAAATAACAGGAATCCATTAGACTCCTGGCTGCAATTATGCAATTAACGACCAAAACACTTTCATTTGATGCACCTAAAGCCAACCTTTGATTTTTAATATTGCAAGATCCTTTTGGCATCCATTAGTCACTTTTTTCTCATGTTTAGATTATACCCTGTCAAGAACTGTACACTAAAATTCAATTTTTCTCTTCCAATGCATTTGTAAAATGACTTCCTTCAAAATCAAAGTAAACAACTTTTAAAGAATTCAAGGCTACATTTAGAAGTCAATAAGTGATGCAGATGCAGTTTAGTAATAATAGCTAATGATAGGCTTTGAAGGTTAACAGGCATGCAATTTAATAGCGTTCCAGATTGTGAAAATTGCTAATAGGGTGTCTCTATCCGCCTATAAACTAACAGTCAAGCGTTAGTGATGGAGGTTATGGAAATATTAATAAAAGTAGATAGTATGTTCCCTTGCATTGTAATTTCTGTCTTTCATTTAAGTCAATAAAATGAATCATGCTTAAGGTAACGAGAGTACACCATAGTTAACGAGAGGCAGGGTGTCAAAACATCGGCTGGCAAACACTGATATTTTTCACTCTTTCAAGTAAAATTATTAGGCAGTTTGCCACAAAGAGCTTTACCTTTTTGATGTCTGTGTTTGTCTGATGTAGAAGCTTAGAATGGGAGAAAGCGTATTTCACATATCTAGACATTTACTACATGGTAAACTGAATTCTTAAAGTGTTACTTAACCCAGTAATATGAAAATAGTTCAAGCTTATAAATCTACTTTTTACATTAAAATATTGCCACTATATACCTTTTTGGTTGATCTATATACCACGGTTACATGATAAACTGCACAGTTTCTCCAGTGCTGAGAGTTCAGGTAGGAGGAGATTTCCACTACAGCCTGTATACACGCCCACATGTGTGATGCCAATATCATGTGACCTGGCTAGCTCTGATCAATAAGTAAATGTTCTCTCCAGCATAAAAGACACAACTGAGCATGTACAGGTCGGCTACCCTGTCTGTTAGCTGGCTTTCCCCAGATAGACATTGCAGGAGCGAAGGATCTGTGCATACAGGATAAAACAGCCTTTTTACACAATGCAGAGGATTAACCCCTTAAGTTCCACAGTGAGTATAACAAGCATGCTATGCTGCATATGCAGATGTTGTGGGTTTAGTAACACTTTAAGTGTGTTATTACAACATTCAGCTAGGAAGGGCAAGAGTGTTTAGTGAGCTTTAAGACCATTTCTGTCAGCCAGGAGGTGACATGATGGAATCCTCACACGTTTTTGTTAGCTTGTGCTTTCCATGTGTCTTTGGTGGATGTAACAGCAAAATTGTTGATAGTAAGTTGCCCATTCCGTGAAACTTCCATTTTCTTTTTTTTCCATTAAAACAATGATTTTTATTAGTACCGTATGTAGCGGGTACTTACTTTCCGGGTGCATTTTTTGAATCTAGCTGTGACATCAGTGCTATGTTCCCGGCGGTCCACGAGGTGGCGCTGCCGCCGTGGCCGGAGGGACGAATATCACTGTGTGTCGAGTCTCCTTTTTGTCCTCTTTCGGTAGCGGTATGGTGGGGCGGGGAACCCGCCGTGCTTGCTGGGAGAGGGGATAAAAGGGGCCGGCCATTTGGTCAGGGGGTCTTCGTCCCAAGCACCTTCAGCTTGCGGACGTGGGTTCGTGCTCGTCCTCTAGGAGGCCTCGGCCTAGAGGACCAACGGAGATCGTGTTCCACCCCAGGCACCTTCAGCCCTGGGATATGGTCTCGTGCGGAGACCATATCCCACTCTCCAGGAGGAGAGTGGAGGAGCGAATTTGTGTCTGGGCCTATTCACACTCGCACCTCCTTTTCTGTCCTAACTATCAAGGAAGTCCCTGTATGGTGTGTTCTAATAAAGGAGTGTTGGACTTTAATGGTGTGAGGCTCACTTCCTGGCGGACGAAGTTCACGGTGACTCTTGGAGGGAGGATCCGGGTGCACGGCACAGACCCGAAGGTAAACAGGACATTGCTGATACTACAGGCATTCCCATGTGGTGGAGGCTAGGCGTAGCCCACCCGCTCTCTCTCTCTCCACCCTACCAGATACCCCTAGACGAGAGACAGTGCGAGCCGCACAGAGAGAGAAGAGGGGCAGGCACTACACGTGGGGGCTCGGGTCCGGGATTGTGTTGTGCATCACAGTATTGAACAAGTCTGCTGGATGAGTTAACTGAATAGGCCAAAGTGCAGCCCTGCTCGAAGTCGTGGAATTGACCCTAGACAAGGGAAAGGCCCGCGCAGGAAGAGCGGTGAACGGGGGGAGGCCCAGCCGTGTGAGGTACTACACGTGGGGGCTTCTAATTGCACTGCGCCAACAGACACAACCTCCGCCGCTTAGTTCATGGGCGTGGCTCATCCAAAGAAAGTGAAAAAAGCCCGCGAACTGGAGCAAAGGGGAGGAGTCCAATACGTGAGAGGGCTACACGTGGGACATTGGCGCGAAAACTCTGCAGTGCGTGATGGACCAGCAACAAGTCACCAGGTTTGGACATACTTCATGGATTCCAGTTCACCTTGCTACTACCACGATGACTGCTGCTGCTCCGATAACGGATACCGGGATCCGGCTGAAGCCAAGGGGTCGATTCGCACTGTATTCATGCATGGACGTAGAGGCCCTGGGTGTAATTTGTCCCGGGTGCTTGGGACTAGTGTGCCACCTGAAGCCCTTCGGACAATGTGAAGCCTGTGGGGAATTCCTGTTCGAGGTGGATCCGGTAGTAGAGAGGCCGAGAACCATCTACCCAGGCCGGGCTTTAGGTAACACTACTTGCAGAGGAGGAATTACTGTTGTAAAAGCCATCCCAGCGCGCACTGCAGCGACCGAGGAGGAGGTCGTTAAAACTCAACGGGAGAAATCCGAGGATGCTGACTCGGTCACCACTGTCTCACAGCGTCCGCCACTGAAGAAGAGAAACAGCATGGTGGCCCCGACCAGTGGTGGTGGCGGACCATCTCGCCAGCTTACGCCAGGCCTAGACGGATCCGTTGACGGGTGTTCCGGACGTCCTGCTTCAAGTAAAGGCCGAGGTAAGCCGGGCAAAGAGACTTGGTGTAAGGGCGGAGATGCCGGGAAGGCATGGCCCAATATGTCCGAGGGAGGTGTTAGCTCTGTCTCTACAACGGGCTACATACCCGCGGAGGAGTGTGATACTTCGGATCTGGAGTCGCTCTCTAATGTGGGAGATGACACAGCCATTGACGAACTGTTTGCAGAAAAGGGCTGGGACAAAGTGCCGCTAGCTTCGTTCCGAAGGCCTCGAGATTCACCCATGTCCACGGGGGAGAGTACACCCCGGGTGGAGGCACCAGCGCCTGGACAGGGGTCCTGTCCCCAGCCCGCCTCTACATCTCCGGTGCCGCCTGCATCAGGGACCGGGGAGCAGAAGTTGATACTACGGGCACCTATGCCCCAACCAGAAGTGGTCAAGGCCCCTCGCCATCCGGACTCTATAGTTCTGCCCGGCGAAGGGGACAAAGCCACAATGCCTCCGCTGTCAAGGCTTCAGAGACTCTTCGGCCAGAAAGTTGCTGCTGATTACGGGTGGGAATATCCGTACCTTCCCAAGGAGTTACTCTACGAAGTGGAGGTGTACCGAGAGCGCTGGTATAATGACTTTGTGTGGACCCACCTTAAGGTCCCACACGCCCGCAGGTATTTGACATGCTCTCCAAAGACATCTCAGCGGTTCAAGGACTGCAAGGCAGAGTGGATGAGGGGAAGACACATCCATGCGGATAAAGTGTTGGTCCGACGCAAAGAAGGTGAGGATGTGGAGTACCATTTGGAGACCATGGATCGGCATCTAAAACCTATCGTTCTGCCGCATCTCCGCTTCTACCTCTGAGAAAAAAAAAAAAAAGACTCCATTTGTTTGCTTTTTGAAAGGACTTTGCACCCCTGAACTTTGCTGTTTGACTTTCTTGTTGGTGCCTTCATCAGTGCTTTTACCCCGCAAGAGGGGTGCTTGTGTCATTCCAAGGAAGAACTGTTCCAGTTGTTGTTCTTTCCTCTCCGGTGAGAAGTTGCAGACTTTGGGGTAGATAGGGCCCGGAATCGAGCAGCAAGAAAAGAAAGATGGTTCAACGGGTGCAGTTACCGCGAGGCTGTCACCAGGTGGCAGTCTTGTGCAACGTTACACATTGTACACGCTCACACTGGAGGAAAAGATATTTCTCTTCGGAGGAGTTTCTTTTCCTCTCACACATACACATGTGTTAGGGTTTTATTGTTTCTTTTCTCTTCCCTCTGCAGGAGAGCGTCCCGTCAAGATTATGGAACCTGGGGTGGTTCTTAGTTAGGATGGGAGGGAAAAGTATAATGTTTTAAATGTTGTCTTTCACTTCTCTTTTGTTGCAGGGGCTCAGACACAACTTCTCCATTAGGATAGTTTCCTAAAAATATGTTTTGTTTTTTTAAATGTTAGTTGGTTTCTGGATTGGATTATGTCAGCCGTTGAGGGCGTGATTCACTCCAGACACTGGGGTCCAGTGTCAAAAGACAGGGGGGAATGTGTAGCGGGTACTTACTTTCCCGGGTGCATTTTTTGAATCTAGCTGTGACATCAGTGCTATGTTCCCGGCGGTCCACGAGGTGGCGCTGCCGCCGTGGCCGGAGGGACGAATATCACTGTGTGTCGAGTCTTCTTTTTGTCCTCTTTCGGTAGCGGTATGGTGGGGCGGGGAACCCGCCGTGCTTGCTGGGAGAGGGGATAAAAGGGGCCGGCCATTTTGGTCAGGGGGTCTTCGTCCCAAGCACCTTCAGCTTGCGGACGTGGGTTAGTGCTCAACCTCTAGGAGGCCTCGGCCTAGAGGACCAACGGAGATCGTGTTCCACCCCAGGCACCTTCAGCCCTGGGGTGAGGTACTTTCAAGAAGGTCCGGAGCTCAGTGCCCAACACTGAGTTCCGCGAGGGAAGGGTCCTAAGGCACTTCGGGGATGGAGGCCTGAATCTGAGTAAGACGCAATAGACCGGGGAGAGCTCCTCACTCGAAGACCCGGTGCAGCAGACTGCCGGTGACGGGTAAGTCTCTTGTCGGAGACCGTCCAGAAGGATCCCCTTCCTCTCGTGTGGAGACCATATCCCACTCTCCAGGAGGAGAGTGGAGGAGCGAATTTGTGTCTGGGCCTATTCACACTCACACCTCCTTTTTTGTCCTAACTATCAAGGAAGTCCCTGTATGGTGTGTTCTAATAAAGGAGTGTTGGACTTTAATGGTGTGAGGCTCACTTCCTGGCGGACGAAGTTCACGGTGACTCTTGGAGGGAGGATCCGGGTGCACGGCACAGACCCGAAGGTAAACAGGACATTGCTGATACTACAGGCATTCCCATGTGGTGGAGGATAGGCGTAGCCCACCCGCTCTCTCTCTCTCCACCCTACCAGATACCCCTAGACGAGAGACAGTGCGAGCCGCACAGAGAGAGAAGAGGGGCAGGCGCTACACATATATACTCAAGTATAAGCCGACTCGAGTATAAGCAGAGGTACCTAATATTACCCCAATAAACTGGGAAACCTGACTCGAGTATAAGCCGAGGGTCAACAATGCCTCACTGTCCAATGTTCCCTGTTCCCTAGCTCGCTGTTCCCTATCCTATAATTTAACATTGTAAATAGTACCTGTAAAGAAGTTGCGGCTGCGGCGTCCATCGTTCAAATTCCGCGGTCTCTTCCTGTTCCTTCCGTGATAGGCGAGTCTCAGCAGACACTCTCCGCCTATCACGATCACTCTCTCATCCTCAGTTTTCCCAGCAGACACTGTGTTGGGTGTTCCGCCAATCACAGACGTCTGCTGGGAAACTGAGGATGAGAGAACGTTCGTGATAGGCGGAGAGTGTCTGCTGAGACTCGCCTATCCTGAAAGGGACCAGGAAGAGACCGCGGAATTTGAACGATGGACGCTGCAGCCGCAACTTCTTTACAGGTACTATTTACAATGTAAAAGTTTTGCTGACTCGAGTATAAGCCGAGGGGGGGGACTTCCAGCCCAAAAAAAAGGGCTGAAAATCTGGGCTTATACTCGAGTATATACGGTAAGTAAGTACAGATAAATGATCACAGTAGGAACATAAGGTACCAAACAGCCTTCTTCATCCATTTCTCCCAAATCTGCTTCCCACCGTGACTTAACCACTTCTGCCCCAGAAGGTTTCACCCCCTTAATGACCAGGCCATTTTTTTGCAAAACAGCACTGCGTTGCTTTAACTGAAAATTGCGTGTTCATGCAATGCTGTACCCAAACAAAATGTATGTATTATTTCACACAAATAGAGTTTTTTTTTGGTTTTATTTGATTACCTCTCCAGTTTTAATTTTTTGCGCTATAAACAAAAAAACACAGACAGTTTAAAAAAAAAAAAAAAAATTCTGGTATAAAACATATCCAATAAAAAAATGTAAAAAATCGAATTTCTTCATCAATTTAGGCCAATATGTATTCTGCTACATATTTTTGGTAAAATTGGTTTGCGCAAAAGTTATTGCGTCTAAAAAATATGGGATATTTTTTTTCTTAGTAATGGCGATCAGCGATTTTTAGTGGGACTGCGACATTGTGGCGGACAAATCGGACACTATGTGACACTTTTTGGGCATCAGTGACACCAATACAGTTATCGGTGCTAAAATAATGCACACTCCCTGTACTAATGACACTGTCAGGGAAGGGGTTAACATCAGGGGTGATCAAAGGGTTAAGTGTGCTTTCTTACTGTGTAGGGGATGGTTTCACTGGAGGAAGAGAGAGATTTGTGTTCCTGCTTAGCAGAAACACAAGATCTCCATCTTTCTCTCTGACAGAACGGCGGTCTGCCTTGTTTGCATAGGCAGACCGCCATTCTGCATATCCTGTCAACGATCGGCGGATCCCGACTGATTGGCTTCCGCTGTGTCCAATCACAGCAGGAGTGGGTCGCCAGCGGCATGCGCCAGATCCGGAAGAAACAACGTACAGATACGTTGTTTCATGCAGCAGGGCCGCCCTGCCGCACTAAATAGGCTGTGGGCGGTCCGAAAGCGGTTAAAGTGTAACTAAAGGCTATTTTTTTTTTTTTTTTACATTTTGTATGGAGTGGAGATGGATTAGAATGCTTGTCAGTTTTTATTGCTGTCTGTGTCCCCGTTAGGGAGATTCACCCTCTCTATTTGTTCTATTTGCCATTATCATTGAAAGTGAAAGTAAACAAAATTCATATGCTTTTCTATAGTTATTCTTCTCCTTTATTTTGTGAATGGTGTCTTGGTTTTCAATTGTGTTGTATTGTCGTTGTTACTCAAATGTTACGTACTTAAATAAATAAAAATAATTTAAACATAAAAAAAAAGGAAGTGAAAGTAAAAGAAAACCACAATTTTGGGTTGTCCACTGAAAAGTAATAGAAGGGAAATATTCCAATGGGGACACTAGTTCTGGTGACCTGGGGGTCACCAAAGAATTCCCTTAATTCGCAGGGATTTCCTCTCGCTTCTTGTTTGGCTATTGGACAGGAAATGAAGGAAAATCTCTGCAATACAACACAGATGGCGAAACAAAATCTGACAAAGGCTATAACCCTCCCTTACTCCATCCAAAATGTAAAAAATTTTTATTTTTATAACAGCTTACCTGTAAAATCCTTTTCTTGGAGTACATCACGGGACACAGAGCAGCCATAGTAATTACTATGTGGTTATTAGGCCACCTTCAGGTGATTGGACACTGGTATAATCAAAGCAGGAAGTTCCCCCTATATAACTCCTCCCATACCGGGAGTACCTCAGTTTTGTAGCAAAGAAATATGTGTATATCCCATTAAGAAGGGACCTCTGTGTCCCGTGATGTACTCCAAGAAAAGGATTTTACAGGTAAGCTGTTATAAAAATCCTATTTCTCTTATCGTCCATGGACTGACACAGCTCTCATACTGTTTACGTGTGGGTATATGTCCCTGCTCGCAGGAGAAGATCTAGGCAGAATGTTAGATGTTAGAAACATACATTCTAGAACAAAACCAGAGCTGAACAGCCCCGCCCAGGGGGGCGGTCCCTCCGGACATAACCCTCCTACCTGCAGCCAGCAAACTCAGTTTTTTCTGCCTAGCAGAAGGAGAAGACGTGGCTCTCTCAGGAGCCAGTCTCCTGGAAGATTTTACTTTTAAATTTTATTTCTTTGGGAATTTTATTATTTTATTTTTGAGACCTTCAATCAACTGTCGGTTGGGCAACAGGTTGGGTACACTGGTATCCTCGTAGTCTTCCCTGTTCAACCATCGAGCGTGCTGATCCTCGCCTTGTGTGCATGAGACTCAGTTCACGACATACCCCATGACTCCAGGGGTGGCTGGGTGGCTTTTATGCTCCCGCGGTCCTCTCAAGATTGAACAGTACCTGTCTGTATCTTTCGCGTTGGACCGTGCCGACAGCTACTCAGTACTACTCTGTGATAGGTCTGTCTGAAACAAGCCAGTGGGTCCCTATGGGACGGGTAAGTAGTTCTCTCCTGCTGCAGGTGAGTACATGCTGGCTGTGTTTCTCTATCTGGGGGGTTTCTCCCTGTCTCCCCCCTGTTATGCTGCTCTCTGCACCCTGTACTGGTGCTGTACTGTGTGGGGGTGCTTGGGGGTCACTCTGGCCTGGTGGGGGGCGCTCATGTCTGTTTAGTGGACTCTGGGAGAGGAGCAGTGTTCTGGTGTGTGAGTGTGGGGACTTATTGGTTGCGCCATTAGCGCTGTATTCTGAATTTAAATAATGCGCTTGGCGGCCATCTTGCGGTGGTTCAATGGCACTGTTATACATACAGCGGAACTGAGCGGTCCTTAAGGGTTGGTGAGTCCTCCGGGTATCCCCTCCTCAGCCTCAGCGCAGCCAGTGGGTGGACTGTATTATTCAGTGTTATAGTGTTTAAAGGTCTCAGAGGGTGGCAGTATGGAGTCTGGTTCACCTGCTTCTCCACACTTGTCAGAGGCAACTGGCAGTGCTCCTGCACCTGCGGTCCCTATGGACCAGTTGTCGGCAGTCCTGGAATCATTCCTTGTCAGAATGGAAGCAGTGTGTGAGCGCAAGGGAGCTGTAAAGCGTCCCCTCCCCACACATTCTCCTGTAGGGGAGTGCTCTGTCTCAGATATGGGCCTAGCTACTGCTGCTCAGGACCCTATCTCTGAGGATTTTTATGTTTTTGGACAGGACATTCCTTGTGAGGAAGACCCCAGTTCTGAACCAGTAACTGACAGGGTGCTTGTAAGTGGACTCATTGATGCTGTTAAGGACACTCTTAAGCTGAATGTTGAGGCTGAGGAACCCCAGGTGGAAGCTGTCTCCTTTGGTTCCTTTAAAGCCGTTTCTTCAAAAAAGGTTTTTCCATATGTGCCTTTTTTTGATGCATTCATTGACCAAGTCTGGGATAAGCTGCAGAAGACTTTGACGGTCCCGCGGCACATAGCCATAAGGTACCCCTTTGAGGAGGACCTGGTTAAGAAGTGGGCTCTCCCCCCAGTGGTCGACCCCCCGGTCGCCAGTTTGAATAAGGCTACCACGCTCCCAATGGAAGGGACTCCTGCATTTAAGGATCCCACTGACAGGAGGTCAGAAGTGGTGAGTAGAACTATGTTTATCTTATTGGGGTCTGCCTTATGCCCTATAGTGGCGGCGACACTTGTGTCTCAGACACTCACAGGATTGGCAAAGATTTTGCACCAGACGGTACAGGAGCATAATCTCCCTCCTGAGACTATTGCCCTGGCTCACCAACTTGCGCAGGGTTTAGTCTATGTGTGCGATGCCACTTTGGATGCGGCCCCTTTAATATCCGGGGCCTCTATCTCTGCTGTGGTGCTGCGTCGCCTTATCTGGCTGAAATGCTGGTCGGCCGACCTAGCTTCCAAAAAGCTCCTGGCTGACTTGCCCTTTAAGGGCGGTAGACTGTTTGGGGCTGCCCTGGATGACATTATTAAGGATGTCACAGGGGGTAAGAGCACCTTCCTTCCTCAGTCTATTAAGGGAAAGGAGCCCCACCGCAGGCCGGGCCCTTCCTTTCCGGCGAAAAATATGTTTTTTCGTCAGTCAGATTCCACGGGTAAGCCCGCCCAGACTGAAAAAAGTGCGGCTGGGGGACAAAGGCGTCCCTGGGTGCGTAAGCCTTCCAAGCAAGCTCCCAAGCCCACCACCGCATGAAGTCTTGCCCCTGCCCGACTCTGGGGTGGGGGGACGTCTTCGCAGGTTCACGGTGCGGTGGTCCTCCCTGGTCTCCGACCGGTGGGTGTGCGAGGTGGTCACCTCTGGATACAGGATAGAGTTCCGCTCATGGCACCCAAACAGGTTCTTTCCCTCGAACCTCCCTCTCCTTCCTACCCACCGGGCGGCCCTCTTGGGGGCCGTACAGGATTTGCTCAGGTGCGGGGTAATTGTGTCAGTTCTGTCACAGGAGAGGTTTCGGGGGTCTTACTCGAACCTGTTTGTTGCTTCAAAGGAGGACGGGGTCCGGCCAATCCTGGACCTCAAGGCCCTTAATGCCTATGTAAAGTTACTAAAATTCCAGATGGAATCCATTTGCACGGTAATTGCGACACTCCACCAAAGGGTTTTTTTTTGGCGTCCTTGGATATCAAAGACGCTTACTTGCACGTTCCAATCTGCGCAATTCACCAGAGGTTTCTGCGCTTTGCCATAGGCGAAGTCCACTATCAGTTCGTGGCTCTTCCCTTCGGCCTAGCATCGGCACCACAGGTTTTCACCAAAGTGCTTGCCCTGGTTCTAGCTTTGCTGAGACAGCAAGGAATTGTTATCGTGGGCTATCTGGACAATCTCCTTCTAAGAGCAGAAAATGGCTCAGAATTGGAGGAAAATGTGACAATAGTCAGTCAGACCCTCCGGGACTTCAGGTGGCTTCTGAACATGCAGAAGTCGGTTCTAGTCCCGACTCAACGATTGGAGTATCTGGGTCTGATCCTGGACACTTCGGCAGCGAAGGTGTTTCTGCCCTCAGAGTAGTTACTGACACTTCAGTCGTGTAAGTTCTGACGTCCCAAAAATGGTCGTCAATTTGTTTCTGCATGAGAGTCCTGGGACTAATGGTGGCCTCCTTCGAGGCGGTTCCGTATGCCCAATCACACACTCGGGCATTGCAGAAGGGAATTCTGTCTGTTTGGGACAAGTCCCCATTGTCATTGGATCTTCAGATCCAGGTGAGTCACTCTGTCAAGGCGTCCCTGACGTGGTGGCTGAGATCCCCGGCTCTTCGGGCCGGGAAGTCGTTCCTCTCCATCCAGTGGACGGTGGTCACGACGGACGCCAGCCTGACGGGCTGGGGAGGAGTTTGGGGAGTCCTGTCAGCTCAAGGGCTCTGGACTCCGGACGAATCTTGTCTACCAATCAACGTCCTGGAATTGCGGGCGATCAGACTGTGTCACTCCGCGTGGTCGAAGAGGCTACAGGGCCGCTCGATCAGAATTCAGTCGGACAACGCCACGGCCGTGGTGTATGACAACCATCAGGGGGGCACTCGGAGCTCGGCTGCGGCATCCGAGGTCGCCCACATCCTAAGGTGGGCGGAAAGAAGCGTCTACATTCCGGGTGTAGAAAACTGGCAGGCGGACTATCTGAGTCGCCAGTCCCTGGACCAGGGGGAGTGGTCCTTGCATCCGGAGGTGTTTCAACTCCTTTGTCGGCGGTGGGGCACACCGGATGTGGACCTGATGGCATCTCGACTCAATCTCAAGGTGTCGGTTTGTGGCCAGGTCCAGGGACCCCTGGGCGGATGCCTCAGACGTGTTGGTGGCCCCGTGGGGTCAGTATCGCTTGATGTATGCTTACCCTCCGCTGCAGTTGATTCCTCGTCTGCTGCGCAGGGTGGCGGCCGAGGGCATTCCAGTGATCCTCATTGCCCCGGATTGGCCTCGGCGTCACTGGTACGCCGATCTGGTACATCTCATCGCGGACGTCCCTTGGCAACTGCCCTTGAGGGAGGACCTTCTGTCTCAAGGTCCCATCTTTCATCCTGCTTTACAGTCTCTGGCTTTAACGGCATGGCTATTGAGAGCCAGGTACTGAAGGACCGAGGCCTGTTGGATTCGGTAATTTCAACCATGCTTAGGGCACGGAAGTCTTCTTCTAGAAAGATCTATCACCGTACCTGGAGAGCTTACATCGCTATGTGCGAAGAGCTAGACTGGCGTCCACGGACGTACTCTGTCCCCAGAATCCTGCCGTTCTTGCAGCGTGGTGTGGCCCAAAGGCTGGCTTTGAGCACAATTAAGGGTCAGATTTCGGCCTTGGCCGTTTTCTTTCAACGACCCCTAGCAGGTCATTCCTTAGTTAGCACTTTTGTGCAGGGGGTTCGCCATGTGGTTCTCCTTGGGATCTGAACTTGGTGCTCTCGGTTCTTCAGGAACCTCCCTTTGAAAATATCAGAGATATTCCTCTTTTAACTTTGTCTCAGAAGGTGGCTTTCTTAGTTGCCATCACTTCTGTTAGACGGGTGTCTGAGTTGGCGGCTCTGTCATGCAAGTCGCCTTACCTAGTCCTCCATTAAGGATAAGGCGGTGTTGCGACCGCGACCGTCTTTCCTTCCTAAGGTGGTTTCGGCTTTTCACCTTAATGAGGACATTGTTCTTCCAACCTTGTGCCCTCACCCATCGCATCCTAGAGTTTGCGCTTCACAATTTGGATGTGGTGCGTGCCTTACGGGTATACCTGGTGGCTACTGCTTCTATTCGGAAGTCTGACTCACTGTTTGTGTCTGTCTCTGGTCCGAAACAGGGCCAAGCGGTGTCTGCCACCATTTCTAGGTGGATCAGACAGACTGTTATACAGGCCTATGCCATCAAGGGGCAGGCGCCTCCCTCCCCGGTTACGGCGCACTCCACAAGGGCAATTGGTGCTTCCTGGGCTTTCCGACATCAAGCGTCGGTTGCACAAGTGTGCAAGGCGGCGACCTGGTCGTTCGTTCATACCTTTTCAAAATTCTATAAGGTTGATGTGGCTGCATCTTCGGATGCTTCCTTCGGCCGCAAAGTGTTGCAGGCTGCTGTTTAATGTTGCAACTCCTCCGTTGAGGAGCTCTGCTGGTTTGGAGTGAAGTTTTGGTTGTTCCTTTACTATTTTGCTCCCACCCCTTTTTTATACAGCTTTGGGACGTCCCACACGTAAACAGTATGAGAGCTGTGTCAATGGACGATAAGAGAAAATAGGATTTTTGTACTCACCAAAAAATCTGTTTCTCTGACGTCCATGGACTGACAGAGCACCCACCCTTATTTCAAGGTTTGTACTGCTTTGTTACGAACTGAGGCTGCTGGCTGCAGGTAGGAGGGTTATGTCCGGAGGGACCGCCCCCCTGGGCGGGGCTGTTCAGCTCTGGTTTTGTTCTAGAATGTATGTTTCTAACATCTAAAATTCTGCCTAGATCTTCTCCTGCGAGCAGGGACATATACCCACACGTAAACAGTATGAGAGCTGTGTCAGTCCATGGACGTCAGAGAAACGGATTTTACGGTGAGTACAAAAATCCTATTTTTTTTATCGTACATCAAGGGACACAGAGCAGCCATAGTAATTACTATGTGGGATGTCCCAGAGCAATGCTATTTGAGGGGAGGGAGACACAAATCAGGCAGACCGCCATCAGACGCGAGGACCTATACTGCTGCCTGCAGCACACTGCGCCCAAAGGCGGTATCCTCCTGTTGTCCTACATCCACTTGATAAAACCGGGTGAATGTATGTACTGATGACCAAGTTGGGGCTTTGCAAATCTGAGTCATAGAGACTTGGTGATACATTGCCCATGAGGCACTTACTGCCCTAGTAGAATGGGCTTTACCTCGGAAAGGCAGAACCCATCCTTTAAAACCAATAAGCCTGAATAATAGTCTGATAAATCCATCCTGTAATAGTTGATTTTGACGCTGCCTGCCCCATCCTGGGGCCTTCTGGCAACACAAACAAAGCGTCAGTCTTTCGTATCTGAGCCGTCGCTTTCAGATAGGCCTTCACTGCTCTCACTACATCTAGGGAGTGCAATGACCTTTCCTCCGCAGAACGTGGTTTTGGAAAAAATGAAGGTAGGAAAACATCTTGATTCAGATGAAAACTAGATACTACCTTTGGCAAAAGGGTTGAGTGGGGCCGCAACACCACCCTATCCTTATGCATAACCAGGTATGGCTCTTTACAAGAGAAAGCTGCCAACTCTGAAGCCTCGTACACACAGCCCTGAGGCTTAGCTCTTGAACCTGATGGCGGGGGTCGTCGCGACTGCCTAGTGGCTGTCGGCCCTGATGTTGGAGAGGCAGAACGTTTGAAAGAAGGACGTCTATTCCTCTTCTTAACCGGCAAAAGGGTACTCTTACCACCTAAAATCTTTTGGATATATTTATCCAGATTATCCTCAAAAACCATTCCCCATGAAAAGGGAAACTGGCCAGAAGCTTCTTGCATGGTAACTCAGCTGACCAATGCTTTAGCCACAGAATCCTGCGCATATGCACCAACAGGAGAGTAAGGCGTGACGCCTGGTGAATAGAATCCTTAACAGTGTCAATTGCAAAACATAAGGCCCTTGGTAGCTCAGCCACCTCCCGGGCCTCCTCTCCTTCAGCAGACCCTTCCTTAGTGACCTGCTTAATCTTGTCATGCACAACCTGACAAACCCCAATTGCTGCTACTGACGGCTGCACTATTGTGCAAGCCACAGCGAAGGAGGCTTTAAAGCGAAGGTGCAGCGGAATTTTTTTTATTAAAAGCCAGGAGCTGCAAATACAGCAGCTGCTGACTTTTAATATATGGACACTTACCTGTCCTGGAGTCCAGTGACGTCCGCAGCAGAGAACGAGCAATCACTCATCACTCTGCTGCCCCACCGCCATCCTCGGTGAGGGAACTAGGAAGTGAAGCCTTGCGGCTTCATGCCCGGGCTTCATGCCCGGTTCCCTACGGTGCATGCGCGAGTCGCGCTGCGCCGTTCTGAATGGTCCCCTGTGTTCTGGGGCATACGGGGAATCTGGGGGAAGTGACGTGCTCCGCAGAGAGGACTCCCGGAAGTGGGTGCAAATACCTGTCTTAGACAGGTATCTGCACCCCCCTCCCCCCTGAAAGGTGTCAATTGTGACACCGGAGAGGGGGAGGGTTCCGATCAGCGGAAGTTCCACTTTAGGGTGGAGCTTCGCTTTAAGTAAAGATTCCAGTCTTTTATCTGCTGGATCTTTAAACACCTGGACCTTGTCTACTGGACAAGTGAGACTCCTATTCACGGAAGAGATGGCAGCGTCTACTGCTGGTACACTCCACTTTTCCGTGAATTTTTCCTCCATAGGACATACCTCCCAACTTTTCAAAATTCCACTGCGGGACATTCATTAATTTCTTTTTTTTTCAGCGGGTGGGGGATTTGAGGTTTTTCTTTTTTTTTTCTTTTTTCTTTCCCCTACCATCAGGGGTTGCTACCACGGGACACCGGATTTTTTTGCCCCTACCATCCGCATTTTTTTCTAAACAATCAGAGTTGATGAGCTCGAACGTTATGGGCCATTGCTGGCTGATGATTGGCCAAGCATGCACTATGACCCCGCATGCATGGCCAATCACAGCGCCGGCAGCGAGGAGAGCCATAATTGGCCACAGGCAGAATGCCTGTGGCCAATCATAGCTCAGGGGGGTTTAGTACACGCCCCACACTATAAAAGACCGCCAGCACGGCCTTGTGTAGTGTGTTGGCATGCAGGGACAGAGAAGGATAGGCAGGGACAGTGTTTTTGACATCCTTTGAAACCTTGTGCATTTACAGTCTGTTGGCGTGCAGGGACAGAGAAGGATAGGCAAGGAGAGTGTCAGTGACATCCTTTGAAACCTTGTGCATTTACAGTCTGTTGGCGTGCAGGGACAGAGAAGGATAGGCAGGGAGAGTGTCAGTGACATTCTTTGAAACCTTGTGCATTTACAGTCTGTTGGCGTGCAGGGACAGAGAAGGATACGCAGGGAGAGTGTCAGTGACATCCTTTGAAACCTTGTGCATTTACAGTGTGTTGGCGTGCAGGGACAGAGAAGGATAGGCAGGGACAGTGTCAGTGATATTCTTCGCTAAACCTCCTGCACAGTATACACCTGAAGCTACCCCTTATTGCTCGTCGTGGTGTTGTTCTGTTGTGTAACACAGACAGGCATCTGCAAGCAGTTACAGTGGGTGTAGGTGCCTCCTGCACAGTATACGCTACCCCTTATTGCTCATCGTGGTGTTGTTCTGTTGTGTAACACAGACAGGCATCTGCTAACAGTTACAGTGGGTGTAGGTGCCTCCTGCACAGTATACGCTACTCCTTATTGCTCGTGGTGTTGTTCTGTTGTGTAACACAGACAGGCATCTGCAAGCACTTACAGTGGGTGTAGGTGCCTCCTGCACAGTATACGCTACCCCTTATTGCTCATTGTGGTGTTGTTCTGTTGTGTAACACAGACAGGCATCTGCAAGCAGTTAGTGGGTGTAGGTGCCTCCTGCACAGTATACGCTACCCATTATTGCTCGTGGAGTTGTTCTGTTGTGTAACACAGACAGGCATCTGCTAACAGTTACAGTGGGTGTAGGTGCCTCCTGCACAGTATACGCTACCCCTTATTGCTTGTTGTGGTGTTGTTATGTTGTGTAACACAGACAGGCATCTGCAAGCAGTTACAATGGGTGTAGGTGCCTCCTGCACAGTATACGCTACCCCTTATTGCTCGTGGAGTTGTTCTGTTGTGTAACACAGACAGGCATCTGCTAACAGTTACAGTGGGTGTAGGTGCCTCCTGCACAGTATACGCTACCCCTTATTGCAAGTCGTAGTGTTGTTCTGTTGTGTAACACAGACAGGCATCTGCAAGTAGTTACAGTGGGTGTAGGTGCCTCCTGCACAGTATACACCTGAAGCTACCCCGTATTGCTGGTTTTAGCATCTCCCTGCAGGCCATTAGAATGTCTGGAAGGCCAACAAAGAGAGGCAGACAGTCACGAGCCAATAAAAGAGGGCAAGCAGGCTCTGTGTCTGGGGGCAACAGTGCTGGTCGTGGACGCGGTGCATTGTCATCAGCACGTGGCCATGGGACACGCTTGTCCTTATTTTCAGCAGCTGGACGTGTTGAGCCGCATCATGCCGAAGACTTGGTAGAGTGGATGACCAAGCCCTCCTCATCCTCCTCATCCTCTCTCACCCAGGCTCAGGGTACTGGCAAAGCAGCTGCCAATGCCTCCTCTTCCCTCATATCAATGTCATCATCAGTCACTCCTTCCCTAGACCCACCATGTCCTCCTGAGGAGTCCCCCGAACTGTTTGAGCACAGTGTTGGGTACATGCTCCAGGAGGATGCCCAGCGCTTTGAAGGGTCTGATGATGATGCCCAGCTAGAGGAAGGCAGTAGCGTGAGGACAGCAATCTGGCAGTCATGTTCCAGCAGCTGCAGCATACTGCCAGATTGGCTCCAGTGATGAGGAGGGAGGGGATGATGAGGTCACTGACTCCACGTGGGTGCCTGATAAGAGAAAGGAGAAGGATGAGGAGGGGGCACATCTCCAACGTGGCAGGATGCCCTCCGGGGGAGAGCGTAAGGGCAGCACACCGACTGAATCACACCGCAGAGCTCCGCCTGTGCAGGGCGTTGCCTCTGCCCGTTATTCCAAAAGTTCTTTGGTGTGGGCCTTTTTTTGAGTCAAGTGCATCAGATCGCACCACTGATATTTGCAACATATGTCTCAAGCGTATCTCGCGTGGCCAAAACATCAGCCGCTTGGGCACCACATGCTTGACCAGACATATGTTGACCTGCCATGCAGCTCGTTGGCAAGCGTACCTTAAAGACCCACACCAATAAACAAAGCGGACCTCTCCTTGCTCCTCATCAGCTGGGATCTCCAACCTCACTATACCCTCAGTCCTCTCTGAAACCTGCACTGAGAGGAATGAAGGTGTAGAATTAGGTGTGTCACAGCCAAGTACTTTTGGGCACTCTGCTAGCAGTACACCGACGTCTGATTGTAGCAGGCAAATTTCCCTGCCCCAGCTGCTGGACCGTCAAAAGAAGTCCACCCCAGCCATCTACATGCCCAACGGTTGAATGCTAGCTTGGCTAAATTGCTAGCACTTCAACTGCTGCCTTTTCAGTTGGTAGACTCGGCCCCCTTCCGTGAGTTTGTGCAATGTGCGGTTCCTCAGTGGCAGGTTCCCAAACACCACTTTTTCTCACGGAAGGTGATTCCGGCTCTCTACCGGCATGTGGAAGGCAATGTCCATGCCTCGCTGGACAGGGCGGTCAGCGGCAAGGTTACCGCTGACTCATGGTCCAGCAGGCATGGACAGGGACGTTACCTTTCTTTCACGGCCCATTGGGTCACTCTTTTGGCAGCTGGGAAGGATGCAGGACAAGGTGCAGTAGTGTTGGAGGTTGTTCCCCCGCCACGCCTCCAAAATGCTACTACTGGTTGTGACACACCTCTCTCTTCCACCCCCTCCTCTTCTTCTTCCTCCATGGCCTCTTCCTGTGCTTTGTCCTCGGAACCAGCGGTGCTCCGTAGGCGTTCAAGGGGCTACGCAAGTACGCAGGCAAAAAGATGCCATGCCGTGCTTGCGCTGGTGTGTTTGGGGGACAGGAGCCACACTGGGGCAGAGGTTCTGTCAGCTCTGCAGGGGCAGGCCAAGAGGTGGTTGACGCCACACCAGCTTAAGCCAGGAATTGTGGTTTGCGACAATGGCACCAACCTCCTCTCCGCCCTCCGACAGGGACAACTGACCCATGTGCCCTGTGTGGCTCACGTCCTTAACCTGGTGGTGCAGCGGTTCTTTGGCAGGTACCCGGGCTTACAGGATGTCCTGAGGCAGGCCAGGAAAGTCTGTGTGCATTTCCGCAGATCATATAATGCCAGTGCTCGTCTGGCTGAGCTGCAAAAGGAGTTGAACCTGCCCAAGAACCGCCTTATATGTGACATGCCCACCAGGTGGAACTCAACATTTGCCATGCTGCAGCGTCTGCACATGCAGCAGAGAGCCATCAATGAGTACCTGTGCGACTACGACACCAGGAAAGGGTCAGGGGAGCTCAGGTTTTTTTCACCACGCCAATGGGGCATGATCAGGGATGCATGCACTGTCCTGGCACCATTTGAGGAGGCCACGAGGATGGTGAGCAGTGACAGTGCATGCATCAGTGACACTGTACCTCTTGTCCACCTGTTGGAGCATGCCCTGCGTGGAATAATGGACAGGGCACTTGACGCAGAACAGAGGCAGGAAGAGGAGGACTTCCTTGCCTCTCAAGGCCCCCTTTACCCAGACAGTGTTCCTTCTGTCCCACCCATCGCACAGGAAGAGGAGGAGAAGGAGGAGGAGGAGGATTGTGTCAGCATGGAGGTGGGGCCTGGCACTCAGCATCAACAGCAGCAGTCTTTTAGGGATGATTTACAGTCCCAAGAAACCCGTGGACTTGTACGTGGCTGTGAGGAGGTGGCTGCGGATCATGTCATCCTTAGTGACCCAGAGGACTCCGGACTGAATGCCTCAGCTAACCTACGCTGCATGGCCTCCCTGATCCTGCAAAGTCTGCGGAAGGATCGTCGTATTCTTCGGATCAAGGAGAGGGACCATTACTGGCTGGCCACTCTCCTTGATCCACGGTACAAGGGTAAGGTTGCGGACCTTATCTTACCGTCGCAGAGGGAGCAGAGGATGAGTCATCTCCGGGAGGCCTTGCAGAAAGGTCTGTGCAACGCGTTCCCAGAGACTGGGAGGTTACAAACTCATGGTCCTTGACAACGAGTTGCTGAGGCTTCGGTCAGTCAAAGAAGGAGCGGTGGGGAAGGTGGCCGTCTGACCGATGCGTTCAGACAATTTTTTAGTCCGCAGCTCCAAGGTATGATCGGTTCCAGCAACCATCGCCAGTGTCTGATATACATGGTGCAGGAATACCTAGGGGCAAGGTCAGACTTGGACATCTTTCCCATCGAAAATCCTCTGGCTTACTGGGTCTTGAGGATGGATCACTGGCCAGAGCTTGCACAGTATGCAATTGAGCTACTGGCCTGTTCTGCATCCAGCGTTATTTCGGAACACACATTTAGTGCTGCTGGAGGCTTTGTCACGGATCACAGGGTGCGCCTGTCCACCGACTCGGTTGATCGACTGACCTTCATAAAGATGAACCAGTCTTGGATCACCACCAGCTACCAAGCACCTGAAGCTCATGTAACAGAATAATTTATTTTGAAATGTCACATCCCTTCAAGACTGCTGATGCTGAGTGACTGTCCTGGTATGTTGACTGACTATCCTATCCTCCTCCTCCTCCTCCTCCTCCTCAATGATCCGATTCATGATGATAGCTTGGAAGAACATTTTTGTTTCTGGGTGCCCCCACCAGTGGCTAAGGCCCAATTTTTCAGCCCCTGTTTAACAGAGGCATGTAATTACACATTTTTATGCAATGCTTTGCAGCAGGGCTCATTCCTGCACTCCAACTAGAGTATCTGGGAGAGGTTGCAGTGTCGTGGCACCAGCACCATTGCCTAAGGCCCAATTTTTCTGCCCCTGTTTAACAGGGGCGTGTAATTACAATTTTTGATGCAATACTTTGCAACAGGGCTCATTGCTGTGCTCCAAGTACAGTATCTGTGAGGGGTTGCAGTGTTGTGGCACCAGTGTCTAAGGCCCAATTTTTCTGCCCCTGTTCAACAGGGGCATGTAATTACAATTCTTGATCTAATAATTCACAGCAGGGCCCATTCCTGTGCCCACCAAGAGTAACAGTGAGGGCTTACAGTGTTGTGGCAACACCACCACCACCAAAGGCCCAATTTTTCTGCCCCTCTTCAACAGGGGCATGCAATTACAATTCTTGATCTAATAATTCACAGTAGGGCCCATTCATGCGCCCACCAAGAGTAACTGTGAGGGCTGACAGTGTTGTAGCACCAGCACCACCACCAAAGGCCCAATTTTTCCTACCACTGTTCAACAATGGCATGTAATTACAATTCCTGATATAATAGTTCACAGCAGGGCGTTCCAGCACCCACCAAGAGTAACTGTGAGGGCTCACAGTGTTGTGGCAACACCAACATGTAAGGGCCAAATTTCAGCAGAGTATATACGTCAGGCCCCTACTTTCAAACATCCAACTTACAAACGACTCCTACTTGCAAACGGAAGGAGACAACAGGAAGTGAGAGGAAATCTACCCCTAGGAAGGCAAATTCTCTCCTGTAAGAGTTCATATGGGAAAAAGGTGTCTTCTCTCTACTGATGCTTTATCACCAATCCTTGTTTCAATAAAAACCCCACTTTTCAAAAACATTTGTCATTGGGACGCAAAGTGAGGTGAAATGTTCTGAACAGGTGCACAGACAGCAAAACAAATGTTACAGGGGTGATAACCCTTCCCTATGTTTTCCAAAAAGCTTAAAAATAGATTTTTTTGGCTGGAGCTACACTTAAACAATGTACCTGTTCAAAATTACAAACAGATTCTACTTAAGAACAAACCTACAGTCCCTGTCTTGTTTGCACCGCCTGTACACTGCTGTTCAGAGTATATAGGGCCTTTTTTTATTTTAGGTGCAGGGTTCCCCTTAATATCCATACAAGACCCAAAGGGGCTGGTAATGGGCTGGGGTGGGGGGGGGGGGGGGTGATGGGGTAGCCATGCCATTTTTCTCAAAGATTTTCATCCATATTGCCAGGACAAGACATGACATTAAAGCCGCAAGCAGTTTTAAATGGCTTTTTTTCCTTTAGAAATGTCATTTTGTGCAGGGACAGTTCTAAACACGGGAAACACATGTCACTTCACAGGCATACTTTAGACACCCCCCAGGTACGATATTTAAAGGAATATTTCACTTTTTTTTTTTCACTTTATGCATCATTAAAATGACTGCTCCCGAAAAACGGCCAAAACTTTGTTTTGCATTGATACATGTCCCCTGGGGCAGAACCCGGGTCCCCAAACCCTTTTTAGGACAATAACATGCATATTAGTCGTCATAATTAGCACTTTAGATTTCGAACGTTCGCGTCCATTATATTTAATAGGGTTCTAACGTTCGCGCAAACTTTGGGTCCGTTCGCAGGTTCTGGTGCGATCCGAACCGGGGGGTGTTCGGCTCATCCCTAGTATAGAGTAATGCCGCGTACACACGATCATTATTCACGGCGGTTAAAAAACCGCCGTGAATAATGACAGGAAAAACGAGGGAACCGCTTGGTTCCCTACACACGGTCGTTTTTCCCGTCATTTTTTCTCTTGACGAGAAAAACGACCGTCTGTGGGCTCCGCGGCAGTGTCTCCCTATGGGAAAACTGCCGCGGAAAAAAATGCTGGAAAAAACGATGAGAAAATTTAGAACATGTTCTAATTTTTCTCGTCGTTTTTTTATGCCGTTTTTCTCGACGAGAAAAACGACATAAAGCCCACAGACGATCGTTTTTCTCGGCGAAAAAAAAAAATGTTGTTTTTCTCGTCGAGAAAAGCGGTCGTGTGTATGCGGCATAAAAGCGGAGTGACAACCTCCTACCTCCTTCACTCATCTTCGTTTGCGGGAAAGTTGATCCTGCTACGGGACTGCTGGAAAATATTGTCTATGCGGGCGTGTTGGGAGGTATGCATAGGATAGAGAAGCGAAAATCTCTTAGGAGGAATAAAATGCCTATCTGGGTGATCCCAGTCTGCATGCATATATAAGTTGCTCCAGAAATGGGTGCATAGGGAATGCGTGAGAACCATGAGGGGGCTTTAAAGAACCCAAAGCTGAAAAGGAAACTTCAGCCGCCTCTGCCAGGGGCAATTTATATCCCAAATTGACTAATCCCGTAAGGGATTGAACTAGCAACCTCTGGGATTGCCAGACTGAGGAGAGTTCTTCTGAGGATAAAACCCCCCAAAGGAGGAGCCTTCTTCTCTCTCTACTTGGTCCCCCAAGAGTGATTCAACATCCTCTACCCATTCCTGCTCCCCTGAGTGACCTGGGGCAGGAGAGGGGGACCTATCACATTTCCTTCCAGCCTGGGAGGAGGATGCAAACATATCAGCTATCTTACCCTCCAAGCCAGCCACTGCTGCAGCCAAATCGTCCTTAGTGATATATGCAGAGGCTAGAGTGTTGGAAGTAGCTACAATGCCTGATGCAGACAATGGCTCAGCCCGGTCAGCCACTTCACGTCTATCAGGGGAGGATGATACTGTGGAAGCGAGACTAGGATCCGCCGACCCTGACCATGGAGCCATTGTGCTCCTCCTAAGGCCCCTTTCACACGGAGGTCCGTTCAGGTCCGCCTGTCAGTTTTTTAGGCGGACCTGAAACGGATCCTCCATGCACCCCTATGGAGGCACGGATGTCAGCGGAGACATGTCCGCTGACATCCGCTCCGCTCCGCCAAAGTGTGACGGAGGAAAACCCTATTTTTCCTTCCGTCGGCGGAGCGGATCGGATGACAACGGACTCTACGGTCCGTCGTCATCCGATTCCCCATAGGGGAGAGCGGCGCTCTGACAGGGCGGTCCCTGCACAGTGTGCGGGGACCGCCCAGTCATCCGTCGGCTCAGCGGGGATCAACGGAGCGATCCCCACTGAGCAAGCGGAGCTTCACGGGGCGGATCTGCACGGATCCGCCCCGTGTGAAAGAGCCCTAACTGATTTTACATTCCTCTTTTGAGAATACATAGTCTGAAGCACAAAGCAGAGGTACTACCATCAAATGCATCTGCTGCTGAGCTTTAGTCAAGCACTGTTTTATCTGCTGCTATCAGTGCCCAGGCTGATGCTGAGTACATGTGCCTTGATAATGCCTGTATTCAATACCATATACCGCTTACGTGCCCAGATACAGTATGCTGCTGTGTCTCTCCTTCAGTCAGGTTCACACAGATTGAGTGTTTAAAGGCTGCCGCCTTGCGCGTGCGCCTTATACATCATGCACGTCGGCCACGCTAAGCCCCGCCCCCGTGACTTAGCACGCCTCCCCTCTCGCCCCTTTTTTTTTCCCTTGCAGCGCGCGCGTGCTGCAATCCATGGGACCAGAGGAGGGGGGGGGAACAGGGGGAGAGAGAACCCACCCTAGCAGGATGCCCAGCGCTCAGGAGGTAAGGGGCCCCCAAAAAATCCTATTTAAAAACTGACAAGAGTGGAGAAAAGCAAGGCTGTCCACAAGTTATGCTGACACTGAGCCTGGAGAAGCATGGTATGTTGATACTAAGGATGTCTTTAGTTTGCACCCTCTAGTGGTGAACAATAGAGATGACAACATCTTATACAAGAAGTCCATAAATAAAACTTAAGGATCTTCTTACACTTACCAGTCCCCACCGCAGGGTACTGTTGGAATATCACAGACAGACCCAACCTTCACCCATCATCACGGACCATGTCATGACAGACCTTCAAGGACTGGGTCCTCTCTGTATAGAGTCCCACTGCCTTGGACCTATACAGCACTCTGCCAGAGCAAGCCTTTGGTTTGTTGTTATGATCAAGGTTGCTGGGTCCCAGAGTCCAGCTCTCAAAGAGAAGAATTATAGGCAACAACCGCGTTCTTCTTCCACGAGGCCGGGTACCATCCACTTTAGCCTATTTGGCATTTTGAATGGATCCGTCTGCATAGCCCCACTGATTCTGTGAAGGATCTTCCTGCAGAGCTCTCTTAGCACTTCTTTAACCGTAACCTACACCTTGGATACTGGCGAAAAAAACTGAGGTGCTCCTGGTATGGGAGGGGTTATATAGGGGGAACTTCCTGTCTTGATTATGTCAGTGTTCAATCACCTGAAGGTGGCCTATTACCCACATAGTAATTACTATGGCTGCTCTGTGTCCCGTGATGTATGATAAAGAAACATGTTTTGCCTAAGGCACCTATCACATGGGGCTGTCCGTTTTGACAGACTCTGCTTGCTCAGCAGGGATTGATCTGTTGATCTCCGCTGAGCAGGCGGATGACAGGTCCATCTCCGCTCACTGTGCTGAGACGAACCTGTCAGAGCCCCGCTGTCCTTTATGGGAGATGGGTAAAAATGGATCCGCCTGTCCGTTTTTATCCGATTCCATCTGATCTGCCAGTCGGTTGGAAAATAGGGTTTCCATCTGTCTGGATTTGGCGGATCGGATAGCGTCGGATGTCAGCGGACATGCCACAGCTGACATCCGTCGCTCAATAGAGGTGCATGGAGCATCCGATCAGGTCAACCTGAAAAAAGGACAGGCACAACCGATCGAACAGTGTGTGAAAGGGCCCTAAAGTTTTACTTTAAGCTCATAGGCCAACTTGGACATGGAGGGAATGAGTAACATACTGTAGAATATAGATCTCAATTTGTGAGAGTCTTCTCCTTTAACCACTTCCATAAGGGGGTTAGACACTGGCTGCAGGAATGTAGAAAATTGGGTCTGTAAGGCATGACAGGCCTGTAAATATCTGAAAACCGATAATTAGACCATGAGAATTCATCCCTCAGCCTGTCAAATATTTTGAGACTGCCAGAGGACAAAAAGTGACATAGGAAATATATGCCCCTAATATACAGAAAGAACAGTGGTCATTGGGACTTTAAATGAGGCGTGTCATTAAAAATAATACATAAATAATAAATAAAGATTATATTTATTGAACAATCTAAATTTAAACATTCCATGATCATCCATATTATAGTTTTAAAATAAAGGTATAGCTGGTAGAGAACTGACATCTAAAAAATATACATGAATTAAATAAATTCATCTTGTACTGGTACATAATAGTATAGACAGTATTTCACAAAAGTCCCCATGTCCCCATATTATAAAAGTATAAAAAAGTGTCCTCATGTCTTGTTTAGTTTTTAATATGAGGACACTTTTTATACTTTTATAATATGGGGACACGTTTATATATAAATTCTGTGTGGTAAATGCATGGTTGATAATTAGGATGTATGAATAATGTGTGGAGTAGAAATGTAATTCCATTGTGAATGTGTTTTTACAATGACAATAAATCAAATCAACTGAGCTGCTGCACGGTGACCAGGACCATACAGTGGTTTAACAGGACAGGTTACACTCAGAACAGGCCTCGCAATGGTTGACCAAAGAAGTTGAGTGCACGTGTTCAGAGTCATATCCAGGGGTTGTCTTTGGGAAATAAACATAAGAGTGATGCCAGTATTGCTGCAGAGGTGGAAGGGGTGGGGGGGGTGGGGGGTCAGCCTGTCAGTGCACAGACCATATGCCGCACACTGCATCAAATTGGTCTGCATGGCTGTCGCCCCAGACGGAAGCCTCTTCTAAAGATGATGCACAAGAAAGCCTGGAAACAGTTTGCTGAAGACAAGCAGACTAAGGACATGGATTACTGGAACCATGCCCTGTGGTCTGATGAGACCAAGATAAACTTATTAGGTTCAGATGGTGTCAAGAGTGTGTGGAGGCAACCAGGTGAGAAGTACAAAGACAAGTGTGTCTGTGTCTGTGTGCCCACAGTCAAGCATGGTGGTGGGAGTGTCATGGTCTGGGGTTGCATGAGTGCTGCCAGCACTGGGGAGCTACAGTTCTTTGACAGAACCATGAATACCAACATGTACTGTGACATACTGAAGCAGAGCATGATCCACTCTCTTCGGAGACTGGGCCGCGGGAAGTATTCCAAACACACCTCCAAGACGACCACTGCCTTGCTAAAGAAGCTGAGGGTAAAGGTGATGGACTGGCCAAGCATGTCTTTAGACCTAAACCCTATTGAACATTTGTGGGGCATCCTCAAATGGAAGGTGGAGGAGCGCAAGGTCTCTAACATCCACCAGCACCGTGATCAGGGATGAGCCGAACACCCCCCTGTTCGGTTCGCACCAGAACCTGCGAACAGACAGAATGTTCGTGTGAACTTTAGAACCTTATTAAATACAATGGACTTGAACGTTCGAAATCTAAAGTGCTAATTATAAAGGCTAATATGCAATTTATTGTCCTAAAAAGTGTTTGGGGACCCGGGTCCTGCCCCAGGGGACATGTATCAATGCAAAAAAAGATTTAAAAAATAGACGTTTTTACGGGAGCGGTGATTTTAATGATGCTTAAAATGAAAAAATAAAAGTGAAATTTTCCTTTAAATTTCGTACCTGGGGGGTGTGTATGATATGCATGTAAAGTCGCGCATGTTTCCCGTGCTTAGAACTGTCCCTGCACAAAGTGTCATTTTTGAAGGAAAAAAAGTCATTTAAAACTCACTCGCGGCTATTAATGAATTGTCGGCTCCCGGCAATACATAGAAAAGTCATTGATAAAAAAAAAAAAAAAAAGCGTGGGGGTTCCTTCATATTCAATTACCAGGCCCTTCAGGTCTGGAATGGATATTAAGGGGAACCCCGCCGCAAATTTAAAAAAAAATGGCGTGCGGTTCCCCCTAAATATCCATACCAGGCCCTTCAGATCTGGCATGGATTTTAAGGGGAACTCCACCCCAAATTTAAAAAAAAATGGCGTGGAGTTCCCCCAAAAATCCATACCAGACCCTTATCCGAGCACGCAACCTGGCCGGCCGCAGGGGAAGAGGGGGGGATGAGAGAGCGGCCCTCCCTCCCTCCTGAACCGTTCCAGGCCACATGCCCTCAACATAGGGAGGATGTCCCCATGTTGATGGGGACAAGGGCCTCATCCCCACAACCCTTGCCCGGTGGTTGTGGGGGTCTGCGGGCAGGGGGCTTATCGGAATCTGGAAGACCCCTTTAACAAAGGGGACCCCTAGATCCCGGCCCCCCACTATGTGAATTGGTAAGGGGTACATTGTACCCCTACCATTTCACAAAGAAAGTTTTAAAAAAATGTAAATAAAAACACACACCGACACCTTGGAAAAGTCCTTTATTAAAAAAAACAAAAAAAAAAAAAACATTCCAGCGATGAAATCCAGTGTCCCGCGGCGATCCCGATGTCCAGCGCTGTCCGTCATTGGTTGTGCCTGAGCGGACCTGATGGGGAACTTCCTCCGCAGTGTTTTAAATGTATAGACCCGCCCCTTCTAAAGTTCCCCATCAGGTCTGCTCAGCGGACCAGATGCGGAACGCGAGAAGGGGCGGGTCTATTTATGTATTACACAGCGAACGAAGTTCCCCATCAGGTCCGCCCCCTCGGTATGTCCGACCCCGCCTACGTCATTGGCCTGAGCGGGGAACTTCCTTCACTGTGTAATTTATGTAATACATGTATAGACATGTATAGACCCGCCCCTTCTCAAGTTCCCCATCAGGTCCACTCAGTCAATGACTAGGTGTAAGGCTGAGGACCTGATGCGGAACATGAGAAGGGGCGGGTCTATACATGTATTACACAGCGAATGAAGTTCCCCATCAGGTCCGCCCCCTCGGTATGTCAGACCCCGCCTACGTCATTGGCCTGAGCGGGAAACCAATGACGGACAGCGCTGGACATCGGTATCGCTGCGGGACACTGGATTTCATCGCTGGAATGTTTTTTTTTTATTATTATTATTTTATTTTTTAATAAAGGACTTTTCCAAGGTGTTTGTGTGTTTTTATTTACATTTTTTGACACTTTCTTCGTGAAATGGTAGGGGTACAATGTACCCCTTACCAATTCACATAGGGGGGGGCCGGGATCTGGGGGTCCCCTTTGTTAAAGGGGTCTTCCAGATTCCGATAAGCCCCCCGCCCGCAGACCCCCACAACCACCGGGCAAGGGTTGTGGGAATGAGGCCCTTGTCCCCATCAACATGGGGACATCCTCCCCATGTTGAGGGCATGTGGCCTGGTACAGTTCAGGAGGGAGGGGGGCCGCTCTCTCGTCCCCCCCTCTTCCCCTGTGGCCGGCCAGGTTGCGTGCTTGGATAAGGGTCTGGTATGGATTTTTGGGGGGACTCCACGCCATTTTTTTTTAAATTTGGGATGGAGTTCCCCTTAAAATCCATGCCAGATCTGAAGGGCCTGGTATGGATATTTAGGGGGAACCGCACGCCATTTTTTTTTAAATTTGTGGCGGGGTTCCCCTTAATATCCATTCCAGACCTGAAGGGCCTGGTAATTGAATTTGGGGGAACCCCCACGCTTCTTTTTTTTTATCAATGACTTTTCTATGTATTGATAAAAGCCGACAATTCAATAATAGCTGCGAGTGAGTTTTAAATGACTTTTTTTCCTTCAAAAATGACACTTTGTGCAGGGACAGTTCTAAGCACGGGAAACATGCGCGACTTTACATGCATATCATACACACCCCCCAGGTACGAAATTTAAAGGAATATTTCACTTTTATTGTTTCACTTTAAGCATTATTAAAATCACTGCTCCTAAAAAAACGGCCGTTTTTAAAACTTTTTTTTGCATTGATACATGTCCCCTGGGGCAGGACCCAGGTCCCCAAACACTTTTTAGGACAATATCTTGCATATAAGCCTTTATAATTAGCACTTTAGATTTCTCCCATAGACTTTTCGAATTTGCCGCGAACACCCCAACTCGACTCGATCTCGAAGCTCATCCCTAACCGTGATGTCATCATAGAGGAGTGGAAGAGGACTCCAGTGGCAAACTGTGAAGCTCTGGTGAACTCCATGCTGAAGAGGATTATCACATGAAAAGATAAAACATTTACAAAAATGTGAGGGGTGTACTCACTTTTCTGAGATACTGTATATATAAATGTGTAAAAAAATATTCTTAAACGCTATAAATAGTGTAGAAAAATATAAGCAGCGCTGTGAATAAATAAACAAATACAAGATGTTTGTTTTTTCAGACAATCAAAGTGATAATGTCCTTACACTTTCGTGCTCGACGTGTAAGCGTGTACACAAAACCTCTCAGACAGCAGAAATATAATCATAGGCGAGTGTATCATGGCCGCGGGGACACCTGTTGAGTTTAAGCACAGCTGCTGACGTAGTTTTGTTCTTCCGCCCATTGCCGGAGGTGTGAGTGTTTACTTCCGCCTGGAGTGTGCGAGAGGGATAAAAGGAGGGGTTGCTGCACCGCACAGCCAATCCCATGAATAAGTCTTTATGACGAAACATGTCGGGGCGTGGCTGTGCGGCAACCGTCTAAGTGTACGTGTGACGTTACGAGGCTGATCGAGGAAGCGGAGATCCAGGGAGTGATAGCGAGGAGGTGGTGAGAGATCAGTGGGTTACCTCGGGTCCGCCGCGACCAATACACTCGGCTTTGGTTTTTGTCCTTTTTGAGCGAGTTTGCTGTGCTGTGCATTGCTCAAATCTATGAGGTTCATGTGAGTGTAATGTTTGAAGCTTTTAAGGTGTGATATTAAACTGATTTTACGGTATCACGCTATTGGTGTATTCTTTATATATTTACATGCAGAGCAATCTGGCAGTTAATTGGTTGGAACCTGGAACATCTGCTGTCTGAGAGGTTTTGTGTACACGGTTACACGACCAAGCACGAGAGTGTAAGGCATTTTGGTGAGTTTTACATCTGACGGGATGCACATATTCACATATGTCACAGGGTGATATTTTAAGGACATTATCACTTTGATTGTCTGTAAAAATGGACATCTTGTATTTGTTTATTTAATTCACAGCGCTGCTTATATTTTTCTACACTATTTATAGCGTTTAAGAATATTTTTTTACAGATTGATTTATTTAAAGTATCTGCTTCACTATATAATATTTTTTCACAAGCACAGTGGTGGGAACACAGGAAGGGCGGATTAATTTTGTTACCATTTTTTTCATATGCCGTATATACTCGAGTATAAGCCAACCCAAATATAAGCCGAGGCACCTAATTTTACCACAAAAAATGGGAAAACGTATTGACTCGAATATAAGCCTAGGGTGTCCATCTGCATGCCTCACTGTGCCGCACTTTGCCTCACCGTGTCCATGTGCTTGCCTCACTGTGCCTCACTGTGTCCATGCCTTACTGTGCCCATCCCTCACTGTCACTATGTCCATGCCTCACTGTGTTCGTGTCTCACTGTGCCCAATCTCCCTACCTGATCTCCAGCGCTGTGTGACTAGACTGATGTTTAACATGGGAGTCTATGGAAGGAGTGCCCGGCTTTGAAAAATCGATGCTCCCTGGCCGTAGGTCCCCCAGACAACAAACTTTGCACACATGTAGAGGAAGAGTAGGGCTACATGTATGCGCACAAATTTGAAGATGGACACAGACTCGAGTATAAGCCGAGGGGGGCATTTTCAGCACAAAAAAAGTGCTGAAAAAACTCGGCTTATACTTGAGTATATATACGGTACGTATTATTTTAACCACTTGCAGCTATGGAAGCCATTAACTATTTGTCTAACAGACAAATTAATCCTGAGTGTGTTTTCTCTACCAGTCATGAAATGGCTAAATGGCTGAATGTGAGAAAGACTACTCAGGATTGCTCAAAAACCTGGATAACCTGCTTGTAAAACAGGTAAAGACATGGTGGGATGTTTTCACATTTGAACATTACGAGAAAGAGAATTTGATATTCAGAAGTAGGGATGAGCTTCGTGTTCGAGTCGAACATACGTTCGACTCGAACATCGGCTGTTCGATCGTTCGAAGAAGATCGAACGATTTGGGCCGTTCGCGCCAAATTCGAGTGACGCGAACGGCCCACAATGCACTACGCCATCGCAGTGTCATCCAGGCGCTGTGATTGGCCAAGCATGCACTGTGACCCCGCATGCTTGGCCAATCACAGCGCCGGCAGCGAGGAGAGCAATGATTGGCCACAGGCAGGATGCCTGTGGCCAATTATTGCTGAGGGTGTTTAGTACACGCCCCACACTATAAAAGGCCGCCAGCACGGCGGCCTAGTGTAGTGTGTTCCGGAGCAGGGAAAGACAAGCATAGGCAGGGACAGTGACATTTATTTCTTTCTTGCTTAACCTGGATTCCTTTAGTTTAGGGAAAGAGAAGGATAGGTAGGGAGAGTGTCAGTGTGTTTTACTGTGCGAGTCCTTGTTTCTAGGGACAAAGAAGGAAAGTGAGGGGATTTCTCCTTGTGCTATAGTGTGCTTTAAAAGAACATTTTTTCTAGGGACAGAAAACTGTAGGTAGGGAGAGTGTCAGTTTCTTTCACTGTGCCAGTCCTTGTTTCTAGGGACAAAGAAGGAAAGTGAGGGGATTTCTCCTTGTGCTATAGTGTGCTTTAAAAAAACATTTTTTCTAGGGACAGAAAACTGTAGGTAGGGAGAGTGTCAGTTTCTTTCACTGTGCCAGTCCTTGTTTCTAGGGACAAAGAAGGAAAGTGAGGGGATTTCTCCTTGTGCTATAGTGTGCTTTAAAAAAACATTTTTTCTAGGGACAGAAAACTGTAGGTAGGGAGAGTGTCAGTTTCTTTCACTGTGCCAGTCCTTGTTTCTAGGGACAAAGAAGGAAAGTGAGGGGATTTCTCCTTGTGCTATAGTGTGCTTTAAAAAAACATTTTTTCTAGGGACAGAAAACTGTAGGTAGGGAGAGTGTCAGTTTCTTTCACTGTGCCAGTCCTTGTTTCTAGGGACAAAGAAGGAAAGTGAGGGGATTTCTCCTTGTGCTATAGTGTGCTTTAAAAAAACATTTTTTCTAGGGACAGAAAACTGTAGGTAGGGAGAGTGTCAGTTTCTTTCACTGTGCCAGTCCTTGTTTCTAGGGACAAAGAAGGAAAGTGAGGGGATTTCTCCTTGTGCTATAGTGTGCTTTAAAAAAACATTTTTTCTAGGGACAGAAAACTGTAGGTAGGGAGAGTGTCAGTTTCTTTCACTGTGCCAGTCCTTGTTTCTAGGGACAAAGAAGGAAAGTGAGGGGATTTCTCCTTGTGCTATAGTGTGCTTTAAAAAAACATTTTTTCTAGGGACAGAAAACTGTAGGTAGGGAGAGTGTCAGTTTCTTTCACTGTGCCAGTCCTTGTTTCTAGGGACAAAGAAGGAAAGTGAGGGGATTTCTCCTTGTGCTATAGTGTGCTTTAAAAAAACATTTTTTCTAGGGACAGAAAACTGTAGGTAGGGAGAGTGTCAGTTTCTTTCACTGTGCCAGTCCTTGTTTCTAGGGACAAAGAAGGAAAGTGAGGGGATTTCTCCTTGTGCTATAGTGTGCTTTAAAAAAACATTTTTTCTAGGGACAGAAAACTGTAGGTAGGGAGAGTGTCAGTTTCTTTCACTGTGCAAGTCCTTGTTTCTAGGGACAAAGAAGGAAAGTGAGGGGATTTCTCCTTGTGCTATAGTGTGCTTTAAAAAAACATTTTTTCTAGGGACAGAAAACTGTAGGTAGGGAGAGTGTCAGTTTCTTTCACTGTGCCAGTCCTTGTTTCTAGGGACAAAGAAGGAAAGTGAGGGGATTTCTCCTTGTGCTATAGTGTGTTTTAAAAAAACATTTTTTCTAGGGACAGAAAACTGTAGGTAGGGAGAGTGTCAGTTTCTTTCACTGTGCCAGTCCTTGTTTCTAGGGACAAAGAAGGAAAGTGAGGGAATTCTCCTTGTGCTATAGTGTGCCAAAGCATTCCTCATCAACCATCTTTGAAATCCTTGTTTTTTGGACAGTCAGGGAAATTGTCGTTGTGCTATTCTGTGCAAAAGCAATAATCCTCAACCATATTTAGAAATCCTTAAGTAAAGGGACAGAGAAGGACACCTGAAGGTAGCCCTTATTGCTTTTTTCCCATCTCCCTGCAGGCCATCTATTAGAATGTCTGGAAGGCAAACAAGGAGAGGCAGACAGTCAGGAGGCAATAAAAGAGGGCAAGCAGGCTCTGTGTCTGGGGGCAACAGTGCTGGTCGTGGACGCGGTGCATTGTCATCAGCACATGGCCATGGGACACGCTTGTCCTTCTTTTCGGCAGCTGGACATGTTGAGCCACATCATGCCGAAGACTTGGTAGAGTGGATGACCAAGCCCTCCTCCTCCTCCTCATCCTCTCTCACCCAGGCTCAGGGTACTGGCAAAGCAGCTGCCAAAGCATCCTCTTCCCTGGTATCAATGTCAGACTCATCATCAGTCACTCCTTCCCTAGACCCACCATGTCCTCCTCCTGAGGAGTCCCCCGAACTGTTTGAGCACAGTGTTGGGTACATGCTCCAGGAGGATGCCCAGCGTTTCGAAGGGTCTGATGATGAAACCCAGCTACAGGAAGGCAGTAGCGTGAGAGCAGACAGAGGGGATGCTCAAGAAGGACACCAATCTGGCAGTCATGTTCCAGCAGCTGCAGCATACTGCCAGATTGGCTCCAGCGATGAGGAGGGAGGGGATGATGAGGTCACTGACTCCACGTGGGTGCCTAATAGGAGAGAGGAGGAGGAGGAGGATGAGGAGGAGGCACATCTCCAACGAGGCAGGATGCCCTTTGGTGGCCAGCGTAAGGGCAGTACACTGACGGAATCACACCGCAGAGCTCCGCCTGTGCAGGGCGCTGCCTCTGCCCGTCATTCAAAAAGTTCCTTGGTGTGGGCCTTTTTTGAGGCTAGTGCATCAGATCGCACAGCTGCTGTTTGCAACATATGTCTCAAGCGTATATCGCGTGGCCAAAACATCAGCCGCTTGGGTACCACATGCCTGACCAGACATATGTTGACCTGCCATGCAGCTCGTTGGCAAGCCTACCTCAAAGACCCACACCAAAGAACAAAGCGGACCTCTCCTTGCACCGCATCAGCTGGGATCTCCAACCCCACTATAACTTCAGTCCTCTCTGAAACATGCACTGAGAGGAATGAAGGTGTAGAATTAGGTGTGTCACAGCCAAGTACTTGCGCCCACTCTGCTAGCAGTACACCGACGTCCGATTCTAGCAGGCAAATTTCCCTGCCCCAGCTGCTGGACCGTCAAAAGAAGTTCACTCCCAGCCATCCACATGCCCAGCGGTTGAATGCTAGCTTGGCTAAATTGCTAGCGCTTCAACTGCTGCCTTTTCAGTTGGTAGACTCGGCCCCCTTCCGTGAGTTTGTGCAATGTGCGGTTCCTCAGTGGCAGGTTCCCAAACGCCACTTTTTCTCACGGAAGGCTATTCCGGCTCTCTACCGGCATGTGGAAGGCAATGTCTTGGCCTCGCTGGACAGGGCGGTCAGCGGTAAGGTGCATATTACCGCTGACTCATGGTCCAGCAGGCATGGACAGGGACGTTACCTTTCTTTCACGGCCCATTGGGTCACTCTTTTGGCAGCTGGGAAGGATGCAGGACAAGGTGCAGTAGTGTTGGAGGTTGTTCCACCGCCACGCCTCCAAAATGCTACTACTGGTTGTGACAAACCTCTCTCCTCCACCCCCTCCTCTTCTTCTTCCTCCATGGCCTCTTCCTGTGGTTTGTCCTATGAACCAGCGGTGCTCCGTAGCCGTTCACGGGGCTACGCAAGTACGCAGGCAAAAAGATGCCATGCCGTGCTTGCGCTGGTGTGTTTGGGGGACAGAAGCCACACTGGGGCAGAGGTCCTGTCTGCTCTGCAGGGCCAGGCCGAGAGGTGGTTGACGCCACGCCAGCTTAAGCCAGGAATGGTGGTTTGCGACAATGGCACCAACCTCCTCTCCGCCCTCCGACAGGGACAACTGACCCATGTGCCCTGTGTGGCTCACGTCCTTAACCTGGTGGTGCAGCGGTTCTTGGGCAGGTACCCGGGCTTACAGGATGTCCTGAGGCAGGCCAGGAAAGTCTGTGTGCATTTCCGCAGATCTTATAATGCCAGTGCTCGCCTGGCTGAGCTGCAAAAGGAGTTGAACCTGCCCAAGAACCGCCTTATATGTGACATGCCCACCAGGTGGAACTCAACGTTGGCCATGCTGCAGCGGCTGCACACGCAGCAGAGGGCCATCAATGAGTACCTGTGCGACTACGGCACCAGGACAGGGTCAGGGGAGCTTGGTTTTTTTTCTCCACGCCAGTGGGGCATGATCAGGGATGCATGCACTGTCCTGGCACCATTTGAGGAGGCCACGAGGATGGTGAGCAGTGACAGTGCATGCATCAGTGACACTGTACCTCTTGTCCACCTGTTGGAGCACACGCTGCGTGGAATAATGGACAGGGCACTTGAGGCAGAACAGAGGCAGGAAGAGGAGGACTTCCTTGCCTCTCAAGGCCCCCTTTACCCAGACAGTGTTCCTTCTGTCCCACCCATCGCACAGGAAGAGGAAGAGGAGGAGGAGGAGGAGGAGGAGGATTGTGTCAGCATGGAGGTGGAGGCTGGCACTCAGCATCATCAGCAGCAGTCTTTTAGGGATGATTTACAGTCCCAAGAAACCAGTGGACTTGTACGTGGCTGGGAGGAGGTGGCTGCGGATCATGTCGTCCTTAGTGACCCAGAGGACTCCGGAGCGAATGCCTCAGCAAACCTACGCTGCATGGCCTCCCTGATCCTGCAAAGTCTGCGGAAGGATCCTCGTATTCTTCGGATCAAGGAGAGGGACCATTACTGGCTGGCCACTCTCCTTGATCCACGGTACAAGGGTAAGGTTGCGGACCTTATGTTACCTTTGCAGAGGGAGCAGAGGATGAGACAACTCCGGGAGGCCTTGCAGAAAGGTCTGTGCAACGCGTTCCCAGAGACTGGGAGGTTACAAACTCCTGGTCCTGGACAACGAGTTGCTGAGGCTTCGGCCAGTCAAAGAAGGAGCGGTGGGGAAGGTGGCCGTCTGACCGATGCGTTCAGA
The DNA here is from genome assembly GCA_029206835.1 of Rana muscosa. Taxonomy (NCBI): domain Eukaryota; kingdom Metazoa; phylum Chordata; class Amphibia; order Anura; family Ranidae; genus Rana; species Rana muscosa. Next base: position 877,790,409 of record CM055122.1, on the reverse strand, counting down.
CAATTCTTTAGTCCGCAGCCCCAAAGTATGATCGGTTCCAGCAACCATCGCCAGCGTCTGATAAACATGGTGCAGGAATATCTAGGGGCAAGGTCAGACTTGGACACCTTCCCCACCGAAAATCCTCTGGCTTACTGGGTCTTGAGGATGGATCACTGGCCAGAGCTTGCACAGTATGCAATTGAGCTACTGGCCTGTCCTGCATCCAGCGTTCTTTCGGAACGCACATTCAGTGCTGCTGGAGGATTTGTCACGGATCACAGGGTGCGCCTGTCCACCGACTCGGTTGATCGACTGACTTTCATCAAGATGAACCAGTCTTGGATCACCACCAGCTACCACACACCTGATGCTGATATAACAGACTAATTGATTTTAACATGTCACATCCCTTCAAGACTGATGCTGATGCTGAGTGCCTGTGCTGTTATGTTGACTGGCTATCCTCCTCCTCCGAGTCCTCAATGATACGATTGATGATGATAGCTTGGAAGATCATTTTTGTTTATGGGTGCCGCCACCAGTGGCTAAGGCCCAATTTTTCAGCCCCTGTTTTACAGGGGCGTGTAATTACAATTTTTTTAGCAATAATTTGCCATAGGGCTCATTGCTGTGCTCCAAGTACAGTATCTGTGAGGGGTTGGAGTGTTGTGGCACCAGTGCCTAAGGCCCAATTTTTCAGCCCCTGTTTAACAGGGGCGTGTCATTACAATTTTTGAAGCAATACTTTGCAACAGGGCTCATTGCTGTGCTCCAAGTAACGTATCTGTGAGGGGTTGTAGTGTTGTGCCACCAGTGCCTAAGGCCCAATTTTTCAGCCCCTGTTCAACAGGGGCATGCAATTACAATTCTTGATCTAATAATTCACAGCAGGGCCCATTGCTGCACCCACCAAGAGTAACTCTGAGGGCTTACAGTGTTGTGGCAACACCACCACCACCACCACCACCACGAAAGGCCCAATTTTTCAGCCCCTGTTCAACAGGGGCATGCAATTACAATTCTTGATCTAATAATTCACAGCAGGGCCCATTGCTGCACCCACCAAGAGTAACTGTCAGGGCTTACAGTGTTGTGGCACCAGCACCACCATCAAAGGCCCAATTTTTACTACCACTGTTCAACAATTATATGTAATTAAAATTCCTGATATAATAGTTGACAGCAGGGCGTTCCAGCACCAACCAAGAGTAACTGTGAGTGCTTACAGTGTTGTGCCAACACCAACAACTAAGGGGCCTATTTCTGCAGAGAATATACGGCAGGTCCCTACATTCAAACATCCAACTTACAAACGACTCCTACTTGCAAACGCAAGAAGACAACAGGAAGTGAGAGGAAATCTACCACTAGGAAGGAAAATTCTCTCCTGTAAGAATAAATATGGGAGAAAGGTGTCTCCTCTGTACTGATGCTTTATCAGCAATCCTTGTTTCAAGAAAAACACCACATTTCAAAAACAGTTGTCATTGGGACGGAAAGTGAGGTGAAATGTTCTGAACAGGGGCACAGACAGCAAAACAAATGTTACAGGGGTGATAACCCTTACCTATGTTTTCCAAAAAGTTTAAAAATAGATTTTTGGGCTGGAGCTACACTTCAACAATGTACCTGTTCAAAATTACAAACAGATTCTACATAAGAACAAACCTACAGTCCCTGTCTTGTATGCACCGCCTGTATACGGCTGTTCAGAGTATATAGGGCCTTTTTTATTTTATGTGCGGGGTTCCCCTTAATATCCATACAAGACCCAAAGGGGCTGGTAATGGGCTGGGGTAGGGGGGGGGGGGGGGTCATGGGGTAGCTATGCCATTTTTCTTAAAGATTTTCATCCATATTACCGGGACCATTACATTAAAGCCGCAAGCAGTTTTAAATGGCTTTTTTTTCCTTTAGAAGTGTCATTTTGTGCAGGGACAGTTCTAAACACGGGAAACACGTGGCACTTCACAGGCATACTTTAGACACCCCCCTAGGTACGATATTTAAAGGAATGTTTGACTTTTTTTTTTCACTTTATGCATCATTAAAATGACTGCTCCCGAAAAACGACCGTTTTTAAAACTTCTTTTTGCATTGATACATGTCCCCTGGTGCAGAACCCGGGTTCCCAAACCCTTTTTAGGACAATAACATGCATAATAGTCGTTATAATTAGCACTTTAGAATTCGAACGTTCGCATCCATTGTATTTAATAGGGTTCTAATGTTCGTACGAACTTTCGGTCCGTTCGCGGGTTCTGGTGCGAACCGAACCCGGGGGTGTTCGGCTCATCACTATTCAGAAGTCTAAGATGGGAAGTGTCACCACAGGATGGTCTGAGTGACAAGAAATATATGGATGAGTGGCTGGAGTTTTTTAATAGGGTAGGAAGAGAGTTACAGAGCCTTGTTTTAAAAAGAAAACAAATCAAATTAAGTAGACTCAATGAGAAAATTAAATTGATTCAGAGTAAATTGGAACCGGTCAATGACTCTAATATAGTGAAAGAGTTTAATAACAATATTAAGAAGAAATTGAAAAAGGTGGACCGGGACACACAAAAAAGAAAGGTCAAGAAATATAACAGAGACTCGAATGATTTTAAGATCAACAATATATATATATATATATGGCAGAGCTCTAACACAGGGAATGAAGCTATACCTGATGAGAGTATAATACAGAAGGAAACTACAACCATCCCAAAGAAAGTGTTAGGGAAGAATGGTGGTCCCAAATGAGTGGGAAATAGAGGTGAGCAAGCAACAGTGAACCAGCCTCGGGGAGGTGCACCTCAAACGAGCAGGAGCGGACATTTTGGAGGAAACTCGCATTCACCCGCTCCACCTCGGTATGGAAGAGGTGGATATCAACAAAGTGCGAATTATCAATCACCTAGAGCTTTTTCAACCATATGGAAGAAATGAACCACACAATTATAATCCTCATCAGGATTACCAACAGTGGTATCCATATCCACCTTCCAATTATCCCCCTGATACTAGGAATTATACACCTATATACATTAGATACCGACCTCTGGCTGAGGAAGAGTTTGAGGCTAATTACCAACAGGATTCTTTTTTATGGCAACATGGGAGGGGAGGAACACCAAGGAGGAACAATCATCAAATGAACAACAGAGGAGGGGGCAGAAGTGGAGCACCTCAAGTTTCCAACAGAGAAGTCATACCATTTCAAAGAGAAGAATAGTGATGAGCCGAACACCCCCCTGTTCGGTTCGCACCAGAACCCGCGAACGGACCGAAAGTTCGAACGAACATTAGAACCCTATTAAATAGAATGGATGCGAACGTTCGAATTCTAAAGTGCTAATTATAACAACTATTATGCATGTTATTGTCCTAAAAAGGGTTTGGGAACCCGGGTTCTGCACCAGGGGACATGTATCAATGCAAAAAGAAGTTTTAAAAACGGTCGTTTTTCGGGAGCAGTCATTTTAATGATGCATAAAGTGAAAAAAAAAAAAGTCAAATATTCCTTTAAATATCGTACCTGGGGGGTGTCTAAAGTATGCCTGTGAAGTGCCACGTGTTTCCCGTGTTTAGAACTGTCCCTGCACAAAATGACACTTCTAAAGGAAAAAAAAGCCATTTAAAACTGCTTGCGGCTTTAATGTAATGTCTGGTCCCGGTAATATGGATGAAATTCTTTAAGAAAAATGGCATAGCTACCCCATGACCCCCCCCCTACCCCAGCCCATTACCAGCCCCTTTGGGTCTTGTATGGATATTAAGGGGAACCCCGCACATAAAATAAAAAAGGCCCTATATACTCTGAACAGCCCTATACAGGCGGTGCATACAAGACAGGGACTGTAGGTTTGTTCTTATGTAGAGTCTGTTTGTAATTTTGAACAGGTACATTGTTGAAGTGTAGCTCCAGACCAAAAATCTATTTTTAAACTTTTTGGAAAACATAGGTAAGGGTTATCACCCCTGTAACATTTGTTTTGCTGTCTGTGCCCCTGTTCAGAACATTTCACCTCACTTTCCGTCCCAATGACAACTCTTTTTGAAATGTGGTCTTTTTCTTGAAACAAGGATTGCTGATAAAGCATCAGTACAGAGGAGACACCTTTCTCCCATATTTATTCTTACAGGAGAGAATTTTCCTTCCTAGTGGTAGATTTCCTCTCACTTCCTGTTGTCTTCTTGCGTTTGCAAGTAGGAGTCGTTTGTAAGTTGGATGTTTGAAAGTAGGGACCTGCCGTATATACTCTGCAGAAATAGGCCCCTTAGTTGTTGGTGTTGGCACAACACTGTAAGCACTCACAGTTACTCTTGGTTGGTGCTGGAACGCCCTGCTGTCAACTATTATATCAGGAATTTTAATTACATATAATTGTTGAACAGTGGTAGTAAAAATTGGGCCTTTGATGGTGGTGCTGGTGCCACAACACTGTAAGCCCTGACAGTTACTCTTGGTGGGTGCAGCAATGGGCCCTGCTGTGAATTATTAGATCAAGAATTGTAATTACATGCCCCTGTTGAACAGGGGCTGAAAAATTGGGCCTTAGGCACTGGTGGCACAACACTGCAACCCCTCACAGATACTGTACTTGGAGCACAGCAATGAGCCCTGTTGCAAAGTATTGCTTCAAAAATTGTAATGACACGCCCCTGTTAAACAGGGGCTGAAAAATTGGGCCTTAGGCACTGGTGGCACAACACTGCAACTCCTCACAGATACTGTACTTGGAGCACAGCAATGAGCCCTGTTGCAAAGTATTGCTTCAAAAATTGTAATGACACGCCCCTGTTAAACAGGGGCTGAAAAATTGGGCCTTAGGCACTGGTGGCACAACACTGCAACTCCTCACAGATACTGTACTTGGAGCACAGCAATGAGCCCTGTTGCAAAGTATTGCTTCAAAAATTGTAATTACACGCCCCTGTTAAACAGGGGCTGAAAAATTGGGCGTTAGGCACTGGTGGCGGCACCCATAAACAAAAATGATCTTACAAGCTATCATCATCAATCGTATCATTGAGGACTCGGAGGAGGAGGATAGCCAGTCAACATAACAGCACAGGCACTCAGCATCAGCATCAGTCTTGAAGGGATGTGACATGTTAAAATCAATTAGTCTGTTATATCAGCATCAGGTGTGTGGTAGCTGGTGGTGATCCAAGACTGGTTCATCTTGATGAAAGTCAGTCGATCAACCGAGTCGGTGGACAGGCGCACCCTGTGATCCGTGACAAATCCTCCAGCAGCACTGAATGTGCGTTCCGAAAGAACGCTGGATGCAGGACAGGCCAGTAGCTCAATTGCATACTGTGCAAGCTCTGGCCAGTGATCCATCCTCAAGACCCAGTAAGCCAGAGGATTTTCGGTGGGGAAGGTGTCCAAGTCTGACCTTGCCCCTAGATATTCCTGCACCATGTTTATCAGACGCTGGCGATGGTTGCTGGAACCGATCATACTTTGGGGCTGCGGACTAAAGAATTGTCTGAACGCATCGGTCAGACGGCCACCTTCCCCACCGCTCCTTCTTTGACTGGCCGAAGCCTCAGCAACTCGTTGTCCAGGACCAGGAGTTTGCAACCTCCCAGTCTCTGGGAACGCGTTGCACAGACCTTTCTGCAAGGCCTCCCGGAGTTGTCTCATCCTCTGCTCCCTCTGCGACGGTAACATAAGGTCCGCAACCTTACCCTTGTACCGTGGATCAAGGAGAGTGGCCAGCCAGTAATGGTCCCTCTCCTTGATCCGAAGAATACGAGGATCCTTCCGCAGACTTTGCAGGATCAGGGAGGCCATGCAGCGTAGGTTTGCTGAGGCATTCGCTCCGGAGTCCTCTGGGTCACTAAGGACGACATGATCCGCAGCCACCTCCTCCCAGCCACGTACAAGTCCACTGGTTTCTTGGGACTGTAAATCATCCCTAAAAGACTGCTGCTGATGATGCTGAGTGCCAGCCTCCACCTCCATGCTGACACAATCCTCCTCCTCCTCCTCCTCCTCCTCCTCCTCTTCCTGTGCGATGGGTGGGACAGAAGGAACACTGTCTGGGTAAAGGGGGCCTTGAGAGGCAAGGAAGTCCTCCTCTTCCTGCCTCTGTTCTGCCTCAAGTGCCCTGTCCATTATTCCACGCAGCGTGTGCTCCAACAGGTGGACAAGAGGTACAGTGTCACTGATGCATGCACTGTCACTGCTCACCATCCTCGTGGCCTCCTCAAATGGTGCCAGGACAGTGCATGCATCCCTGATCATGCCCCACTGGCGTGGAGAAAAAAAACCAAGCTCCCCTGACCCTGTCCTGGTGCCGTAGTCGCACAGGTACTCATTGATGGCCCTCTGCTGCGTGTGCAGCCGCTGCAGCATGGCCAACGTTGAGTTCCACCTGGTGGGCATGTCACATATAAGGCGGTTCTTGGGCAGGTTCAACTCCTTTTGCAGCTCAGCCAGGCGAGCACTGGCATTATAAGATCTGCGGAAATGCACACAGACTTTCCTGGCCTGCCTCAGGACATCCTGTAAGCCCGGGTACCTGCCCAAGAACCGCTGCACCACCAGGTTAAGGACGTGAGCCACACAGGGCACATGGGTCAGTTGTCCCTGTCGGAGGGCGGAGAGGAGGTTGGTGCCATTGTCGCAAACCACCATTCCTGGCTTAAGCTGGCGTGGCGTCAACCACCTCTCGGCCTGGCCCTGCAGAGCAGACAGGACCTCTGCCCCAGTGTGGCTTCTGTCCCCCAAACACACCAGCGCAAGCACGGCATGGCATCTTTTTGCCTGCGTACTTGCGTAGCCCCGTGAACGGCTACGGAGCACCGCTGGTTCATAGGACAAACCACAGGAAGAGGCCATGGAGGAAGAAGAAGAGGAGGGGGTGGAGGAGAGAGGTGTGTCACAACCAGTAGTAGCATTTTGGAGGCGTGGCGGTGGGACAACCTCCAACACTACTGCACCTTGTCCTGAATCCTTCCCAGCTGCCAAAAGAGTGACCCAATGGGCCGTGAAAGAAAGGTAACGTCCCTGTCCATGCCTGCTGGACCATGAGTCAGCGGTAATATGCACCTTACCGCTGACCGCCCTGTCCAGCGAGGCCAAGACATTGCCTTCCACATGCCGGTAGAGAGCCGGAATAGCCTTCCGTGCGAAAAAGTGGCGTTTGGGAACCTGCCACTGAGGAACCGCACATTGCACAAACTCACGGAAGGGGGCCGAGTCTACCAACTGAAAAGGCAGCAGTTGAAGCGCTAGCAATTTAGCCAAGCTAGCATTCAACCGCTGGGCATGTGGATGGCTGGGAGTGAACTTCTTTCGACGGTCCAGCAGCTGGGGCAGGGAAATTTGCCTGCTAGAATCGGACGTCGGTGTACTGCTAGCAGAGTGGGCGCAAGTACTTGGCTGTGACACACCTAATTCTACACCTTCATTCCTCTCAGTGCATGTTTCAGAGAGGACTGAAGTTATAGTGGGGTTGGAGATCCCAGCTGATGCGGTGCAAGGAGAGGTCCGCTTTGTTCTTTGGTGTGGGTCTTTGAGGTAGGCTTGCCAACGAGCTGCATGGCAGGTCAACATATGTCTGGTCAGGCATGTGGTACCCAAGCGGCTGATGTTTTGGCCACGCGATATACGCTTGAGACATATGTTGCAAACAGCAGCTGTGCGATCTGATGCACTAGCCTCAAAAAAGGCCCACACCAAAGAACTTTTTGAATGACGGGCAGAGGCAGCGCCCTGCACAGGCGGAGCTCTGCGGTGTGATTCCGTCGGTGTACTGCCCTTACGCTGGCCACCAAAGGGCATCCTGCCTCGTTGGAGATGTGCCTCCTCCTCATCCTCCTCCTCCTCCTCTCTCCTATTAGGCACCCACGTGGAGTCAGTGACCTCATCATCCCCTCCCTCCTCATCACTGGAGCCAATCTGGCAGTATGCTGCAGCTGCTGGAACATGACTGCCAGATTGGTGTCCTTCTTGAGCATCCCCTCTGTCTGCTCTCACGCTACTGCCTTCCTCTAGCTGGGTTTCATCATCAGACCCTTCGAAACGCTGGGCATCCTCCTGGAGCATGTACCCAACACTGTGCTGAAACAGTTCGGGGGACTCCTCAGGAGGAGGACATGGTGGGTCTAGGGAAGGAGTGACTGATGATTTGTCTGACATTGATACCAGGGAAGACGACGCTTTGGCAGCTGCTTTTCCAGTACCCTGAGCCTGGGTGAGAGAGGATGAGGAGGAGGAGGAGGGCTTGGTCATCCACTCTACCAAGTCTTCGGCATGATGTGGCTCAACATGTCCAGCTGCCGAAAAGAAGGACAAGCGTGTCCCATGGCCATGTGCTGATGACAATGCACCGCGTCCACGACCAGCACTGTTGCCCCCAGACACAGAGCCTGCTTGCCCTCTTTTATTGCCTCCTGACTGTCTGCCTCTCCTTGTTTGCCTTCCAGACATTCTAATAGATGGCCTGCACGGAGATGGGAAAAAAGCAATAAGGGCTACCTTCAGGTGTCCTTCTCTGTCCCTTGAAACAAGGACTTTCACAGTGAAAGAAACTGACACTCTCCCTACCTACAGTTTTCTGTCCCTAGAATAAATGTTTTTTTTAATCACAATATAGCACAAGAAAAATTCACTCACTGTCCTTACAGGTCCCTGGAAACAAGGACTTGCAGAGTGAAAGAAAAAAAACACTCTCCCTACCTACAGTTTTCTGTCCCTAGAAAAAATGTTTTTTTTAATCACAATATAGCACAAGAAAAATTCACTCACTGTCCTTACAGGTCCCTGGAAACAAGGACTTGCAGAGTGAAAGAAAAAAAACACTCTCCCTACCTACAGTTTTCTGTCCCTAGAAAAAATGTTTTTTTTAATCACAATATAGCACAAGAAAAATTCACTCACTGTCCTTTCAGGTCCCTGGAAACAAGGACTTGCAGAGTGAAAGAAAAAAAACACTCTCCCTACCTACAGTTTTCTGTCCCTAGAAAAAATGTTTTTTTTAATCACAATATAGCACAAGAACAATTCACTCACTGTCCTTACAGGTCCCTGGAAACAAGGACTTGCAGAGTGAAAGAAAAAAAACACTCTCCCTACCTACAGTTTTCTGTCCCTAGAAAAAATGTTTTTTTTAATCACAATATAGCACAAGAAAAATTCACTCACTGTCCTTACAGGTCCCTGGAAACAAGGACTTGCAGAGTGAAAGAAAAAAAACACTCTCCCTACCTACAGTTTTCTGTCCCTAGAAAAAATGTTTTTTTTAATCACAATATAGCACAAGAAAAATTCACTCACTGTCCTTACAGGTCCCTGGAAACAAGGACTTGCAGAGTGAAAGAAAAAAAACACTCTCCCTACCTACAGTTTTCTGTCCCTAGAAAAAATGTTTTTTTTAATCACAATATAGCACAAGAAAAATTCACTCACTGTCCTTACAGGTCCCTGGAAACAAGGACTTGCAGAGTGAAAGAAAAAAAACACTCTCCCTACCTACAGTTTTCTGTCCCTAGAAAAAATGTTTTTTTTAATCACAATATAGCACAAGAAAAATTCACTCACTGTCCTTACAGGTCCCTGGAAACAAGGACTTGCAGAGTGAAAGAAAAAAAACACTCTCCCTACCTACAGTTTTCTGTCCCTAGAAAAAATGTTTTTTTTAATCACAATATAGCACAAGAAAAATTCACTCACTGTCCTTACAGGTCCCTGGAAACAAGGACTTGCAGAGTGAAAGAAAAAAAACACTCTCCCTACCTACAGTTTTCTGTCCCTAGAAAAAATGTTTTTTTTAATCACAATATAGCACAAGAAAAATTCACTCACTGTCCTTACAGGTCCCTGGAAACAAGGACTTGCAGAGTGAAAGAAAAAAAAACACTCTCCCTACCTACAGTTTTCTGTCCCTAGAAAAAATGTTTTTTTTAATCACAATATAGCACAAGAACAATTCACTCACTGTCCTTACAGGTCCCTGGAAACAAGGACTTGCAGAGTGAAAGAAAAAAAACACTCTCCCTACCTACAGTTTTCTGTCCCTAGAAAAAATGTTTTTTTTAATCACAATATAGCACAAGAAAAATTCACTCACTGTCCTTACAGGTCCCTGGAAACAAGGACTTGCAGAGTGAAAGAAAAAAAACACTCTCCCTACCTACAGTTTTCTGTCCCTAGAAAAAATGTTTTTTTTAATCACAATATAGCACAAGAAAAATTCACTCACTGTCCTTACAGGTCCCTGGAAACAAGGACTTGCAGAGTGAAAGAAAAAAAACACTCTCCCTACCTACAGTTTTCTGTCCCTAGAAAAAAATTTTTTTTTAATCACAATATAGCACAAGAACAATTCACTCACTGTCCTTACAGGTCCCTGGAAACAAGGACTTGCAGAGTGAAAGAAAAAAAACACTCTCCCTACCTACAGTTTTCTGTCCCTAGAAAAAATGTTTTTTTTAATCACAATATAGCACAAGAAAAATTCACTCACTGTCCTTACAGGTCCCTGGAAACAAGGACTTGCAGAGTGAAAGAAAAAAAACACTCTCCCTACCTACAGTTTTCTGTCCCTAGAAAAAATGTTTTTTTTAATCACAATATAGCACAAGAAAAATTCACTCACTGTCCTTACAGGTCCCTGGAAACAAGGACTTGCAGAGTGAAAGAAAAAAAACACTCTCCCTACCTACAGTTTTCTGTCCCTAGAAAAAATGTTTTTTTTAATCACAATATAGCACAAGAAAAATTCACTCACTGTCCTTTCAGGTCCCTGGAAACAAGGACTTGCAGAGTGAAAGAAAAAAAACACTCTCCCTACCTACAGTTTTCTGTCCCTAGAAAAAATGTTTTTTTTAATCACAATATAGCACAAGAACAATTCACTCACTGTCCTTACAGGTCCCTGGAAACAAGGACTTGCAGAGGGAAAGAAAAAAAACACTCTCCCTACCTACAGTTTTCTGTCCCTAGAAAAAATGTTTTTTTTAATCACAATATAGCACAAGAAAAATTCACTCACTGTCCTTACAGGTCCCTGGAAACAAGGACTTGCAGAGTGAAAGAAAAAAAACACTCTCCCTACCTACAGTTTTCTGTCCCTAGAATAAATGTTTTTTTTAAGCACAATATAGCACAAGGACAATTCACTCACTGTCCTTACAGGTCCCTGGAAACAAGGACTTGCAGAGTGAAAGAAAAAAAACACTCTCCCTACCTACAGTTTTCTGTCCCTAGAAAAAATGTTTTTTTAATCACAATATAGCACAAGGACAATTCACTCACTGTCCTTACAGGTCCCTGGAAACAAGGACTTGCAGAGTGAAATAAACTGACACTCTCCCTACCTACAGTTTTCTGTCCCTAGAATAAATGTTTTTTTAAGCACAATATAGCACAAGGACAATTCACTCACTGTCCTTCCAGGTCCCTGGAAACAAGGACTTGCAGAGTGAAAGAAAAAAAACACTCTCCCTACCTACAGTTTTCTGTCCCTAGAAAAAATGTTTTTTTTAATCACAATATAGCACAAGAACAATTCACTCACTGTCCTTACAGGTCCCTGGAAACAAGGACTTGCAGAGTGAAAGAAAAAAACACTCTCCCTACCTACAGTTTTCTGTCCCTAGAAAAAATGTTTTTTTTAATCACAATATAGCACAAGGACAATTCACTCACTGTCCTTCCAGGTCCCTGGAAACAAGGACTTGCAGAGTGAAAGAAACTGACACTCTCCCTACCTACAGTTTTCTGTCCCTAGAATAAATGTTTTTTTAAGCACAATATAGCACAAGGACAATTCACTCACTGTCCTTCCAGGTCCCTGGAAACAAGGACTTGCAGAGTGAAAGAAACTGACACTGTCCCTACCTACAGTTTTCTGTCCCTAGAATAAATGTTTTTTTTAAGCACACTATAGCACAAGCACAAAACACACTGACACTCTCCCTACCTATCCTTCTCTTTCCCTAAACTAAAGGAATCCAGGTTAAGCAAGAAAGAAATAACAGTCACTGTCCCTGCCTATGCTGCTCTATCCCTGCTCCGGAACACACTACACTAGGCCGCCGTGCTGGCGGCCTTTTATAGTGTGGGGCGTGTACTAAACACCCTCAGCAATAATTGGCCACAGGCATCCTGCCTGTGGCCAATCATTGCTCTCCTCGCTGCCGGCGCTGTGATTGGCCAAGCATGCGGGGTCACAGTGCATGCTTGGCCAATCACAGCGCCTGGATGACACTGCGATGGCGTAGTGCATTGTGGGCCGTTCGCGTCACTCGAATTTGGCGCGAACGGCCCAAATCGTTCGATCTTCGTCGAACGATCGAACAGCCGATGTTCGAGTCGAACGTATGTTCGACTCGAACACGAAGCTCATCCCTAGAGAAGAAGGGGATGCAGGGCGAGTAGACTCAAACAATCCAAGAAAAAGAATGAGAAACAACTGAATTCTGGAATATTCAATCTAAGCGGGGTAGAATTGGACCAGAAAGAATTAAACATACTCAATTTGGATCTGAAATGTGCCCCTAGAAAAATTATGAACAAGTTCGAGGTGTTTATCGACACACATAAATTCATAAGAACACTCAACATGAAAAAATATTTTTTCAGTCACCCTGCTAACCCTGTAATAAGGAACTACAAGGTGCCTGATAGGATAGATGGTGGTCTCAAAAACATATTGATTTTTAATCCTCAAAACCCTAATAATCATTTTATTGAAGTGTTCAAACATATGGCTTTGAAGGACATTGAAGAACTTCCTCCAAAAAATAAAGCTAACCCATTAAAGAAGGTGTAAAAGCCTTAGAAAAAAAGAAAAATATTATTATTCGCCCAGCGGATAAAGGGGGAGGGGTAGTAGTGATGGGCAAATCATTCTACCACAATCAGCTGATGGAATTGCTGGAGGACCAGATAACCTATAAGAAACTGAGATCGGATCCGACTGAATCATACAAAATTCAACTCAATTCTTTGATAGACTGGGGATACCAGACCAGTGCTTTGAATTTAAAGGAAAAGAGATATTTGGTTCCTACATCATGTAGAATTCCAGTGATTTACACTTTACCAAAGATTCACAAGGATGCCCAGACCCCACTGGCTGACCCATTGTTAATGGGATAGGATCTGTGACCGCGAGATTGGGAGAGTATTTGGCCAAATTTCTGCAACCTAGCGTGAAAACTACGAAGGCCTACCTTAGGGACACGGCAGATTTGTTGCAATTACTGGAAAAAGTAGAAATTAATCCTTGCTCTGAAACTTACCTGGTAACAGTTTACGTATCGGCCCTATTCACCATCATACAGCATGGAGACGCTGCTCTAGCCTTGAATTGGGCTTTGAGTAGGAGGGAGGATATTCCACATATGCAGAAACAATTTTTGGGACATGTTCTGGACTTTTGTATGTCCCATAACTTTTTTTGGTACCATGATTCCTTCTTCTCACAATAGGTTGGCGTGGTTATGGGGGCGAAGTTCGCCCCCAGCCTAGCCAACTTGTTTATGGCTGAGTGGGAGGATAGGCATGTATTTAGGAGCCAGAGACCCCAATTGCGATTTTACCGCAGATTTATTGATGACCTCCTATTTATTTGGGAGGGGTCTGAGAAATCTGTGGTGGAGTTCTTAGAGACCCTGAATAAAAACAATAACAACATTAAACTGGACTATCAAATTAGTGACAAAATAGTGAACTTTCTTGATGTCACTATAGAAAAAGGTTTGGGGGGACTTAAGACTCGGGTGTACTTCAAGCCTACAGACCGAAATAGTTATATTTCTATTAGAAGTGGACATCATCCCGCCTGGATAAAAATATCCCTAAAGGACAAATACTCAGAGTGCAGCGCAATTGTACTAATCAGGCGGACTTCGTCGCACAGGCTAACATATTGATAGATACGTTTGTACAGAAGGGTTATCGGGAAGAAAGCCTTAAGAAATTAATACAAGAAGTGGGTGATGCCCCCAGAGAGCAATGTTTTAAGAAGAAGGAAACCCATACAGTACATATACTTTTTTTTTCTTTTCTCGCACTTAAAGAGAATAGTCACTATGGCCATCAGTGGCCTCTTTGGAAGTAGGAAGGGGTTTTGTTTAAGTGACACAGAAGGGCACAGTAGGAGAACACACGACTCAAGTAGAAGGAATGGAGTGGGTAGGGACAGAGCAGACTTACTCGACCGCAGCCAGGGATGGCATGAAGGGGGGGGGGGGGGAGGTGAGGGAATTATTTTATTTTCCATGTTCTTTTTTTTTTTTCTCTCTTATTCTTTTTTTTTATTCTTTTCTTGGGGGGGGGGGGGGGGTGTTATAATTGATAAACTTTTGATAAGATAATTTTGTACCTAGTTCTTTTCTGTAATGTTCATTTGTGTCTTTTATGTAAATGATGGAATATAAGAATGTACAATACTGAATGGAAATGTTGAAGTTTATAATAAAATAAAAAAATTTGATTATAAAAAAAAATTAAGAGTACGCATAGCAGAGCACCTTGCTAATATTAAAAATGGCTTTAAGTATCATAGAGTTTCATTACACTTTAAAGAAAAACACCAACAGGATCCTTCCCTGATCCAGTTTTGTGGCATAGACTGGGTACCCCCATCGTGGAGGGGCTCTAATCGTGTGAGGGACCTGTCACAAAGAGGGACCAAATGGATTTTTCTTCTAAAGAGTCTTTATCCTAGGGGCATCAACATTGAGCTAGATCTTAATTGTTTTATTAAAAAATTTTAATAACTTAATTATATTTTTTTAGGAAGTCTATAATAATTATATGCCACTCAGTGGTTGAAGCACCCATACCACTGAGTGTTTTAGAGCGCAATAATAATAATATATATTTTTTAATGATATAGTAGGATATATATTTTTATCAGTTAATATATAATACATACATTCATCTATCATGTGGGCAAAATATTTTGTATTAAATTTACATGTATTCTTATATTTTATATACCGTATATTTTGGATATGGAATTTAATGTTTTTATTCAATGTTTTTATTCAGTTTTCCAGCACTCATCCATTAACTGTATGTGTGTGTTTTTGCTATATACATATTTATACAGTTTAGGGATCTGTAAGAGAATCATATTAGTATTCATAGCTATTATATCCGATATTAGGATTAAATCTCATAATTAGGAATGAGCTCGGTGTTCGAGTCGAACATAGGTTCGACTCGAACATCGGCTGTTTGCGCGTTTGGCGAACAACGAACGATTTGGGCCGTTCGTGCCAAATTCGAGTGAGGCGAACGGCCCACAATACACTGCGCCATCGCAGTGTAATCCCGGCGCTGTGATTGGCCAAGCATGCACTGTGACCCTGCATGCTTGGCCAATCACAGCGCCGGCAGCGAGGAGAGCAATGATTGGCCACAGGCAGGATGCCTGTGGCCAATTATAGCTGAGGGGATTTAGTACACGCCCCACACTATAAAAGGCCGCCAGTGTGGCGGCCTCGTGTAGTGTGTTCCGGAGCAGGGAAAGTGAAAGATAGGCAGGGACAGTGTCAAATCTATTCTTTGCTAAACCTTGTGTGTAGGGACAGAGAAGGATAGGCAGGGAGAGTGTCAGTGTCATATTCTTTGCTAAACCTTGTGTGTAGGGAGAGAGAAGGATAGGCAGGGAGAGTGTCAGTGTCATATACTTTGATAAACCTTGTGTGCAGGGAGAGAGAAGGATAGGCAGGGGACAGTGTCAGTGTCATATTCTTTGCTAAACCTTGTGTGCAGGGAGAGAGAAGGATAGGCAGGGAGAGTGTCAGTGTCATATACTTTGATAAACCTTGTGTGCAGGGAGAAAGAAGGATAGGCAGGGGACAGTGTCAGTGTTATTGTTGCTAAGCCTCCTGCACATTATACACCTGAAGTTAGCCCGTATTGCTGCTTTTTCCTGGTGTGTTACACCAACAGGATTTTGCGGCACTTACAGCGGGCGGAGTGTGCCTCCTGACCATATTACACCTGAACTTAGCCTGTATTGCTGCTTTTTCCTGGTGTGTTACACCAACAGGATTTTGCGGCACTTACAGCGGGCGGAGTGTGCCTCCTGACCATATTACACCTGAACTTAGCCTGTATTGCTGCTTTTTCCTGGTGTGTTACACCAACAGGATTTTGTGGCACTTACAGCAGGCGGAGTGTGCCTCCTGACCATATTACACCTGAACTTAGCCTGTATTGCTGCTTTTTCCTGGTGTGTTACACCAACAGGATTTTGTGGCACTTACAGCGGGCGGAGTGTGCCTCCTGACCATACTAACCTGAACTTAGCCTGTATTGCTGCTTTTTCCTGGTGTGTTACACCAACAGGATTTTGCGGCACTTACAGCGGGCGGAGTGTGCCTCCTGACCATATTACACCTGAACTTAGCCTGTATTGCTGCTTTTTCCTGGTGTGTTACACCAACAGGATTTTGCGGCACTTACAGCGGGCGGAGTGTGCCTCCTGACCATATTACACCTGAACTTAGCCTGTATTGCTGCTTTTTCCTGGTGTGTTACACCAACAGGATTTTGCGGCACTTACAGCGGGCGGAGTGTGCCTCCTGATCATATTACACCTGAACTTAGCCTGTATTGCTGCTTTTTCCTGGTGTGTTACACCAACAGGATTTTGCGGCACTTACAGCGGGCGGAGTGTGCCTCCTGACCATATTACACCTGAACTTAGCCTGTATTGCTGCTTTTTCCTGGTGTGTTACACCAACAGGATTTTGTGGCACTTACAGCGGGCGGAGTGTGCCTCCTGACCATACTAACCTGAACTTAGCCTGTATTGCTGCTTTTTCCTGGTGTGTTACACCAACAGGATTTTGCGGCACTTACAGCGGGCGGAGTGTGCCTCCTGACCATATTACACCTGAACTTAGCCTGTATTGCTGCTTTTTCCTGGTGTGTTACACCAACAGGCATTTGCAGCACCTACAGCAGGCGTAGTGTGATTCCTGCAAAATATACTCCTGAAGCTAGGCCTTATTGCTGGTTTTCCCATTTCCCTGCAGGCCATTAGAATGTCTGGAAGGCAAACAAGGAGAGGCAGACAGTCAGGAGCCAATAAAAGAGGGCAAGCAGGCTCTGTGTCTAGAGACAACAGTGCTGGTCATGGAGGCGGTGCATCGCCATCAGCACGTGGCCATGGGACACGCTTGTCCTTCTTTTCGGCAGCTGGACGTGTTGAGCCGCATCATGCCGAAGACTTGGTAGAGTGGATGACCAAGCCCTCCTCATCCTCCTCATCCTCTCTCACCCAGGCTCAGGGTACTGGCAAAGCAGCTGCCAAAGCGTCCTCTTCCCTGGTATCAATGTCATCATCAGTCACTCCTTCCCTAGACCAACCATGTCCTCCTGAGGAGTCCTCCGAACTGTTTAAGCACAGTGTTGGGTTCATGCTCCAGGAGGATGCCCAGCGTTTCGAAGGGTCTGATGATGATACCCAGCTAGAGGAAGGCAGTAGCGTGAGAGCAGAGAGAGGGGATGCTCAAGAAGGACACCAATCTGGCACTCATGTTCCAGCAGCTGCAGCATACTGCCAGATTGGCTCCAGTGATGAGGAGGGAGGGGATGATGAGGTCACTGACTCCACGTGGGTGCCTAATAGGAGAGAGGAGGAGGAGGAGGCACATCTCCAATGAGGCAGGATGCCCTCGGGGGGCCAGCGTAAGGGCAGCACACCGACGGAATCACACCGCAGAGCTCCGCCTGTGCAGGGCGCTGCCTCTGCCCGTTATTCAAAAAGTTCTTTGATGTGGGCCTTTTTTTGAGTCGAGTGCATCAGATCGCACAGCTGCTGTTTGCAACATATGTCTCAAGCGTATATCGCGTGGCCAAAACATCACCCGCTTGGGCACCACATGCTTGACCAGACATATGTTGACCTGCCATGCAGCTCGTTGGCAAGCCTACCTTTAAAGACCTACACCAAAGAACAAAGCGGACCTCTTCTTGCACCGCATCAGCTGGGATCTCCAACCCCACTATACCTTCAGTCCTCTCTGAAACCTGCTTTGAGAGGAATGAAGGTGTAGAATTAGTTGTGTCACAGCCAAGTACTTGCGGGCACTCTGCTAGCAGTACACCGACGTCCATTTCTAGCAGGCAAATTTCCCTGCCCCAGCTGCTGGACCGTCGAAAGAAGTTCACTCCCAGCCATCCACATGCCCAGCGGTTGAATGCTAGCTTGGCTAAATTGCTAGCGCTTCAACTGCTGCCTTTTCAGTTGGTAGACTCGGCCTCCTTCCGTGAGTTTGTGCAATGTGCGGTTCCTCAGTGGCAGGTTCCCAAACGCCACTTTTTCTCACGGAAGGCGATTCCGGCTCTCTACCGGCATGTAGAAGGCAATGTCTTGGCCTCGCTGGACAGGGCGGTCAGCGGTAAGATGCATATTACCGCTGACTCATGACCCAGCAGGCATGGACAGGGACGTTGCCTTTCTTTCACGGCCCATTGGGTCACTCTTTTGGCAGCTGGGAAGGATGCAGGACAAGGTGCAGTAGTGTTGGAGGTTGTTCCACCGCCACGCCTCCAAAATGCTACTACTGGTTGTGACACACCTCTGTCCTCCACCCCCTCCTCTTCTTCTTCCTCCATGGCCTCTTCCTGTGCTTTGTCCTCGGAACCAGCGGTGCTCCGTAGGCGTTCAAGGGGCTACGCAAGTACGCAGGCAAAAAGATGCCATGCCGTGCTTGCGCTGGTGTGTTTGGGGGACAGGAGCCACACTGGGGCAGAGGTTCTGTCTGCTCTGCAGGGGCAGGCCGAGAGGTGGTTGACGCCACACCAGCTTAAGCCAGGAATGGTAGTTTGCGACAATGGCACCAACCTCCTCTCTGCTCTCCGACAGGGACCACTGACCCATGTGCCCTGTGTGGCTCACGTCCTTAACCTGGTGGTGCAGCGGTTCTTGGGCAGGTACCCGGGATTACAGGATGTCCTGAGGCAGGCCAGGAAAGTCTGTGCATTTCCGCAGATCTTATAATGCCAGTGCTCGCCTGGCTGAGCTGCAAAAGGAGTTGAACCTGCCCAAGAACCGCCTTATATGTGACATGCCCACCAGGTGGAACTCAACGTTGGCCATGCTGCAGCGGTTGCACACGCAGCAGAGGGCCATCAATGAGTACCTGTGCGACTACGGCACCAGGACAGGGTCAGGGGAGCTCTGTTTTTTTTTACCACGCCAGTGGGGCATGATCAGGGATGCATGCACTGTCCTAGCACCATTTGAGGAGGCCACGAGGATGGTGAGCAGTGACAGTGCATGCATCAGTGACACTGTACCTCTTGTCCACCTGTTGGAACATACGCTGCGTGGAATAATGGACAGGGCACTTGAGGCAGAACAGAGGCAGGAAGAGGAGGACTTCATTGCCTCTCAAGGCCCCCTTTACCCAGACAGTGTTCCTTCTGTCCCACCCATCGCACAGGAAGAAGAGGAGGAGGAGGAGGAGGAGGATTGTGTCAGCATGGAGGTGGAGCCTGGCACTCAGCATCATCATCAGCAGCAGTCTTTTAGGGATGGTTTACAGTCCCAAGAAACCAGTGGACTTGTACGTGGCTGGGAGGAGGTGGCTGCGGATCATGTCGTCCTTAGTGAGCCAGAGGACTCCGGACCGAATGCCTCAGCTAACCTACGCTGCATGGCCTCCCTGATCCTGCAAAGTCTGCGGAAGGATCCTCGTATTCTTCAGATCAAGGAGAGGGACCACTACTGGCTGGCCACTCTCCTTGATCCACGGTACAAGGGTAAGGTTGCGGACCTTATCTTACCGTCGCAGAGGGAGCAGAGGATGAGACAACTCCGGGAGGCCTTGCAGAAAGGTCTGTGCAACGCGTTCCCAGAGACTGGGAGGTTACAAACTCCTGGTCCTGGACAACGAGTTGCTGAGGCTTGGGTCAGTTAAAGAAGGAGCGGTGGGGAAGGTGGCCGTCTGACCGATGCGTTCAGACAATTCTTTAGTCCGCAGCCCCAAGGTATGATCGGTTCCAGCAACCATCGCCAGCGTCTGATATACATGGTGCAGGAATACCTAGGGGCAAGGTCAGACTTGGACACCTTCCCCACCGAAAATCCTCTGGCTTACTGGGTCTTGAGGATGGATCACTGGCCAGAGCTTGCACAGTATGCAATTGAGCTACTGGCCTGTCCTGCATCCAGCGTTCTTTCAGAACGCACATTCAGTGCTGCTGGAGGATTTGTCACGGATCACAGGGTGCGCCTGTCCACCGACTCTGTTGATCGACTGACCTTCATAAAGATGAACCAGTCTTGGATCACCACCAGCTACCAAACACCTGAAGCTGATATAACAGACTAATTTATTTTCAAATGGCACATCCCTTCAAGACTGATGCTGATGCTGAGAGACGGTCCTGTTATGTTGACTGACTATCCTCCTCCTCCTCAATGATCCGATTGATGATGATAGCTTGGAAGAACATTTTTGTTTCTGGGTGCCGCCACCAGTGGCTAAGGCCCAATTTTTCAGCCCCTGTTTAACAGGGGCGTGTTATTACAATTTTTTATGCAATGCTTTGCAGCAGGGCTCATTCCTGCACTCCAACTAGAGTATCTGGGAGAGGTTGCAGTGTCGTGGCACCAGCACCAGTGGCTAAGGCCCAATTTTTCAGCCCCTGTTTAACAGGGGCGTGTAATTACAATTTTTGATGCAATACTTTGCAACAGGGCTCATTGCTGTGCTCCAAGTACAGTATCTGAGAGGGGTTACAGTGTTGTGGCACCAGTGCCTAAGGCCCAATTTTTCTGCCCCTGTTTAACAGGGGCATGTAATTACAATTCTTGATCTAATAATTCACAGCAGGGCCCATTCCTGCTCCCACCAAGACTAACTGTGAGCCCTTACAGTGTTGTGTCAACACCACCACCACCACCAAAGTCCCAATTTTTCAGCCCCTGTTCAACAGGGGCATGCAATTACAATTCTTGATCTAATAATTCACAGCAGGGCCCATTCATGCGCCCACCAAGAGTAACTGTGAGGGCTCACAGTGTTGTGGCAACACCAACATGTAAGGGGCAAATTTCAGCGGAGTATATACGGCAGGCCCCTACTTTCAAACATCCAACTTACAAATGACTCCTCCTTGCAAACGGAAGGATACAACAGGAAGTGAGAGGAAATCTACCCCTAGGAAGGGAAATTCTCTCCTGTAAGAGTTAATATGGGGAAAAAAGTGTCTCCTCTCCACTGATGCTTTATCACCAATTCTTGTTTCAATAAAAACCCCAAATTTTCAAAACACATTTGTCATTAGGACGGAAAGTGAGGTGAACTGTTCTGAACAGGTGCACACTGCACAGACAGCAAAACAAATGTTACAGGGGTGATAACCCTTCCCTATGTTTTCCAAAAAGCTTAAAAATAGATTTTTTTGGCTGGAGCTACACTTAAACAATGTACCTGTTCAAAATTACAAACAGATTCTACATAAGAACAAACCTACAGTCCCTGTCTTGTATGCACCGCCTGTATACGGCTGTTCAGAGTATATAGGGCCTTTTTTATTTTGTGTGCGGGGTTCCCCTTAATATCCATACAAGACCCAAAGGGGCTGGTAATGGGCTGGGGTAGGGGGGGGGGCTGTGATGGGGTAGCTATGCCATTTTTCTTAAAGATTTTCATCCATATTACCGGGACCAGACATTACATTAAAGCCGTAAGCAGTTTTAAATGGCTTTTTTTCCTTTAGAAATGTAATTTTGTGCAGGGACAGTTCTAAACACGGAAAACACGTGGCACTTTACAGGCATACTTTAGACACCCCCCAGGTACGATATTTAAAGGAATATTTGACTTTTTTTTTTTTCACTTTATGCATCATTAAAATGACTGCTCCCGAAAAACAGCCGTTTTTAAAACGTATTTTTGGATTGATACATGTCCCCTGGTGCAGAACCCGGGTTCCCAAACCCTTTTTAGGACAATAACATGCATATTAGTCGTTATAAATAGCACTTTAGATTTCGAACGTTCGCATCCATTGTATTTAATAGGGTTCTAAAGTTCGTGCAAACTTTCGGTCCGTTCGCGGGTTCTGGTGCGAACCGAACCCGGGGGTGTTCGGCTCATCACCACTCATAACGTTTGATGATGTTATTATCTTATTTTTGCTCTGTGTATGAACTCTATGATCATGGAACACGATGCGGGTTTAGGAGTCATGAAATTATTTGGAATGATGTGATCCTTTTTTCGCCTGAGCGGTGAAATATAACCATAGGCGAGTGTATCATGGCCGCGGGGATACCTGTTGAGTTTAAGCACAGCTGCTGACGTAGTTTTGTTCTTCCGCCCATATTCACTATATAATATTTTTTCACAAGCGCAGTGGTGGGAACACAGGAAGGGCGGATTAATTTTGTTACCATTTTTTTCAGATACTGTATATACACGATTGCATGGTAAGCATAAAAATAAAAAGTAAAAACCACAAATCTCTTGACATGTTAAAAAACATGACGCGTTTCGTGGAGCTTGGCCACTCATCAGGAGTATGGTACAAGAGAGATCTATGAATGTAAGTAATAAATTGTGTAATAATTAATGGTTCCCCAGAAGGGGAAAAAAAGGGACAAAAAGCCAAAATACTTACACGTCAGCTCAAAGATCGCCCAGCATTTAAAAAGAGGGGGTAAGGGCCTCAACGCCCCGCTAGCGATGCCAGTGGCGTCGCAATGCGGGGTTGATCTTTGTTCATCTGACACCAGTGGGTGGGCGGATGTGGATTTGGATTTACTTCCGCCGGATGTGGTCCACACTCCTGCCGCCCTTGTTATTCGGTGTCCAGCCTGACATTGGCGGGGACCGGCCCCGAGCCTCAGGTATAAGAGCCGAGTTCCAGCCAGCAGGCCATTCTCATTGCCACGTTCACCAGAGGGGCACTGGAACTTCTTTCTCACTCAGATAACCAAACACGTAAGAATCAGGGGGGTTTATTCCCTGACCTCACTTCGTTATTTTTGCTTTTATTTACCCACTTCCAATTTTTCTCACCATGTGTTTTGGGGTTTGGTTTTATTTTACCATCTTTTTTTTTAAGTCTTTAACCAACACACTTTGGTCGATTGCTATATATACAGAAAAAATTCAATGGGATTGCTGCACAAAAACGTATTTTTATTGAAAAATTTGTCAAAAAGACATCAAAAGCAACATCTGTACAATCAGGCAATCATGATAATGACAGTTCAGAACATCATGCCTATACACTGATCACAAATGTGACTGAATATATAGTTCAACAACAATTAATTAATGGAAACAAACATGCAAGTAATCTGGAATCAATCGATCAACTAATCAATTAGAACATCATTATGTAACATCATGCTTGAATGTATTACAATCCTTGGAATCACAAGGTCACAGGCAGTAACGAGAAATGCTCACACCCTATACGGTATACCCATCAGGAATCCTAGAAACAAATCAACAAATTATCAATTAAAAAATTATATCATAAATATAAACCTTTCCGTTAGTGTGATATAAATATGACATGTATAAATGTCTATGAATGTTAGAAACTCCCATATACATAAATAACCTCCATCATATGCAACATCACACATGCGATATACAAGGGAAAATGTGCATATGTGATGAATATTGCACAAATGGATGAGCAGAACAAACTAAAAATGGTGTAACCTCCATCAAATATGTGATGAATCGCACATGCAACACCCCATATGTAGGGATGAGCTCGGTGTTCGAGTCGAACATAGGTTCGACTCGAACATCGGCTGTTCGCGCGTTCGGCGAACAACGAACGATTTGGGCCGTTCGCGCCAAATTCGAGTGACGCGAACGGCCCACAATACACTGCGCCATCGCAGTGTAATCCCGGCGCTGTGATTGGCCAAGCATGCACTGTGACCCTGCATGCTTGGCCAATCACAGCGCCGGCAGTGAGGAGAGAAATGATTGGCCACAGGCAGGATGCCTGTGGCCAATTATAGCTGAGGTGGTTTAGTACACGCCCCACACTATAAAAGGCCGCCAGCGCGGCGGCCTTGTGTAGTGTGTTCTGGAGCAGGGAAAGTGAAGGATAGGCAGGGACAGTGTCAAATCTTGTCAAATCTATTCTTTGCTAAACCTTGTGTGTAGGGACAGAGAAGGATAGGCAGGGAGAGTGTCAGTGCCATATTCTTTGCTAAACCTTGTGTGTAGGGAGAGAGAAGGATAGGCAGGGAGAGTGTCAGTGTCATATACTTTGATAAACCTTGTGTACAGGGAGAGAGAAGGATAGGCAGGGGACAGTGTCAGTGTCATATTCTTTGCTAAACCTTGTGTGCAGAGAGAGAGAAGGATAGGCAGGGAGAGTGTCAGTGTCATATACTTTGATAAACCTTGTGTACAGGGAGAGAGAAGGATAGGCAGTGGACAGTGTCAGTGTCATATTCTTTGCTAAACCTTGTGTGCAGGGAGAGAGAAGGATAGGCAGGGAGAGTGTCAGTGTCATATACTTTGATAAACCTTGTGTGCAGGGAGAGAGAAGGATAGGCAGGGGACAGTGTCAGTGTCATTGTTGCTAAGCCTCCTGCACATTATACACCTGAAGTTAGCCCGTATTGCTGCTTTTTCCTGGTGTGTTACACAAACAGGATTTTGCGGCACTTACAGCGGGCGGAGTGTGCCTCCTGACCATATTACACCTTAACTTAGCCTGTATTGCTGCTTTTTCCTGGTGTGTTACACAAACAGGATTTTGCGGCACTTACAGCGAGCGGAGTTTGCCTCCTGACCATATTACACCTTAACTTAGCCTGTATTGCTGCTTTTTCCTGGTGTGTTACACAAACAGGATTTTGCGGCACTTACAGCGGGCGGAGTGTGCCTCCTGACCATATTACACCTTAACTTAGCCTGTATTGCTGCTTTTTCCTGGTGTGTTACACAAACAGGATTTTGCGGCACTTACAGCGGGCGGAGTGTGCCTCCTGACCATATTACACCTTAACTTAGCCTGTATTGTTGCTTTTTCCTGGTGTGTTACACAAACAGGATTTTGCGGCACTTACAGCAGGCGGAGTGTGCCTCCTGACCATATTACACCTTAGCCTGTATTGCTGCTTTTCCCATTTCCCTGCAGGCCATTAGAATGTCTGGAAGGCAAACAAGGAGAGGCAGACAGTCAGGAGCCAAAAAAAGAGGGCAAGCAGGCTCTGTGTCTAGGGACAACAGTGCTGGTCGTGGACGCGGTGCATCGCCATCAGCACGTGGCCATGGGAAACGCTTGTCCTTCTTTTCGGCAGCTGGACGTGTTGAGCCGCATCATGCCGAAGACTTGGTAGAGTGGATGACCAAGCCCTCCTCATCCTCCTCATCCTCTCTCACCCAGGCTCAGGGTACTGGCAAAGCAGCTGCCAAAGCGTCCTCTTCCCTGGTATCAATGTCATCATCAGTCACTCCTTCCCTAGACCAACCATGTCCTCCTGAGGAGTCCCCCGAACTGTTTGAGCACAGTGTTGGGTACATGCTCCAGGAGGATGCCCAGCGTTTCGAAGGGTCTGATGATGATACCCAGCTAGAGGAAGGCAGTAGCGTGAGAGCAGAGAGAGGGGATGCTCAAGAAGGACACCAATCTGGCAGTCATGTTCCAGCAGCTGCAGCATACTGCCAGATTGGCTCCAGTGATGAGGAGGGAGGGGATGATGAGGTCACTGACTCCACGTGGGTGCCTAATAGGAGAGAGGAGGAGGAGGAGGAGGAGGATGAGGAGGAGGCACATCTCCAACGAGGCAGGATGCCCTCGGGGGCCAGCGTAAGGGCAGCACACCGACGGAATCACACCGCAGAGCTCCGCCTGTGCAAGGCGCTGCCTATGCCCGTTATTCAAAAAGTTCTTTGGTGTGGGCCTTTTTTGAGTCGAGTGCATCAGATCGCACAGCTGCTGTTTGCAACATATGTCTCAAGC
The DNA here is from genome assembly GCA_029206835.1 of Rana muscosa. Taxonomy (NCBI): domain Eukaryota; kingdom Metazoa; phylum Chordata; class Amphibia; order Anura; family Ranidae; genus Rana; species Rana muscosa. Next base: position 877,764,494 of record CM055122.1, on the reverse strand, counting down.
GTATATCGCGTGGCCAAAACATCACCCGCTTGGGCACCACATGCTTGACCAGACATATGTTGACCTGCCATGCAGCTCGTTGGCAAGCCTACCTTAAAGACCCACACCAAAGAACAAAGCTGACCTCTTCTTGCACCGCATCAGCTGGGATCTCCAACCCCACTATACCTTCAGTCCTTTCTGAAACCTGCTCTGAGAGGAATGAAGGTGTAGAATTAGGTGTGTCACAGCCAAGTACTTGCGGGCACTCTGCTAGCAGTACACCAACGTCCGATTCTAGCAGGCAAATTTCCCTGCCCCAGCTGCTGGACCGTCAAAAGAAGTTCACTCCCAGCCATCCACATGCCCACCGTTTGATTGCTAGCTTGGCTAAATTGCTAGCGCTTCAACTGCTGCCTTTTCAGTTGGTAGACTCGGCCCCCTTCCGTGAGTTTGTGCAATGTGCGGTTCCTCAGTGGCAGGTTCCCAAACGCCACTTTTTCTCACGGAAGGCGATTCCGGCTCTCTACCGGCATGTAGAAGGCAATGTCTTGGCCTTGCTGGACAGGGCGGTCAGCGGTATGATGCATATTACCGCTGACTCATGACCCAGCAGGCATGGACAGGGACGTTGCCTTTCTTTCACGGCCCATTGGGTCACTCTTTTGGCAGCTGGGAAGGATGCAGGACAAGGTGCAGTAGTGTTGGAGGTTGTTCCACCGCCACGCCTCCAAAATGCTACTACTGGTTGTGACACACCTCTGTCCTCCACCCCCTCCTCTTCTTCTTCCTCCATGGCCTCTTCCTGTGCTTTGTCCTCGGAACCAGCGGTGCTCCGTAGGCGTTCAAGGGGCTACGCAAGTACGCAGGCAAAAAGATGCCATGCCGTGCTTGCGCTGGTGTGTTTGGGGGACAGGAGCCACACTGGGGCAGAGGTTCTGTCTGCTCTGCAGGGGCAGGCCGAGAGGTGGTTGACGCCACACCAGCTTAAGCCAGGAATGGTAGTTTGCGACAATGGCACCAACCTCCTCTCTGCTCTCCGACAGGGACCACTGACCCATGTGCCCTGTGTGGCTCACGTCCTTAACCTGGTGGTGCAGCGGTTCTTGGGCAGGTACCCGGGATTACAGGATGTCCTGAGGCAGGCCAGGAAAGTCTGTGCATTTCCGCAGATCTTATAATGCCAGTGCTCGCCTGGCTGAGCTGCAAAAGGAGTTGAACCTGCCCAAGAACCGCCTTATATGTGACATGCCCACCAGGTGGAACTCAACGTTGGCCATGCTGCAGCGGTTGCACACGCAGCAGAGGGCCATCAATGAGTACCTGTGCGACTACGGCACCAGGACAGGGTCAGGGGAGCTCTGTTTTTTTTTACCACGCCAGTGGGGCATGATCAGGGATGCATGCACTGTCCTGGCACCATTTGAGGAGGCCACGAGGATGGTGAGCAGTGACAGTGCATGCATCAGTGACACTGTACCTCTTGTCCACCTGTTGGAACATACGCTGCGTGGAATAATGGACAGGGCACTTGAGGCAGAACAGAGGCAGGAAGAGGAGGACTTCCTTGCCTCTCAAGGCCCCCTTTACCCAGACAGTGTTCCTTCTGTCCCACCCATCGCACAGGAAGAAGAGGAGGAGGAGGAGGATTGTGTCAGCATGGAGGTGGAGCCTGGCACTCAGCATCATCATCAGCAGCAGTCTTTTAGGGATGGTTTACAGTCCCAAGAAACCAGTGGACTTGTACGTGGCTGGGAGGAGGTGGCTGCGGATCATGTCGTCCTTAGTGAGCCAGAGGACTCCGGACCGAATGCCTCAGCTAACCTACGCTGCATGGCCTCCCTGATCCTGCAAAGTCTGCGGAAGGATCCTCGTATTCTTCAGATCAAGGAGAGGGACCACTACTGGCTGGCCACTCTCCTTGATCCACGGTACAAGGGTAAGGTTGCGGACCTTATCTTACCGTCGCAGAGGGAGCAGAGGATGAGACAACTCCGGGAGGCCTTGCAGAAAGGTCTGTGCAACGCGTTCCCAGAGACTGGGAGGTTACAAACTCCTGGTCCTGGACAACGAGTTGCTGAGGCTTGGGTCAGTTAAAGAAGGAGCGGTGGGGAAGGTGGCCGTCTGACCGATGCGTTCAGACAATTCTTTAGTCCGCAGCCCCAAGGTATGATCGGTTCCAGCAACCATCGCCAGCGTCTGATATACATGGTGCAGGAATACCTAGGGGCAAGGTCAGACTTGGACACCTTCCCCACCGAAAATCCTCTGGCTTACTGGGTCTTGAGGATGGATCACTGGCCAGAGCTTGCACAGTATGCAATTGAGCTACTGGCCTGTCCTGCATCCAGCGTTCTTTCAGAACGCACATTCAGTGCTGCTGGAGGATTTGTCACGGATCACAGGGTGCGCCTGTCCACCGACTCTGTTGATCGACTGACCTTCATAAAGATGAACCAGTCTTGGATCGCCACCAGCTACCAAACACCTGAAGCTGATATAACAGACTAATTTATTTTCAAATGGCACATCCCTTCAAGACTGATGCTAATGCTGAGAGACGGTCCTGTTATGTTGACTGACTATCCTCCTCCTCCTCAATGATCCGATTGATGATGATAGCTTGGAAGAACATTTTTGTTTCTGGGTGCCGCCACCAGTGGCTAAGGCCCAATTTTTCAGCCCCTGTTTAACAGGGGCGTGTTATTACAATTTTTTATGCAATGCTTTGCAGCAGGGCTCATTCCTGCACTCCAACTAGAGTATCTGGGAGAGGTTGCAGTGTCGTGGCACCAGCACCAGTGGCTAAGGCCCAATTTTTCAGCCCCTGTTTAACAGGGGCGTGTAATTACAATTTTTGATGCAATACTTTGCAACAGGGCTCATTGCTGTGCTCCAAGTACAGTATCTGAGAGGGGTTACAGTGTTGTGGCACCAGTGCCTAAGGCCCAATTTTTCTGCCCCTGTTTAACAGGGGCATGTAATTACAATTCTTGATCTAATAATTCACAGCAGGGCCCATTCCTGCTCCCACCAAGACTAACTGTGAGCCCTTACAGTGTTGTGTCAACACCACCACCACCACCAAAGTCCCAATTTTTCAGCCCCTGTTCAACAGGGGCATGCAATTACAATTCTTGATCTAATAATTCACAGCAGGGCCCATTCATGCGCCCACCAAGAGTAACTGTGAGGGCTCACAGTGTTGTGGCAACACCAACATGTAAGGGGCAAATTTCAGCGGAGTATATACGGCAGGCCCCTACTTTCAAACATCCAACTTACAAATGACTCCTTGCAAACGGAAGGATACAACAGGAAGTGAGAGGAAATCTACCCCTAGGAAGGGAAATTCTCTCCTGTAAGAGTTAATATGGGGAAAAAAGTGTCTCCTCTCCACTGATGCTTTATCACCAATTCTTGTTTCAATAAAAACCCCAAATTTTCAAAACACATTTGTCATTAGGACGGAAAGTGAGGTGAACTGTTCTGAACAGGTGCACACTGCACAGACAGCAAAACAAATGTTACAGGGGTGATAACCCTTCCCTATGTTTTCCAAAAAGCTTAAAAATAGATTTTTTTGGCTGGAGCTACACTTAAACTATGTACCTGTTCAAAATTACAAACAGATTCTACATAAGAACAAACCTACAGTCCCTGTCTTGTATGCACCGCCTGTATACGGCTGTTCAGAGTATATAGGGCCTTTTTTATTTTGTGTGCGGGGTTCCCCTTAATATCCATACAAGACCCAAAGGGGCTGGTAATGGGCTGGGGTAGGGGGGGGGGGGGGCTGTGATGGGGTAGCTATGCCATTTTTCTTAAAGATTTTCATCCATATTACCGGGACCAGACATTACATTAAAGCCGTAAGCAGTTTTAAATGGCTTTTTTTCCTTTAGAAATGTAATTTTGTGCAGGGACAGTTCTAAACACGGAAAACACGTGGCACTTTACAGGCATACTTTAGACACCCCCCAGGTACGATATTTAAAGGAATATTTGACTTTTTTTTTTTCACTTTATGCATCATTAAAATGACTGCTCCCGAAAAACAGCCGTTTTTAAAACGTATTTTTGGATTGATACATGTCCCCTGGTGCAGAACCCGGGTTCCCAAACCCTTTTTAGGACAATAACATGCATATTAGTCGTTATAAATAGCACTTTAGATTTCGAACGTTCGCATCCATTGTATTTAATAGGGTTCTAAAGTTCGTGCGAACTTTCGGTCCGTTCGCGGGTTCTGGTGCGAACCGAACCCGGGGGTGTTCGGCTCATCACCACTCATAATGTTTGATGATGTTATTATCTTATTTTTGCTCTGTGTATGAACTCTATGATCATGGAACACGATGCGGGTTTAGGAGTCATGAAATTATTTGGAATGATGTGATCCTTTTTTCGCCTGAGCGGTGAAATATAACCATAGGCGAGTGTATCATGGCCGCGGGGATACCTGTTGAGTTTAAGCACAGCTGCTGACGTAGTTTTGTTCTTCCGCCCATATTCACTATATAATATTTTTTCACAAGCGCAGTGGTGGGAACACAGGAAGGGCGGATTAATTTTGTTACCATTTTTTTCAGATACTGTATATACACGATTGCATGGTAAGCATAAAAATAAAAAGTAAAAACCACAAATCTCTTGACATGTTAAAAAACATGACGCGTTTCGTGGAGCTTGGCCACTCATCAGGAGTATGGTACAAGAGAGATCTATGAATGTAAGTAATAAATTGTGTAATAATTAATGGTTCCCCAGAAGGGGAAAAAAAGGGACAAAAAGCCAAAATACTTACACGTCAGCTCAAAGATCGCCCAGCATTTAAAAAGAGGGGGTAAGGGCCTCAACGCCCCGCTAGCGATGCCAGTGGCGTCGCAATGCGGGGTTGATCTTTGTTCATCTGACACCAGTGGGTGGGCGGATGTGGATTTGGATTTACTTCCGCCGGATGTGGTCCACACTCCTGCCGCCCTTGTTATTCGGTGTCCAGCCTGACATTGGCGGGGACCGGCCCCGAGCCTCAGGTATAAGAGCCGAGTTCCAGCCAGCAGGCCATTCTCATTGCCACGTTCACCAGAGGGGCACTGGAACTTCTTTCTCACTCAGATAACCAAACACGTAAGAATCAGGGGGGTTTATTCCCTGACCTCACTTCGTTATTTTTGCTTTTATTTACCCACTTCCAATTTTTCTCACCATGTGTTTTGGGGTTTGGTTTTATTTTACCATCTTTTTTTTTAAGTCTTTAACCAACACACTTTGGTCGATTGCTATATATACAGAAAAAATTCAATGGGATTGCTGCACAAAAACGTATTTTTATTGAAAAATTTGTCAAAAAGACATCAAAAGCAACATCTGTACAATCAGGCAATCATGATAATGACAGTTCAGAACATCATGCCTATACACTGATCACAAATGTGACTGAATATATAGTTCAACAACAATTAATTAATGGAAACAAACATGCAAGTAATCTGGAATCAATCGATCAACTAATCAATTAGAACATCATTATGTAACATCATGCTTGAATGTATTACAATCCTTGGAATCACAAGGTCACAGGCAGTAACGAGAAATGCTCACACCCTATACGGTATACCCATCAGGAATCCTAGAAACAAATCAACAAATTATCAATTAAAAAATTATATCATAAATATAAACCTTTCCGTTAGTGTGATATAAATATGACATGTATAAATGTCTATGAATGTTAGAAACTCCCATATACATAAATAACCTCCATCATATGCAACATCACACATGCGATATACAAGGGAAAATGTGCATATGTGATGAATATTGCACAAATGGATGAGCAGAACAAACTAAAAATGGTGTAACCTCCATCAAATATGTGATGAATCGCACATGCAACACCCCATATGTAGGGATGAGCTCGGTGTTCGAGTCGAACATAGGTTCGACTCGAACATCGGCTGTTCGCGCGTTCGGCGAACAACGAACGATTTGGGCCGTTCGCGCCAAATTCGAGTGACGCGAACGGCCCACAATACACTGCGCCATCGCAGTGTAATCCCGGCGCTGTGATTGGCCAAGCATGCACTGTGACCCTGCATGCTTGGCCAATCACAGCGCCGGCAGTGAGGAGAGAAATGATTGGCCACAGGCAGGATGCCTGTGGCCAATTATAGCTGAGGTGGTTTAGTACACGCCCCACACTATAAAAGGCCGCCAGCGCGGCGGCCTTGTGTAGTGTGTTCTGGAGCAGGGAAAGTGAAGGATAGGCAGGGACAGTGTCAAATCTTGTCAAATCTATTCTTTGCTAAACCTTGTGTGTAGGGACAGAGAAGGATAGGCAGGGAGAGTGTCAGTGCCATATTCTTTGCTAAACCTTGTGTGTAGGGAGAGAGAAGGATAGGCAGGGAGAGTGTCAGTGTCATATACTTTGATAAACCTTGTGTACAGGGAGAGAGAAGGATAGGCAGGGGACAGTGTCAGTGTCATATTCTTTGCTAAACCTTGTGTGCAGGGAGAGAGAAGGATAGGCAGGGAGAGTGTCAGTGTCATATACTTTGATAAACCTTGTGTACAGGGAGAGAGAAGGATAGGCAGGGGACAGTGTCAGTGTCATATTCTTTGCTAAACCTTGTGTGCAGGGAGAGAGAAGGATAGGCAGGGGACAGTGTCAGTGTCATTGTTGCTAAGCCTCCTGCACATTATACACCTGAAGTTAGCCCGTATTGCTGCTTTTTCCTGGTGTGTTACACAAACAGTATTTTGCGGCACTTACAGCGGGCGGAGTGTGCCTCCTGACCATATTACACCTTAACTTAGCCTGTATTGCTGCTTTTTCCTGGTGTGTTACACAAACAGGATTTTGCGGCACTTACAGCGAGCGGAGTTTGCCTCCTGACCATATTACACCTTAACTTAGCCTGTATTGCTGCTTTTCCTGGTGTGTTACACAAACAGGATTTTGCGGCACTTACAGCGAGCGGAGTTTGCCTCCTGACCATATTACACCTTAACTTAGCCTGTATTGCTGCTTTTTCCTGGTGTGTTACACAAACAGGATTTTGTGGCACTTACAGCGGGCGGAGTGTGCCTCCTGACCATATTACACCTTAACTTAGCCTGTATTGCTGCTTTTTCCTGGTGTGTTACACAAACAGGATTTTGCGGCACTTACAGCGGGCGGAGTGTGCCTCCTGACCATATTACACCTTAACTTAGCCTGTATTGCTGCTTTTTCCTGGTGTGTTACACAAACAGGATTTTGCGGCACTTACAGCGAGCGGAGTTTGCCTCCTGACCATATTACACCTTAACTTAGCCTGTATTGCTGCTTTTTCCTGGTGTGTTACACAAACAGGATTTTGTGGCACTTACAGCGGGCGTAGTGTGCCTCCTGACCATATTACACCTTAACTTAGCCTGTATTGCTGCTTTTTCCTGGTGTGTTACACAAACAGGATTTTGCGGCACTTACAGCGGGCGGAGTGTGCCTCCTGACCATATTACACCTTAACTTAGCCTGTATTGTTGCTTTTTCCTGGTGTGTTACACAAACAGGATTTTGCGGCACTTACAGCGGGCGGAGTGTGCCTCCTGACCATATTACACCTTAACTTAGCCTGTATTGCTGCTTTTCCCATTTCCCTGCAGGCCATTAGAATGTCTGGAAGGCAAACAAGGAGAGGCAGACAGTCAGGAGCCAAAAAAAGAGGGCAAGCAGGCTCTGTGTCTAGGGACAACAGTGCTGGTCGTGGACGCGGTGCATCGCCATCAGCACGTGGCCATGGGAAACGCTTGTCCTTCTTTTCGGCAGCTGGACGTGTTGAGCCGCATCATGCCGAAGACTTGGTAGAGTGGATGACCAAGCCCTCCTCATCCTCCTCATCCTCTCTCACCCAGGCTCAGGGTACTGGCAAAGCAGCTGCCAAAGCGTCCTCTTCCCTGGTATCAATGTCATCATCAGTCACTCCTTCCCTAGACCAACCATGTCCTCCTGAGGAGTCCCCCGAACTGTTTGAGCACAGTGTTGGGTACATGCTCCAGGAGGATGCCCAGCGTTTCGAAGGGTCTGATGATGATACCCAGCTAGAGGAAGGCAGTAGCGTGAGAGCAGAGAGAGGGGATGCTCAAGAAGGACACCAATCTGGCAGTCATGTTCCAGCAGCTGCAGCATACTGCCAGATTGGCTCCAGTGATGAGGAGGGAGGGGATGATGAGGTCACTGACTCCACGTGGGTGCCTAATAGGAGAGAGGAGGAGGATGAGGAGGAGGCACATCTCCAACGAGGCAGGATGCCCTCGGGGGGCCAGCGTAAGGGCAGCACACCGACGGAATCACACCGCAGAGCTCCGCCTGTGCAAGGCGCTGCCTATGCCCGTTATTCAAAAAGTTCTTTGGTGTGGGCCTTTTTTGAGTTGAGTGCATCAGATCGCACAGCTGCTGTTTGCAACATATGTCTCAAGCGTATATCGCGTGGCCAAAACATCACCCCCTTGGGCACCACATGCTTGACCAGACATATGTTGACCTGCCATGCAGCTCGTTGGCAAGCCTACCTTAAAGACCCACACCAAAGAACAAAGCTGACCTCTTCTTGCACCGCATCAGCTGGGATCTCCAACCCCACTATACCTTCAGTCCTCTCTGAAACCTGCTCTGAGAGGAATGAAGGTGTAGAATTAGGTGTGTCACAGCCAAGTACTTGCGGGCACTCTGCTAGCAGTACACCAACGTCCGATTCTAGCAGGCAAATTTCCCTGCCCCAGCTGCTGGACCGTCAAAAGAAGTTCACTCCCAGCCATCCACATGCCCACCGTTTGATTGCTAGCTTGGCTAAATTGCTAGCGCTTCAACTGCTGCCTTTTCAGTTGGTAGACTCGGCCCCCTTCCGTGAGTTTGTGCAATGTGCGGTTCCTCAGTGGCAGGTTCCCAAACGCCACTTTTTCTCACGGAAGGCGATTCCGGCTCTCTACCGGCATGTGGAAGGCAATGTCTTGGCCTCGCTGGACAGGGCGGTCAGCGGTAAGGTGCATATTACCACTGACTCATGGTCCAGCAGGCATGGACAGGGATGTTACCTTTCTTTCACGGCCCATTGGGTCACTGTTTTGGCAGCTGGGAAGGATGCAGGACAAGGTGCAGTAGTGTTGGAGGTTGTTCCAACGCCACGCCTCCAAAATGCTACTACTGGTTGTGACACACCTCTGTCCTCCACCCCCTCCTCTTCTTCTTCCTCTGTGGCCTCTTCCTGTGCTTTGTCCTCGGAACCAGCGGTGCTCCGTAGGCGTTCAAGGGGCTATGCAAGTACGCAGGCAAAAAGATGCCATGCTGTGCTTGCGCTGGTGTGTTTGGGGGACAGGAGCCACACTGGGGCAGAGGTTCTGTCTGCTCTGCAGGGGCAGGCCGAGAGGTGGTTGACGCCACAACAGCTTAAGCCAGGAATGGTAGTTTGCGACAATGGCACCAACCTCCTCTCCGCTCTCCGACAGGGACAACTGACCCATGTGCCCTGTGTGGCTCACGTCCTTAACCTGGTGGTGCAGCGGTTCTTGGGCAGGTATCCGGGCTTACAGGATGTCCTGTGGCCAATTATTGCTGAGGGTGTTTAGTACACGCCCCACACTATAAAAGGCCGCCAGCACGGCGGCCTAGTGTAGTGTGTTCCGGAGCAGGGAAAGAGAAGCATAGGCAGGGACAGTGACATTTATTTTTTCTTGCTTAACCTGGATTCCTTTAGTTTAGGGAAAGAGAAGGATAGGTAGGGAGAGTGTCAGTGTGTTTTACTGTGCAAATCCTTGTTTCTAGGGACAGGGAAGGACAGTGAGGGAAATTCTCCTTGTGCTATAGTGTGCTAAAGCATTGATCATCAATCAGCTTTAAAAAAACATTTTTTCTAGGGACAGAAAACTATAGGTAGGAAGAGTGTCAGTTTCTTTCACTGTGATAATCCTTGTTTCTAGGGACAGGGAAGGACAGTGAGGGAAATTCTACTTGTGCTATAGCGTGCTAAAGCATTGATCATCAATCAGCTTTAAAAAAACATTTTTTCTAGGGACAGAAAACTATAGGTAGGAAGAGTGTCAGTTTCTTTCACTGTGATAATCCTTGTTTCTAGGGACAGGGAAGGACAGTGAGGGAAATTCTACTTGTGCTATAGTGTGCTAAAGCATTGATCATCAATCAGCTTTAAAAAAACATTTTTTCTAGGGACAGAAAACTATAGGTAGGAAGAGTGTCAGTTTCTTTCACTGTGATAATCCTTGTTTCTAGGGACAGGGAAGGACAGTGAGGGAAATTCTCCTTGTGCTATAGTGTGCTAAAGCATTGATCATCAATCAGCTTTAAAAAAACATTTTTTCTAGGGACAGAAAACTATAGGTAGGAAGAGTGTCAGTTTCTTTCACTGTGATAATCCTTGTTTCTAGGGACAGGGAAGGACAGTGAGGGAAATTCTCCTTGTGCTATAGTGTGCTAAAGCATTGATCATCAATCAGCTTTAAAAAAACATTTTTTCTAGGGACAGAAAACTATAGGTAGGAAGAGTGTCAGTTTCTTTCACTGTGATAATCCTTGTTTCTAGGGACAGGGAAGGACAGTGAGGGAAATTCTACTTGTGCTATAGTGTGCTAAAGCATTGATCATCAATCAGCTTTAAAAAAACATTTTTTCTAGGGACAGAAAACTATAGGTAGGAAGAGTGTCAGTTTCTTTCACTGTGATAATCCTTGTTTCTAGGGACAGGGAAGGACAGTGAGGGAAATTCTACTTGTGCTATAGTGTGCTAAAGCATTGATCATCAATCAGCTTTAAAAAAACATTTTTTCTAGGGACAGAAAACTATAGGTAGGAAGAGTGTCAGTTTCTTTCACTGTGATAATCCTTGTTTCTAGGGACAGGGAAGGACAGTGAGGGAAATTCTACTTGTGCTATAGTGTGCTAAAGCATTGATCATCAATCAGCTTTAAAAAAACATTTTTTCTAGGGACAGAAAACTATAGGTAGGAAGAGTGTCAGTTTCTTTCACTGTGATAATCCTTGTTTCTAGGGACAGGGAAGGACAGTGAGGGAAATTCTCCTTGTGCTATAGTGTGCTAAAGCATTGATCATCAATCAGCTTTAAAAAAACATTTTTTCTAGGGACAGAAAACTATAGGTAGGAAGAGTGTCAGTTTCTTTCACTGTGATAATCCTTGTTTCTAGGGACAGGGAAGGACAGTGAGGGAAATTCTACTTGTGCTATAGTGTGCTAAAGCATTGATCATCAATCAGCTTTAAAAAAACATTTTTTCTAGGGACAGAAAACTATAGGTAGGAAGAGTGTCAGTTTCTTTCACTGTGATAATCCTTGTTTCTAGGGACAGGGAAGGACAGTGAGGGAAATTCTCCTTGTGCTATAGCGTGCTAAAGCATTGATCATCAATCAGCTTTAAAAAAACATTTTTTCTAGGGACAGAAAACTATAGGTAGGAAGAGTGTCAGTTTCTTTCACTGTGATAATCCTTGTTTCTAGGGACAGGGAAGGACAGTGAGGGAAATTCTACTTGTGCTATAGTGTGCTAAAGCATTGATCATCAATCAGCTTTAAAAAAACATTTTTTCTAGGGACAGAAAACTATAGGTAGGAAGAGTGTCAGTTTCTTTCACTGTGATAATCCTTGTTTCTAGGGACAGGGAAGGACAGTGAGGGAAATTCTCCTTGTGCTATAGTGTGCTAAAGCATTGATCATCAATCAGCTTTAAAAAAACATTTTTTCTAGGGACAGAAAACTATAGGTAGGAAGAGTGTCAGTTTCTTTTACTGTGATAATCCTTGTTTCTAGGGACAGGGAAGGACAGTGAGGGAAATTCTCCTTGTGCTATAGTGTGCTAAAGCATTGATCATCAATCAGCTTTAAAAAAACATTTTTTCTAGGGACAGAAAACTATAGGTAGGAAGAGTGTCAGTTTCTTTCACTGTGATAATCCTTGTTTCTAGGGACAGGGAAGGACAGTGAGGGAAATTCTACTTGTGCTATAGTGTGCTAAAGCATTGATCATCAATCAGCTTTAAAAAAACATTTTTTCTAGGGACAGAAAACTATAGGTAGGAAGAGTGTCAGTTTCTTTCACTGTGATAATCCTTGTTTCTAGGGACAGGGAAGGACAGTGAGGGAAATTCTCCTTGTGCTATAGTGTGCTAAAGCATTGATCATCAATCAGCTTTAAAAAAACATTTTTTCTAGGGACAGAAAACTATAGGTAGGAAGAGTGTCAGTTTCTTTCACTGTGATAATCCTTGTTTCTAGGGACAGGGAAGGACAGTGAGGGAAATTCTACTTGTGCTATAGTGTGCTAAAGCATTGATCATCAATCAGCTTTAAAAAAACATTTTTTCTAGGGACAGAAAACTATAGGTAGGAAGAGTGTCAGTTTCTTTCACTGTGATAATCCTTGTTTCTAGGGACAGGGAAGGACAGTGAGGGAAATTCTACTTGTGCTATAGTGTGCTAAAGCATTGATCATCAATCAGCTTTAAAAAAACATTTTTTCTAGGGACAGAAAACTATAGGTATGAAGAGTGTCAGTTTCTTTCACTGTGATAATCCTTGTTTCTAGGGACAGGGAAGGACAGTGAGGGAAATTCTCCTTGTGCTATAGTGTGCTAAAGCATTGATCATCAATCAGCTTTAAAAAAACATTTTTTCTAGGGACAGAAAACTATAGGTAGGAAGAGTGTCAGTTTCTTTCACTGTGATAATCCTTGTTTCTAGGGACAGGGAAGGACAGTGAGGGAAATTCTACTTGTGCTATAGTGTGCTAAAGCATTGATCATCAATCAACTTTAAAAAAACATTTTTTCTAGGGACAGAAAACTATAGGTAGGAAGAGTGTCAGTTTCTTTCACTGTGATAATCCTTGTTTCTAGGGACAGGGAAGGACAGTGAGGGAAATTCTCCTTGTGCTATAGTGTGCTAAAGCATTGATCATCAATCAGCTTTAAAAAAACATTTTTTCTAGGGACAGAAAACTATAGGTAGGAAGAGTGTCAGTTTCTTTCACTGTGATAATCCTTGTTTCTAGGGACAGGGAAGGACAGTGAGGGAAATTCTACTTGTGCTATAGTGTGCTAAAGCATTGATCATCAATCAGCTTTAAAAAAACATTTTTTCTAGGGACAGAAAACTATAGGTAGGAAGAGTGTCAGTTTCTTTCACTGTGATAATCCTTGTTTCTAGGGACAGGGAAGGACAGTGAGGGAAATTCTCCTTGTGCTATAGTGTGCTAAAGCATTGATCATCAATCAGCTTTAAAAAAACATTTTTTCTAGGGACAGAAAACTATAGGTAGGAAGAGTGTCAGTTTCTTTCACTGTGATAATCCTTGTTTCTAGGGACAGGGAAGGACAGTGAGGGAAATTCTACTTGTGCTATAGTGTGCTAAAGCATTGATCATCAATCAGCTTTAAAAAAACATTTTTTCTAGGGACAGAAAACTATAGGTAGGAAGAGTGTCAGTTTCTTTCACTGTGATAATCCTTGTTTCTAGGGACAGGGAAGGACAGTGAGGGAAATTCTCCTTGTGCTATAGTGTGCTAAAGCATTGATCATCAATCAGCTTTAAAAAAACATTTTTTCTAGGGACAGAAAACTATAGGTAGGAAGAGTGTCAGTTTCTTTCACTGTGATAATCCTTGTTTCTAGGGACAGGGAAGGACAGTGAGGGAAATTCTACTTGTGCTATAGTGTGCTAAAGCATTGATCATCAATCAGCTTTAAAAAAACATTTTTTCTAGGGACAGAAAACTATAGGTAGGAAGAGTGTCAGTTTCTTTCACTGTGATAATCCTTGTTTCTAGGGACAGGGAAGGACAGTGAGGGAAATTCTACTTGTGCTATAGTGTGCTAAAGCATTGATCATCAATCAGCTTTAAAAAAACATTTTTTCTAGGGACAGAAAACTATAGGTAGGAAGAGTGTCAGTTTCTTTCACTGTGATAATCCTTGTTTCTAGGGACAGGGAAGGACAGTGAGGGAAATTCTCCTTGTGCTATAGTGTGCTAAAGCATTGATCATCAATCAGCTTTAAAAAAACATTTTTTCTAGGGACAGAAAACTATAGGTAGGAAGAGTGTCAGTTTCTTTCACTGTGATAATCCTTGTTTCTAGGGACAGGGAAGGACAGTGAGGGAAATTCTACTTGTGCTATAGTGTGCTAAAGCATTGATCATCAATCAGCTTTAAAAAAACATTTTTTCTAGGGACAGAAAACTATAGGTAGGAAGAGTGTCAGTTTCTTTCACTGTGATAATCCTTGTTTCTAGGGACAGGGAAGGACAGTGAGGGAAATTCTACTTGTGCTATAGTGTGCTAAAGCATTGATCATCAATCAGCTTTAAAAAAACATTTTTTCTAGGGACAGAAAACTATAGGTAGGAAGAGTGTCAGTTTCTTTCACTGTGATAATCCTTGTTTCTAGGGACAGGGAAGGACAGTGAGGGAAATTCTACTTGTGCTATAGTGTGCTAAAGCATTGATCATCAATCAGCTTTAAAAAAACATTTTTTCTAGGGACAGAAAACTATAGGTAGGAAGAGTGTCAGTTTCTTTCACTGTGATAATCCTTGTTTCTAGGGACAGGGAAGGACAGTGAGGGAAATTCTCCTTGTGCTATAGTGTGCTAAAGCATTGATCATCAATCAGCTTTAAAAAAACATTTTTTCTAGGGACAGAAAACTATAGGTAGGAAGAGTGTCAGTTTCTTTCACTGTGATAATCCTTGTTTCTAGGGACAGGGAAGGACAGTGAGGGAAATTCTACTTGTGCTATAGTGTGCTAAAGCATTGATCATCAATCAGCTTTAAAAAAACATTTTTTCTAGGGACAGAAAACTATAGCTAGGAAGAGTGTCAGTTTCTTTCACTGTGATAATCCTTGTTTCTAGGGACAGGGAAGGACAGTGAGGGAAATTCTCCTTGTGCTATAGTGTGCTAAAGCATTGATCATCAATCAGCTTTAAAAAAACATTTTTTCTAGGGACAGAAAACTATAGGTAGGAAGAGTGTCAGTTTCTTTCACTGTGATAATCCTTGTTTCTAGGGACAGGGAAGGACAGTGAGGGAAATTCTACTTGTGCTATAGTGTGCTAAAGCATTGATCATCAATCAGCTTTAAAAAAACATTTTTTCTAGGGACAGAAAACTATAGGTAGGAAGAGTGTCAGTTTCTTTCACTGTGATAATCCTTGTTTCTAGGGACAGGGAAGGACAGTGAGGGAAATTCTCCTTGTGCTATAGTGTGCTAAAGCATTGATCATCAATCAGCTTTAAAAAAACATTTTTTCTAGGGACAGAAAACTATAGGTAGGAAGAGTGTCAGTTTCTTTCACTGTGATAATCCTTGTTTCTAGGGACAGGGAAGGACAGTGAGGGAAATTCTACTTGTGCTATAGTGTGCTAAAGCATTGATCATCAATCAGCTTTAAAAAAACATTTTTTCTAGGGACAGAAAACTATAGGTAGGAAGAGTGTCAGTTTCTTTCACTGTGATAATCCTTGTTTCTAGGGACAGGGAAGGACAGTGAGGGAAATTCTCCTTGTGCTATAGTGTGCTAAAGCATTGATCATCAATCAGCTTTAAAAAAACATTTTTTCTAGGGACAGAAAACTATAGGTAGGAAGAGTGTCAGTTTCTTTCACTGTGATAATCCTTGTTTCTAGGGACAGGGAAGGACAGTGAGGGAAATTCTACTTGTGCTATAGTGTGCTAAAGCATTGATCATCAATCAGCTTTAAAAAAACATTTTTTCTAGGGACAGAAAACTATAGGTAGGAAGAGTGTCAGTTTCTTTCACTGTGATAATCCTTGTTTCTAGGGACAGGGAAGGACAGTGAGGGAAATTCTCCTTGTGCTATAGTGTGCTAAAGCATTGATCATCAATCAGCTTTAAAAAAACATTTTTTCTAGGGACAGAAAACTATAGGTAGGAAGAGTGTCAGTTTCTTTCACTGTGATAATCCTTGTTTCTAGGGACAGGGAAGGACAGTGAGGGAAATTCTACTTGTGCTATAGTGTGCTAAAGCATTGATCATCAATCAGCTTTAAAAAAACATTTTTTCTAGGGACAGAAAACTATAGGTAGGAAGAGTGTCAGTTTCTTTCACTGTGATAATCCTTGTTTCTAGGGACAGGGAAGGACAGTGAGGGAAATTCTACTTGTGCTATAGTGTGCTAAAGCATTGATCATCAATCAGCTTTAAAAAAACATTTTTTCTAGGGACAGAAAACTATAGGTAGGAAGAGTGTCAGTTTCTTTCACTGTGATAATCCTTGTTTCTAGGGACAGGGAAGGACAGTGAGGGAAATTCTCCTTGTGCTATAGTGTGCTAAAGCATTGATCATCAATCAGCTTTAAAAAAACATTTTTTCTAGGGACAGAAAACTATAGGTAGGAAGAGTGTCAGTTTCTTTCACTGTGATAATCCTTGTTTCTAGGGACAGGGAAGGACAGTGAGGGAAATTCTCCTTGTGCTATAGTGTGCTAAAGCATTGATCATCAATCAGCTTTAAAAAAACATTTTTTCTAGGGACAGAAAACTATAGGTAGGAAGAGTGTCAGTTTCTTTCACTGTGATAATCCTTGTTTCTAGGGACAGGGAAGGACAGTGAGGGAAATTCTACTTGTGCTATAGTGTGCTAAAGCATTGATCATCAATCAGCTTTAAAAAAACATTTTTTCTAGGGACAGAAAACTATAGGTAGGAAGAGTGTCAGTTTCTTTCACTGTGATAATCCTTGTTTCTAGGGACAGGGAAGGACAGTGAGGGAAATTCTCCTTGTGCTATAGTGTGCTAAAGCATTGATCATCAATCAGCTTTAAAAAAACATTTTTTCTAGGGACAGAAAACTATAGGTAGTGTGACAGCAGGAAGGTAAAGTCACCTGGTTGCATCCAGGGGGGTAGATATATTTTGCCCAGATTCAGGCTTTACGCCGACTTATACAACTAGGTGGAGAGTTGTATAAGGCTAGTGGGCTCATGGATGACTCATACCTCTAGGGAGAGGGCTGGGCGTCGTGCAGACAGGGAGTTGATGAGACCAGCTTAAGCTTGTCAGCTCATTTAGGCCTCTATAAGAACTCCCAGCTTCATTAGATGTTAGCTCATGCCTGGAACCAGACCTGTGTGGACTGTCTAGGGAGAGTGAACCCCTGTGCGGTGAGGCAAAGCCTGTGTGGCTATTTGTTTGGACTTTTACTAAACCAGGGACTTAGGGACTAGGACAGCACCAGGCTGATCCCAGTTGTTAGTTTAGGAAACCTGCATGTTTAGTCAGAGGTCAAACTGACCAGGGTTTATTTTGTTTATGTTTCTTTTTGGCTTTGCTGTGTTTTTGTCACTGTACATAGAGAAATAAACCGCACCTTTTGATTTTGAAAACCACAACCTCCGTCTGCTGGCCCTGTTTTTGTGTGGGGAGCCCAACCAGGGGGTCACACACACCCGCTACCGAGTTAACCCCCTCACAGTTGGTGGAGAACCAGTGGCAGTTTTTTTTAAGCCAGCATGGAGGAGATACTGAAACAGCTGGCTCTAGCAAATGCCAATCAACAGCAGACAAATGCAGGTTTGCAAAGGAGCCTTGCAGCCCAGCAGCAAGCTCATCAACAAGCCCAGCAGCAATCTGAGGCCCGCTTCATAGACCTGTTACAGAAGCAAGAGCAGAGACTACAACAAATGGAAGCAGTAATGCAGCAACGTCCGCAGACCAGTGAGGAAAGCCATCCCACTAATACCGCGTCCTTTGGGGTGAGTCGTTTATTGACAAAAATGACTGGAGAGGATGATCCAGAGGTATTTTTGACCACATTTGAAAGGACTGCTGAAAGAGAAAAGTGGCCTGAGGAGCAGTGGGCTGGACTGGTGGCTCCTCTGTTAACTGGTGAATCGCAGAAGGCTTACTATGACCTAGAGCCTGACCAAGCAAAAGACTATGTGATGCTAAAAGCTGAAATATTGGCAAGGCTGGGTGTCACCCTGGCTGTCCGGGCTCAGCGTGTGCATAACTGGACTTTCCAGCTTGGAAAACCCCCCAGGTCTCAAATGTATGATCTCATTCACCTGAGCAGGAAGTGGCTACAGCCAGAGACTTTGTCCGCACCAGAGATTGTGGAACGTGTTGTAATGGATCGGTTTTTGAGAGCTCTTCCTACTGCCATCCAAAAGTGGGTAAGCCATGGAGACCCAGAGACGGCCGGTGGTCTTGTGGATCGTGTAGAGAAATACTTGGCTACAGAGAACCTGACGGCCTCTTCCAGAGACTCTCGGACTTTCCACCCTAAGACCAGACCATCCCCAGGGGCGGATAAGAGGATTCCAAGGGGTGAGGGTGGAGAGAGTGAGAGGGTGGGAGCTCTACCCAAAGTTTGGCGAGAACAGCCTGGGAAGTCAGGGGCTCAAGAGGCAGCCAAATGGATTGTTTGCTACCGCTGCCGGCAAGCGGGACATATTGCAGCAAATTGCCCGGTTGTGGAGGAACCCATGCAATGTGACTTTCTGATGGACAGACGTCAGTCGCTGTGTGCGACAGTCGCATGCACTGCCATTCGGGGAACTGAGAAACATTTATGCAAAATGTGTATTAATGGTAGAAATGTTGTGGTATTACTGGATTCAGGTAGCCTTGTGACCCTGATAAAGGCTGAATTAGTTAAAACAGAGGTCTCTGGGAATAGCAAGGTAGCTGTTATTTGTGTGCATGGGGACACCCGAGAGTATCCAGTGACTACAGTGTGTTTCGAGACCCCCAAAGGTACCCTCTCTCATCCAGTGGGGTTAGTATCTCAATTACCGCATGATGCCATTGTGGGAAGGGATTTTCCGAAGTTCTGGGAACTGTGGGATGATCCTGAGCCCCCCACTGGTGCCCCTATGTACCAGGAATGTGATAGCCAGAACTCCTCTGAGAGTGGTGAGGACTCTCCAGAATTTCCCTTGTCAGTATTGGCAGGGGAGACTCAAGAAACTGGAGAGGAGCCCACCTCCTCAGACGAAAACCTACCGTCTGTGGAGTTTTCTGATCTGGAGGTTCACAGGGAAAATTTTGCCACAGAACAGTTAAAAGACCCCGCCCTAATAAAGGCACGGGAAAACGTAGTGGAAATAGATGGCGAGTTAGTGAACCCAGATAATACCTGCACTTACCCATACTTCAGCATAGAGAAGGACCTACTGTATCGGGTGGCAAAAAGGGCAGAAGAAACCGTTGAGCAGCTTGTGGTGCCCAAACCTTACAGGAAGTTGGTGTTGGAGTTGGCCCATGGGCACATTCTTGGAGGTCATCTGGGGACAGAGAGAACACGAGAGAGGGTATTACAGAGATTCTATTGGCCTGGGGTGATGAAGGACATAGAAAATTATTGTTCCTCCTGCCCTGTGTGTCAGAGGTCGGCCCCGATGCCACATTTCCGTAGCCCGCTGGTCCCTCTACCCATCATTGAGGTCCCGTTTGAGAGAATCGCAATGGATTTGGTAGGTCCTATAATCAAGTCCGCTAGGGGGCACCAGTACATATTGGTTATAATGGACTATGCCACCCGTTATCCAGAAGCGATCCCTCTCAGAAATACCTCGGCCAAAACCATAGCCAAAGAGCTATCTCTTGTTTTTAGCCGGGTGGGTATTTGTAAAGAACTGCTTACGGACCAAGGTACACCCTTTATGTCCCGGGTTATGAAAGAGCTGTGTAAATTGTTCAAAGTGACGCAATTGCGTACATCTGTGTATCACCCCCAAACCGATGGGCTGGTTGAAAGATTCAACAAAACCCTAAAACAAATGTTGAAGAAAGTGGTGGATAGAGATGGAAAGGATTGGGACTGTCTACTTCCTTATTTGATGTTTGCTATTAGGGAGGTGCCCCAATCCTCTACGGGATTCTCCCCCTTTGAGTTACTGTATGGGAGACACCCAAGAGGGCTGTTGGATATTGCCAAGGAAACTTGGGAAAGTGAGAGTTCTCCCCACAGGAGTGTGATTGAGCATGTCGCCCTGATGCAAGATCGAATTGCACAGGTAATGCCCATCGTGAAGGAACATTTGGCCCAAGCGCAGTTGGCACAGCAGAGAGTGTACAACCGTGGAGCAAAGACCCGTACCTTTTCCCCGGGGGATAGGATATTGGTACGTGTCCCTACGGTTGAAAGTAAATTCCTTGCCAAATGGCAAGGCCCCTACGAGATAATGGAAAAAGTGAGCGAAGTGAATTACAAGGTCAGACAACCAGGAAGGCGAAAGCCCGAACAGATATATCACGTTAATCTGTTGAAAGCCTGGAGGGATAGAGAGTCCCTAGTCGCAGAAACTTGGTCACCAGCTCAAACTGGTTGCGTGATTCCGGAGGTTGGAATAGCAGCCACCTTGTCACAACCCCAACAACAGGAGGTTAAGGAGTTTGTGCTTCGCAACAAGGAGGTGTTCTCTGAGCTGCCGGGACAAACATCTGGGGTAGAGCATGATATTATTACCCCGCCCGGTGAAAGGGTGAAGTTAAAACCCTATCGGATCCCAGAGGCCCGACGGGAGGCAATACGGGAGGAAGTACAGAAAATGCTGAACTTAGGGGTGATAGAGGAGTCCCAAAGTGATTGGTCTAGTCCCATTGTGTTGGTGCCTAAACCGGATGGGAGCTGGCGATTTTGTAACGATTTTCGTCAGTTGAACAAAGTTACAAAATTTGACACCTACCCCATGCCACGTATAGATGAGTTGATCGACCGGCTGGGAACAGCCCGATACATGACGACTCTTGACCTCACAAAAGGGTATTGGCAAATCCCCCTGGCCAAGTCGGCCAAAGAGAAAACCGCATTTGTAACCCCAGACGGGGCGTTCCAATATAAAAGAATGCCGTTCGGGTTACAGAATGCGCCGGCCACATTCCAGCGGAAAATGGACCAGATACTGAGGCCCCATCGGAAGTATGCTGCGGCTTACCTGGATGACGTAATTGTCCATAGCACAGATTGGGCCTCAAATCTGCCAAAAGTGCAAGCAGTCCTAGACTCTATCCGGGAAGCGGGGTTTACGGCTAACCCCAAGAAGTGTACCATTGGGCAGGAGGAGGCCAAATATCTTGGGTACACCATTGGCAGGGGAGTGATAAAACCCCAACTCAACAAAGTCGAGGCCATCCAGAGTTGGCCACGTCCCAACAGCAAGAAGCAGGTACGGGCCTTTCTGGGAATCGCGGGTTATTATCGGCGCTTCATTCCCCACTTTGCTTCTAAGGCTGTGCCCCTAACCAACCTGACGAAAGGGAAAGGGTCGGTCATGATTAAATGGACCCCCGAGGCTGAGGCAGCATTCCAATTCTTGAAACAAGCCTTATGTAGCCAGCCAGTGTTGTACTCACCCGACTTCTCTAAAGACTTTGTCGTACAAAGTGATGCGTCAGATGTGGGGTTAGGAGCAGTATTGTCCCAGGTCTGGAACGGGGAAGAGCACCCAGTCATTTACCTCAGCAGGAAGTTGAAGTCCCATGAGGTAAATTACGCCACGGTTGAAAAGGAGTGTTTAGCGGTGAAGTGGGCTCTAGATTCCCTTCGGTACTATCTGCTAGGTAGGCACTTTGACATGGTTACGGATCACGCTCCGTTAAAGTGGATGGCTCAAAACAAGGAGACAAATAGAAGAGTGAATAGGTGGTTCCTGGCCCTACAGGAATTCAACTTCACAGTAAAGCATCGCCCTGGCGTTCAAATGGGGAATGTGGATGCTTTGTCTCGAGTACATGAATGCCTGATTGCTGGTGTTCCAACCCCAAGGTTAAAACAAGAGGGGGGGTATGTGACAGCAGGAAGGTAAAGTCACCTGGTTGCATCCAGGGGGGTAGATATATTTCGCCCAGATTCAGGCTTTACGCCGACTTATACAACTAGGTGGAGAGTTGTATAAGGCTAGTGGGCTCATGGATGACTCATACCTCTAGGGAGAGGGCTGGGCGTCGTGCAGACAGGGAGTTGATGAGACCAGCTGAAGCTTGTCAGCTCATTTAGGCCTCTATAAGAACTCCCAGCTTCATTAGATGTTAGCTCATGCCTGGAACCAGACCTGTGTGGACTGTCTAGGGAGAGTGAACCCCTGTGCGGTGAGGCAAAGCCTGTGTGGCTATTTGTTTGGACTTTTACTAAACCAGGGACTTAGGGACTAGGACAGCACCAGGCTGATCCCAGTTGTTAGTTTAGGAAACCTGCATGTTTAGTCAGAGGTCAAACTGACCAGGGTTTATTTTGTTTATGTTTCTTTTTGGCTTTGCTGTGTTTTTGTCACTGTACATAGAGAAATAAACCGCACCTTTTGATTTTGAAAACCACAACCTCCGTCTGCTGGCCCTGTTTTTGTGTGGGGAGCCCAACCAGGGGGTCACACACACCCGCTACCGAGTTAACCCCCTCACAGTAGGAAGAGTGTCAGTTTCTTTCACTGTGATAATCCTTGTTTCTAGGGACAGGGAAGGACAGTGAGGGAAATTCTACTTGTGCTATAGTGTGCTAAAGCATTGATCATCAATCAGCTTTAAAAAAACATTTTTTCTAGGGACAGAAAACTATAGGTAGGAAGAGTGTCAGTTTCTTTCACTGTGATAATCCTTGTTTCTAGGGACAGGGAAGGACAGTGAGGGAAATTCTCCTTGTGCTATAGTGTGCTAAAGCATTGATCATCAATCAGCTTTAAAAAAACATTTTTTCTAGGGACAGAAAACTATAGGTAGGAAGAGTGTCAGTTTCTTTCACTGTGATAATCCTTGTTTCTAGGGACAGGGAAGGACAGTGAGGGAAATTCTACTTGTGCTATAGTGTGCTAAAGCATTGATCATCAATCAGCTTTAAAAAAACATTTTTTCTAGGGACAGAAAACTATAGGTAGGAAGAGTGTCAGTTTCTTTCACTGTGATAATCCTTGTTTCTAGGGACAGGGAAGGACAGTGAGGGAAATTCTACTTGTGCTATAGTGTGCTAAAGCATTGATCATCAATCAGCTTTAAAAAAACATTTTTTCTAGGGACAGAAAACTATAGGTAGTGTGACAGCAGGAAGGTAAAGTCACCTGGTTGCATCCAGGGGGGTAGATATATTTCGCCCAGATTCAGGCTTTACGCCGACTTATACAACTAGGTGGAGAGTTGTATAAGGCTAGTGGGCTCATGGATGACTCATACCTCTAGGGAGAGGGCTGGGCGTCGTGCAGACAGGGAGTTGATGAGACCAGCTGAAGCTTGTCAGCTCATTTAGGCCTCTATAAGAACTCCCAGCTTCATTAGATGTTAGCTCATGCCTGGAACCAGACCTGTGTGGACTGTCTAGGGAGAGTGAACCCCTGTGCGGTGAGGCAAAGCCTGTGTGGCTATTTGTTTGGACTTTTACTAAACCAGGGACTTAGGGACTAGGACAGCACCAGGCTGATCCCAGTTGTTAGTTTAGGAAACCTGCATGTTTAGTCAGAGGTCAAACTGACCAGGGTTTATTTTGTTTATGTTTCTTTTTGGCTTTGCTGTGTTTTTGTCACTGTACATAGAGAAATAAACCGCACCTTTTGATTTTGAAAACCACAACCTCCGTCTGCTGGCCCTGTTTTTGTGTGGGGAGCCCAACCAGGGGGTCACACACACCCGCTACCGAGTTAACCCCCTCACAGTTGGTGGAGAACCAGTGGCAGTTTTTTTTAAGCCAGCATTGAGGAGATACTGAAACAGCTGGCTCTAGCAAATGCCAATCAACAGCAGACAAATGCAGGTTTGCAAAGGAGCCTTGCAGCCCAGCAGCAAGCTCATCAACAAGCCCAGCAGCAATCTGAGGCCCGCTTCATAGACCTGTTACAGAAGCAAGAGCAGAGACTACAACAAATGGAAGCAGTAATGCAGCAACGTCCGCAGACCAGTGAGGAAAGCCGTCCCACTAATACCGCGTCCTTTGGGGTGAGTCGTTTATTGACAAAAATGACTGGAGAGGATGATCCAGAGGTATTTTTGACCACATTTGAAAGGACTGCTGAAAGAGAAAAGTGGCCTGAGGAGCAGTGGGCTGGACTGGTGGCTCCTCTGTTAACTGGTGAATCGCAGAAGGCTTACTATGACCTAGAGCCTGACCAAGCAAAAGACTATGTGATGCTAAAAGCTGAAATATTGGCAAGGCTGGGTGTCACCCTGGCTGTCCGGGCTCAGCGTGTGCATAACTGGACTTTCCAGCTTGGAAAACCCCCCAGGTCTCAAATGTATGATCTCATTCACCTGAGCAGGAAGTGGCTACAGCCAGAGACTTTGTCCGCACCAGAGATTGTGGAACGTGTTGTAATGGATCGGTTTTTGAGAGCTCTTCCTACTGCCATCCAAAAGTGGGTAAGCCATGGAGACCCAGAGACGGCCGGTGGTCTTGTGGATCGTGTAGAGAAATACTTGGCTACAGAGAACCTGACGGCCTCTTCCAGAGACTCTCGGACTTTCCACCCTAAGACCAGACCATCCCCAGGGGCGGATAAGAGGATTCCAAGGGGTGAGGGTGGAGAGAGTGAGAGGGTGGGAGCTCTACCCAAAGTTTGGCGAGAACAGCCTGGGAAGTCAGGGGCTCAAGAGGCAGCCAAATGGATTGTTTGCTACCGCTGCCGGCAAGCGGGACATATTGCAGCAAATTGCCCGGTTGTGGAGGAACCCATGCAATGTGACTTTCTGATGGACAGACGTCAGTCGCTGTGTGCGACAGTCGCATGCACTGCCATTCGGGGAACTGAGAAACATTTATGCAAAATGTGTATTAATGGTAGAAATGTTGTGGTATTACTGGATTCAGGTAGCCTTGTGACCCTGATAAAGGCTGAATTAGTTAAAACAGAGGTCTCTGGGAATAGCAAGGTAGCTGTTATTTGTGTGCATGGGGACACCCGAGAGTATCCAGTGACTACAGTGTGTTTCGAGACCCCCAAAGGTACCCTCTCTCATCCAGTGGGGTTAGTATCTCAATTACCGCATGATGCCATTGTGGGAAGGGATTTTCCGAAGTTCTGGGAACTGTGGGATGATCCTGAGCCCCCCACTGGTGCCCCTATGTACCAGGAATGTGATAGCCAGAACTCCTCTGAGAGTGGTGAGGACTCTCCAGAATTTCCCTTGTCAGTATTGGCAGGGGAGACTCAAGAAACTGGAGAGGAGCCCACCTCCTCAGACGAAAACCTACCGTCTGTGGAGTTTTCTGATCTGGAGGTTCACAGGGAAAATTTTGCCACAGAACAGTTAAAAGACCCCGCCCTAATAAAGGCACGGGAAAACGTAGTGGAAATAGATGGCGAGTTAGTGAACCCAGATAATACCTGCACTTACCCATACTTCAGCATAGAGAAGGACCTACTGTATCGGGTGGCAAAAAGGGCAGAAGAAACCGTTGAGCAGCTTGTGGTGCCCAAACCTTACAGGAAGTTGGTGTTGGAGTTGGCCCATGGGCACATTCTTGGAGGTCATCTGGGGACAGAGAAAACCCGAGAGAGGGTATTACAGAGATTCTATTGGCCTGGGGTGATGAAGGACATAGAAAATTATTGTTCCTCCTGCCCTGTGTGTCAGAGGTCGGCCCCGATGCCACATTTCCGTAGCCCGCTGGTCCCTCTACCCATCATTGAGGTCCCGTTTGAGAGAATCGCAATGGATTTGGTAGGTCCTATAATCAAGTCCGCTAGGGGGCACCAGTACATATTGGTTATAATGGACTATGCCACCCGTTATCCAGAAGCGATCCCTCTCAGAAATACCTCGGCCAAAACCATAGCCAAAGAGCTATCTCTTGTTTTTAGCCGGGTGGGTATTTGTAAAGAACTGCTTACGGACCAAGGTACACCCTTTATGTCCCGGGTTATGAAAGAGCTGTGTAAATTGTTCAAAGTGACGCAATTGCGTACATCTGTGTATCACCCCCAAACCGATGGGCTGGTTGAAAGATTCAACAAAACCCTAAAACAAATGTTGAAGAAAGTGGTGGATAGAGATGGAAAGGATTGGGACTGTCTACTTCCTTATTTGATGTTTGCTATTAGGGAGGTGCCCCAATCCTCTACGGGATTCTCCCCCTTTGAGTTACTGTATGGGAGACACCCAAGAGGGCTGTTGGATATTGCCAAGGAAACTTGGGAAAGTGAGAGTTCTCCCCACAGGAGTGTGATTGAGCATGTCGCCCTGATGCAAGATCGAATTGCACAGGTAATGCCCATCGTGAAGGAACATTTGGCCCAAGCGCAGTTGGCACAGCAGAGAGTGTACAACCGTGGAGCAAAGACCCGTACCTTTTCCCCGGGGGATAGGATATTGGTACTTGTCCCTACGGTTGAAAGTAAATTCCTTGCCAAATGGCAAGGCCCCTACGAGATAATGGAAAAAGTGAGCGAAGTGAATTACAAGGTCAGACAACCAGGAAGGCGAAAGCCCGAACAGATATATCACGTTAATCTGTTGAAAGCCTGGAGGGATAGAGAGTCCCTAGTCGCAGAAACTTGGTCACCAGCTCAAACTGGTTGCGTGATTCCGGAGGTTGGAATAGCAGCCACCTTGTCACAACCCCAACAACAGGAGGTTAAGGAGTTTGTGCTTTGCAACAAGGAGGTGTTCTCTGAGCTGCCGGGACAAACATCTGGGGTAGAGCATGATATTATTACCCCGCCCGGTGAAAGGGTGAAGTTAAAACCCTATCGGATCCCAGAGGCCCGACGGGAGGCAATACGGGAGGAAGTACAGAAAATGCTGAACTTAGGGGTGATAGAGGAGTCCCAAAGTGATTGGTCTAGTCCCATTGTGTTGGTGCCTAAACCGGATGGGAGCTGGCGATTTTGTAACGATTTTCGTCAGTTGAACAAAGTTACAAAATTTGACACCTACCCCATGCCACGTATAGATGAGTTGATCGACCGGCTGGGAACAGCCCGATACATGACGACTCTTGACCTCACAAAAGGGTATTGGCAAATCCCCCTGGCCAAGTCGGCCAAAGAGAAAACCGCATTTGTAACCCCAGACGGGGCGTTCCAATATAAAAGAATGCCGTTCGGGTTACAGAATGCGCCGGCCACATTCCAGCGGAAAATGGACCAGATACTGAGGCCCCATCGGAAGTATGCTGCGGCTTACCTGGATGACGTAATTGTCCATAGCACAGATTGGGCCTCACATCTGCCAAAAGTGCAAGCAGTCCTAGACTCTATCCGGGAAGCGGGGTTTACGGCTAACCCCAAGAAGTGTACCATTGGGCAGGAGGAGGCCAAATATCTTGGGTACACCATTGGCAGGGGAGTGATAAAACCCCAACTCAACAAAGTCGAGGCCATCCAGAGTTGGCCACGTCCCAACAGCAAGAAGCAGGTACGGGCCTTTCTGGGAATCGCGGGTTATTATCGGCGCTTCATTCCCCACTTTGCTTCTAAGGCTGTGCCCCTAACCAACCTGACGAAAGGGAAAGGGTCGGTCATGATTAAATGGACCCCCGAGGCTGAGGCAGCATTCCAATTCTTGAAACAAGCCTTATGTAGCCAGCCAGTGTTGTACTCACCCGACTTCTCTAAAGACTTTGTCGTACAAAGTGATGCGTCAGATGTGGGGTTAGGAGCAGTATTGTCCCAGGTCTGGAACGGGGAAGAGCACCCAGTCATTTACCTCAGAAGGAAGTTGAAGTCCCATGAGGTAAATTACGCCACGGTTGAAAAGGAGTGTTTAGCGGTGAAGTGGGCTCTAGATTCCCTTCGGTACTATCTGCTAGGTAGGCACTTTGACATGGTTACGGATCACGCTCCGTTAAAGTGGATGGCTCAAAACAAGGAGACAAATAGAAGAGTGAATAGGTGGTTCCTGGCCCTACAGGAATTCAACTTCACAGTAAAGCATCGCCCTGGCGTTCAAATGGGGAATGTGGATGCTTTGTCT
Organism: Rana muscosa; assembly: GCA_029206835.1. Lineage (NCBI taxonomy): Eukaryota > Metazoa > Chordata > Amphibia > Anura > Ranidae > Rana > Rana muscosa. The sequence goes on along the minus strand of CM055122.1, from coordinate 877,736,589 downwards.
CGAGTACATGAATGCCTGATTGCTGGTGTTCCAACCCCAAGGTTAAAACAAGAGGGGGGGGGTATGTGACAGCAGGAAGGTAAAGTCACCTGGTTGCATCCAGGGGGGTAGATATATTTCTCCCAGATTCAGGCTTTATGCCGACTTATACAACTAGGGAGTTGATGAAGCCCAGCTGAGGCTAGTGGGCTCATGGATGACTCATACCTCTAGGGAGAGGGCTGGGCGTCGTGCAGACAGGGAGTTGATGAGACCAGCTGAAGCTTGTCAGCTCATTTAGGCCTCTATAAGAACTCCCAGCTTCATTAGATGTTAGCTCATGCCTGGAACCAGACCTGTGTGGACTGTCTAGGGAGAGTGAACCCCTGTGCGGTGAGGCAAAGCCTGTGTGGCTATTTGTTTGGACTTTTACTAAACCAGGGACTTAGGGACTAGGACAGCACCAGGCTGATCCCAGTTGTTAGTTTAGGAAACCTGCATGTTTAGTCAGAGGTCAAACTGACCAGGGTTTATTTTGTTTATGTTTCTTTTTGGCTTTGCTGTGTTTTTGTCACTGTACATAGAGAAATAAACCGCACCTTTTGATTTTGAAAACCACAACCTCCGTCTGCTGGCCCTGTTTTTGTGTGGGGAGCCCAACCAGGGGGTCACACACACCCGCTACCGAGTTAACCCCCTCACAGTAGGAAGAGTGTCAGTTTCTTTCACTGTGATAATCCTTGTTTCTAGGGACAGGGAAGGACAGTGAGGGAAATTCTACTTGTGCTATAGTGTGCTAAAGCATTGATCATCAATCAGCTTTAAAAAAACATTTTTTCTAGGGACAGAAAACTATAGGTAGGAAGAGTGTCAGTTTCTTTCACTGTGATAATCCTTGTTTCTAGGGACAGGGAAGGACAGTGAGGGAAATTCTCCTTGTGCTATAGTGTGCTAAAGCATTGATCATCAATCAGCTTTAAAAAAACATTTTTTCTAGGGACAGAAAACTATAGGTAGGAAGAGTGTCAGTTTCTTTCACTGTGATAATCCTTGTTTCTAGGGACAGGGAAGGACAGTGAGGGAAATTCTACTTGTGCTATAGTGTGCTAAAGCATTGATCATCAATCAGCTTTAAAAAAACATTTTTTCTAGGGACAGAAAACTATAGGTAGGAAGAGTGTCAGTTTCTTTCACTGTGATAATCCTTGTTTCTAGGGACAGGGAAGGACAGTGAGGGAAATTCTACTTGTGCTATAGTGTGCTAAAGCATTGATCATCAATCAGCTTTAAAAAAACATTTTTTCTAGGGACAGAAAACTATAGGTAGTGTGACAGCAGGAAGGTAAAGTCACCTGGTTGCATCCAGGGGGGTAGATATATTTCGCCCAGATTCAGGCTTTACGCCGACTTATACAACTAGGTGGAGAGTTGTATAAGGCTAGTGGGCTCATGGATGACTCATACCTCTAGGGAGAGGGCTGGGCGTCGTGCAGACAGGGAGTTGATGAGACCAGCTGAAGCTTGTCAGCTCATTTAGGCCTCTATAAGAACTCCCAGCTTCATTAGATGTTAGCTCATGCCTGGAACCAGACCTGTGTGGACTGTCTAGGGAGAGTGAACCCCTGTGCGGTGAGGCAAAGCCTGTGTGGCTATTTGTTTGGACTTTTACTAAACCAGGGACTTAGGGACTAGGACAGCACCAGGCTGATCCCAGTTGTTAGTTTAGGAAACCTGCATGTTTAGTCAGAGGTCAAACTGACCAGGGTTTATTTTGTTTATGTTTCTTTTTGGCTTTGCTGTGTTTTTGTCACTGTACATAGAGAAATAAACCGCACCTTTTGATTTTGAAAACCACAACCTCCGTCTGCTGGCCCTGTTTTTGTGTGGGGAGCCCAACCAGGGGGTCACACACACCCGCTACCGAGTTAACCCCCTCACAGTAGGAAGAGTGTCAGTTTCTTTCACTGTGATAATCCTTGTTTCTAGGGACAGGGAAGGACAGTGAGGGAAATTCTACTTGTGCTATAGTGTGCTAAAGCATTGATCATCAATCAGCTTTAAAAAAACATTTTTTCTAGGGACAGAAAACTATAGGTAGGAAGAGTGTCAGTTTCTTTCACTGTGATAATCCTTGTTTCTAGGGACAGGGAAGGACAGTGAGGGAAATTCTCCTTGTGCTATAGTGTGCTAAAGCATTGATCATCAATCAGCTTTAAAAAAACATTTTTTCTAGGGACAGAAAACTATAGGTAGGAAGAGTGTCAGTTTCTTTCACTGTGATAATCCTTGTTTCTAGGGACAGGGAAGGACAGTGAGGGAAATTCTCCTTGTGCTATAGTGTGCTAAAGCATTCCTCATCAACCATCTTTGAAATCCTTGTTTTTTGGACAGTCAGGGAAATTGTCGTTGTGCTATTCTGTGCAAAAGCAATCATCCTCAACCATATTTAGAAATCCTTAAGTAAAGGGACAGAGAAGGACACCTGAAGGTAGCCCTTATTGCTTTTTTCCCATCTCCCTGCAGGCCATCTATTAGAATGTCTGGAAGGCAAACAAGGAGAGGCAGACAGTCAGGAGGCAATAAAAGAGGGCAAGCAGGCTCTGTGTCTGGGGGCAACAGTGCTGGTCGTGGACGCGGTGCATTGTCATCAGCACATGGCCATGGGACACGCTTGTCCTTCTTTTCGGCAGCTGGACATGTTGAGCCACATCATGCCGAAGACTTGGTAGAGTGGATGACCAAGCCCTCCTCCTCCTCCTCATCCTCTCTCACCCAGGCTCAGGGTACTGGCAAAGCAGCTGCCAAAGCGTCCTCTTCCCTGGTATCAATGTCAGACTCATCATCAGTCACTCCTTCCCTAGACCCACCATGTCCTCCTCCTGAGGAGTCCCCCGAACTGTTTGAGCACAGTGTTGGGTACATGCTCCAGGAGGATGCCCAGCGTTTCGAAGGGTCTGATGATGAAACCCAGCTACAGGAAGGCAGTAGCGTGAGAGCAGACAGAGGGGATGCTCAAGAAGGACACCAATCTGGCAGTCATGTTCCAGCAGCTGCAGCATACTGCCAGATTGGCTCCAGTGATGAGGAGGGAGGGGATGATGAGGTCACTGACTCCACGTGGGTGCCTAATAGGAGAGAGGAGGAGGAGGAGGATGAGGAGGAGGCACATCTCCAACGAGGCAGGATGCCCTTTGGTGGCCAGCGTAAGGGCAGTACACCGACGGAATCACACCACAGAGCTCCGCCTGTGCAGGGCGCTGCCTCTGCCCGTCATTCAAAAAGTTCTTTGGTGTGGGCCTTTTTTGAGGCTAGTGCATCAGATCGCACAGCTGCTGTTTGCAACATATGTCTCAAGCGTATATCGCGTGGCCAAAACATCAGCCGCTTGGGTACCACATGCCTGACCAGACATATGTTGACCTGCCATGCAGCTCGTTGGCAAGCCTACCTCAAAGACCCACACCAAAGAACAAAGCGGACCTCTCCTTGCACCGCATCAGCTGGGATCTCCAACCCCACTATAACTTCAGTCCTCTCTGAAACATGCACTGAGAGGAATGAAGGTGTAGAATTAGGTGTGTCACAGCCAAGTACTTGCGGCCACTCTGCTAGCAGTACACCGACGTCCGATTCTAGCAGGCAAATTTCCCTGCCCCAGCTGCTGGACCGTCGAAAGAAGTTCACTCCCAGCCATCCACATGCCCAGCGGTTGAATGCTAGCTTGGCTAAATTGCTAGCGCTTCAACTGCTGCCTTTTCAGTTGGTAGACTCGGCCCCCTTCCGTGAGTTTGTGCAATGTGCGGTTCCTCAGTGGCAGGTTCCCAAACGCCACTTTTTCTCACGGAAGGCTATTCCGGCTCTCTACCGGCATGTGGAAGGCAATGTCTTGGCCTCGCTGGACAGGGCGGTCAGCGGTAAGGTGCATATTACCGCTGACTCATGGTCCAGCAGGCATGGACAGGGACGTTACCTTTCTTTCACGGCCCATTGGGTCACTCTTTTGGCAGCTGGGAAGGATGCAGGACAAGGTGCAGTAGTGTTGGAGGTTGTTCCACCGCCACGCCTCCAAAATGCTACTACTGGTTGTGACACACCTCTCTCCTCCACCCCCTCCTCTTCTTCTTCCTCCATGGCCTCTTCCTGTGGTTTGTCCTCTGAACCAGCGGTGCTCCGTAGCCGTTCAAGGGGCTACGCAAGTACGCAGGCAAAAAGATGCCATGCCGTGCTTGCGCTGGTGTGTTTGGGGGACAGAAGCCACACTGGGGCAGAGGTCCTGTCTGCTCTGCAGGGCCAGGCCGAGAGGTGGTTGACGCCACGCCAGCTTAAGCCAGGAATGGTGGTTTGCGACAATGGCACCAACCTCCTCTCCGCCCTCCGACAGGGACAACTGACCCATGTGCCCTGTGTGGCTCACGTCCTTAACCTGGTGGTGCAGCGGTTCTTGGGCAGGTACCCGGGCTTACAGGATGTCCTGAGGCAGGCCAGGAAAGTCTGTGTGCATTTCCGCAGATCTTATAATGCCAGTGCTCGCCTGGCTGAGCTGCAAAAGGAGTTGAACCTGCCCAAGAACCGCCTTATATGTGACATGCCCACCAGGTGGAACTCAACGTTGGCCATGCTGCAGCGGCTGCACACGCAGCAGAGGGCCATCAATGAGTACCTGTGCGATTACGGCACCAGGACAGGGTCAGGGGAGCTTGGTTTTTTTTCTCCACGCCAGTGGGGCATGATCAGGGATGCATGCACTGTCCTGGCACCATTTGAGGAGGCCACGAGGATGGTGAGCAGTGACAGTGCATGCATCAGTGACACTGTACCTCTTGTCCACCTGTTGGAGCACACGCTGCGTGGAATAATGGACAGGGCACTTGAGGCAGAACAGAGGCAGGAAGAGGAGGACTTCCTTGCCTCTCAAGGCCCCCTTTACCCAGACAGTGTTCCTTCTGTCCCACCCATCGCACAGGAAGAGGAGGAGGAGGATTGTGTCAGCATGGAGGTGGAGGCTGGCACTCAGCATCATCAGCAGCAGTCTTTTAGGGATGATTTACAGTCCCAAGAAACCAGTGGACTTGTACGTGGCTGGGAGGAGGTGGCTGCGGATCATGTCGTCCTAAGTGACCCAGAGGACTCCGGAGCGAATGCCTCAGCAAACCTACGCTGCATGGCCTCCCTGATCCTGCAAAGTCTTCGGAAGGATCCTGGTATTCTTCGGATCAAGGAGAGGGACCATTACTGGCTGGCCACTCTCCTTGATCCACGGTACAAGGGTAAGGTTGCGGACCTTATGTTACCGTCGCAGAGGGAGCAGAGGATGAGACAACTCCGGGAGGCCTTGCAGAAAGGTCTGTGCAACGCGTTCCCAGAGACTGGGAGGTTACAAACTCCTGGTCCTGGACAACGAGTTGCTGAGGCTTCGGCCAGTCAAAGAAGGAGCGATGGGGAAGGTGGCCGTCTGACCGATGCGTTCAGACAATTCTTTAGTCCGCAGCCCCAAAGTATGATCGTTTCCAGCAACCATCGCCAGCGTCTGATATACATGGTGCAGGAATACCTAGGGGCAAGGTCAGACTTGGACACCTTCCCCACCGAAAATCCTCTGGCTTACTGGGTCTTGAGGATGGATCACTGGCCAGAGCTTGCACAGTATGCAATTGAGCTACTGGCCTGTCCTGCATCCAGCGTTCTTTCAGAACGCACATTCAGTGCTGCTGGAGGATTTGTCACGGATCACAGGGTGCGCCTGTCCACCGACTCGGTTGATCGACTGACTTTCATCAAGATGAACCAGTCTTGGATCACCACCAGATACCACACACCTGATGCTGATATAACAGACTAATTGATTTTAAAATGTCACATCCCTTCAAGACTGATGCTGATGCTGGGTTCCTGTGCTGTTATGTTGACTAGCTATCCTCCTCCTCCGAGTCCTCAATGATACGATTGATGATGATAGCTTGGAAGATCATTTTTGTTTATGGGTGCCGCCACCAGTGGCTAAGGCCCAATTTTTCAGCCCCTGTTTTACAGGGGCGTGTAATTACAATTTTTTTAGCAATAATTTGCCATAGGGCTCATTGCTGTGCTCCAAGTACAGTATCTGTGAGGGGTTGGAGTGTTGTGGCACCAGTGCCTAAGGCCCAATTTTTCAGCCCCTGTTTAACAGGGGCGTGTCATTACAATTTTTGAAGCAATACTTTGCAACAGGGCTCATTGCTGTGCTCCAAGTACAGTATCTGTGAGGGGTTGTAGTGTTGTGCCACCAGTGCCTAAGGCCCAATTTTTCAGCCCCTGTTCAACAGGGGCATGTAATTACAATTCTTGATCTAATAAGTCACAGCAGGGCCCATTGCTGCACCCACCAAGAGTAACTCTGAGGGCTTACAGTGTTGTGGCCATACCACCACGAAAGGCCCAATTTTTCAGCCCCTGTTCAAAAGGGGCATGTAATTACAATTCTTGATCTAATAATTCACAGCAGGGCCCATTCCTGCACCCACCAAGAGTAACTCTGAGGGCTTACAGTGTTGTGGCAACACCACCACCACCACCACCACCACGAAAGGCCCAATTTTTCAGCCCCTGTTCAACAGGGGCATGCAATTACAATTCTTGATCTAATAATTCACAGCAGGGCCCATTCCTGCACCCACCAAGAGTAACTCTGAGGGCTTACAGTGTTGTGGCAACACCACCACCACCACCACCACCACGAAAGGCCCAATTTTTCAGCCCCTGTTCAACAGGGGCATGCAATTACAATTCTTGATCTAATAATTCACAGCAGGGCCCATTGCTGCACCCACCAAGAGTAACTCTGAGGGCTTACAGTGTTGTGGCAACGCCACCGCCACCACCACCACGAAAGGCCCAATTTTTCAGCCCCTGTTCAAAAGGGGCATGTAATTACAATTCTTGATCTAATAATTCACAGCAGGGCCCATTCCTGCACCCACCAAGAGTAACTCTGAGGGCTTACAGTGTTGTGGCAACACCACCACCACCACCACGAAAGGCCCAATTTTTCAGCCCCTGTTCAAAAGGGGCATGTAATTACAATTCTTGATCTAATAATTCACAGCAGGGCCCATTGCTGCACCCACCAAGAGTAACTGTCAGGGCTTACAGTGTTGTGGCACCAGCACCACCATCAAAGGCCCAATTTTTACTACCACTGTTCAACAATTATATGTAATTAAAATTCCTGATATAATAGTTGACAGCAGGGCGTTCCAGCACCAACCAAGAGTAACTGTGAGTGCTTACAGTGTTGTGCCAACACCAACAACTAAGGGGCCTATTTCTGCAGAGTATATACGGCAGGTCCCTACTTTCAAACATCCAACTTACAAACGACTCCTACTTGCAAACGCAAGAAGACAACAGGAAGTGAGAGGAAATCTACCCCTTGGAAGGAAAATTCTCTCCTGTAAGAATTAATATGGGAGAAAGGTGTCTCCTCTGTACTGATGCTTTATCAGCAATCCTTGTTTCAAGAAAAACACCACATTTCAAAAACAGTTGTCATTGGGACGGAAAGTGAGGTGAAATGTTCTGAACAGGGGCACAGACAGCAAAACAAATGTTACAGGGGTGATAACCCTTACCTATGTTTTCCAAAAAGTTTAAAAATAGATTTTTGGGCTGGAGCTACACTTAAACAATGTACCTGTTCAAAATTACAAACAGATTCTACATAAGAACAAACCTACAGTCCCTGTCTTGTATGCACCGGCTGTATACGGCTGTTCACAGTATATAGGGCCTTTTTTATTTTATGTGCGGGGTTCCCCTTAATATCCATACAAGACCCAAAGGGGCTGGTAATGGGCTGGGGTAGGGGGGGGGGGTCATGGGGTAGCTATGCCATTTTTCTTAAAGATTTTCATCCATATTACCGGGACCAGACATTACATTAAAGCCGCAAGCAGTTTTAAATGGCTTTTTTTTCCTTTAGAAGTGTCATTTTGTGCAGGGACAGTTCTAAACACGGGAAACACGTGGCACTTCACAGGCATACTTTAGACACCCCCCAGGTACGATATTTAAAGGAATATTTGACTTTTTTTTTTTCACTTTATGCATCATTAAAATGACTGCTCCCGAAAAACGACCGTTTTTAAAACTTCTTTTTGCATTGATACATGTCCCCTGGTGCAGAACCCGGGTTCCCAAACCCTTTTTAGGACAATAACATGCATAATAGTTGTTATAATTAGCACTTTAGAATTCGAACGTTCGCATCCATTGTATTTAATAGGGTTCTAATGTTCGTACAAACTTTCGGTCCGTTCGCGGGTTCTGGTGCGAACCGAACCCGGGGGTGTTCGGCTCATCACTAGTCCTGAGGCAGGCCAGGAAAGTCTGTGTGCATTTCCGCAGATCTTATAATGCCAGTGCTCGCCTGGCTGAGCTGCAAAAGGAGTTGAACCTGCCCAAGAACCGCCTTATATGTGACATGCCCACCAGGTGGAACTCAACGTTTGCCATGCTGCAGCGGCTGCACACGCAGCAGAGGGCCATCAATGAGTACCTGTGCGACTACGGCACCAGGACAGGGTCAGGGGAGCTCGGGTTTTTTTCACCACGCCAGTGGGGCATGATCAGGGATGCATGCACTGTCCTGGCACCATTTGAGGAGGCCACGAGGATGGTGAGCAGTGACAGTGCATGCATCAGTGACACTGTACCTCTTGTCCACCTGTTGGAACATACGCTGCATGGAATAATGGACAGGGCACTTGAGGCAGAACAGAGGCAGGAAGAGGAGGACTTCCTTGCCTCTCAAGGCCCCCTTTACCCAGACAGTGTTCCTTCTGTCCCACCCATCGCACAGGAAGAAGAGGAGGAGGAGGAGGAGGATTGTGTCAGCATGGAGGTGGAGCCTGGCACTCAGCATCATCAGCAGCAGTCTTTTAGGGATGATTTACAGTCCCAAGAAACCAGTGGACTTGTACGTGGCTGGGAGGAGGTGGCTGCGGATCATGTCGTCCTTAGTGACCCAGAGGACTCCGGACTGAATGCCTCAGCTAACCTACGCTGCATGGCCTCCCTGATCCTGCAAAGTCTGCGGAAGGATCCTCGTATTCTTTGGATCAAGGAGAGGGACCATTACTGGCTGGCTACTCTCCTTGATCCACAGTACAAGGGTAAGGTTGCGGACCTTATCTTACCGTCGCAGAGGGAGCAGAGGATGAGACAACTCCGGGAGGCCTTGCAGAAAGGTCTGTGCAACGCGTTCCCAGAGACTGGGAGGTTACAAACTCCTGGTCTTGGACAACGAGTTGCTGAGGCTTCGGTCAGTCAAAGAAGGAGCGGTGGGGAAGGTGGCCGTCTGACCGAAGCGTTCAGACAATTCTTTAGTCCGCAGCCCCAAGGTATGATTGGTTCCAGCAACCATCGCCAGCGTCTGATATACATGGTGCAGGAATACCTAGGGGCAAGGTCAGACTTGGACACCTTCCCCACCGAAAATCCTCTGGCTTACTGGGTCTTGAGGATGGATCACTGGCCAGAGCTTGCACAGTATGCAATTGAGCTACTGGCCTGTCCTGCATCCAGCGTTCTTTCAGAACGCACATTCAGTGCTGCTGGAGGATTTGTCACGGATCACAGGGTGCGCCTGTCCGCCGACTCTGTTGATCGACTGACCTTCATAAAGATGAACCAGTCTTGGATCACCACCAGCTACCAAACACCTGAAGCTGATATAACACACTAATTTATTTTCAAATGTCACATCCCTTCCAGACTGATGCTGATGCTGAGAGTTTGTCCTGTTATGTTGACTGACTATCCTCCTCCTCCTCAATGATCCGATTGACGATGATAGCTTGGAAGAACATTTTTGTTTCTGGGTGCCGCCACCAGTGGCTAAGGCCCAATTTTTCAGCCCCTGTTTAACAGGGGTGTGTTATTACAATTTTTTATGCAATGCTTTGCAGCAGGGCTCATTCCTGCACTCCAACTAGAGTATCTGGGAGTGGTTGCAGTGTCGCGGCACCAGCACCAGTGGCTAAGGCCCAATTTTTCAGCCCCTGTTTAACAGGGGCGTGTAATTACAATTTTTGATGCAATACTTTGCAACAGGGTTCATTGCTGTGCTCCAAGTACAGTATCTGTGAGGGGTTGCAGTGTTGTGGCACCAGTGCCTAAGGCTCAATTTTTCTGCCCCTGTTTAACAGGGGCATGTAATTACAATTCTTGATCTAATAATTCACAGCAGGGCCCATTCCTGCGCCCACCAAGACTAACTGTGAGGCCTTACAGTGTTGTGTCAACACCACCACCACCACCACCACCAAAGGCCCAATTTTTCAGCCCCTGTTCAACAGGGGCATGCAATTACAATTCTTGATCTAATAATTCACAGCAGGGCCCATTCCTGCGCCCACCAAGACTAACTGTGATCCCTTACATTGTAGAGTCAACACCACCACCACCACCAAAGGCCCAATTTTTCAGCCCCTGTTCAACAGGGGCATGCAATTACAATTCTTGATCTAATAATTCACAGCAGGGCCCATTCATGCACCCACCAAGAGTAACTGTGAGGGCTCACAGTGTTCTGGCAACACCAACATGTAAGGGGCAAATTTCAGCTGAGTATATACGGCAGGCCCCTACTTTCAAACATCCAACTTACAAACGACTCCTCCTTGCAAACGGAAGGATACAACAGGAAGTGAGAGGAAATCTACCCCTAGGAAGGCAAATTCTCTCCTGTAAGAGTTAATATGGAAAAAAAAGTGTCTCCTCTCCACTGATTCTTTTATTCTTGTTTCAATAAAAACCCCAAATTTTCAAAAAATATTTGTCATTAGGACGGAAAGTGAGGTGAACTGTTCTGAACAGGTGCACACTGCACAGACAGCAAAACAAATGTTACAGGGGTGATAACCCTTCCCTATGTTTTCCAAAAAGCTTAAAAATTTATTTTTTTGGCTGGAGCTACACTTAAACAATGTACCTGTTCAAAATTACAAACAGATTCTACATAAGAACAAACCTACAGTCCCTGTCTTGTATGCACCGCCTGTATACGGCTGTTCAGAGTATATAGGGCCTTTTTTATCTTGTGTGCAGGGTTCCCCTTAATATCCATACAAGACCCAAAGGGGCTGGTAATGGGCTGGGGTAGGGGGGGGGGGGGGGTGATGGGGTAGCTATGCCATTTTTCTTAAAGATTTTCATCCATATTACCGGGACCAGACATTACATTAAAGCCGCAAGCAGTTTTAAATGGCTTTTTTTCCTTTAGAAATGTAATTTTGTGCAGGGACAGTTCTAAACACGGGAAACACGTGGCACTTCACAGGCATACTTTAGACACCCCCCAGGTACGATATTTAAAGGAATATTTGACTTTTTTTTTTCACTTTATGCATCATTAAAATGACTGCTCCAGAAAAACGGCCGTTTTTAAAACTTCTTTTTGCATTGATACATGTCCCCTGGTACAGAACCCGGGTTCCCAAACCCTTTTTAGGACAATAACATGCATAATAGTCGTTATAATTAGCACTTTAGATTTCGAACGTTCGCATCCATTGTATTTAATAGGGTTCTAAAGTTCGTGCGAACTTTCGGTCCGTTCGCGGGTTCTGGTGCGAACCGAACCTGGGGGTGTTCGGCTCATCACTACCCATATGCGATATACAAGGAAAAAATTGCACATGTGATGAATCGCACATGCGATGAATATTACACAAATAAATGAGCAGAATTTTTTTTAAATGATGTAACCTCCATCATATATGTGATGAATCGCATATGCAACATCATACATGCGATATACAAGGAAAAAATTGCATATGTCATGAAGATCGCACAAATAGATGAGCAGAAAAAACTTAAAATGGTGTAAGGTTCTGTTAATTCTATCATGATCAAAGAAACAGATACAAATCTAAATCAGAATTTAACCCCTTCGGCTGAAGGGAATCATGCCGATGTATCTATTTAACCTCCAGCTTTCTCAATTCGAATTCTCTGGTACCTCCCCGTCTATTTTTAGGGAATCCGTCTATTTTTAGGGACTCCGTCTATTTCCATGAATCTGAGTTGGGACACGGTTTGTCCCTTCTTTAGAAAATGTCTTGCTAAAGGAAGTTTATCCAATTTGGCCCGGATAGAGTACTTGTGCCTAGCAATACGATCTTTCACTTTTTTGCGTGGTTTCTCCTACATAAAGGAGCCCACATGGACATTTAATAATGTACACAACATAGGACGATTGGCAGGTGTAAGTCCTTGATCGGTATATCATAACCTTTTTGAGGATGAGAGAAACATTTTCCTTTGATCATGCTGGTTTTTAGGACCTAGAAAGGTCACTTGTGAAGTTGGTGCCGAATATTGGTCAGATTTTACCAGTTTATCGTGCATAGTCCCACCCCGACAATATGAAGGTAGGGGGGGATTATTAAAGTGGTTGTAAACCCAAATAAACATTAAAAACCTGCAAGACAAAGGCATAATGAGCTAGTATGACTAGCATACTAGCTCATTATGAATTACTTACCTTAGATCAGTCTTTTTCAACCTTTTCAACACAGAGGAACCCTTGAAATAGTTCTCCGGTCTCGGGGAACCCCTGCTAAAATTGAGAAATCTACAACTCATGATACATTGGTGTGACAGTCAGTTGGAAGAATGGTCCTTACACTTGGGGCAATTTGGAAGAATTACCTCCTTACAGATAGCTAAAAAGATCAATGGGGTCAGTGTAAACTTATCAGAGAGGCAGAAATTGCCCAATGCTGAAGGAACCCCTAGCAACCTCTGGAGGAACCCTAGGGTTCCACGGAACCCTGGTTGAGAATCACTGCCTTACATCAAAGCCCCTGCAGCGACCCCCGTTCCTCTTCTCCGAGTGACTTTCGGGTATCGCCGCTCCGGCGCTGTGACTGGCCGGAGCGGCGATGACGTCACTATCACAGCACGATCCCCGCGCATGCACGCGTTTTCGGCACTTTCCCATTCAAGACCCGGCGCGCTCCGTGCGCCTGCGTCTACGGGGCGCATGCGCCATAGACATCGGTGCCCGATTTTATGAAAATATCTCCTTAGCCATGTAGGTTAAGGATATATTGCAAGCACCTACAGGGAAGCCTTAATGTAGGCTTACCTGTAGGTGCAAGTAGTATCAGAGGGTTTACAACCACTTTAAACTCAGGGACCGCAGGAAAATTTCCTAAGCAAAATAGACCAATGTTTCTTAACAATATTGTTCATTTTGTTGGAAAACGGATGGTATTGAGAAGTGAAAGGCATTCTGCGACCGTTTTTTTAAATAATGGTATTGTTATGTATATATATTTTTTTTTTTCAATAATTCAACTTTTATTAAAGATTTTCTTTACATATAACATTCATGACATTTAACATTTAAACATAACACATTACAATCCATATTTCCACATAACTTATGGGGGGGGGGGGTGTCTCTCCCTCTACCATTTTAATCCTCTCCCCTCTTATCCCTACGCTATGGACCAAAGACAGAAAAAAAAAAGTTTTGTATAAAACTCCCCCCCCCCCCCGCTCCCTTGACTCCGCTCGGGCCGGTCAGTCTAATTGTTGTGCTCTCCAAATCAATTTTAAATGTGTATGTTTATTTAAGGTGTATATTGTAAAGTGACCCTTCCCTTTCTCCTCCCTGCCCAAAGAAAAAAAAAAAACAGCAAAAAATTTCAAGGACCATCTACCCCCCTCAATAAAGGGGGGGGAAGTAATCACGCGTACGGGGGAGCGGGGGGAGGTATCGGAGGGGGAGACTACTCCCCCCACAATCAACACATAACCTTTATTAAGATGCATAATTTTAAAAATGTTGTAGTTTATCCTCTCTTATATATATATATAACATCATGTTTCCCTTTGGAAGATTAAGGGATATTATTATCATGTCTACACCTCTTGTCTTGTTTTTTTAACCTCTTTCTATTTCTGGAGCATAGTATCTCCATCTTGTCCACATTGTCCTGAATTCCTCCTGTTGATTTCTTATTTTAAGCACTACTCTACCGCCCGCCGTCAAATGACGGCGGGACGAAGAGCCTCTCATTCTGGGCGGATGTCATATGACTTGTGTAAGTGGTTATTCCTGCGCTACCAAATATAGAATAAAACAGGGGTAACTGTCGCACGCACCGAAGGGGTTAATCCGAACCCATATATAAGTATAGATAAAGGGGAGGTGGTGCTGCGCTGTTACTAATGGTGGACTGGCTATAAATAAATATAGTGCACAATGGCTAAAAACCAGCAACAAATGAATTAAATTAAAGTGTTATACTCATGAATTGCAGTAGTGAATAGATTACTAATACCATAAATCCATAGATGATAAAAAAGTGCAATGTGCAAAAAATGCATAAACATAAAACTAATGTGGATACTTCAGTGCAAATCTGCTAAATGTGCAATATAGCGTATAGTTAAAAGTACCAGTAACATGCACTGTACAAACAACAAAATGTGCAAACGTGAAAAAATGCAAAGTGCAAAATGCAAAATACAAATGAGTGCTAAAAGTGCAAAAAAAGTCCAATAGACTATGCAACCAATTGTTGCAATCCAAAAGAAACCACAACAAGCAGTGGAAAATAGCAACAGGATGCTCTCTTCACAGTGGGGGTTCTATTTGTGCACAGGTGATGGGATGTTGGAGAGTAGGCTTGTGCACAACGGAAAAATTCGTTCCGTTTCGGTTCGTTTCTTTCCGGTCCTGTTGATTCGTAATCATACGTAATTTTGCTAGACGGGATTTTTCGTGTTCGGACTCATTCGTATTTTTGCAAGCGACATTTTTCGTTGAATTTTTTGTTGCTTTATAATTCGTACTTTCGGTAGAGTACGTTGTTTTTCGTTGATTCTGGACACAACTCCTACTTTCGTAACTTTTTTTGGGTTCGTTGATTCGTAATTTTCTGTGTCTCTCTCACGACGACGCTGCCTATTATGCCTAATGTGCTTCGAATGGATTTGTACTTTTCGAAATACATAGCGGTTATTTGTAACGATTCGAAATCTCGTATTTTACTTTCGTTTTTTACATGCGGCTATAGCCTCCGCCCCTGTACACCATTTTGAGAGGGTTCAGCACGGTGAGGGAGAAGCAGAGAGCAGAGCAGAGTGTTATTGTGCTTCGAATGGATTAGAAATCTTGTATTTTACTTTCGTTTTTTACATGCGGCTATAGCCTCCGCCCCTGTACACCATTTTGAGAGGGAGTTCAGCACGGTGAAGGAGAAGCAGAGAGCAGAGCAGAGTGAGTGTTATTGTGTTTCCAATGGATTTGTACATTCATAAGTTTTTTCATAACGAATTATGCCGAAGACATTCGGGCATTCGCTATTTTGCGGTATAATTTATTTCGGATTCGGTTTTATTCGTAATTGCTTTGTTCGGAAATTCGAATGCTTCCGAATGTCCGAAAGTTGCTAAATTCGGACGAATTTCAATTCGTTACGAAACGAATTGCACAAGCCTATTGGAGAGATAATTGAATCTCTGTTTCGTGCATCACACACAAAGGTAAAGCTGGCCTCTTACCTTGCGGTAATGAGGTAACCACATGTAAAATATTGGGAGAACTGGTTCCTCTGGCGTGGTCCTGACAGTAATAAGTAACCGCAATCCCGGATGCTGGGCGTCAGGGGATGAAGTCACGTGATCGTGACGCCACGCGTAGGGACGGAAAGGCACTCAGATAGACGGAGGCTAACGAGCTCGCCGCTCGTAAGGAGATAAGTCTGCTATTATACATTTTTAATGTGAGTTTTATGTGAGTACCCCCATTGTTAACCTTTAAAAAATACACTGTGTTGTTTAAAACGTACTTCACGATCGGAATCCTTCCTTTTTTCCCATCCCAAACACCGCTGCCATTGAGAGATAGAAAGCACCATTCATGATCTACCTTTTGGTTTAAACCATATCTGAGGAACCATTGCGCCCAGCATCCGGGATTGCGGTTACTTATTACTGTCAGGACCACGCCAGAGGAACCAGTTCTCCCAATATTTCACATGCGGTTACCTCATTACCGCAAGGTAAGAGGCCAGCTTTACCTTTGTGTGTGATACACGAAACAGAGATTCAATTATCTCTCCAACATCCCATCACTGTGAAGAGAGCATCCTGTTGCTATTTTCCACTGCTTGTTGTGGTTTCTTTTGGATTGCAACAATTGGTTGCATAGTCTATTGGACTTTTTTTGCACTTTTAGCACTCATTTGTATTTTGCATTTTGCACTTTGCATTTTTTCACGTTTGCACATTTTGTTGTTTGTACAGTGCATGTTACTGGTACTTTTAACTATACGCTATATTGCACATTTAGCAGATTTGCACTGAAGGATGTCATATGACGTCGCGCCTTCCCGAGCCGCTAGGGGGCGCGCCCGCCGCGTCACTGGGGACCTGATGCGCGTGCCCGGTGGCCGCCTGGCACCCGCGATTGCCCAGTAACTGAGTAGGACCATCCTGTCAGGGAGAGGAGACTGATGGTGTGTCCCTTGTACATAGGGACACAGATCGGTCACCGCCCCCAGTCAGTCCCCTCCTCCCACAGTAAGAATCACTCCCTAGGGAACACATTTAACCCCTTAATCGCCCCCTAGTGTTAACCCCTTCCCTGCCAGTCATATTTATACAGTAATCAATGCATTTTTATAGCAGGGATCGCTGTATAAATGTGAATGGTCCCAAAAATGTGTCAAAAGTGTCAGATTTTTCCGCTCCAATATCGCAGTCACGATAAAAATCGCTGATCGCCGCCATTACTTGTAAAAAAATATCAAAAATAAAAATGCCGTGGAACAAGACATGCAAAGGTGTTGACTCTATGGGTGTACTAGGTATCTTCTTGATCCACGAAATCACCTCATCCCAAAATCCTCTTATCTTTGGGCAGGACCACCAAATGTAAAGGAAAGTACCTCTCTCTTTACATCCCCTACAGCAGTGACCATCTGCTGTCGGGTATATCTGTGCTAATCGCGTCAGTGTTTGGTACCATCTGGTCATAAACTTATGACATCTCTTGAATGGATGAGCATATAGAAGATGAATATGTTGCTTCTATGAATTTATTTTTTTGTGCTGGTGTAAATGTATAATCAGGTTCTTTTTCCCATTCTTTAATAAAGTATGGAACTGTGGTATTTTGTCCACTCTGGACTAATTTATACATTTGAGATAACATATGTTGGGACTTTGACCTCCTCACACACATAGTCTTGAATGTAGTCAATGAATTCAATGTCCTTATCTGGGGTTCTAATTTATTAAAGAAGATACTTATTTGGTTATACTTCCACCCTGCAATCACCATGTCTCCTTGTGCTGATATCAGTTCTGATTGAGGCATTAAATAGCCTCCTGGGTCATACATTGAGCACATTGTGTTCCCATCCGATTCCCATGGGCCCAGCGCTCCCCTTTCCTCCCCAGGGAGAAATCATGGATACCCTCCCAATGGGGCCAGTGGGGATGTCCTAGGCACATATTTGCCATTTTTATTTATTCTATCCCATACTGCTAACGTATTCAATGTCAATGGTGATGTCCATTTTGACAGTCCCCTGGACTTGGTTGGTATCCATGGTGCTCCTGCTAGATTCCTGCCGGCCATATTTCCCTCCATCAGAACCCACGCTTTGTTAGAGGTATCATGACACCAATTCATGATGCGCACTAACGACATTGCTTTATAATAAAGTGCTATGTCTGGGAGCCCCATTCCTCCCTCCCTTCTATTTCTGCACAAGATGTCATATGCTATTCTAGCATTCCCGTCTTTCCAAACGAAGGATGTAAATGCTCTGCAAATTTTTTTTTAAAAGGTTTGGGGTAGTGCCAGGGGTACGGTATTCAGGATATACAGTAAATTAATCTGGGTAATACATTTATTTTCAGGGTGTTGATCCTGCCAAACCAGGTTAGCGTGTGGCCCCCCCATCTATGTAGATCCTCTATTATCTCTGTAACTAGAGCCCCATAGTTAAGTTCATACATCAGTTTACCATCCGCTGTTATGTGTACTCCTAGATAATACAGTGAATCTCTTTTCCATATGAAAGGGTAGGTTTTTCTGTTTATTTTAACCACTTAAGCCCCGGACCAATACGCAGCATAAAGACCAGAGGTGATTTTACAATTTGGCACTGCGCTGTTTTAACTGGAAATTGTGCAGACATGCAATGTTGTACCCAAACGAAATTTGCGTCCTTTTCTTCCCACAAATAGAGCTTTCTTTTAATGGTATTTGATTGCCTCTGCAATTTTTATTTTTTTGCGATATAAACAGAAACGACCGAAAATTTTGAAAAAAAATGATATTTTCTAATTTTTTGTTATAGGAAAAAACGAATATACTCAATTTTAGTCATACATTTAGGCCAAAATGTATTCAGCCACATGTCTTTAGTAAAAAAAATGTCAATAAGCGTATATTTATTGGTTTGCGCAAAAGTTATAGCGTCTACAAACTAGGGTACATTTTCTGGAATTTACACAGCTTTTAATTTATGACTGCCTATCTCAAAAAAAAAAATTACAAAAAGTTGTCACTAAATTATATATTGCTCACACATGCCATGGTTATATGTGGAATTGCACCCCAAAATACATTTTGCTGCTTCTCCTGAGTACGGGGATACCACATGTGTGGGACTTTTTGGGAGCCTAACCGCGTACGGGACCCCGAAAACCAAGCACCGCCTTCAGGATTTCTAAGGGCGCAAATTTTTGATTTCACTCCTCACTACCTATCACAGTTTCGAAGGCCATAAAATGCCAAAATAGCACAAAACCCCCCTAAATTACCCCATTTTGGAAAGTAGACACCCCAAGCTATTTGCTGAGAGGCATGGTGAGTATTTTACAGCTCTCATTTGTTTTTGAAAATGAAGAAAGAAAATAATATTTTTTTTTCTTTTTTCAATTTTCAAAACTTTGTGACAAAAAGCGAGATCTGCAAAATACTCACCATACCTCTCAGCAAATAGCTTGGGGTGTCTACTTTCCAAAATGGGGTAATTTGGGGGGGTTTTGTGCCATCTGGGCATTCCATGGCCTCCGAAACTGTGATAGGCAGTGAGGAGTGAAATCAAAAATTTACACCCTTAGAAAGCCTAAAGGCAGTGCTTGGATTTTGGGGTCCCGTATGCGGGTAGGCTCCCAAAAAGTCCCACACATGTGGTATCCCTGTACTCAGGAGAAGCAACAGAATGTATTTTGGGGTGTAATTCCACATATGCCCATGGCATGTTTAAGCAATATATCATTTAGTGACAACTTTGTGCAAAAAAAAAAAAAAAATTGTATTTTTTCCGCAACTTGTGTCAACATATAAAATATTCCATGGACTCGACATGCCTCTCAGCAAATAGCTTGGGGTGTCTACTTTCCAAAATGGGGTCATTTGGGGGGGGTTTGAACTGTCCTGGCATTTTATGCACAACATTAGGAAGCTTATGTCACACATCATCCACTCTTCTAACCACTTGAAGACAAAGCCCTTTCTGACACTTTTTGTTTACATGAAAACATATATTTTTTTTTTGCAAGAAAATTACATTGAACCCCCAAACATTATATATTTTTTTAAAGCAAAGGCCCTACAGATTAAAATGGTGGGTGTTGCATTTTTTTTTCCACACAGTATTTGCGCGGCGATTTTTCAAACGCATTTTTTTGGGAAAAAATACACTTTTTTTAATTTTAATGCACTAAAACACACTATATTGCCCAATTGTTTGATGAAATAAAAAAGATGATCTTAGGCCGAGTACATGGATACCAAACACGACATGCTTTAAAATTTCGCACAAACGCGCAGTGGCGACAAACTACATACATTTTTAAAAGCCTTTACAGGTTACCACATTAGATTTACAGAGTAGGGCTACTGCTAAAATTACTGCCCTCGATCTGACCTTCGCGGTGATACCTCACATGCATGGTGCAATTACTGTTTACATATAACGCCAGACCGATGCTTTTTTTCGCCTTTGCGCAAGAGCAGGGTGGGACAGGGGTGCTTTTTTTTTTTTTATTAATTTTGCTTTTTTATTGTATTTTTAAACTGTTCCTTCCATATTTTATTTTTTTTTATCATTTTTTGTGTTATCTCAGGGAATGTAAATATCCCCAATGATAGCAATAGGTAGTGACAGGTACTCTTTTTTAAATAACTGGGGTCTATTAGACCCTAGATCTTTCCTCTGCCCTCAAAGCATCTGATCACACCAAGATCGGTGTGATAAAATTCTTTCCCAATTTCCCAATGGCGCTTTTTATATCCAGGGGGGGGGGGACATTCCTTCCCGCTGATTGTAAAAGCAGTCCAGAGGCTAATTAGCCACTAGGATTGCTTTTACATGAAAGCCGGCCACTGGCTGAAAAGAATGATACCAAGATGATACCTAAACCCACAGGCATCATTCTGGTATAACCATTCAAAGTCCAGCAACATACCAGTACGTTGCTGGTCCTTGTTGGACATGTATTGTAATCTTTTTTTTTCATGCAGCCTGTTGGCTGAACGAAAAAAAGAGATTGATCGGTGGGTATGCCCACCATTAGAATCCCTCTCTTTATTCACCCACTTCTAATGATGGGCATTAGGGATGAGCTTCGTGTTCGAGTCGAACATATGTTCGACTCGAACATCGGCTGTTCGATCGTTCGACGAAGATCGAACGATTTGGGCCGTTCGCGCCAAATTCGAGTGACGCGAACGGCCCACAATGCACTACGCCATCGCAGTGTCATCCAGGCGCTGTGATTGGCCAAGCATGCACTGTGACCCCGCATGCTTGGCCAATCACAGTGCCGGCAGCGAGGAGAGCAATGATTGGCCACAGGCAGGATGCCTGTGGCCAATTATTGCTGAGGGGGTTTAGTACACGCCCCACACTATAAAAGGCCGCCAGCGCGGCGGCCTTGTGTAGTGTGTTCCGGAGCAGGGAAAGAGAAGCATAGGCAGGGGCAGTGTCATTTTTTTTCCTTTACTAATCCTGGATTCCTTGTGTTTAGGGACAAATAAGGATAGGTAGGGAGAGTGTCAGTGACAGTGTGTTATTCTGTGCTAAACCTTGTTTGTAGGGACAGAGAGGTACAGTGAGGGAAAGTGTCAGTGTGCTATTCTGTGCTAATCCTTGTTTGTAGGGACAGAGAGGTACAGTGAGGGAAAGTGTCAGTGTGCTATTCTGTGCTAATCCTTGTTTGTAGGGACAGAGAGGTACAGTGAGGGAAAGTGTCAGTGTGCTATTCTGTGCTAATCCTTGTTTGTAGGGACAGAGAGGTACAGTGAGGGAAAGTGTCAGTGTGCTATTCTGTGCTAATCCTTGTTTGTAGGGACAGAGAGGTACAGTGAGGGGAAGTGTCAGTGTGCTATTCTGTGCTAATCCTTGTTTGTAGGGACAGAGAGGTACAGTGAGGGAAATTATCAGTGTGCTATTCTGTGCTAAATCTTGTTTGTAGGGAGGGACAGAGTAGGACAGTGAGGGAAAGTGTCAGTGTGCTATTCTGTTCTAAACCTATTTTGCTGAACCATATTTTCAATCCTTGAGTTTAGGGACAGAGAGGTACAGTGAGTGAAACTGACAGTGTGCTATTCTGTTCTAAACCAATTTTGCTGTTCCATTATTTCAATCCTTGAGTTTAGGGACAGAGAAGGACACTCGTGGAAATTATCAGTGTGCTATTCTGTGCTAAATCTTGTTTGTAGGGAGGGACAGAGTAGGACAGTGAGGGAAAGTGTCAGTGTGCTATTCTGTTCTAAACCAATTTTCCTGAACCATATTTTCAATCCTTGAGTTTAGGGACAGAGAGGTACAGTGAGTGAAACTGACAGTGTGCTATTCTGTTCTAAACCAATTTTGCTGTTCCATATTTTCAATCCTTGAGTTTAGGGACAGAGAAGGACACTCGTGGAAATTATCAGTGTGCTATTCTGTGCTAAATCTTGTTTGTAGGGAGGGACAGAGTAGGACAGTGAGGGAAAGTGTCAGTGTGCTATTCTGTTCTAAACCAATTTTGCTGTTCCATATTTTCAATCCTTGAGTTTAGGGACAGAGAAGGACACTCGTGGAAATTATCAGTGTGCTATTCTGTGCTAAATCTTGTTTGTAGGGAGGGACAGAGTAGGACAGTGAGGGAAAGTGTCAGTGTGCTATTCTGTTCTAAACCAATTTTGCTGTTCCATATTTTCAATCCTTGAGTTTAGGGACAGAGAAGGACACTCGTGGAAATTATCAGTGTGCTATTCTGTGCTAAATCTTGTTTGTAGGGAGGGACAGAGTAGGACAGTGAGGGAAAGTGTCAGTGTGCTATTCTGTTCTAAACCAATTTTGCTGAACCATATTTTCAATCCTTGAGTTTAGGGACAGAGAGGTACAGTGAGTGAAACTGACAGTGTGCTATTCTGTTCTAAACCAATTTTGCTGTTCCATGTTTTCAATCCTTGTGTTTAGGGACAGAGAAGGATAGGCAGGGGACAGTGTCAGTGTCATTGTTGCTAAGCCTCCTGCACAGTATACACCTGAAGGTAGCCCTTATTGCTCTTTTTCCCATCTCCCTGCAGGCCATCCATTAAAATGTCTGGAAGGCAAACAAGGACAGGCAGACAGTCAGGAGGCAAAAAAAGAGGGCAAGCAGGCTCTGTGTCTGGGGGCAACAGTGCTGGTCGTGGACGCGGTGCATTGTCATCAGCACATGGCCATGGGACACGCATGTCCTTCTTTTCGGCAGCTGGACATGTTGAGCCACATCATGCCGAAGACTTGGTAGAGTGGATGACCAAGCCCACCTCATCCTCCTCATCCTCTCTCACCCAGGCTCAGGGTACTGGCAAAGCAGCTGCCAAAGCGTCCTCTTCTCTGGTATCATTATCTTCATTAGTCAATCCTTCCCTAGACCCACCATGTCCTCCTCCTGAGGAGTCCCCCGAACTGTTTGAGCACAGTGTTGGGTACATGCTCCAGGAGGATGCCCAGCGTTTGGAAGGATCTGATGATGATTCCCAGCTAGAGGAAGGCAGCAGCGTGAGAGCAGAGAGAGGGGATGCTCAAGAAGGACACCAATCTGGCAGTCATGCTCCAGCAGCTGCAGCATACGGCCAGATTGGCTCCAGTGATGAGGAGGGAGGGAATGATGAGGTCACTGACTCCACGTGGGTGCCTAATAGGAGAGAGGAGGAGGAGGAGGATGAGGAGGAGGCACATCTCCAACGAGGCAGGATGCCCTTGAGTGGCCAGCATATGGGCAGCACACCGACGGAATCACACCGCAGAGCTCCGCCTGTGCAGGGCGCTGCCTCTGCCCGTCATTCAAAAAGTTCTTTGGTGTGGGCCTTTTTTGAGGCGAGTGCATCAGATCGCACAGCTGCTGTTTGCAACATATGTCTCAAGCGTATATCGCGTGGCCAAAACATCAGCCGCTTGGGCACCACATGCTTGATCAGACATATGTTGACCTGCCATGCAGCTCGTTGGCAATCCTACCTTAAAGACCCACACCAAAGAACAAAGCTGACCTCTTCTTGCACCGCATCAGCTGGGATCTCCAACCCCACTATACCTTCACTCCTCTCTGAAACCTGCTCTGAGAGGAATGAAGGTGTAGAATTAGGTGTGTCACAGGCAAGTACTTGCGGGCACTCTGCTAGCAGTACACCAACGTCCGATTCTAGCAGGCAAATTTTCCTGCCCCAGCTGCTGGACCGTCGAAAGAAGTTCACTCCCAGCCATCCACATGCCCAGCGGTTGAATGCTAGCTTGGCTAAATTGCTAGCGCTTCAACTGCTGCCTTTTCAGTTGGTAGACTCGGCCCCCTTCCGTGAGTTTGTGCAATGTGCGGTTCCTCAGTGGCAGGTTCCCAAACGCCACTTTTTCGCACGGAAGGCGATTCCGGCTCTCTACAGGCATGTGGAAGGCAATGTCTTGGCCTCACTGGACAGGGCGGTCAGCGGTAAGGTGCATATTACCGCTGACTCATGGTCCAGCAGGCATGGACAGGGACGTTACCTTTCTTTCACGGTCCATTAGGTCACTCTTTTGGCAGCTGGGAAGGATGCAGGACAAGGTGCAGTAGTGTTGGAGGTTGTTCCACCGCCACGCCTCCAAAATGCTACTACTGGTTGTGACACACCTCTCTCCTCCACCCCCTCCTCTTCTTCTTCCTCCATGGCCTCTTCCTGTGGTCTGTCCTCGGAACCAGCGGTGCTCCGTAGGCCTTCAAGGGGCTACGCAAGTACGCAGGCAAAAAGATGCCATGCCGTGCTTGCGCTGGTGTGTTTGGGGGACAGGAGCCACACTGGGGCAGAGGTCCTGTCTGCTCTGCAGGGGCAGGCCGAGAGGTGGTTGACGCCACGCCAGCTTAAGCCAGGAATGGTGGTTTGCGACAATGGCACCAACCTCCTCTCCGCCCTCCGACAGGGACAACTGACCCATGTGCCCTGTATGGCTCACGTCCTTAACCTGGTGGTGCAGCGGTTCTTGGGCAGGTACCCGGGCTTACAGGATGTCCTGAGGCAGGCCAGGAAAGTCTGTGTGCATTTCCACAGATCTTATAATGCCAGTGCTCGCCTGGCTGAGCTGCAAAAGGAGTTGAACCTGCCCAAGAACCGCCTTATATGTGACATGCCCACCAGGTGGAACTCAACGTTGGCCATGCTGCAGCGGCTGCACACGCAGCAGAGGGCCATCAATGAGTACCTGTGCGACTACGGCACCAGGACAGGGTCAGGGGAGCTCGGGTTTTTTTCACCACGCCAGTGGGGCATGATCAGGGATGCATGCACTGTCCTGGCACCATTTGAGGAGGCTACGAGGATGGTGAGCAGTGACAGTGCATGCATCAGTGACACTGTACCTCTAGGCCACCTGTTGGAGCACACGCTGCGTGGAATAATGGACAGGGCACTTGAGGCAGAACAGAGGCAGGAAGAGGAGGACTTCCTTGCCTCTCAAGGCCCCCTTTACCCAGACAGTGTTCCTTCTGTCCCACCCATCGCACAGGAAGAGGAGGAGGAGGAGGAGGAGGAGGATTGTGTCAGCATGGAGGTGGAGGCTGGCACTCAGCATCATCAGCAGCAGTCTTTTAGGGATGATTTACAGTCCCAAGAAACCAGTGGACTTGTACGTGGCTGGGAGGAGGTGGCTGCGGATCATGTCGTCCTTAGTGACCCAGAGGACTCCGGACTGAATGCCTCAGCTAACCTACGCTGCATGGCCTCCCTGATCCTGCAAAGTCTGCGGAAGGATCCTTGTATTCTTCGGATCAAGGAGAGGGACCATTACTGGCTGGCCACTCTCCTTGATTCACGGTACAAGGGTATAGTTGCGGACCTTATCGTACCGTCGCAGAGGGAGCAGAGGATGAGACAACTCCGGGAGGCCTTGCAGAAAGGTCTGTGCAACGCGTTCCCAGAGACTGGGAGGTTACAAACTCCTGGTCCTGGACAACGAGTTGCTGAGGCTTCGGGCAGTCAAAGAAGGAGCGGTGGGGAAGGTGGCCGTCTGACCGATGCGTTCAGACAATTCTTTAGTCCGCAGCCCCAAAGTATGATCGTTCCAGCAACCATCGCCAGCGTCTGATATACATGGTCCAGGAATACCTAGGGGCAAGGTCAGACTTGGACACCTTCCCCACCGAAAATCCTCTGGCTTACTGGGTCTTGAGGATGGATCACTGGCCAGAGCTTGCACAGTATGCAATTGAGCTACTGGCCTGTCCTGCATCCAGCGTTCTTTCAGAACGCACATTCAGTGCTGCTGGAGGATTTGTCACGGATCACAAGGTGCGCCTGTCCACCGACTCGGTTAATCGACTGACTTTCATCAAGATGAACCAGTCTTGGATCACCACCAGCTACCACACACCAGATGCTGATATAACAGACTAATTGATTTTAAAATGTCACATCCCTTCAAGACTGATGCTGAGTGCCTGTGCTGTTATGTTGACTGGCTATCCTCCTCCTCCTCCTCAATGATACGATTAACGATGATAGCTTGGAAGATCATTTTGGTTTATGGGTGACGCCACCAGTGGCTAAGGCCCAATTTTTCAGCCCCTGTTTAACAGGGGCGTGTAATTAAAATTTTTGATGCAATACTTTGCAACAGGCCTCATTGCTGTGCTCCAAGTACAGTATCTGTGAGGGGTTGCAGTGTTGTGCCACCAGTGCCTAAGGCCCAATTTTTCAGCCCCTGTTCAACAGGGGCATGCAATTATAATTATTGATCTAATAATTCACAGCAGGGCCCATTGCTGCGCCCACCAAGAGTAACTGTCAGGCCTTACAGTGTTGTGGCACCAGCACCACCATCACCACCACCACCACCACCACCAAAGGCCCAATTTTTCAGCCCCTGTTCAACAGGGGCATGCAATTATAATTATTGATCTAATAATTCACAGCAGGGACCATTGCTGCGCCCACCAAGAGTAACTGTCAGGCCTTACAGTGTTGTGGCACCAGCACCACCATCAAAGGCCCAATTTTTACTACCACTGATCAACAATTATATGTTATTACAATTCCTGATATAATAGTTGACAGCAGGGCGTTCCAGCACCCACCAAGAATAACTGTGAGTGCTTTCAGTGTTGTGCCAACACCAACACCTAAGGGGACAATTTCTGCAGAGTATATACGGCAGGTCCCTACTTTCAAACATCCAACTTACAAACTACTACTACTTGCAAACGGAAGAAGACAACAGGAGTGAGAGGAAATCTACCCCTTGGAAGGAAAATTCTCTCCTGTAAGAATTAATATGGGAGAAAGGTGTCTCCTCTCTACTGATGCTTTATCACCAATCCTTGTTTCAATAAAAACACCACATTTCAAAAACAGTTGTCATTGGGACGCAAAGCGAGGTGAAATGTTCTGAACAGGGGCACAGACAGCAAAACAAATGTGACAGGGGTGATAACCGTTCCCTATGTTTTACAAAAAGCTAAAAAAAAGGAATTTGGCATGGAGCTCCACTTAAACAATGCAGCTGTTCAAAATTACAAACAGATTCTACATAAGAACAAACCTACAGTCCCTGTCTTGTATGCACCGCCTGTATACGGCTGTTCAGAGTATACAGGTCCTTTTTTATTTTGTGTGCGGAGTTCCCCTTAATATCCATACAAGACCCAAAGGGGCTGGTAATGGGCTGGGGTAGGGGGGGGTTGATGGGGTAGCTATGCCATTTTTCCTAAAGATTTTCATCCATATTACTGGGACCAGACATTGCATTAAAGCCGCAAGCAGTTTTAAATGGCTTTTTTTCCTTTAGAAATGTTATTTTGTGCAGGGACAGTTCTAAACACGGGAAACACGTGGCACTTCACAGGCATACTTTAGACAACCCCCAGGTACAATATTTAAAGGAATATTTGACTTTTTTTTTTTCACTTTATGCATCATTAAAATGACTGCTCCCGGAAAACGTCCGTTTTTAAAACTTCTTTTTGCATTGATACATGTCCCCTGGTGCAGAACCCGGGTTCCCAAACTCTGTTTCGGACAATAACATGGATAATAGTCGTTATAATTAGCACTTTAGAATCCGAACGTTCGCATCCATTGTATTTAATAGGGTTCTAATGTTCGTGCGAACTTTCGGTCCGTTCGCGGGTTCTGGTGCGAACCGAACCCGGGGGTGTTCGGCTCATCACTAATGGGCATACATGCACCATTTATATATGCCGAAGCATGGGGGCATCCTCCCGCAAAAGTTATGCCGCGTACACACGGTCGGACTTTTCCACGGGCAAGCCTCCGTCGGAATTTCGACCGTATGTGTACGCGGCATTAGGAGCAAAATCGCTCCTCCGCCCCTGCTGCCCCCATGCTTCGGCATATATGCTCTTTTTTTTAACTGTGGTGGTGAAATCACCTCCTACAGCACTGGAGTCACAGGGATCAGGTCTGTCTCTGCGAACGCTGCAGTTATGTGTGTTGTGTTTTGTAAGTGACAGTGATCGATCGATACTGCACTTGGGTGGCCTGGGCTGGATGGAGGGGCAAAACGCAGGTGCTATCAGGTATCTGGGCTGATCCCGCTAACACTGCGTTTTTGGGAACCCTAAACTGCTGGGGACGCTAGTATAGATCTGATCAGATAAGATATTGATCTGTTCAGATACTATACCACTAAGGGAAGTGTATGCTTCACGCGTGGGTAGTTGCGTTACTGGCACTAACCTGACGCTGCCTGGGGCGACGCAGACCCTCTCTGACGCTAAAACCTAGTTGATATCACCCGCCGGGCGATCAGGGGGTTAAACCTTTATTGGGTTATATACGGCGGGTGCCCTGACACTATAAAAAGCTAACTAACTAACCAGCGTCACCCGTAACACTTATATGGTGATCACTGGTGAAAAGGTTAACTAGGGGCAATCAGGAGGTTAAAACCTTTATTAGGTAATATATGGGGGTACCTGACGCTATATAAAAACCTGACAAGTAACCTAAATAACGAAATAACTAACTCGCTAACCAGTGTCACCAGTGACACTTATACGGTGATCACTGGTGAAAGGGTTGACTCTAGGGGCGATCAAGGGGTTAAACCTTTATTAGGTAATATATGGGGGTACCTGACGCTATAAAAACCTGGCGGCGAACCTAAAAAAATAACTGACTACCTAGCGGCACCAGCATAACTAATACAGCGATCAGAAAAACGATTGCTTAGTGACACTGGCAAAAGGGGGTAAAGGGTTACCTGGGAGGGCGATCAAGGGGTTAAACCTTTATTAGGTAATATATGGGGGTACCTGACGCTATAAAAACCTGGCGGCGAACCTAAAAAAATAACTGACTACCTATCGGCACCACCAACACTAATACAGCGATCAGAAAAACGATTGCTTAGTGACAGTGGTGATAGAGGGTGAAAGGTTTACCTGGGGGGCGATCAAGGGGTTAAACCTTTATTAGGGGGGGTTGGGGGGCTACCCTGGACCTAAAGGGACCTAACACTAACTGCCCTGACACTTTTACTTTCACAGATGACACTCTTTGTGGTGAGCAGTAAATAACTGATCACTGCAATCAGTGACACTGTGACTGGAGGCTGGGGGGGTGATCTGGGGGTGACTGGGGGGGCGATTTGTGTGCCTATGTGTCCTGGTGTCAGTGTACTGTTTGTGCACTAACCTGATGTCTTCTCTCCACGGCGCTCTGGACGAAAAGAGCGCCGCAGGGAGAGATGACATCACTTCCTCTGCCTGTGTTTACATTACACAGGCAGAGGAAGCATCCCATTCGCCGGGAGCGATCGCGAGGGGGTGGCCAGAAACTAATGGCGGCCCCCTCATCACGGATCGCTCCCGCACAGAAAACAACTGCTCCATGTACCGGAGGGGGGTCCGATCGGACCCCCCACCCATACGAAGGCAGTCACGTACAGGTACGTGATTGTGCCTGTCCGTGCGATTTTGCCGACTTATATGTACATGGGGCGGTCGTTAAGTGGTTAAAATTGGATGGTTTCCCATATCTCTTTACTTCCTGCATCAATGCTGATATTGATTCCTGTGGTTATGAGAGCTAAAATAATAAATCATACGAGTATGCTGATACTTTGTGTTCTCTAAGGCCTATTTCCACTCATGATATTCCTTTGTTTGCCCTTATTCTACATAAGAATGGTTCCAAGGTCAAGGCAAACAGTATGGTGATAGGGGGCATCCCTGACGGGTGCCATTACATATATCAAAGCTACCCGAAAGGGTCCCGTTTACCTTGACCTTGGTTTTCGGGCCTGCATATAATGCTGCTATCCAGCCCATCATCCTCTCCCCCAGGCCTATTCCCTTCAATACCTCCATCATATACATCCAGTTCACCCTATCAAATGCCTTCTCGGCGTCCATTGACAGGGCTACTCTTGATTCCTTATTAGGTCCATTCTGCATCTAATGGAGTAAGTGAAGGGCCCGCATAGTGTTGTCTTTAGTTTCCCGGCCCATCACAAAGCCTGTCTGATCCAGATGGACCAGTTGTATTACCTTATCCTGCAGTCTCGTTGCTAATATCTTTGATAGTAATTTAGTGTCCGTATTAAGAAGGGAAATAGGCCTGTAGTTTGCGCAATATTGTTTATCCTTCCCGGGTTTTGGTAATACCTTCACATATGCTAATAGTGCTTCGGAGGGTAGGGGGTTATTAGCTCTAATTTTATTGAAATAATTGCATAATGGTGTTATCAAGATATTTATGAATTTCTTATAATATGCATTTCCTGACAGACTCCATGGCAGACTACGTGTGGGTTATCCCCGCCTCTTCTCCACAGCTATAAGACCCCCTACCCATAAATTTGAGCTCACCTCTACAGACAGTGTTCCTTTTTTGTCCTCCTCACATGGACGTTCATCATGCGATTCTGTGCGATGTCCAGGATGTGTGATTGCTTGGATTGCTTGGTACTATCTGCGGTGCACCCAGGGCCCAGCTAAGAGCGGGCGAGTGGTTTTCAGGGCTGGAAAATACCCCTATGGTGGAATGGATGTGGCCCCAGAGTACCGGATCGGACGTCGTAGGAATCTCCGGCTAGCAAGGTCTGAAAGCTCTAATTTCTCTGTGGCAGACAAGTTTTTGTGTGTTTATTTTGTTTGTCTATCCTTCTTCTTATATTTCCTTGTCCCGGCGTGTGGAACGCTTCTGCGTTCCGGGACGCCATAGCTCTTCCTGGTTCCCAGTCCGCCGTGCATCTGCGCATGCGCCAAGCCGCAGTGAAACTAAGGCTTGGTTTCACGCATGCGCGGTGCGGCGGAGGGGTCAGGGGCCGCGCAGGCGCAGTAGGTCTGGTCCCCTCGGCGCATGCGCGCAGCGGGACCGGCCGTGACGTCATTCCGGCGGTTTATTTAAAATGCTGAAGAACACTATACAGGTGGAATAACCTGTGGGCATATAGCAGCAGCATCCCGGAGCCTTGGCACTACCAGGACAAGGTAAGCACCTCATTGCAATGTAATGCTTAGTAATGCTTAGTGTCTCTTAAAGAGACAGTTTTAAAATAAAATAAAAAAAAAACTTTTTTTTTTTGTGCTGTCTTTGCATTGATTTGCTTATCCTTAGTCTAGGTAGTCTATAGTATTGGATCTTTTCGTATCTCCCTTATCATGGACTCATCTTCACCACCGTGTGGCCAGTAGGGATGAGCTTCGTGTTCGAGTCGAACATACGTTCGACTCGAACATCGGCTGTTCGATCGTTCGACGAAGATCGAACGATTTGGGCCGTTCGCGCCAAATTCGAGTGACGCGAACGGCCCACAATGCACCACGCCATCGCAGTGTCATCCAGGCGCTGTGATTGGCCAAGCATGCACTGTGACCCCGCATGCTTGGCCAATCACAGCGCCGGCAGCGAGGAGAGCAATGATTGGCCACAGGCAGGATGCCTGTGGCCAATTATTCTTGAGGGGGTTTAGTACACGCCCCACACTATAAAAGGCCGCCAGCGCGGCGGCCTTGTGTAGTGTGTTCCGGAGCAGGGAAAGAGAAGCATAGGCAGGGACAGTGTCATTTTTTTTCCTTTACTAATCCTGGATTCCTTGTGTTTAGGGACAAATAAGGATAGGTAGGGAGAGTGTCAGTGTGTTATTCTGTGCTAAACCTTGTTTGTAGGGACAGAGAGGTACAGTGAGGGAAAGTGTCAGTGTGCTATTCTGTTCTAAACCAATCTTGCTGAACCATATTTGAAATCCTTGAGTTTAGGGACAGAGAGGTACAGTGAGGGAAAGTGTCAGTGTGCTATTCTGTGCTAAATCTTGTTTGTAGGGACAGAGTAGGACAGTGAGTGAAACTGACAGTGTGCTATTCTGTTCTAAACCAATCTTGCTGAACCATATTTGAAATCCTTCAGTTTAGGGACAGAGAGGTACAGTGAGGGAAAGTGTCAGTGTGCTATTCTGTGCTAAATCTTGTTTGTAGGGACAGAGTAGGACAGTGAGTGAAACTGACAGTGTGCTATTCTGTTCTAAACCAATCTTGCTGAACCATATTTGAAATCCTTGAGTTTAGGGACAGAGAGGTACAGTGAGGGAAAGTGTCAGTGTGCTATTCTGTGCTAAATCTTGTTTGTAGGGACAGAGTAGGACAGTGAGTGAAACTGACAGTGTGCTATTCTGTTCTAAACCAATCTTGCTGAACCATATTTGAAATCCTTGAGTTTAGGGACAGAGAAGGACACTCGTGGAAACTATCAGTGTGCTATTCTGTGCTAAATCTTGTTTGTAGGGACAGAGAGGTACAGTGAGTGAAACTGACAGTGTGCTATTCTGTTCTAAACCAATCTTGCTGAACCATATTTGAAATCCTTGAGTTTAGGGACAGAGAGGTACAGTGAGGGAAAGTGTCAGTGTGCTATTCTGTTCTAAACCAATCTTGCTGAACCATATTTGAAATCCTTCAGTTTAGGGACAGAGAAGGACACTCGTGGAAACTATCAGTGTGCTATTCTGTGCTAAATCTTGTTTGTAGGGACAGAGTAGGACAGTGAGTGAAACTGACAGTGTGCTATTCTGTTCTAAACCAATCTTGCTGAACCATATTTGAAATCCTTGAGTTTAGGGACAGAGAAGGACACTCGTGGAAACTATCAGTGTGCTATTCTGTGCTAAATCTTGTTTGTAGGGACAGAGTAGGACAGTGAGTGAAACTGACAGTGTGCTATTCTGTTCTAAACCAATCTTGCTGAACCATATTTGAAATCCTTCAGTTTAGGGACAGAGAAGGACACTCGTGGAAACTATCAGTGTGCTATTCTGTGCTAAATCTTGTTTGTAGGGACAGAGTAGGACAGTGAGTGAAACTGACAGTGTGCTATTCTGTTCTAAACCAATCTTGCTGAACCATATTTGAAATCCTTGAGTTTAGGGACAGAGAAGGACACTCGTGGAAACTATCAGTGTGCTATTCTGTGCTAAATCTTGTTTGTAGGGACAGAGTAGGACAGTGAGTGAAACTGACAGTGTGCTATTCTGTTCTAAACCAATCTTGCTGAACCATATTTGAAATCCTTGAGTTTAGGGACAGAGAAGGACACTCGTGGAAACTATCAGTGTGCTATTCTGTGCTAAATCTTGTTTGTAGGGACAGAGTAGGACAGTGAGTGAAACTGACAGTGTGCTATTCTGTTCTAAACCAATCTTGCTGAACCATATTTGAAATCCTTCAGTTTAGGGACAGAGAAGGACACTCGTGGAAACTATCAGTGTGCTATTCTGTGCTAAATCTTGTTTGTAGGGACAGAGTAGGACAGTGAGTGAAACTGACAGTGTGCTATTCTGTTCTAAACCAATCTTGCTGAACCATATTTGAAATCCTTGAGTTTAGGGACAGAGAAGGACACTCGTGGAAACTATCAGTGTGCTATTCTGTGCTAAATCTTGTTTGTAGGGACAGAGTAGGACAGTGAGTGAAACTGACAGTGTGCTATTCTGTTCTAAACCAATCTTGCTGAACCATATTTGAAATCCTTCAGTTTAGGGACAGAGAGATACAGTGAGGGAAAGTGTCAGTGTGCTATTCTGTGCTAAATCTTGTTTGTAGGGACAGAGAGGTACAGTGAGTGAAACTGACAGTGTGCTATTCTGTTCTAAACCAATCTTGCTGAACCATATTTGAAATCCTTGAGTTTAGGGACAGAGAGGTACAGTGAGGGAAAGTGTCAGTGTGCTATTCTGTGCTAAATCTTGTTTGTAGGGACAGAGTAGGACAGTGAGTGAAACTGACAGTGTGCTATTCTGTTCTAAACCAATCTTGCTGAACCATATTTGAAATCCTTGAGTTTAGGGACAGAGAGGTACAGTGAGGGAAAGTGTCAGTGTGCTATTCTGTGCTAAATCTTGTTTGTAGGGACAGAGTAGGACAGTGAGTGAAACTGACAGTGTGTTATTCTGTTCTAAACCAATCTTGCTGAACCATATTTGAAATCCTTGAGTTTAGGGACAGAGAGGTACAGTGAGGGAAAGTGTCAGTGTGCTATTCTGTGCTAAATCTTGTTTGTAGGGACAGAGTAGGACAGTGAGTGAAACTGACAGTGTGCTATTCTTTTCTAAACCAATCTTGCTGAACCATATTTGAAATCCTTGAGTTTAGGGACAGAGAAGGACACTCGTGGAAACTTTCAGTGTGCTATTCTGTGCTAAATCTTGTTTGTAGGGACAGAGTAGGACAGTGAGTGAAACTGACAGTGTGCTATTCTGTTCTAAACCAATCTTGCTGAACCATATTTGAAATCCTTCAGTTTAGGGACAGAGAAGGACACTCGTGGAAACTATCAGTGTGCTATTCTGTGCTAAATCTTGTTTGTAGGGACAGAGTAGGACAGTGAGTGAAACTGACAGTGTGCTATTCTGTTCTAAACCAATCTTGCTGAACCATATTTGAAATCCTTCAGTTTAGGGACAGAGAAGGACACTCGTGGAAACTATCAGTGTGCTATTCTGTGCTAAATCTTGTTTGTAGGGACAGAGAAGGACAGTGAGGGAAACTGTCAGTGTGCTATTCTGTGCTAAACCAATCTTGCTGAAGCATATTGCAAATCCTTGTGTTTAGGGACAGAGAAGGATAGGCAGGGGACAGTGTCAGTGTCATTGTTGCTAAGCCTCCTGCACAGTGTACACCTGAAGGTAGCCCTTATTGCTGTTTTTCCCAATCTCCCTGCAGGCCATCCATTAAAATGTCTGGAAGGCAAACAAGGAGAGGCAGACAGTCAGGAGGCAAAAAAGAGGGCAAGCAGGCTCTGTGTCTGGGGGCAACAGTGCTGGTCGTGGACGCGGTGCATTGTCATCAGCACATGGCCATGGGACACGCTTGTCCTTCTTTTCGGCAGCTGGACATGTTGAGCCACATCATGCCGAAGACTTGGTAGAGTGGATGACCAAGCCCACCTCATCCTCCTCATCCTCTCTCACTCAGGCACAGGGTACGGACAAAGCAGCTGCCAAAGCGTCCTCTTCTCTGGTATCATTATCTTCATTAGTCAATCCTTCCCTAGACCCACCATGTCCTCCTCCTGAGGAGTCCCCCGAACTGTTTGAGCACAGTGTTGGGTACATGCTCCAGGAGGATGCCCAGCGTTTCGAAGGATCTGATGACGATACCCAGCTAGAGGAAGGCAGTAGCGTGAGAGCAGAGAGAGGGGATGCTCAAGAAGGACACCAATCTGGCAGTCATGCTCCAGCAGCTGCAGCATACTGCCAGATTGGCTCCAGTGATGAGGAGGGAGGGGATGATGAGGTCACTGACTCCACGTGGGTGCCTAATAGGAGAGAGGAGGAGGAGGAGGATGAGGAGGAGGCACATCTCCAACGAGGCAGGATGCCCTTGAGTGGCCAGCGTATGGGTAGCACACCGACGGAATCACACCGCAGAGCTCCGCTTGTGCAGGGCGCTGCCTCTGCCCGTCATTCAAAAAGTTCTTTGGTGTGGGCCTTTTTTGAGGCGAGTGCATCAGATCGCACAGCTGCTGTTTGCAACATATGTCTCAAGCGTATATCGCGTGGCCAAAACATCAGCCGCTTGGGCACCACATGCTTGATCAGACATATGTTGACCTGCCATGCAGCTCGTTGGCAAGCCTACCTTAAAGACCCACACCAAAGAACAAAGCGGACCTCTCCTTGCACCGCATCAGCTGGGATCTCAAAACCCACTATACCTTCAGTCCTCTCTGAAACCTGCACTGAGAGGAATGAAGGTGTAGAATTAGGTGTGTCACAGCCCAGTACTTGCGGCCACTCTGCTAGCAGTACACCGACGTCCGATTCTAGCAGGCAAATTTCCCTGCCCCAGCTGCTGGACCGTCGAAAGAAGTTCACTCCCAGCCATCCACATGCCCAGCGGTTGAATGCTAGCTTGGCTGAATTGCTAGCGCTTCAACTGCTGCCTTTTCAGTTGGTAGACTCGGCCCCCTTCCGTGAGTTTGTGCAATGTGCGGTTCCTCAGTGGCAGGTTCCCAAACGCCACTTTTTCTCACGGAAGGCGATTCCGGCTCTCTACAGGCATGTGGAAGGCAATGTCTTGGCCTCGCTGGACAGGGCGGTCAGCGGTAAGGTGCATATTACCGCTGACTCATGGTCCAGCAGGCATGGACAGGGACGTTACCTTTCTTTCACGGCCCATTGGGTCACTCTTTTGGCAGCTGGGAAGGATGCAGGACAAGGTGCAGTAGTGTTGGAGGTTGTTCCACCGCCACGCCTCCAAAATGCTACTACTGGTTGTGACACACCTCTCTCCTCCACCCCCTCCTCTTCTTCTTCCTCCATGGCCCCTTCCTGTGGTTTGTCCTCGGAACCAGCGGTGCTCCGTAGGCGTTCAAGGGGCTACGCAAGTACGCAGGCAAAAAGATGCCATGCCGTGCTTGCGCTGGTGTGTTTGGGGGACAGGAGCCACACTGGGGCAGAGGTCCTGTCTGCTCTGCAGGGGCAGGCCGAGAGGTGGTTGACGCCATGCCAGCTTAAGCCAGGAATGGTGGTTTGCGACAATGGCACCAACCTCCTCTCCGCCCTCCGACAGGGACAACTGACCCATGTGCCCTGTATGGCTCAGGTCCTTAACCTGGTGGTGCAGCGGTTCTTGGGCAGGTACCCGGGCTTACAGGATGTCCTGAGGCAGGCCAGGAAAGTCTGTGTTCATTTCCGCAGATCTTATAATGCCAGTGCTCGCCTGGCTGAGCTGCAAAAGGAGTTGAACCTGCCCAAGAACCACCTTATATGTGACATGCCCACCAGGTGGAACTCAACGTTGGCCATGCTGCAGCGGCTGCACACGCAGCAGAGGGCCATCAATGAGTACCTGTGCGACTACGGCACCAGGACAGGGTCAGGGGAGCTCAGGTTTTTTTCACCACGCCAGTGGGGCATGATCAGGGATGCATGCACTGTCCTGGCACCATTTGAGGAGGCCACGAGGATGGTGAGCAGTGACAGTGCATGCATCAGTGACACTGTACCTCTTGTCCACCTGTTGGAGCACACGCTGCGTGGAATAATGGACAGGGCACTTGAGGCAGAACAGAGGCAGGAAGAGGAGGACTTCCTTGCCTCTCAAGGCCCCCTTTACCCAGACAGTGTTCCTTCTGTCCCACCCATCGCACAGGAAGAGGAGGAGGAGGAGGAGGAGGAGGAGGATTGTGTCAGCATGGAGGTGGAGGCTGGCACTCAGCATCATCAGCAGCAGTCTTTTAGGGATGATTTACAGTCCCAAGAAACCAGTGGACTTGTACGTGGCTGGGAGGAGGTGGCTGCGGATCATGTCGTCCTTAGTGACCCAGAGGACTCCGGACTGAATGCCTCAGCTAACCTACGCTGCATGGCCTCCCTGATCCTGCAAAGTCTGCGGAAGGATCCTCGTATTCTTTGGATCAAGGAGAGGGACCATTACTGGCTGGCCACTCTCCTTGATCCACGGTACAAGGGTAAGGTTGCGGACCTTATGTTACCGTCGCAGAGGGAGCAGAGGATGAGACAACTCCGGAAGGCCTTGCAGAAAGGTCTGTGCAACGCGTTCCCAGAGACTGGGAGGTTACAAACTCCTGGTTCTGGACAACGAGTTGCTGAGGCTTCGGGCAGTCAAAGAAGGAGCGGTGGGGAAGGTGGCCGTCTGACCGATGCGTTCAGACAATTCTTTAGTTCGCAGCCCCAAAGTATGATCAATTCCAGCAACCATCGCCAGCGTCTGATATACATGGTGCAGGAATACCTAGGGGCAAGGTCAGACTTGGACACCTTCCCCACCGAAAATCCTCTGGCTTACTGGGTCTCGAGGATGGATCACTGGCCAGAGCTTGCACAGTATGCAATTGAGCTACTGGCCTGTCCTGCATCCAGCGTTCTTTCAGAACGCACATTCAGTGCTGCTGGAGGATTTGTCACGGATCACAGGGTGCGCCTGTCCACCGACTCGGTTGATCGACTGACTTTCATCAAGATAAACCAGTCTTGGATCACCACCAGCTACCACACACCTGATGCTGATATAACAGACTAATTGATTTTAAAATGTCACATCCCTTCAAGACTGATGCTGATGCTGAGTTCCTGTGCTGTTATGTTGACTAGCTATCCTCCTCCTCCTCCTCAATGATCCGATTAATGATGATAGCTTGGAAGATCATTTTGGTTTATGGGTGCCGCCACCAGTGGCTAAGGCCCAATTTTTCAGCCCCTGTTTAACAGGGGCGTGTAATTACAATTTTTGATGCAATACTTTGCAACAGGCCTCATTGCTATGCTCCAAGTACAGTATCTGTGAGGGGTTGCAGTGTTGTGCCACCAGTGCCTAAGGCCCAATTTTTCAGCCCCTGTTCAACAGGGGCATGCAATTATAATTATTGATCTAATAATTCACAGCAGGGCCCATTGCTGCGCCCACCAAGAGTAACTGTCAGGCCTTACAGTGTTGTGGCACCAGCACCACCATCAAAGGCCCAATTTTTACTACCACTGTTCAACAATTATATGTTATTACAATTCCTGATATAATAGTTGACAGCAGGGCGTTCCAGCACCCACCAACAGTAACTGTGAGTGCTTACAGTGTTGTGCCAACACCAACACCTAAGGGGCCAATTTCTGCAGAGTATATACGGCAGGTCCCTACTTTCAAACATCCAACTTACAAACGACTACTACTTGCTAACGGAAGAAGACAACAGGAAGTGAGAGGAAATCTACCCCTTGAAAGGAAAATTCTCTCCTGTAAGAATTAATATGGGAGAAAGGTGTCTCCTCTCTACTGATGCTTTATCACCAATCCTTGTTTCAATAAAAACACAACATTTCAAAATCAGTTGTCATTGGGACGCAAAGTGAGGTGAAATGTTCTGAACAGGGGCACAGACAGCAAAACAAATGTTACAGGGGTGATAACCCTTCCCTATGTTTTCCAAAAAGCTTAAAAATAGGTATTTGGGCTGGAGCTACACTTAAACAATGTAGCTGTTCAAAATTACAAACAGATTCTACATAAGAACAAACCTACAGTCCCTGTCTTGTATGCACCGCCTGTATACGGCTGTTCAGAGTATATAGGGCCTTTTTTATTTTGTGTGCGGGGTTCCCCTTAATATCCATACAAGACCCAAAGGGGCTGGTAATGGGCTGGGGTAGGGGGGGGAGTGATGGGGTAGCTATGCCATTTTTCTTAAAGATTTTCATCCATATTACCGGGACCAGACATTACATTAAAGCCGCAAGCAGTTTTAAATGGCTTTTTTTTTCTTTAGAAATGTAATTTTGTGCAGGGACAGTTCTAAACACGGGAAACACGTGGCACTTCACAGGCATACTTTAGACACCCCCCAGGTACAATATTTAAAGGAATATTTGACTTTTTTTTTTTCACTTTATGCATCATTAAAATGACTGCTCCCGGAAAACGTCCGTTTTTAAAACTTCTTTTTGCATTGATACATGTCCCCTGGTGCAGAACCCGGGTTCCCAAACTCTGTTTAGGACAATAACATGGATAATAGTCGTTATAATTAGCACTTTAGAATCCGAACGTTCGCATCCATTGTATTTAATAGGGTTCTAATGTTCGTGCGAACTTTCGGTCCGTTCGCGGGTTCTGGTGCGAACCGAACCCGGGGGTGTTCGGCTCATCACTAGTGGCCAGCCCTCCCACACAAGGTATGTGCAGAGTGGGTAGGGGGTTGGTGTCTTTAGTGTTTTTAACACTGGTGGTTGCTAACGATTACAACCTGCCCACCTTCCTCCCTCTGTCTGTATTGTCATTACAGCCCGCCTAGACCAGTTCATCGGTCACAAGACAGGGACTTTGCCAGGCCGCATCAGCATCATCATTCATCCTCCAGGTCCAGACGCGGCACTACGTCTAGGACCCATCATCAAAGGGGGCGTTCACATTCCCCCTCTAGACATAGGAGACGTTCCCATTCCTCCTCTAGTCACCACCACCGCGATAGTCGCTCTGACCACAGAGCCTGCTGGGGATGTAAGACCAGAATCCCGGAGGGCAAATCGCTATGGGACCCATGTTAGGCCCGAGCGGTCGGTGAGAAATAGATCGAAAAACAAAATCTTGAGTCTCTTGTGAAACATGTGGTACAGCAATCTATGAAGGAAATAGATGCCCTCCACACGAGGAGCCAGTCCACCACCTTGTCTGGCTCCTTGGCTGACGAGGCCCAGAAGGATCCAGGCCAATTCCAGCCCCATGATGCCTCTCATAATTCCTCGCAAGACGAGATGGAGGGAGATGATTCTACGGTGGGTTTCGACTACGCTTTAGTCTCTCCGCTAATCAAGGCAGTGAAGGAAACCTTAAAGTTGGAAGATACCACTGCCCCCCCCAGAAAAACAAAGGAAACTTTTTAAGCAACTGGGGAAAGAACGCTCCAATTTTCCACTTCCCTTTGAGTTAAAAGACGTGATTGAGGAAGAATGGTGCAAGGGAGATAAGAAGGTTTCTATGCTAAGCAAAACCTCTAGACTGTATCCCTTTAAAGCCGAGGACGTCAAGCATTTGGAAAATGCTCCCCTCATAGATGCAGCAGTAATGCGCCTAGCGAAGCATGTCACCCTTCCGCTAGAAGATACGGTATCTTTTAAAGATAGTCTGAACCGTAAGATTGACCAAGACCTCAAGAGAATTTATAGCCTGACCGGAACGGCCTGCAAACCAGCCTTAGCCCTTGCGGTTACCTCCAAAGCAATAGAGGCCTGGGTGGAAAATGTAGACTCTGTTCTGAAAGGTGTCTTGGAGGAATTAGCTCAAAGTTCAGCAGTGCAAGAACTTAAACTGGCAGTCGCCTTTTTGGGGGAAGCATCAATTGACCTCATCCGTTTACTGGCTAGATCAATGCTGTCTTCGGTCACGGCCAAACGAGCATTGTGGTTACGCCCCTGGCTTGCTGATCCAGCCTCCAAGCAGGCGTGGTGCAAAATTCCCTTTGAAGGGACTTCATTGTTTGAGAAAAAAATTGATAACGCCATTTCTAAAGCTCAAGGCGGAAAGTCAGGTTTCCTTCCCCAGGACAGGCGCCCGTTTAATCAGAGAAGACCTCAACGGAGACGCAGTACAGAGCGTTCGAGGGAGGCACGCTCCTATAGACCCGGACGGGATTTTAGGAGAAATTGGAATTGGAATAGAGGGCAAACTTCCTTTCAAAAGTCTGCCAATAAACAGACACCCGGTGGGCGCCAGCCAACTAAATCCTTTTGAGATTGGGCCCACCCAGGCGCGTCGGGTAGGGGCTCGCCTACGTCTCTTCCGGCACGTCTGGGTGGCCTCGATCTCAGATCATTGGACCATCAAAACGGTCTCAACAGGCCACACATGGTCCTTCACCAAGATCCCTCCCTGCAGACCAATGCAAACCTCACTACCTCGGTCAGAAGAAAAACAACAGGCTCTTCTGTCTTATGTGAATGCCGTGAAAGAACAAGGAGCAGTGGTACCCGTGCCAAAGAGCGAGGAATTCCAGGGGGTATACTCCCCCCTCTTTCTAGTACAAAAGAAAAACGGCTCTTGGCG
This sequence comes from Rana muscosa, assembly GCA_029206835.1. Lineage (NCBI taxonomy): Eukaryota > Metazoa > Chordata > Amphibia > Anura > Ranidae > Rana > Rana muscosa. Next base: position 877,695,075 of record CM055122.1, on the reverse strand, counting down.
CCCAGTTATAGACCTCACCTTTCTGAACAGGTATATAAAGCACGAGAGGTTCAAGATGGAGTCACTCTCGACTATCCAAAAAGTCGTTCAACCAGGCAACTGGTTGATCTCAATAGATCTAAAGGACGCGTACGTTCAAGTTCCCGTGGCAGAAGATTTCCACAAATCTCTTCGGTTTCAGGTCGAACGAGAGCACTTACAGTTTATATGTCTTCCATTCGGATTAACGACTTCTCCAAGAGTTTTCTCAAAGGTGCTGTATCCCTTATCAGAGTACAGGGTGTGCGTCTGTACCATTACCTGGACGATTTGCTAGTACTATCTCAGGACAAGCAGCAGCTTCTGATCCACAAAGAACAGGTGATTTCTACACTATTAGAGTTTGGATGGCTCCTAAACCGAGAGAAAAGTCAGCTAGAGCCGACACAGCGCTTAATCTATCTAGGAGCTCACTTCGACACCATAGAGAATACCATCTCTCTTCCGGAAGAAAAAATACAGATCATTCGGGAAAGAATCTCCTTAGCCCTAGACTCCTCATACACAAGGGTGTCACAGTGTCTGAAGATAATCGGCACGATGGTGGCCACATCCCCTATGGTCAAATGGGCGATGTGGAGACTTCGTTCTTTTCAGTCAGGTTTCCTCCAGCAGTGGAGGTCAGACAATCTCAATCAGTTGATCAGGATAACACAGTCAATGAGGAACAGTCTCCTCTGGTGGCTTCAACACAAGAACTTGTTAATATGCCACTCCCTTGCTCCCACCCAGTGGGTGACTGTTACATCCGATGCCAGCAATGCGGGCTGAGGGGCCCATTGTGGGGCAGAACTGGCTCAGGGCAAATGGGATGCCCGTCTCCACACTCCAGGTTCAAACATTCTGGAGCTTCGTGCGGCATGATGTGCCCTTCAAGCCTTTTCCCATCTCCTGAAAGGGAAGTCGGTCCTACTGAAGATGGACAACACCACTGCGGTGGCATACGTGAAGAGGCAAGGGGGCACTCGGAGCTCCGCCCTTCTCCAAGAGGTCGAGCCCATCATGACCTGGGCCCAGAGGAATCTTCTCAACTTGACAGCAGTCTTCATTCCAGGGGAGCAGAACATTTAAGCGGACTTCCTGTCACGCAGCAATCTAGACAACAACGAATGGTCACTGCATCCACAAACATTCAAGTGAATCCTATCATTGGATTTCGATCCAGAGGTGGATCTGTTTTCATCCCCCTGCAATTACAAGATCGACAGATACTACACTCAAGGCCGGTGCAGTCAAGCCTTCGGAGTAGATGCATTAACGAGTCATTGGGATTTCAACAGGGCATATGCCTTCCCTCCACCTCCGATCATGCTAAAATTCCTACAGCGGCTTCATTTAGAGACAGTCGAAGTGGTGACAATAGCACCATACTGGCCGAGCAGGCCGTGGTTTCCTCTCCTGAATCTAATGAGCTTCCGGGACCCGTTGCCTCTTCTTCTCAGGCTGGACCTTCTTTCTCAGGGGGCGACCCTGCACCCCTGTCCAGCGATACTGAGACTGATGGTCTGGTTCTTGAGAGGGAGAGGCTAGAGTCTCTTGGGTGTGCTTCAGGGGTAATCTCTACCCTTATGAGCTCCAGAAAGCCTAACACAAACAAAACTTACAATAGAATCTGGGCCAGGTTTGTCAGCTTTACGACTTCTGCAGAAAAATCATCTAGAAATCCTAGTGTTCAAGACATTTTGAGTTTTCTCCAATCAGGCTTGGATCTTCCTTTGTCGATCAGTTCCCTCAGGGTACAAGTTTCAGCCTTATCAGCTTTTTCGGGAACGTCATGGGCAACTCATCCCCTGGTTCAACAGTTCTTTGGGGGGGGCATCGAGAATCAGGCCTCAGAGGAAACCCAGGTTCCCCAAATGGGATCTTCCGCTCGTCCTTGATGCTCTTTCAGCACTCAAACAACAAGGATCTTTCCATTAACGACTTATCAGTTAAACTGGCTTTTCTAGTGGCTATTACTTCAGCCAAAAGAGTTTCAAAAATAAGCTTCCTGGGTTGTCAAGAACACTTTTTGACTTTCTTCCCGGACCGAGTGGTCCTTATTCCCATGCTTGGGTCTAAGCCAAAAGTCACGTCAGTTTTCCACGAGGATCAGGAAATAGTCCTTCCTACTTTCAGTTCACCGGAATCAGCGGATGCTCATCCCTTGGATGTAGGCGAGACTCTGAAAGAATATTTGCGAGTCACTTCATCTTTTAGAAGCTCAAACTACCTGTTCTTGTTACACACTGGCAGCAACAAAGGAAAAATGGCTTCCTCCAGAACGATAGCGGCCTGGATCGTTCAATCTATCCAACAGGCCTACAGGGCGAAGGGCTTGGCTCCTCCAGAGGTGGTGACGGCTCATTCCACCAGAGGCATGGCAGCCTCATGGGCAGCGGCTAGACACGTGGCTCCTGATGTGATATGCAAGGCAGCTTCGTGGTCTTCGATCAACACTTTTATGTCTCATTACTGTATTGAGCCTGCTTCCCTTTCCTCTGTTAATTTTGGTCGGAGAATCCTGTCAGTTGACGGGAAAGATTAAAATATTTTTTGTTCAGCATACCCTCCCTTGTGGATTGGCTAGTTATTTCCCACACGTAGTCTGCCATGGAGTCTGTCAGGAAAACCGAAAATTTATTACCAAATATTTACCGTAATTTTCCTTTCCTGATAGACTCCATGGCAGACGGAGTTCCCACCCATATATAAAAATATGAGAATTGGAATTTGAGTCGGCTAGTTACGGAACACTGTCTGTAGAGGTGAGCTCAAATTTATGGGTAGGGGGTCCTATAGCTGTGGAGAGGAGGCGGGGTTAACCCACACGTAGTCTGCCATGGAGTCTATCAGGAAAGGAAAATTACGGTAAGTATTTGGTAATACATTTTCCGTTTTGTTAAACCGTCTGGTCCCGGGCCTTTTCCCTTTGATAACTTCCCTATTTCTTTTTTTATTTCCTCTATAGTAATCTGTTCCTCCAATTTTTTACCACCTCCAAAGAGAGAGATGGTAGTGCTGAATTTTTTATATAATCTTTTATTTCTTCTACTTGTTTCTCTTTTTCTACTTTTGATAATATTGGTTGAATGTTGTATAGACTTGTGTACAATTGTTTTAATTCCATAGCTATAGATTTAGTATCCATTATCTGATTATTGTTTACTCATATTTTATGAACATGGGATGATTCCTGCTGCTTTTTTAACTGTCTAGCCAGTAATTTGCCGCATTTGTTCCCATTCTCATAAAATCGATGTGCAAAAAATCTATGTTTGTCCTTGACCCTTCTGTCCAAGCAAGTGGAAAGCTTCCCCCTCAATATTCCCAACCGCCTGTAGGCCTCCGGGTCAAGGCCACTTTTGTGTTTGACCTCCCACTCTTGTATTTCCCCTAGTAAATCTTCAATCTCCTTCCTTTTGTTTTTTTTAACTCGGGATCCGTGTGCTATTAACTCCCTTCTGATCACTGCCTTATGAGCTTCCCATATGGTTTGTTCTGATACTTCCCCTGATTTATTTATTTCAAAGTATTCTTTCATTTTTTTTAGGGTATCCTCCACTATCCATTTATCATCCAGCAGAGACTCATTTAGTCTCCATGTTCTCTCATTATGGCCTACCGCTACTGGCAAGAATGTCAGCATCACTGGAGCATGGTCAGATATTGTTATTGGTTCTATCAGAACTGCTTTCACATATTCCAGATAGTATTGATCCACCAGGAATACGTCCAGCCTTGAATACACTTTATGAGTTTTGGAATAATAACTTTAATCCCTTATCTCCGCATTTAGTGCCCGCCAGCTGTCCACCAAATGGAGAGATTGAAAGATTTTTTTGACATGTCTAAGGGCTCTAAATGATAATTGTCAGGGTCACCTGTGGCCAGGTGACAGATGCACACCGTAGGGGGACAGGAGTGCACCGCGAGGTAGTGAACCCTATGGCTGGCTTCTGCGGATAGGAAACTGGGTGGTTGTGGAAAGCGGGACCAGAGGAGCACAACCGGGATCCCAACGGAAGCGAGAGCCAAGATTCCCCAGGGCGCGGAGTCTAAGACCCAGCTGGTCTTCTCCAGGGCCTCTAGTGGTGAGGATGTTACGCTACAGGCTGGGACCAGGTCGCGGCCCCTGGAGTTTCCTAGCTCACGCCCCGTAGGATAAGGGGAAAAGAGGGGAAGCAGCAGCACACGATAGAGAGAACCGAATAACAAGCTGAAGGTCAGGGGCCACAAGCAGACAAGGATAACGAAGAACGAGCCGAAGGTCAAGGGTCACGAGCAGACAGGGATAGTCGGGGACAAGCCAATAACGTAACAGAGAGACAGACGTAGCACACGGCAGGCAGGAACCCAAACACACAATGCCTAACAAACACGTTGATCAGCAAAGCAGGCTTGCAGTGCACAGGTTAATATAGTGTTCTGTGATAGGGCCTGGGGTGGAGTCAGGCTGGGAGGAGATTATAAAGGAAGCCAGGTGAAAGGGTTCTGGCCTCTAAGATGAACACATGGGAAGGAAGGTAAGCTGACAGACAAACACTACTGCATATCCATGACAGTACCCTCCCTCTTATGGGCCCTCCCCCGCCTGGGCCCAGGCTTAAAGGGAAATCTCAGATGAAACCTCCTCAACAGATGAGGTGCAACGACATCAGATGCAGCGATCCAAGACGCCTCCTCAGGACCAAAACCTCTCCAATGCACAAGGTACTGAAGAATACCTCTGCAGAGCCGAGAATCCAGAACTTGTCTAACCTCGTACTTTAGATTATCCTCAGAGACCAGAACCGAGGTAGGGAGATGACAAGAAGATCTATTGAGGACCAAAGGCTCTCTAGGAATAAGCAAGGGCATGAGAGGATCAACAGAAATCTGAGGAGGGTCCCCTAGACCCTTAAAGATGAACTGGTCATCTAGCACAGGACCATCAAACTGGGCAGATGTCAGTGGAACCCTGAAGTCAGGTTGGTTAGAGGGTGACATGTCACAGGAGTCAAGCTGAATAGCTGAAAGACAAGCAGAATGTCCTGAACAAGAAAAAGTAGGCGGCTCACTGGGCATGGGCTGGACTGGCATAACTAGTACAGAGGCCGAGTGAATAGAGTCAGGTGTAGCGACTACCTGAATCGCATCGCAAGACGTAGCGACTGCAGGACTTGTAGACAAGCTAGCCTGGCTGTGCGTCCAAGGGCGATTAGGGACAGAGAAATGTAAATGGTTATGCGACCTGGAATGAATGACCGGCTCAGGTTCACAGGGGGCAACCTTGGGTAGGCAGGACGAGGAACAGGAGGAACCCCAAGCCAGGATCTGTCCAGTAGTCCAGTCCACATGAGGAGAATTGAGCTGTAACCATGGGAGACCCAAAATTATAGGCATTGAGGCCTTGGGTAAGATAAGGAAGAATATCCACTCCTGGTGGAGTGTCCCTACCGACATCTTAACAGGGAGGGTCTGGAAGCGGATAGGTCCCCCTGGGAGAATAGTACCATCAATCGCCAAGACCACCAATGGCGTGGTGAGGGGCAAAAGAGTAAGTCTCATGGACGACGCGATTTCCCAGTCCATGAAATTACCAGCGGCTCCGGAATCCAGATATGCTGAGACCGAATGAGAAGAAGCACCAACATGAAGGAACACAGAAAGCAGAAGACGAGAAGGGGAAGGTGATATTTCTGGGTCCAATACTCCACTTTCCAGATGAAGTGGACCCGAACGTTTTTCTGGACAAAGAGAGCAAGTGTCACGAAAATGACCTTTGCCCCCACAGTAGAGACACAGGCCTAGAGTTCTGCGCCTAGCACATTCCTCTGGGGATAGCCTGGTCCTGCCCAGCTGCATGGGTTCCTCAGCTGGCAGGAGATGCTCCACGGGTCGAGGAGAGGGGAGCTCAGGCTGACTAAGGACCAAGGAGTGCTGGCGCCGCTTTTCTAGGGTCCTTTCCTGAAAGCGAATATCGATCTGGTTACACAAGGAGATAACTCCGTCCAGATCAGTGGGGATGGTTCTTCCTGCTAATTCATCCTTCACTCTATCAGACAGGCCATGCAAAAAGGTTGCGACTAAGACCTCATTGTTCCAGCTCAACTCAGCCGACAGTATGCGGAAATTAAGGGCGTACTGTCCTACTGAAGCAGACTCTTGGCGGAGACGTAGAAGGGCGCTGGCCGCTGAAGAGACACGAGCCGGTTCTTCAAAGATATTCCGAAAATGTTTAAAGAAGCCAGACAGGCTAGAAACCACTGGATCATTCAGTTCCCACAGAGGGGCTGCCCAGGCTAAAGCTTCACCGGAGAGGAGGGAAATGATATAGGCTACCTTTGCCCTATCAGACAGAAAGTTTTGAGGCTGAAGCTCAAAATGAATCGTGCATTGGCTAAGGAACCCTCTGCAGGCCTTGGAGTCCCCAGAGAAACGGAACGGAGCTGGCAGTGTTAGTGAGTGTGTGGCTGCGACTGTTGCGATAGGTACCACCGCTGGTTGTACTTGAGGTTGCGGATTCGGGGTTCCCAAGGAGGCCTGAAGCTGCTCGAATCGAGAAGCCAGATCCTGGAGGAATCGCATCACCTGAGTCTGATTCGATTCCTGGGTTTCAAGTCTGCGAACTATGCCCTGCAATGGATCATCCGCGGGAAGCGGGATGTCAGCCGGGTTCATGGCTGATCAAACTGTCAGGGTCACCTGTGGCCAGGTGACAGATGCACACCGTAGGGGGACAGGAGTGCACCGCGAGGTAGTGAACCCTATGGCTGGCTTCTGCGGATAGGAAACTGGGTGGTTGTGGAAAGCGGGACCAGAGGAGCACAACCGGGATCCCAACGGAAGCGAGAGCCAAGATTCCCCAGGGCGCGGAGTCTAAGACCCAGCTGGTCTTCTCCAGGGCCTCTAGTGGTGAGGATGTTACGCTGCAGGCTGGGACCAGGTCGCGGCCCCTGGAGTTTCCTAGCTCACGCCCCGTAGGATAAGGGGAAAAGAGGGGAAGCAGCAGCACACGATAGAGAGAACCGAATAACAAGCTGAAGGTCAGGGGCCACAAGCAGACAAGGATAACGAAGAACGAGCCGAAGGTCAAGGGTCACGAGCAGACAGGGATAGTCGGGGACAAGCCAAATATGTAACAGAGAGACAGACGTAGCACACGGCAGGCAGGAACCCAAACACACAATGCCTAACAAACACGTTGATCAGCAAAGCAGGCTTGCAGTGCACAGGTTAATATAGTGTTCTGTGATAGGGCCTGGGGTGGAGTCAGGCTGGGAGGAGATTATAAAGGAAGCCAGGTGAAAGGGTTCTGGCCTCTAAGATGAACACATGGGAAGGAAGGTAAGCTGACAGACAAACACTACTGCATATCCATGACAATAATGCTGTTTTTCCTGCTGTGGTATCCAATTTGGGGTCCTGAATAATATTGAAATCCCCTCCTACTATTAAAAATCCCTCCTTAAACATGTCCAGTCGTTTCAGGGTTTTCCCTATAAATTCCGCTGTGCACACACTGGGGGCATATATAGCCGCCAGCTTGTAGCAGCAACCATGCAGCATACCTTTGATGAAGAGGTACCGTCCCTCTGGGTCTATTTGTACTGCTGTAGGGGTTAAAGGACACCCCTTCCCCAAGGCTATAGTTACTCCCCTGGACCTTGCCACTGATGATACAGTATGAAACCATTGGTTAAATGGCACCAATGGTAATTTAGGTATAGAGTTTGATGTAAAATGCGTCTCCTGCATAAAAACAATATCCGCTGCATGATGATGCAATTCTTGCCATAGAAAGGGATGGGGGGGAGAGGAGAAGATGGCCAGGAAGAATATTCCTCCCACTTCCCCCCCCCCCCTGTCGGCACTAAATATGCACCCAGTATCTATGCTTTTTCAATTAAGTCCTTTGTCGATTTCTCTCCGGTACTCGGGACCATGGCTCCAGACGTTGTAATGAGGGGTTCACATTAAGTATACTCCAATCTGGAAAGTCAGTTGGGGGAAGGTCTAAGATATCCAAAAAAAAATGTAATCGTCTTTTGTTCATAGTATTGCCGTTTTCCCCTTTTGTGTAGCTATTAGACGGAATGGGAACCCCCAGCGGTATCTAACGTCCGCCATTCGCATGGCTTCCAACAGTGGGCGCACCATTCTGCGTTGCATTAGCGTACGACATGATATGTCAGGGAATAGGGCAATTTGATTTCCTTTATACTCAATCACTGACATATCCCGTACTGTCCGCATTATGACTTCTTTCACAGAATACTTATGGATTCTGCATATCACGTCCCTTGGCCTGTCTTTGTTTTGACTGGCAGGGGAGGTGACACGATGCACTCTGTCTATTCCCACAGGTTCAGATATTTCTGGTCCCATAATCTGAGAGAAGTTTTTGTACTGATACCAGTAAATCCTCACCATGATATCTCTCAGGTAGATCACGTATCTTTATATCTTGGCGACGATCCCTTTTTTCAAAGTCATCTAATTGATCTCTATACGTATTAAGTAATTCTTCATGGTATTTAATAGTGTCTTGGGTATCTGTTACTGCATGTATTATTGCCTCTTGGCTATTCTCCAGTGTATCCACTCTATTTCCCACTGCTATCCCTTCTTCCCTCAGATCTTCCACTATTTGCTTGCATGATCGCTCTACTGTGGTTATTAGTTGTTGTATATCCACTTTTGAGGGCAGTGTTTTTATGAGGTCTTTTATAAGGTCTCTAATGTCCCGGTCATCACAGTTTATTTCTGCTATTCCTGACTCCATTATACTCCTTGCCTTCTCCGTGCCTGACATAACGCTTCCTTCAGCAATCAGCCCCGCCATATCTGAGGGGGTCACCATAGGTCCTGTGTTTGGTATTATTTCAGTCTCTGAGGGTTCCCCCCATTATCTCAGTCTCTGTGGGTTCCCCCCCAGGTCCCGCCAAGTTCTGCTCCATGTCCATTAGAGCTACTGGGGCTATTGAGGGGGTAGGGGGGGAAGCAGTTTATTTTGGGGACAGTTGTTCAGCTCCTTGAATCTCCCCACCACTGTGTGTCACCAGGCTTCCTTTTCCCTTTGGGGCTGTTATTAAGTCCGCCCCCCTGCTAAGTTGGGGTATCTCCTAAGTTTGGGAAGCTTTCCTTTCCTCTTCTGACTCCGCTACCCCTCCATTCCTCCTCCATACCTTTAGATGTCTTCGGGTCTCTCCTTTGCTCTGGCCTCCAAGATTCCCCACCACCGTTCAACTCTCCAACTCCTGACATCCGCTTTCCACTTCCCCCTCCCGGAGGGCTCCATCCTTGCCTATACATGCTGGGGCTCGAGAGTGGTGACTCCGCTACCCCTCCATTCCTCCTCCATACCTTTAGATGTCTTCGGGTCTCTCCTTTGCTTCGGCCTCCAAGATTCCCCACCACCGTTCAGCTCTCTAACTCCTGACATCCGCTTTCCACGTCCCCCTCCCGGAGGGCTCCGTCCTTGCCTATACACGCTGGGGCTCGAGAGCGGTGAACCTCGGCCTGCTCTCAGCTGGCTCCCCCCGATCTCCAGGCTCCCACCTTTCCCGTCACGGGTCCAGACCGCAAAGCCGCTCTCCACTCCCTGCCTTGTCAGGTAGGTCCTTATTCCGCCGGCCAGGCTCCGGCTTCCACCTCCTGCTGGCTGAAGTGCGGCTCACCTGCGTGTCGCCACCCCCTCTCTCTGGTCTAGCCTAGTCTAAGCACGCGGATCTAAGCGGGCACTATGTCCAGAGCTGCTGTCGGCAATAGGTGGACGCCGGTCGTTGGTCAGTTTGTCCCGTCCTGTTACCCGCTACACGCTGCCGTGTTGCTGTGCGTGGCCCGGGTGTGTAAGAGAGCGCGCCTCACACGTCTGCTCCTCCCATCTCTGGAAGGAAGCCCCAGTCTTCCAACAAATTTATTTAAATTCAGTTTTTGTTTTTAATGATTTTGTTATCTATATTAGTGCGCTCAGTATGAACCAAATCCACAGGATAACCTCGCTGTCGCAGTCTGTCCTCCATTTCATTCAATCTCATATTACAGGTGTCTGTTTCACTAACAATTCTGGTTACTCGTTTTATTTGATTCCGGGGAATAGATTTGAAAACACCTGGGGGATGAAAACTAGAAAATAACAATGACTGATTTCGATCAGTGAGCTTCCTATAAAGATCACTGACGATATGTCCATCCTTGATAGATAATGAAGTATCAATTAATTCCCTCAATTCCCTTTTTCAGATTAATGTGGGCTACGTGTGTTTTCACATAATCATGGACTGCACTGTGTCAACTGTCTGGCTCCTTGGCTGTTTTTCTGGGCCGAGATGGCTTTTCCTGCCTCAGCCCCGGATTAGACGTTTGTTTGAAGGAGGGAGGGAGGAGGGAGGAGGAGGAGGAGGAGGAGATACACAGGCAAGCTAACCTGTAGATCACAGAAATCTTCTCAACCTGAAAGATACAAAAAATAAATCATTAACAACATGAAAACCATCTTTAATATATACATATTATACCTGTAACTGTCTGTATATTTTTATATTAAGAACGATAGATTATATATATATATATATATATATATATATATATATATATATATATATATATATATATACACACACATACATGTATTTATTATTTTTTTGTCAGGAAAAAATCTAGAGGTCTTTTAGTTGAATCAAATGGTCAAAAGTGAAACTATCTAGAGAATTTATTCTTTCTTCTGTTTTGTCAATTTTAACCAAAAGATTACAAGCCTTCCCACCACGACAAGGTAGACTCTTTTAGGGCAGTACCTACACTAAACTACACTATGCTATCCTACTCAATGCTAGTCACCGTTTCTTTAGTGTTGGATACCTGTTTGAATTAGGCCCATACCCTGCATTCTTGCAGACTTATTTACTAAGATCTACATAAGAGCAACCCTTCTCTCACACAAACTGGACATCGAATTTGGAATGGCTGATACTGTTACAATATGGCGGGTTATGTGGTGGTCAGCAATGATCATCTGTAATTTCGCTACACATTTTCCCCTTCTTTGATCATTGTTGAGCACTCTTCCATATAAATTCATCCACATTAGCCTGGAATAACGCAGGTGAAATGTACAACATGGGAAGAGTCCCCAAGATGTGTCTATTACCTTATTTAAGGTAGGATGTATCATGTTTAAGATTATGAGAGGCCTGGCCCCAAGCTATCTCTGCTTTCGTTTTCATAAACAAGCTCTTGCCAGATCACTCAGATCTACTGGCAGAGATCTCCTCTACATCTCGTTGCCCAAGAAAATCCGGCGTGGTGGTCGGGCCTTCTCCCACCAGGGTGCCGTGTTATGGAATAGCCTCCCTGTCGAGCTCCAGGAAGCCCCTACTATCCCGGTCTTCCGCGGGTTACTGAAGACTTGGCTTTTCACGCAAGCCTTTCCTGCATAGCCTCTTTCTTCCACCATTTCTGCCGCTCTGTGCTGCTCTTCCACTCTGCTATGCGCGTCGGGACCCTTTGGGGTAAGACCGCGTTATATTAAGATACCTCTCAACTCAACTCAACTCATTAGATCTGTAGAGACACTGGTCATTTACTATAGCGCTGCGGCGCTAATGAGCGTTATTAACGCGAATTAGCGCAAATCATGCTAATTAGCGCTAAAACGGTATTTACTATCGCACTGGTAAAAAAAAAATACTCCCGAAATTGGAATTACTCAAGTTCCCTGAAAACAAATAGCACCCAAACCCTTACTCTGCTAAAACCTGGAGTATTGCACATGGAAATAAAGTTTACAGCATGATATAATTGCCTAAATAGTACTGAAATATGCGGTATATTGTTTAATGATAATCTGCTTTTAAGCTGTAAGAAAAAATGTTTTCTACACTGAAATATCTTTAAAAGTCTGAAAAGAGATAAATTCCCCGTATTTGTACAATTAGGTGCCAACACAACTGAGCATGCTCCGACCTGCAAATATCTCTCATTTTAGCTCCGATGGCTTTTTTACAAGGCGCTATATTAAATACCAAAATTAGTGCTGGGCTCCAATCCCAAGCATGCCCCTTCACGTAGAAAAGTTGTCTGTCCTCCCTATGTTGTTGAGCATAACGCTTGACTCTTGTCTAAATGTAGTATTTATGTGTCGGAGGGTTCCACCATCATTGCAAATCGTGTCATATGTTTTCCATGGGCAAGGACAATAATGAGTCTTAACATTTCCCCACCACCACTAATTACAGCCTCTTACCAAGCAAAAACTAAACAATTTCGAGATTGGTTCAGCATGCTGACAGTAATCACCCATACTGAGCCTTCAAAACACATGGCATATGCCAGAAACAGGTTGTTCGATGGCTCTCTGGCCTTCCATATTTCATCTGCATTGATTAACTGATTGTACCCCTGAGACTTAGGACTGTTTAACAGCACAGAGATGCATCCTCATATCCATGTGGCAGCATGGTGGCTAAGTGGTTAGTACTTTTGCTTTGCAGTACTGGGGTTGATAGTTCCAATCCCAAGCATGCCACTTCACGTAGAAAAGTTGTCTGCCCTCCCTATGTTGTTGAGCATAACTCCTTATGTGTCGGAGTATTTATGTGTCGGAGGGTTCCACCACCATTGCAAATCATGTCATATGTTTTCCATGGGCAAGGACAATAATCAGCCTTAACATTTCCCCAAAACCACTAATTGAAGCCTCTTACCAAGCAAAAACTAACCAATTTCGAGATAGTTCAGCATGGTGATGGTAATCACTCATAACCAGCCTTCAAAACATGGAAACCCAAGAAATGACATTATAAATCAATGAATACATTTTTAATTTGCACCAAATCTAGAACTGGGTGTTTTTGGCCAGATATGGATGTGGTGTGAAGCTGCACACATATTTGAACGTTGTATGCTGATGATGAATGATGTATGCACTTTGTCAACAATTTGTGTGAAGCAGCCCTCACAAAGTTGTCATTTCCTGTTTTGTACCCTCCACATGCCGAACAACGTACAAGTTTAATGTTTAGATTTTTGGTATCACTGATCATGGCCAGAGCTTTGGACATTTGTTATTTTTAGGTTTAGCGTGCACAGAACTATATGCTGAGGCATTCTTTCATTTGTAAAGAGGCATACATGAAGAGACAGAAACAGTTACACTGGTGGGTGACGTGTCCTTTACTGGGTGGGTCTGTTAGCAATTCTATTTAGGTTATATAAAGACCTGCAGTTGTGGCGGTTGTTTGTCCTGAATCTTTGTTTGCATTGTGTTGGCTGGTTTACAAATAGAGCTATATGTTATTTTTTATTTTATTTTTTTTGGGGGGGGGGGCATAAGGCCTGACCCTAACCCCACTAAAGCTGTGGTTTGGTGTTTGCTGGTAAAGTTTTGCATTAAGGCCCTCAAAAGTGTGTTTTTTGTGGGCATGGTTTCCAAAATTGTATCTTTGTCCATTCTGACCATGTGTTTGTGAGCCTCAGCAGACTTTTATCTAGTTCTAGTTACTTCTAATTCTCGCATGTTAGCTTACAACTGTTAAGCCCTGTACACCTGATCAGTTTTACCGATGAAAACAGTCCGATGGACTGTTTTCATCGGGCAAACCAATCGTGTGTGGGCCCCATCGGTCTTTTTTCCATCGGTGTGAAAAAATAGAACATGTTTTAAATTTTTCCGATGGATAAAAAACCAATAGCAAATTCCGATCGTCTATGGGCAAGTCCATCGGTTAAAAAACCCACGCATGCTCAGACTGAATTATGAGACGGGAGCGCTCGTTCTGGTAAAACTAGCGTTCATAATGGAGATCGCACATTCGTCATGCTGTAACGGACTGAAAAGCACGGAGACTGAAAAGCGCGAATCGGCTCTCACCAAACTTTTACTAACACGCAGTAACACGAAATCAGCAAAAGCAGCCCAAAGGGTGGCGCCATTAGATTTGAACTTCCCCTTTATAGTGCCGTCGTACGTGTTGTACGTCACGTCGTTTTGGTGCGGTCGGTTTTTTGACTGATGGTGTGTGGGCAAGACTGATGGAAGACAGTTTCATCGGATTTCCGATGGAAAAATCCATCGGATTAGAATCCATAGGATATCCGATCGTGTGTACAGGGCTTTAGTGTTAATCTAGTTTTATGCTTAGATGAAAATGAAGCTTCATGCTAATTTCAAACATAAGTACAGTGTATGTGTTGATTTTGTTTGCTGCCTTTTTTGAGTTTGTAATAATTTTATCTGTTTTTGCTTTCAATCCTGCACTTTCTTTTTAGGGGTTTGGGGTGATCAGTTCTGATCCTCAAATGTTTGTTATGGTTATTAGCTTGATTGGTATCCCTGCGTTTATAATGTGATTTTTAATGTGTCTACCTTTTTAGTGCCCTACCCTTATAAGCTTTTTTGCGCAGGGCCCTTCTAACTATATTGTCAAATGCTGGAGCATCATTTCCATGCCTTTTTCAGGGAGATCAGGGACAGAGAGGAAGGAGATCAGAGACTAAGGGGGGTACTGGGGACAAAGAAAGAGGAGACAAGGCCTGAGAGAGAAAAATTGGGACTAAGAAAGAAGAGACAAGGGACAGAGAGAGGAGAAACTGGGGACCAAGAGAGTGGGCCAAGAAAGAGGAGACAAGGCCTGAGAGAGGGGGATGGGGACCAAGGAACAAGAGAGGTAGGAGACCAGGGACCAACAGAAAGGACCAAGAAAGAGGAGACAAGGCTTGAGAGAAGGGAAACTGGGGACAGAAAAAGAGGAGCTTGGAGACCAAGAGAGTGGACCAGGGACTGACACAGGGAACTGAGAGAAGTTATGGGGACTGAGAGAGGCAACAGGGACTGGGACTAGTAGATGAGACTGGGGACCCAGAGAGAGGAAGACGGGCACATTGTGTACAGGGACTGTGTGAGCAGGCACTCAGAGAAGGCAGGAGAGCATGTGTGTACAGGACTGTGTGTCTGTAGAGACTGCTAGAGGAGACAGCACTGTGTGTGTAGACAGGGACTGGTAGAGGAGATGGGAGTACTGTGTGTATGGGGGAACTGATAGGACTAGGAAATAGAGAATATCTTAGCCTATAGGAACTAAAGGGGAAGATGGGGGACTTGAATATGGACTGACAAATAAAGGATTGTGTGTGTGTATAGGGACTGACCATCACGGGACCTATCCAAGGGGACCGGTGAAGGAAGTCGCTGTCTCGGGAGAGGCCTGGTTACCTGTCAGAGGGAAGGACTCCACAATCCGCCACAAGCCTTGTAACGTGCCCCATTGGCACCTAAGGTCTCAAGTGTTACAAGTGCTGGGAAGTTCAGGACTTAGAGGCTAATATCCTGAATGTATCCTAAGGAAAATTCTAAGTTAATGTTCGTGCTCCACACCGGCTGCTAGGACCGTGAGAGGGGACTATCCGGGTGAGCAAAACCCACTCAGGCTTGAGTGGCGACGAGTGATAGTTAAGTGTCGCGTGCCTGAACCTGCGTCCCTGTTCAATTCTCTATCTCCAACTTTCCTATCAAGTTCTACGCAAGCCAAATAAACCTTTCTTCATTGGGTTTAATACTGTGTGGACAATGGCCTTATTGAACTTTCAAGGAGAATAGACTTTTTTCTAGGGTGAGGAACCAACGGAAAGAGGTAACTCGCTGCAGGACCCAAATCAGTTAACACTGCTCACCCTCTACAAAGATGGAAGATACTGGGCATGTGGCATGGTGTGTCCCACTCTGCAAGTGGAGGTAAGCAGGGTAACGGATGTGTGTGCTACATAAGCAAAGGAGACAGGGACTGTATGGGGACAAATAGCTGAAAAATGATGGCCGGATAAGCAGAGCACTGCATGCACCTGCAGGGACTGATAGCAGGAAATGATGAGGAGCTAGCAAGAAGTGATCTGGGACTGTGTGTGTCTGTGGGGACTGATGGTCAGAAGAGGTCATGGACTGTGATTGGTTGATGGTCAGAAGAGGTCATGGACTGTGATTGGTTGATGGTCAGAAAAAGTCATGGACTGTGATTGGTTGCCTTGGGGAACAGCACCAGTGGAGGAAGAACTTGTCTTAATTTAGATGAATTGGTCACCAACAATTGTCATGTACAACTCTTGCCTTTCCTATTCCTTTCTGTGATGTTAATGCAAAAATTTCTAATAAAAAGATTATGAAGCAAAAAAAAAAAACATCTAAATAGGCTTTTTGACACCACAGTCCAGAGCCTCCTATTCTGTTCATGTAATGTTTAAGGGGCCTTGGTTGGGCAGTGACATGGACAATCCCTGTGGTACATCCACCTCTGGGGTCCTCTCAGGAGTGCGAAAGGACTGACATCACCACAGGGGAGCGACAGAGGAGTGGAGGACTTGGGGGTGCCATGGCAAAGCTGGATTAGCAGCCCCGCCTTGTACCACAACTGGTGGCAATAAGGGACCTGGATGGGGGACTGAGTATTGCCAGCTACAGTGGGTAAGAGGGAAGACAGGCAGCACTGGTTGGGGGAGGTAGGGTGAAAGGTTCATTTTATTATAGGGAGGCTGGAAAGAAGCTAATAGATAGATGATAATAATCCGGTATTATTTTTATTATTAATATTTATTTTTTACTTTTTGAAATGATAATAGATATGTTGTTATAGATAACAATAAATAAGATGATATAATGATGATAATCTCTGTGACTTACCGAGCTAAGCTGCTCCAGAGCTCTCTGTCACACGTCCTCTCCTGAGCTCCGAGCACACACTACTGCAGTGCTGACATACTCCTGCAGGCTGCAACTTCTTACCATTGGCCTGTGATGTCATGTGGGAGGGGCCACATACTTATAGGGAGGCACGCGAGCGCCCCCTGGAGAGTCTATCATGGTGAATACACTAAGAGAAAAATAACAGGATGGGGGCTTGGCTCTGTAAGGACTCCACCCATCTCCAGCACTGCCTATGCAATCCCTGGGTATGATCCAAGAGATGGGAAGAAATTGGCTGATATATATACAGGTGATGGGGGGCTGAGTGCGTACAGGTGATAGTGGTTAGGCCTAAAGCTGTGTAAGGGGCCCAAAAAAATTTGATGGCTGCCCTGAGCAGCGCTAGGCTCTGGAAATTTGAGAATAAAAATCAATACATTCATAGAATATACTCTATCGATTCACAAAGTGACGAGTGCCCTTAGACTAAAGTGCAACGTCCAGGAGCAAAGGTAGGAGGGGTGCCACTCTAGGAAGGGTGTCTGGATATGTAGCTCTCCTCCAAATGGGAACAGCAGGCGCAGGCTAAGCTTAGGCAATTGGATGAAGAGAAAATTCTGGATAGCCGCACTCAAAATCAATGCCTTTATTAAAAAAGAGGTAATAATCCAAAAAATATAAGCCACAGCAAACAGCGGAATACAGGAGCAGACGCGTTTCACACTTTCAAAAGTGCTTATTCATAGCTTATGAATATTACCTCTTTTTTTAATAAAGGCATTGATTTTGAGTGCAGCTGTCCAGAATTTTCTCTTCATCCAATTGCCCTTAGACTAAAATGACGTGCCCATTAAGATGGAGCAACATGTGCCCATTGAAACAAAGCGACATGTGCCCATTGGAATAAAGCGACATGTGCCCATTGGAATAAAGCGACATGTGCCCACTAGGATAGAGTGATGTGTGCCCATTATGTAAAGCGTGGACAATCCGCGCTTCCCCCACTGTGTAAAAAATGCTAATATGTGCAAAAAGTGCTACTATGTGCAAAAATGCAAAAAAGACATATATCCCAGTGAAATAAATGCTGGTGCAAACACAAAAAGTGACAGTCTGATTGAAACAAAAATAAACAATATATCTTTCTTTACAAAGAAAGAATGAGAAAAAAATCAATCTATCAGTGTGACTGGTGCTGCAAATTACAAAATAGCTGGAATAAGCAGCTACAAAACAAATGACAAAAAATAGGTAAAAATGCGCAACCAATTAGAAATGCAAATAAAGTGCAAGTGAATAGTTATTGACCTAAACCAGTTCAATATGACTGATGCCAAAAAAACAATGTCCAAATCAAAGACAGCTGTTAGCAGCTTGCTGCAATCAGAAGTACATAGAAGCAAATCTTCATCCAATGTTTCAGCCAAGCAGATGGAAAATAGTATACAGAGGGGCCGCTTACCAGATAAGTTGGATCTCTATCACAGAGATCATAAGAGCTCAGCACACCAGGAGTCACTCAGGGGAATCCACGGCAGCCGGTCACTTCTCCAACCAGATCCTCTCCTCCACCAAACGTCCGAGAGCTGCAGCCAGTCTTACCATAGACAGGATTCACTCCCAGTGGAAATGTGATGGGCAAAGATGTTATGAAAGAGGAAAATGAAAGGCTTCATGGTGCAGTATTTTAAAATTTAAGTCCCTTTATTACAAAAATGCAGGGTTACTGACATCAGATAAACTATTCGGCAGAACAGTTTAAAAACAGGCACTCATCCAGCCGCGGCTCGGGCCAGTCAGCTGGGGTGTGGTGACGTCAGGTTCTATTGCTCCGCCCGACGCTGCGTTTCTCCATACGAGGCATCAACAGGGATAGGAGGCAATACCCGGACGTCACACACCACGCTATTTATGGGCATTTGCAGGAGAGTGACACCGGAACCACAGGCAGCACTCCCGTGTCTCCAGGTTGCCAGAATAAAGGACTTTCTGATTATAGCAACATATCTGCAAACACAGTCATGCCGCCAAATGTGTCCCTTTCACATGATTGCTACTAAACATAGCGTGAACCATGATCCCCAAAGAGAAAACATGATTATTCCACTAAAATAATTCAAAAAATAATAAAAATAAAATAAAGATTAAATTAAAACTTCATGTTGTCAAGGTCACCTGTGGCCAGGTGACAGATGCACACCGTAGGGGGACAGGAGTGCACCGCAAGGTAGTGAACCCTATGGCTGGCTTCTGCGGATAGGAAACTGGGTGGTTGTGGAAAGCGGGACCAGAGGAGCACAACCGGGATCCTAAACGGAAGCTAGAGCCAAGATTCCCCAGGGCGCGGAGTCTAAGACCCAGCAGGTCTTCTCCAGAGCCTCTAGTGGTGAGGATGTTATGCTGCAGGCTGGGACCAGGTCGCGGCCCCTGGAGTTTCCTAGCTCACGCCCCGTAGGATAAGGGGAAAAGAGGGGAAGCAGCAGCACGAGATATGAGAGAAACGAATAACAAGCTGAAGGTCAGGGGCCACAAGCAGACAAGGATAACGAAAGAACGAGCCAAAGGTCAAGGGTCACGAGCAGACAGGGATAGTCGGGGACAAGCCAAATATGTAACAGAGAGACAGACGTAGCACACGGCAGGCAGGAACCCAAACACACAATGCCTAACAAACACGTTGATCAGCAAAGCAGGCTTGCAGTGCACAGGTTAATATAGTGTTCTGTGATAGGGCCTGGGGTGGAGTCAGGCTGGGAGGAGATTATAAAGGAAGCCAGGTGAAAGGGTTCAGGCCTCTAAGATGAACACATGGGAAGGAAGGTAAGCTGACAGACAAACACTACTGCATATCCATGACAGTACCCTCCCTCTTATGGGCCCTCCCCCGCCTGGGCCCAGGCTTAAAGGGAAATCTCTGATGAAACCTCCTCAACAGAAGAGGTGCAGTGACATCAGATGCAGCGATCCAAGACGCCTCCTCAGGACCAAAACCTCTCCAATGCACAAGGTACTGAAGAATACCTCTGCAGAGCCGAGAATCCAGAACATGTCTAACCTCGTACTTTAGATTATCCTCAGAGACCAGAACCGAGGTAGGGAGATGACAAGAAGATCTATTGAGGACCAAAGGCTCTCTAGGAATAAGCAAGGGCATGAGGGGATCAACAGCAATCTGAGGAGGGTCCCCTAGCCCCCTAAAGGGGAACTGGTCATCTTGCACAGGACCATCAGACTGGGCAGATGTCAGTGGAACCCTGAAGTCAGGTTGGTTAGAAGGTGACATGTCGCCGGAGTCAAGCTGAATAGCTGAAGGACAAGCAGAATGTCCTGAACAAGAAAAAGTAGGAGGCTCACTGGGCATGGGCTGGACTGGCATTAGGATAGAGTGACATGTGCCCATTGGAATAAAGTGACATGTTCCAATTAGAATAAAGTGGCGTGTGCCCATTAGAATAGAGTGATGTGTGCACATTGGAATAAAGTGACCCATGCCCATTAGGATAGAGCGGCACTAGGACCGAGTGATCGCCATCGGGGGCCCATCATCGCAGGCGCCTAGGACAGGTAAGTGTCCTTATTAAAAGTCAGCAGCTACAGTGTTAGAAGCTGCTGACTTTAAAAAAAAAAAAAATTGCGGGTGGAACTCCGCTTTAAGCGACATGTGCCCATTTGGATAGTGATGTGTGCCCATTAGAATAAAGTGGCGTGTTCCCATTAGGATAGAGTGACATGTGCCCATTGGAATAAAGTGACATGTTCCAATTAGAATAAAGTGGCGTGTGCCCATTAGAATAGAGTGATGTGTGCACATTGGAATAAAGTGACCCATGCCCATTAGGATAGAGCGACATGTTCCTATTAGAATAAAGTGATGTGTGCCCATTAGAATAAAGTAACGTGTGCTTAGTTGGATAGAGTAATGTGTGCACATTGGAATAAAGTGACCCGTGCCCATTAGGATAGAATGAATTGTTCCCATTAGGATAGAGCCACGTGTGCCCATTAGGATAGAGCGACATGTGCCCATTAGGATAGAGCGATGTGTGCTCATTAGGATAAAGCGACATGTGCCCATTAGGATAGAGTGACGTGTGCCCATTGGAATAAAGTGACAAGTGCCCTTTAGAATAGAGTGATGAGTGTCCTTAGACTAAAAAGACCTGTGCCCATTAGAATAAAGTGGCGTGTGCCCATTAGGATAGAGTGATGTGTGCATATTGGAATAAAGTGACGTGTGCCCATTAGGATAGAGTGACGTGTGCCCTTTAGGATAGAGCAACATGTGCCCATTGGAATAAAGTGACAAGTGCCCATTGGAATAGAGTGATGAGTGTCCTTAGACTAAAAAGACTTGTGCCCATTAGAATAAAGTGGCGTGTGCCCATTAGGATAGAGTGATGTGTGCACATTGGAATAAAGTGACGTGTGCCCATTAGGATAGAGTGACGTGTGCCCATTAAAATAAAGTGATGTGTGTCCATTAGAATAAATTGGCATGTGCTCATTAGGATAGAGTGATGTGTGCACATTGGAATAAAGTGACCCTTGCCCATTAGGATAGAGTGACGTGTGCCCATTAGGATAGAGTGACGTGTGACCATTAGGATAGAGTTACACGTGCCCATTAGGATAGAGTGATGTGCTCATTATATTTCATCCATAAACATAAATTAACTGCTACACAAAAACAAAAAAAACACAAAAACTGTAGCTGCTGACTTTTAATAAACTTTAATAAACCTCTTTAACCACTTCAGCCCCGGACCATTTCGCTGACCAAAGACCAGAGCACTTTTTGCGATTCGGCACTGCGACGCTTTAACTGACAATTGCGCGGTCGTGCGACGTGGCTCCCAAACAAATTTTTTTTCCTACAAATAGAGCATTCTTTTGGTGGTATTTGATCACCTCTGCGGTTTTTATTTTTTGCGCTATAAACAAAAAAAGAGCGACAATTTTGAAAAAAATGCAATATTTTTTACTTTTTGCTATAATAAATATCCCCAAAAAATATATAAAAACAAAAAATGTTCACAGTTAAGGCTGATACGTTTTCTTTTACATATTTTTGCTAAAAAAATCGCAATAAGCGTATATTGATGGGTTTGCGCAAAAGTTATAGCATCTACAAAATAGGGGATAGATTTATGGCATTTTTATTATTATTATTTTTTTTACTAGTAATGGCGGCGATCAGCGATATTTATCATAACTGCAATATTATGGCGGACACATCGGACACATTTTTGGGACCATTGTCATTTTTATAGTGAGCAGTGCTATAAAAATGCACTGATTACTGTGAAAATGACACTGGCAGTGAAGAGGTTAACCACTAGGTGGCGCTGTAGGGGTTAAGTGTGTCCTGAGGAGTGCTTCTAGGGGGGATGGGCTGCGTGTGACATGACAGTGATCATCGCTTCGGATTACAGGAAGCTGTGATCACTGTCCTGTCACTAGGCAGAGCGGGGAGATGCTTGTTTACAAAAGCATTTCCCCGTTCTTCCTCACCGTAAGACGATCGCGGGTATCCGCACGGACATCGAGTCCGCGGGACCCGCGGTCGGGTTCACGGAGCTCGCCGCGCACAGCGCGCGTCCACAATGCCGCTTCTTAAAGGGGAAGTATATATACGCCCTTCTGCCTGTCCGTGCCATGCTGTTGACGTATATCGTCGTGCGCTGGTCGGCAAGCAGTTAAATAAATGTAGCACACAGACCCTTTTCTCCTGCCTACCTTCTCCTTGCAGGGATAAAGGCACACCGTGCCACATGCCCGGATCCTCCTGGTTTAGAAGGTTGAGCAGTGTTCTTTATTTTTGGGTCCTGCAGCGAGTTACCTCCCATTCATTGGTTCTCGCCCCTAGAATGTAGGGAAAAGTCTGTGTTCTTTCCCCAAAGAAACTCGATGTCCAAACCGTATTCAAACTCCAAACAGCCCAGTTTATTTTTATCTTGATCAAACAGATTTGGGAACAGGTTGAAGATGGCGACAAAGTAGGTAGGGAGATAGGTTCAGGCACGTGGCACCCAGTTACCCTATTCTTTACTCAAGCCTGAGTATGAATTTTGCTCACCCGGATAGATCCCTCTCACAGTTCTAGCAGCCGGAGTGAAGCACGAACAGTTGCTACTTGAATTTAGTCCCCTTCATGGACAAGTCCTAGGGATCCTCTGCCACAGAATCCCTAATGATTGAATTATGACTTCTGAACAAAACCCCGTAGATTAGAAGAGACCATGAAAAGGTAACCCATATGTGTACTGGCCTAATACCTGTTATACGACCCACCTATTGTACATCCCCTAAAACTTTCCAGAAATTAGTCTGACACAATAGGTTGGGTAAAACTGGCCGTTGAACGGCCCCTTTTATTAAAGTAAAATAATTTAACAATATAACCAAAAACAATGTATAAACTTTCTGGCTGCCGATCCTTGGAGGCACTAACTATAAACTCTTTTTAAACCTATATCTGCTTAAACACTACCCTGGTCCCTGCCGCATTGCACCGGCTCGGGGACCACCACCTTCAGCAGATATACCATACACTTCCCAGTTAATCCACCATAACTGTTATTCACCGGGGTCCCATACCTTAGATGTGTCCCCACCCCTCAAATTCCAGAAGTCTGTTTACCAAAGCCTACAAAGACCCAACCGCATACCTATTTACCAGTAAAACATATTTACATCACACACCCCACCCCCCATTACCACCCCTTGAACCTGTGGGGCGGGCGGGCGGGAACGTTTCTCCTCCTCGTGTGCTGGCCGGAACCTGCTGCGTGCCCTGTGACCCCCCACACTGTCCAGCCTCCCAGCGCTAGCCGGCCAATCGCGCCGCTTCTATATTTCCAGGGGAAAAAGATTAACCCCCACTAGCCCCGCTGCCTGGTCACCTTCTCATGTCGCCCTGCGCTTATTGCAGGGTCTGTCTTTGCTGCGGGCTTACTTAGGTGTCAGTGGGACACACTACAGGGGCTATACTGCAACTCACGAATCCTTCCTCTGATACGTAACCAGGCCTCTACTTCATCGTGAACTCCATCACCGATCCATCGGACAAGTCCTCCCCTGGTTTCCTCTCTTTCAGAGCGGGCCACCCTCACACGGGCTCCCTGGGACTCCAGTGTGTTGGCTGTAGACCCAGTTGAAGGTACTGGGCCTACCTGGAATGCTGTAGCCTCGGGCTAAAGGTGCCCGAGACTCCTCGGCCAGTTCACACACCCCCCCCGGCCAGCAGGGCCTAAGGGCGCGACTTCGCCACCAGGGGTCCTCCTTGGAATCCCCCCGGCACACCACCCCCATGGGGCACACTCTCCTGCACCTCTGGTGTCTGCCCTTTATGTACCCTCTCCCAGCATGCACGAGACCTGGGCAACAGCGCCACCACAGGACAAGGGGAACCATACACCAGGCAACAACATGGCAGAGCAGAGTCCAAAATTGGAGAACCTGAGCCAACTATGGCTCATACTACCCCTAAATTTAGAACATAGCGACCCCCAAATTTGGGGTGCCCGCTACATAAATATACGTACTTCACTATGGGAGATTGTTTCTTCCATTTACTCCTCCACTGATGACTGGAGATTTGATGGTGTTATGATCCAATCTGTCTTTGGAGGCTTCCTTTGCTGAATCGCTGATACGAACATCGGGATTAATTCTGTGGCAATCTGCTGTATATGACTTCTGTAATGGGGGTCATGTAAATCTGGTAAGTAGGCTGTGTGACCGGTGTGGGTGGAGGACCAGTTGAATCATATGCACTATTGGAAACCATTTGATGGAAGTTTTTGGACATTGCACTTTCTATTTATAATTACTTTACCTTTCAGACACCGCACCATAAGTTTATTTTCAATTTTTGCTATACACTGGAGATATCAAGTGGTAATTTTATGTATAATAGCACTTTAGAGTTTATATTATTGTATATTTTGCATGTTCACTTTATGTTAATCAATCCGCTAGTGACATCTAGCGGTCGTTCATGATATTGCACTTATTTTGCACTTTATGATGTATGTTTTGTTAGAGTAGGGTGCGTGGTTCATCACATTTTTCTTACTGCACTGATTAGCACTAATTTTGTGGTGAAGTTCACTAATATTTACTATGATACATAAGATGGTTAAAGTAGTTCTAAAGCCTGAAGGTTTTTTCTCTGCATTAAGGTAAAAAAAACTCTTTGCCCAGCTCCCCAGTCCCTCCTAAATACATACCTGAGCCTGATCTCGATGTGCAGAGGCTGGCTCTCTCTCTCCTCATTGGCTCAGACACAGGCTCCAATGGCTCCTGCTGCTGTCAGTCACAGCCAGTGAGTAGAGGGCAGGCCCGAGCCACATTCTGTGTCTGATGGGCACACAGAGCTGGCTAAGGAGCGAGCGCACACAAGTGCCCCCATAGCAAGCAGCTTGCTATGGGGGGCAATCGGTAGGAAGGAGGAGCCAGGAGTGCCGACACGGACCGGAGAAAAGGAGGATCAGGGCTGCTCTGTGTAAAACCATTACACAAAGCAACTAAGTATAATTTTTTTTTTTTTTTTAAACAGGAACATTTACAATCACTTTTTTTGGACTTTTTGACAACAAACTTCAAAATGAGCAGGTTTTCAAAAAAATCAGACCGTGTGTACACTCCATCGGACAAACTTTTTCGGTTTTCATCGGACAAATGTTCGCTCTGCAAACAGACAAACTTTTCGGCAACAAAATTCCTACGGTGCAAAGTCCTATTGTGTGTACAGAAATCCATTGGACTTTATTCCGAAGTACAAACACGCATGCTCAGAAGCAAGGACCAGCTGGAAGCGTTCTGTCTTGTAAAACTAGCGTTCGTAATGGAGATATCACATTCGTGAAGCGGCAAGTTATGAAATCTAGAAATGCAGCGCACATTCTCTTCTTTAATAATGGGATAATAATAATGCTGCTTTGCTGATGATACAGAGAAATGACAAACGTATTTACAAAGGATTTGTGTTCTAGTGAAAATGAAAATCGCGAATCAACATTGACCAAACTTCTACTAACTCGAGATTAGCAGAAGGAGCCCAAAGGGTGACGCCGGAGAATTTAACTTCCTCTTTTGAAGTGTCTTCAGTACGTTGAAATGTCAGTACGTTTGTGTTTGTTGCTGAAAAAGTCAGAGCGTGTGTATGCTATGGGCATTCCCGGCCAACTCCCTTCGGACAAAAATCCACGGAAAAGTTTGTTTGAAGTCCGACCGTGTGTATGAGGCTTAAGTCTAGGTCTTATGCATCGCAGGGAAACACTGCAATCAGTTCCGGTTTCCCGTACCGCATGCAAAACTCACTGTCCTTGTGACCTGCTCCAGGTGTCAACATTAACGACACCGCAAACAATGCGTTTGCCTGCACCATATCGCATGGTACAGAATGGCCATGCGATCTAGTTGTGGTGCAGCTCAAAAAAAGGTTCATGCAGTTCTTTGGTGCGATTTGAACCTATTTAAAATGAATGGGCTCAAATTTTACTATACTAAATGTGAATTGCAGAAATGCATTCCGTTTCTCATGTGCGATTCACATGCGGTTGATAGTGTGAACCGAGCTTAAAGACTACAAGCATAATACAAGATATGGTTAGTAACTGCAGTCACGAGACAAGAGATGGTCAGAGATTATGGGCATGATACAAGAGAAAGTGGAAATGTTACAAGAGACTACTGTCAGAGACTGATCAGAATATAGGAGTTGTTGGAGTCTGGGAACATGGTTCAAGAGACAGTAGTAGACTGGAGACACATCACATGACACTGTTAGAAATCCCCGCTATTACAGGGAAATGCATAGTTGCCAACAGCCCCGAATTTTCTGGGACAATCACGATTTTTGGACCCTTGTCCCGGATTGGGCTTGTCCCGATTCGGGACAAGCCCAATTTTTGGTCCCGTTTTGTCCCGGGAAATTCGGGAATGTTTAAGGCTAAAAATGGCGGCGGCTACACCAAAATGGCCACCGCCACCGCCACAAGAATTCTTTCCTCTTACCTCTAGTGTGAGGAGAGGGGAAGCCAATCGCAGGCTTCTCTCTCTCTTTCAGCGGCCCCTCTCCGCTCTTCACACAGAGTGACTGTGATTATCCTCACCCCGCCGCTGCCGCCGACGCCTGTAAAGCCACTGGATCGCTGTAGTACGGCCCGCGTGTGGAGGGGACTTTGATGGCAAGTGTGGTGGGGGCTCTGATGAGGACACAAGTGTGGTGGGGGCTCTGATGGGGACACAAGTATGGTGGGGGCACTGATGGGGACACAAGTGTGGTGGGGGCTCTGATGGGGACACAAGTGTGGTGGGGGCTCTGATGGGGACACAAGTGTGGTGGGGACTCTGATGGGAACACAAGTGTGGAGGGGACTCTGCTGGGGGCACCTGGTGTAAAGAGGGACTCTGCCGCGGGCACCTGATGTAAGGAGGGACTCTGCCGCGGGCACCTGGTGTAAGGAGGGACTCTGCTGCGGGCACCTGGTGTAAGGAGGGACTCTTCTGCGGGCACCTGGTGTAAGGAGGGACTCTGCTGGGGGCACCTGGTGTAAGGAGGGACTCTGCTGCGGGCACCTGGTATAAGGAGGGACTCTGCTGTGGGCACCTGGTGTAAAGAGGGACTCTGCTGGGGACATCTGATGTAAGGAGGGACTCTGCTGGGAACACCTGATGTAAGGAGGGACTCTGCTGGGGAGGCACCTGATGCAAGGACGGACTCTGCTGGGGAGGCAGCTGATGCAAGGATGGACTCTGCTGGGGAGGCACCTGATGCAAGGACGGACTGCTGGGGAAGCACCAGATGCAAGGACGGACTGCTGGGGAAGCACCAGATGCAAGGACGGACTGCTGGGGAGGCACCTGATGCAAGGACAGACTGCTGGGGAGGCCATCTGGTGGCAGGCGACGTGGCAGGTGACTCGCTTCCATTGATTCAGCATTATGGTGAGTTGAATGATTTCATTTTATATTACAATGTAATAATAGAAATAATGCGCTTCCATTACCCTGACACCATAACCACCATGGTGCCGGGATGATTGAAGCGCCAACAACAGGTGTTTTGGTGTATCTTTATCTGCCGATTTTGTTAAACTTTATGGAATACACATATTTCTATTGTGGTGTAGGATCTGGCTTCTTTCTTTCTTCATTTCGGACTCTAGCCACACCCATTCGGAGCCACGCCCATTTAAGCCACACCCACTATCACACGTAATCCACGCCCATTTTCCTATTAGGTGAGACATGCCCACAAACGAATGCCCCACCCCCTAATTATAGCAAAAAAAATAAGGACAAATGTCAGCGCTTAGGAGATATGCATGCGGAATCACTAGAGGCTGGAACCTGTTGTGAGAAAGTCCCTGCCCTTAAGCTCAAAGCTAGCGGCAAAACAAATGCGATCAATAAAAAAATGCGATCAATAAAAAATCAATCAAACAGTGTCAATAAAAAGAAAAAATGTTATTAGTAGTTCATAATTGAAAACTCATCTTCAAAGGTAGGGAAGTTGGTGCACAACATTTTCCATAAAAACACAGGTACTCAGGGCTGCTCTTCTCCTAGATGAAGCCAACTCAGGATGAAGACATGAAAAAAGCAAAAATAGAAAAGCGCCTCTAAGTAAAAAGGTTTATTTTAAATACAGCAAATCTTATTCAGTACTTACATAAAAGTAAGTGCAGGCATGCTCCGTGTGGAGTGGGGGTTCAGGTATCAAATGTCAGAATCCAGTGTCCGTTTAGGCTTCGCTGGGGGTCCCACAGGTCCGGTAAAGATGATCGCAGAGCGTCAGACTCCAAGCCGGCTGTGTCTGGAGCGCGAGTTGTGCCGCCATCACCAGCTACGCCGCCGCCATCACCAGCTACGGACAGCACAACTCGCACTCCAGACACACCTGGCTTGGAGTCTGACGCTCTGCGATCATCTTTACCGGACCTGTGGGACCCCCAGCGAAGCCTAAACGGACACTGGATTCTGACATTTGATACCTGAACCCCCACTCCACACGGAGCATGCCTGCACTTACTTTTATGTAAGTACTGAATAAGATTTGCTGTTTTTAAAATAAACCTTTTTACTTAGAGGCGCTTTTCTATTTTTGCTTTTTCCTAATTATAGCAAGGCTCCGCCTCCATGCAAAAAAAGTGTCCCGGATTATTATTTTTTTGCAATGTTGGCAACTATGGAAATGGGGAACCCAAGAGTAGTGTCTGCAGGGCACAGGTTGGGCACCTGGGTTGTAAATGATTGTTTACAACCCATGAAGCTGCCATCTTTGCCTCAGTTTGATCTGCAGTGGTTGCTGCACATGTGATCGGTTATAACAGCAGCCATTTGATGGCATGACAGTTTGGTTGAGAGCACAAGCAACTTTTACCGTTCTCTTTCACGGCATTTCCTGAATGTAACTGTTTTGGGAAACAGATTAATGGGTTTAGTTCCACTTTAAAAGCTTAAGGCTGGGTTCACATATATACAAATTGGATGTGGGTTTCCCCGCATTAAATTTGCATGACAGGCGAGTTATGCCGCGTACACACGACCATTTTTCTCGTCGGGAAAATTTTTATTTTTTCTCTTTGACGAGAAAAACGACCGTGTGTGGGCTTTTGGTCATTTTTCCTGGCGAGAAAAACGGCATTAATCACGACGAGAAAAATTAAACATGCTCTAATTTTTCTCGTCGTGATTCACGGCATTTTTTTCCACGGCAGTTTTCCCATAGGGAAACACTGCCAGGGAGCCTACACACGTTTTTTTTTCTCGACCAAGAGAAAAAATGACGGGAAAAACGGCCGTGTCTAGGGAACCAAGCGGTTCCTCGTTTTTCCCGTCAGGATTCACAGGTGGTAGTATGACCCAGATGCACTATTGGTAGAACAGGGCTATGTTCTATTCGTGTGAGGACATCAGTGGTGTTAAGTTCCCTGCGGCTCAGTAGGTGGCGTTGTCATTCTGAGCCGGAGTTGAACCACTACTGCAGTGCCGTACCCTTTGTGACCTCTCGCAGCAGCTGTACTGCGGGGCGGGGAACCCGCTGTGCTTGCTGGGAGAGGGTATAAAGGGGGCGGACATCTTCACCACGAGGTCCGAGTCCAAGGCACCTTCAGCCTGAGGGCTGCTGTCCGTGATCGGTGTCCAGGCGCCCTTGGCCTGCACACGTGGAGTTCGTGTTCCATCCCAGACACCTTCAGTCTGGGGTGAGGTACTCAACCGGAGGCCTGGGGCCCAGTACCTTCCACTGGGTCCCACGAGGGAGGGATTGTCCTAGGCTGCCCCGGGTGTTGGGCACCCGAATCCAGAGGCATAAGGGACCAGAGGAGGGATTCAACTGAAGATCTGGTGCAGCATATTGCCAGTGCCGGGTGAACCTCTGGAGACCGTCCGGATGGATATCTTTCCCGAACAAGGGCCAATTCATAGAGGAAGGTGGTTCATGTTCTATGACCGGTGGCAGCGGTTCATCTAGTCAACTCAGGTCGGTGGCAGAGACCTGCTATTAGGCCTGTGGCAGGGGCCTCAACAGTTCACCAGGTCGGTGGCAGCGACCAATCTCACTGTCGGTGGCAGAGACCGTGCGCCAAGCCTATTTGCAAGAAAAGGAATAGGAGAGTTCACTGTGCCTGGACCTACTCGTATCCACACCCTGTCTGTTCATTTTAAAAGTTCAACTGATGCTGTTCATTTGTCAAGAGGAATAAAGGAGTGTTGGACTTTTTATGGTGTGGGGCTCTATTACTGACAGTCAAACTTCCCCTCTGCAGGAGGGCCAGAGGCTCCATCCAGAACACAGGCCCGAAGGTAAAATAAGTGTTGGCCTTCACCTCTACACACTAGAGGACATGGGCCGTAGTGAACCTCATCCTCCTCCCGCATACCCCTAGACAAGCCAGCAGTTTTATTTACAAAGGGGACGGGGGGGTGAGGCCGCTACACATATATACATGAAAAGCACACTGCCTTGTCAACACTCCTCTGTATAGTGTGGTCCAAACTCTAGCCTATGGATGTGATTATTTTTTTTTACTATGGCTGATGCATTGTTTTTACCCGAATCATGCATTTTTCTCAGGGAAAATTGTTACCATGGTCTTGAGGGGCTTTATATTGCACATATGGTCAGTGCCTCTGCCATGCTCTAGGGATTTGACCTGAGACTACCGCAACTGGTCACCTGTTTTACTACAGCCTTACTGCTGTACAGGCTACATCACAATATCATTCATTTGACACCTATGGGTGCTGCCATAGACATATCTACTTTTCCACTTTTTACTAAAGAGAAACCATGGCATTTGGAAAGAGGAACTGTATTTCTCATGTGAATTTGTATAGGTAAAATATACACCATGAGGAGGATTTATTGGCCAGCTGGATAGGCTTTCCTGGAATAAGACTAATGCCGCGTACACACAATCTTTTTTAATGTCATTTTCAAAAACGACGTTTTTCTCGATGTGATTTTTCTTGTTTCCTCTTAAGCCTGTCTTGCATACACACGTTCATTAAAAAAAAACCTCGAGCAAAGCGCAGTGATGTACAACATGTACGACGCCACTATAAAGGGGAAGTTCCATTCGAATGGCGCCACGCTTAATGTTAGTAAAGTTTGTTGAGCGACGATTCGCGCTTTTCAGCCTCGTGCTTTTCAGTCCGTTACAGCGTGACGAATGTGCTATCTCCATTACGAACGCTAGTTTTACCAGAACGAGCGCTCCCGTCTCATACTTGATTCTGAGCATGCGCATTTTTTTCCCCCTCGTAAAAGCATACACACTACCGTTTTTCACGTCGTTAAAAAATAGAGCAGGTTCTCATTTTCTTAGGCCATTTTTCACATTGTTAAAAATGCTCTGGAGCCTACACACGATCGTTTTTAATGCCCAATTTAAAAAATTGCATTTTTAACGACGTGAAAAACGATCGTGTGTACGCGGCATTACAGTATGGCTGCCCTTTCCTGCCAGATCAGTCATTCATAGGAGCCATAGTACAGATACTATGAATAGAACAGGACCTCTTAATGGGTAAGAGATTGATGATTAGAAGCCTCTCCTATCAGAGATCCTATGTCATTCAAGGAAACTGTAATATGGCCTCTAGGAATAGTGGATCTGGCAGAAAAGGACTGGCAGAGTGGGGCTCTCTTGATAAGCACTTCTGACAGGTTGTATTAACGTGTGCAGCACCTGAAAATTGTGGCGTGGGAAGGGGGTAGGGTTGCCACCTTTTCTTTAAGCCAAACCCGAACACGTTCAGTGCCCCAAGGAGAGGAGTAATGCGGTGCAAATCGCGTGCCGCAGCAAAATGTGGGTGTGGCCAAATTGCTTTTGCTGACATCATCACCCTGCCCTGCAGTGATGCCGAACCTGCCCCCAGGCAGCTGCCCGTAGCTCCTCCATAGCAACAGATTTGTGTGTGACTATCTCGGTTACTTGGGGAGCCACAGCTGGGTCTGATTAAATGTGTCCGGGTTTCAGTCTGCCTGAAACCCGGACACGTGATTCAAAACCCGAACTGTCCGGGTGAATCCTGGACAGGTGGCAACCCTAGAAGGGGGGTGAATTTAGGTTAGAAGATTTCTACTAAAAGAAGATGATCCGCACAAGGGGCACATCATATCATCTGTAAGTAATTTCCCTTGCACTGATTTTTATGTTTTTCATTTTAGCTAAACTTTAAACGTAAACAAGCTCTATTGCCTGGAGATGACACTAAATTGAATGAGCTAAGCTCACATCTATACAAGGTCTTGGAAAGACGGACACATACCCAGGTACATTTCCTTGCTCATAGATCCTTTTGAGTTTGGCAATAAATCCAAAAAATAATAGTATGTACACAAAATCCCAGAGAACTATTAGTCATGTTCATAAACTACAGGTTCAAGGCATTGCTGTCCTTCACACTGATAAAATAGAAAATTCCACAGTTATTACAAAGCTCTATACCAGTGGTTCTCAACCTGGGGGTCGGGACCCCCTCGGGGGTCAAATGATGGTTTGCCAGGGGTCACCAAATCCTGGGCTATTTCTGGCTCTCCCAGCATTTTTGCGGCCACCCAGCAGGGCTGTTCCCATTGAGTTCATGGCAAGGCTGGGGGGCAGAGATTAGAGGTCAGCTGACTGGTGAGGGATGTGAAGTGGGAGGGGCTGGAGGAGACCCTATCTCCTGATTTCGGCATCGGTGTCACTGCTACGAGACACCACAAAGTCTGAGACAGAGTGAAGTCGGAGACACAGAGAGTAACACTACCTGTGATTATAGTTGCCAATAAAAGTCCCCACTACAGTTCTCAGATCAGCAGATCACCTTAATCAAGAGCACCTAAGTTGGCCGATCAGAACTCCCCCCAGCATTGCCACTCATCCCACCTCCCCACCCCCTCACCAAGGAGTAAGAGAAGGAAAAAAAATTGAGAATACATGGAAAGGAGAGAAAAAGAGGGGGAGGAACAAAGAAAAAGGTAGAGAAAGAATAAGAGAAAGAACAAGAAAAACGGCTAGAGAGAGGGATGAGGGGGGAAAAAAAGGAAAATTAGCATAGAGAGAGATAAAAGGTTAAGAAAGGAGATCAAAGAGAAAGAGTGGTACATCCTAAAATGTACCATAAGGGGTTTTAATATTGTAGGAGTGGAAAGGGACTCAGGCAGCACTAAATGTCCATGGGTTAGGGGCTTGCCTTGGGTGCCGACAACCCACGCTACAAAAATAATTTTACTCTTAGGGGTCCCCACAACTTGGGAAATTTTATCAAGGGGTCACAGCACTAGCAAGGTTGAGAACCACTGCTCTATACAATGCGGGACCTAGTGACTTGTTAGAATGCCAATCCTAATGTAGGTGTTAGCTAATAGAAAATAAGTTCCAATGACTTCCCACCTAGATCTTGGAGGAAATGGAACATATCTTTACTACACAAGGGAACTGGGAGCCATTTTTTCCAATTAATATGGTAAGAGTCCATAGCCACATTGCTTATTATAAAAAGCTTTCATCTGTGCTTCTGAGCCAGATGTGTAGGCAGTGGCGGCCCGTCCATAGGGGGCGCCCGGGCGCCGCCTCCCCCTCCTGTGGTCACCAAAAAAAAAAAAAAAAACAGGCCCTTTAAGAGTTTTTTTTTATTTTTTTTATGTCTTTTTTTTTTTACACATGGCGGCGCGACCATAGTGGGCGCAGAAGCGCCGCTACCGCTCGTTTCTGCGCCCGGCCGTCACTCACAACAATACATAGGTTCATGCATTGCATGAACCTATGTATTGCTGCCGCCCACTATTCAGATGGCCGGCCCCTTGAGCGCCGGCCATCTGAATAACAGCGTCTGATTGGCCTTTAGAAGTGCCTATCAGAGCCAGCAGGCTCTGATAGGCTTCCCGACTACAGCCTGAGGGCTGTAATCGACTTCTAAATATCTAATGAGAGGACGCACAGGGGTGCGTTCCCTGGCCAATCAGGTTCACCGGGTCTGGGTACCGGTAACCTGATTGGCTGAAGTGACATTGAGGGCGGGAGAAGACATCGAGGACGGAAGAAGGACGGCGCTAACTTGAGGAAGGTAAGTGCAGGGCTGGGGGGGGGGACAAGCTGGCTGTATTTGGGGGACAAACTGGCTGCATATGGGGGAGAAACTGGCTGTATTATGGGGGAGAAACTGGCTGCATTTGGGGGAGAAACTGGCTGTATATGGGGGAGAAACTGGCTGTATTATGGGGGAGAAACTGGCTGCATTTGGGGGAGAAACTGGCTGCATATGGGGGAGAAACTGGCTGTATTATGGGGGAGAAACTGGCTGCATTTGAGGGAGAACTTGGCTGCATATGGGGGAGAAACTGGCTGTATATTGGGGACAAACTAGTTGCATTTGGGGGACAAACTGGCTGCATTTGGGGGACAAACTGGCTGCATATGGGGGAGAAACTGGCTGTATATTGGGGACAAACTGGCTGCATTTGGGGGACAAACTAGCTGCATTTGAGGGACAAACTGGCTGCATATGGGGGAGAAACTGGCTGTATTATGGGGGAGAAACTGGCTGCATTTGGGGGAGAAACTGGCTGTATATGGGGGAGAAACTGGCTGTATTATGGGGGAGAAACTGGCTGTATTATGGGGGAGAAACTGGCTGTATTATGGGGGAGAAACTGGCTGTATATGGGGGAGAAACTGGCTGTATTATGGGGGAGAAACTGGCTGCATTTGGGGGAGAAACTGGCTGTATTATGGGGGAGAAACTGGCTGCATTTGGGGGAGAAACTGGCTGCATTCGGGGGAGAAACTGGCTGCATATGGGGGAGAAACTGGCTGCATATGGGGGAGAAACTGGCTGCATTTGGGGGACAAACTGGCTGCATTTGGGGGACAAACTGGCTGCATTTGGGGGACAAACTGGCTGTATATTGGGGACAAACTGGCTGCATATGGGGGAGAAACTGGCTGTATTATGGGGGAGAAACTGGCTGTATATGGGGGAGAAACTGGCTGTATTATTGGGGGACAAACTGGCTGTATATTGGGGGACAAACTGGCTGTATTTTGGGGGGAAACTGGCTGTATATGGGGGGGAAACTGGCTGCATTTGGGGACAAACTAGTGGCGTTTGGGCACAGTGGCTGCGTTTAATGGGCACAGTGGCGGCAATTGATGTTTTTTTTTTTTTTTTCAGTTTGTTTGCGCCCCCCCAAAAAATTTGAGCACCAGCCGCCACTGTGTGTAGGTATAATTCACTTACTGAGTCGTCTCTGCTTCCAAGAGACACCTAACGGCCCATATCACATTACTCCTGAAACCCAACAAGAATCCAACTTTTGTCGAAACTCTTGACATTAATGCCGCGTACACACGACCGTTATTCATGTCATACAAAAAACAACCTTTTTCTCGTCGTGATTCCTCTCAAGCCTGCCTTGCATACACACGTTCATGAAAAAAAATGCTCAAGCAAAGCGCGGTGACGTACAACACGTACAACGGCACTATAAAGAGGAAGTTCCATTCGAATGGCGCCACCCTTTGGGCTGCATTTGCTGATCCTTGTGTTAGTAAAGTTTGGTGAGAGACGATTCGCGCTTTTCAGCCTCGTGCTCTTCAGTCCGTTACAGCGTGACGAATGTGCTATCTCCATCCTGAACGCTAGTTTTACCAGAACGAGCGCTCCCGTCTCATACTTGATTCTGAGCATGCACGTTTTTTTCCCCTCGTAAAAGCGTACACATGAGCGTTTTTCACGACGTGAAAAAGGAACGGGGGGCATGTCCGGATGCGAGCAGAGAAAGACGCGCTTTGGAGGAGCTCTTGCTCTTCAGTCCGTTACAGCGTGACGAATGTGCTATCTCCATTCTGAACGCTAGTTTTACCAGAACGAGCGCTCCCGTCTCATACTTGATTCTGAGCATGCACGTTTTTTTTCCCCTCGTAAAAGCGTACACACGAGCGTTTTTCACGACATGAAAAAGGAACGGGGGGCGTGTCCGGATGCGAGCAGAGAAAGACGCGCTTTGGAGGAGCTCCGCTGACCCTGACAAAATCCACAGCCATCCTAAGCCAGAGCTTAGGAATTCAGCCACCAAACCCTCCATTCTGGCTTCTGGGCTTCCCCTAAGCAGGCCTCTACCTGAACTGTGATTCCCGGCCAGCCGCTCGCTCTGCAATCCGACCAACGGCCGGCTCCATTCACGGGTGACACGCCGCCATCTTGATGCCTACGAGGCCTCCGAATCCCCCACGCTCGGGTGCCGCGGCCCGCGGGACGAACGGCGACCCCTCTCGGGTCCATCCGAGGCAGCTTCCCCGGACCAGAAGGACAGAACAGAGGAGATCCGAGGGTCGGCGGAGGCACCCTGCAGAGGACGGCGCTCCGTGTATAAAGGTGAACAACGGCCATCTTGCTACAGCTCGAGCCCACAAATAGCTTCCCCGTCCCCCCTGAGCCAGAACCAAGCCCCACGGCACAATAATAACACCCCGCCCACAAGGGGGGTGACCCGGGTCGCAGACTTTCTTGCTAAGAAACGTCCCTGCCCCCACATCTAAGTGCAGCGGCCATCTTGCTATTCCCAACGGCAGTGTAGCCAGGGCTGCTCAGAACCTCACAAGCCAAATTTGCTATTTGCAGAGACACTGGAACTACCCAGCTGTTAAGACTGTTTCCTACAATCCTCACCTAAGATCCTGGGGGCGTGGCTTGGTGCGCAGCGTGGGTGGCTGAAATGTAACTGAGCTACGGGATTCAGTGAGACCTGGGACCTGAAAAAGACCGTCTGAAAGGCGATTATGTCCACACAACTAAGGAAGGGAACACACAGTCACATACTCTGCTCCCTGGCAACACCTAAAAGAAAAATCTCGCCCGCAAACCTCAGTAAATACAGATACAGCGGTGGAGGGAGAAATTCCAAGATGGCGCCAACACACAGACTCAGCATGGGGGAAGACATAGAGGATGACGAGGTGCCCCTGACAGCATCCGAGGATTGGGTAGCAGGTAACAACGATAAAGACAGGCCTCTGACCTATGCAAGGATGACTCACATTGCTGCGGACATTAAAATATCATTCACCTCAGCCATCACTGACATTAAAACGGAGCTGCTGAGGCTCTCTAAACAAATGGCTGTAACTGAACGTGCTGGGAAAAGGAGAGACAGAGCATTGATTAGACTGGATGATATTACTGCTTCACATTCCCAATACCTGATCGATATGAATAGACACTTAGAAGATTTGGATAACCGTGGAAGAAGGCACAATATCAGAGTTAGAGGTATTCCAGAACCGTTCTCCCTGACCAAATCAGACCAGCACTAACCTCCATCTTTAATAATCTGCTTGATAGGCCTGAATTTGATAGAGCTCACAGAGCTCTCAGGCCCAGGGCTCCAGAAGGCAATCCACCAGAGACATTATTTGCTGTATACCTAATTTTGGCCTGAAGGAGGACGTCCTACAGAAAGCAAGATCTAATGATCAAATTCTGTTCAATGATGCTACAGTTCAGCTATTTCAAGACCTGTCCCCCATCACACTAAAGAACAGGGGGGCACTGAAACCCCTTCTGGAAGTGCTGAAAGAAAAAGGCATAAACTATAGATGGAAGTTGCCCTTTGCACTGCAAGCCTCCTTCATAGGTAAGCAGTACATGCTCAAAGTCCCTGAGGAGTTGAAAAAATTCTGTGAAAATCACCAAATCGCACCAGTGGAACTCCCAGACTGGTATGCAGAATGTTTGCTACCCCCTGATATCAATAACCCGCAGTTCGGACCCGGATCAACAACCACTCATTCGCCCTTCCATCAGGGGAAAAAACGCAGAAACGCCAATAGGAGCAATTATGACTCACCCTCATCCTCCAAGGGTGCTAAAAGTCCAAGGCTAAAATAAGCAAGACATAAATGAGCCTTTCACTCCTAAAGAACTGTAACGGCAGGGGTTACCGCCGTTTAAGGATATTCCCTTTCTGCACACACATCAGCTAACGACACTCCACAGTCAGGCGACCAAGACCCATAGGAATAATTCTCCCCCAGATACGAGACAAACGCTCTGTATGAGGTTCAAACAGGGAATGAATCTTTATTGCAAGCACATGGTAACACACTTCTCTTCAAAACACTTCCCTCCCATCCTTGGGAAACAGGGCGGGTTAAACTGTCCAATGACAATGGTGATACAGGTCAGGTGTGTTCAAACTTCTTCAGTAAACAGTCTTAGCAGGAGGGGTTGCTGGAGTGATCCCCCCCCTTTCCTCGCAGCAAGACACTTAAACATCACATAATAGGCAGCCAGACTGTCTACCAAGCTCCAATCCACATCACCACAAACAACAATGAAGAGGTCTTTAGAAGCTAGTCTGGATTCATTAACATTACAACAGGCATCCAGGTGGTTGGAGGTGATGACATTAACATCTTTCAACTAACATGTTGAATTCAGAATCAAACACACAGTAAATAGTTATTTGCAGATATCCTGGGGAATATTGTGGATTAATATTACAGACCCATTTTAAAGCAATCCAAGACATATTCTCAATGTCCATTCTTTTCTGGCTCATACTTTCTAAGAACTTCTGGGTTCCACGGGCCCACCCGTTACATCTCTCCCCTTTCGGCAGGAGACTAACACAGGAGGAGACCCCAGGCGGTTTGACTCCGAAGTTAGTCCATAGTTCCATTCCTCTAATGCCTGGACAGCGCATCAGCATGGCCATTTTGCTTACCGGGTCAGTAGCTGATGGTGAAGTTGTAAGGTTGCAGGGCGAATAATGGAATTCAGTTCTGGAACAGTCACTTGCTTTGCTCTCTCAATGGCTCCCAAAACTTGTTGCTGATGCTCTTGGGAGAGGTAAGGCAAAACCTGGGCACAAATCCCATTTAACCTTTTGACAATTTCAGCCTGTTTGCGCATTTCAATGTTCAAGCCATGGGACATCTCATAATACATGGTGTAGTGTCGTTGCATCTCCGATTTCTCACTGGCCAACTTGTCACATTCCAATTTTAGACTGTGATATTGTGCCTGATCTAAGGTACATGTCGGGGAAGATAGTCTTACCCGGGTCTCGGCAGCAAGCGGGTCGGTTCCAGCAGCATGGGTCTGGGCACAGGTAGTCACTGGTTTGGCTTCAGCGGGGCCCTTCGGGGCGTAAGCAGAAATGGGGGGGCCAAATCATTCCCCAGTAGTACATTCGCTGGCAAATCTTTCATCACCCCCACATTCACGTGTCCCGAACCAACCCCCCAATCCAGGTGAACACGTGCAACGGGTAGCCGGAAGACGGTGCCTCCCGCTACTCTTACGGCTACAGTGTCTCCGGTATGTTGGCTCTCTGGGATGAGGTTCTTCTGTAGTAGGGTCATGGTGGCACCAGTATCACGTAGGCCATTGGCTACCTTTCCATTGACCCAGACAGTCTGCCTGTGTTGCTGCTGGTTGTCCCGGTTAGCTGCTTGTACTGGATCAGCCTCGTGCAGGACGCCCCAATGTTCTTCCTCCTCAACGCAGTGGGCCGCAGGCATGGATGTGTGGGGGTTCCCCCTTGCTGGCTTTTTGTGCCCTAGCTGTTTTCACCCGAAACACCTGATGGGTTGTGAGTAGTCCTGGGAGTTGAACCTGGGCTGCTGAGAATAAGTGGCCGCTGATCGATAATCCACTCGAGCTGTTGTCTTGACCACAGGGTTATCCAGTTTGCGGGCATCTGTGTATTCGTCCGCCAAGCGAGCTGCTTCAGGCAAGGTGAAAGGTTTTCGATCCCGGACCCACTCTCTGACTTCCAGGGACAGTTTGTCAAAGAAGTGCTCCAGCAGGAACACCTGCAGCACCTCTTCCCCGGATTCCGCTTGGCATCCAGCGACCCAGTGGGATGCCGTGCGTGTAGGCGGCATGCCCACTCGGTATACGAGTCTCCAGTCTGCTTGCTCGTCTCTTGGACCCGCCTCCGGTATGCCTCCGGTGTGACGGCATACCTGGTCAAAGGTGCTTCTTTTACCAGTCCATAGTTCATAATATCCTCGTCTGGGATGGCCCTGAATGCTTCACTGGCCCGGCCGGACAATTTCCCAGACAAAATGGTAACCCATTCCCAGTGTTGCCAACCCCCTGAAGTGAAATTTACTGGCAAGTGTTGTGGAATTTCACGCTGTTGTTTACAGAGCACACAGCCTATAATTCCTGTGCTACCTAAGCACACACTTTAGTTTCATCTTTTTGCAATAATGTTGTCTTTAAGTTTGCTAAGTTCCACTCACCGTTCATCCCATCATTCATTCAAGGAAAGCACCAACACAGGTCTTATCACCAAGTCATCCCAGAGCCGACTGTCTAGCCGACGCCTACTCAAAGACTTTTATTAGCTTCCAAAGATCTCACAGACATGAGGTGATTGGCTGCAGCAACCAATCACCTCCCCCATGGGAGGTGACATCACAGGATGTCCCTTCCACACAGGAAAATGACAATACAAGGACATCCCCTCCAACAGGGTTTAAATATATACAATTCAATACAATAATACAATGCATGATGGCTAAAGTCTTATGGGCGTGTCCAGGCAGGGAAAGCATGCATGCTCCCAGCAAACGAAGCCGCATTGCTTTAAAACATGGACGTTCTCCCTGACTATGAAACGATCATAAGCTCTCATATTACCGCTGATAAGAATCCTTATTCTGCGCTATTCCATAGAATAACGCATATTCAGATTATACTATTATTGAATGGGGGAGGGAGGCTATCTGCAGACGCGCGCTACGAATCCCAATCAATGATGATCAGACACAGCAGAGACAAGAGCACGCATCTGCCTATAACCAATGATGTTGTTGCAGAGCGAGCATATCCCCTCCTCAACGATCGTCTGTGCTAATGCACAGAGGGCCCCGTCGGTGGACATATCCGCACCCTGCAAACATCACACTCCAACCTCAAGACGTTTTCCCCTATCAGACGGGATTCAACCAGCCTCAGACTGCCCCAGCCAGCTCTTTAGGAGCGGGCTGCGGAAGTACTAACACTGGGTGACACTATGACAATACATCATAAAAATCTCCACAACACAAGGATGCCCAAATTTCTGAACGGCACCAATTTCTTACTGGCAAAAATAATGAAGATTACTGGCAGAGCCGCATTTTTTACTGACGCTGCAAAAAAGTACCTAAAATTACTGTTTTTAGTTCTAAACAGTGCAAATATCAATATTTCAACTATAAACACACAGCTAATGCTAATATCAATGTGTTTAAGTTAAACAAAAGTAAAAAAACATATTTCTCAATTTACATGAAGGTTAGGTTACTATAACCCAGCCAGCACAGAGTTCCCACTTACATCAGAGTCTGCAGGATGCCCCCTTACAGTGCAAGGGAACTCTTATGTAAAGGGGAACGCTGCAGATCATGATGTAAGGGGGAACTCTGATGTGGAGGGGGGCTCTGGTGAATAGAGACCACCTTCCACAGAGTAAATACACTAAGGTAAGGGGGGGTACTAATATAAGGGGGAAACCTTTATATCAGTGCCCCCTTAC
This sequence comes from Rana muscosa, assembly GCA_029206835.1. Classification (NCBI taxonomy): domain Eukaryota; kingdom Metazoa; phylum Chordata; class Amphibia; order Anura; family Ranidae; genus Rana; species Rana muscosa. The sequence continues at coordinate 877,653,364 of CM055122.1, read as the reverse complement.
ATTATTGTATTCATTCACCTCCTTACATCAGTGACCCCCCCCTCTCAGAATGGCCTGGCGGCACTGTCACTTACGTCCTCCCAGGTGCACAGTGTGGGGCTCAGTTAGACGGCTCCAGCTTAGTGGCTCTGATCTCCTCTCCCCAGTCCACACATCTGTTTCTTCCTGGGCCGTAATCCCCATCCCGGCGGCACTCCCACTCTTGACTCCTTTCTAGGATCCCCTCAGAGACTGTAGACATGACAAGAGATGGTCAGAGGCTGCGGACATAATACAGGAAGTGGACAGAGACTGCAGACATACTACAGGAGGTGGACACTGGACAGAGACTGCGGACATACTACAGGAGGTGGACAGAGACTGCGGACATACTACAGGAGGTGGACAGAGGCTGCGGACATACTACAGGAGGTGGACAGAGGCTGCGGACATACTACAGGAGGTGGACAGAGGCTGCGGACATACTACAGGAGGTGGACAGAGGCTGCAGATATACTACAGGAGGTGGACAGAGGCTGCGGACATACTACAGGAGGTGGACAGAGGCTGCGGACATACTACAGGAGGTGGACAGACAGAGGCTGCAGACATACTAGAGGAGGTGGACAGAGGCTGCAGACATACTAGAGGAGGTGGACAGAGGCTGCGGACATACTAGAGGAGGTGGACAGAGGCTGCGGACATACTACAGGAGGTGGACAGAGGCTGCGGACATACTACAGGAGGTGGACAGAGGCTGCGGACATACTACAGGAGGTGGACAGAGGCTGCGGACATACTACAGGAGGTGGACAGAGGCTGCGGACATACTACAGGAGGTGGACACACTCTGCGGACATACTACAGGAGGTGGAAAGAGGCTGCGGACATACTACAGGAGGTGGACAGAGGCTGCGGACATACTACAGAAGGGGGACAGAGACTGTGGACATACTACAGGAGGTGGACCGAGACTGCGGACATACTACAGGAGGTGCCGGTGGAGACACTCTGCGGACATGATGGTGCCCTCCTCACCCCCTCACAGTAGCCTCCTCCTCTGTCCATCACCATATTACTTTTTCACATCATCAGTGTGCTGTGTCCTCCTCCTGTGCCCCTTTCACCTCTTCACAGGTCAGGGCAGCACTGTGCTGCCCTGACCTGTGGAGAGGTAAAAGGTGCACAGGAGCCAGAGGAGGACACAGCACACTGATGATTTCGATAAGTAATATGGTGGACAGAGCACATCAGTCTCTGTGTCCCCTGCATGGCACGGCTTCACGCTCCCAGTATGTCCAGGCTCACTCACTGACCCCCCCAGTTTCACTCACCTCGAGTCTGTCTGTCTGTCCTCTCCTCCCACCCCTGTCAGTGCTCCGCCGCTCGCTCCTCCACCTATGATGATGAGTGGCTCGCGCCAGCCGCTGTGGTCACGCCACCGTCGCCATGGTGTATTCAAAAATGGCACCAGCGGCGCCATCACGTTACTGCACGTGCGCCGCCCAGCCGAGCGTGAACAAATTTCCCTGCGCTCGGCCGGCTTTGGAACGGCGCATGCGCAATTGTATGGCTGGCTCGTGGCCATCTTTTTTATGGGCGCCGGTGCCCATAGCGGACATTAACGTACACCCCGAAAAAGGGGTTAAATTCACGTGCCGTATGTAAATCTACGTATGGTTGGCAACACTGTCCATTCCTCTGTGGGCACCCGGTGTAGGGCACATTGCCGTTCAAAATCAGCAAGGTATCCATCAATCTCCCCTTCAGTTTCAATAAAAATTTTAAAAGCAGCAAAATGTATCTTTCTCCTTTCAGTTGGTGCTGCTCTGACTTCTGCTGCTGCAGCACCTCTTTGCTGTAGCCAATTTGCATCCACAGCCGCTATAACTCGGTCTATGATCTCCGCTGTAGGGTTAGGACCATAATGTGCCAGTCTTATGTTAACAGCCCGATCAAAACTTGCCTCTTCGGGTGTCCTGTTTGTTACGCTGGGCCTTTCGGTTATGTTGGGTCTTTCAGCTCCATCCATTTCGACTAATTCTGCAATAATGTCCCTCTTCCTACGGTTGTTGGTCGGTCAGCCCCGATTCTCCAGTAAGTCCTTGAGGGTAGAGTGCTTTAGCCGTTCATACTGTGCTTCCATTGTCCTGTGTCCTCTTGTAGCTGTCCTTATAGGCTGTGGAATCATCCCACTGCTTGCCAACAATGTAACGGCAGGGGTTACCGCCGTTTAAGGATATTCCCTTTCCGCACACACATCAGCTACCGACACTCCACAGTCAGGCGACCGAGACCCATAGGAATAATTCTCCCCCAGATACGAGACAAACGCTCTGTATGAGGTTCAAACAGGGAATTAATCTTTATTGCAAGCACATGGTAACACACTTTTCTTAAAAACACTTCTCTCCCATCCTTGGGAAACAGGGCGGGTTAAACTGTCCAATGACAATGGTGATACAGGTCAGGTGTGTTCAAACTTCTCCTTCAGTAAACAGTCTTAGCAGGAGGGGTTGCTGGAGTGATCCCCCCCCCTTTCCTCACAGCAAGACACTTAAACATCCCATAATAGGCAGCCAAACTGTCTACCAAGCTCCAATCCACATCACCACAAACAACAATGAAAAGGTCTTTAGAAGCTAGTCTGGATTCATTAACATTACAACAGGCATCCAGGTGGTTGGAGGTGATGACATTAACATCTTTCAACTAACATGTTGAATTCAGAATCAAACACACAGTAAATAGTTCTTGACTATAGTATAACAGATGTACTTACTATACTAACCCCTTAATTACCTTCTTACTTATGACTAAGTAAACGAGACCACACCAGGAGTTGGAGTAAACATAGGCCGTAGCAGCCTTATTTATTAAAACGCTGTATAACTTTTTAACAGTAACCATAAACTCTGTCCTAAAGGACCCTCAGTAAATTACTGGTGTCGATCTCTGCAGGAACCTCTACTAACATCTGTGTACATTATTGCACTGCGGTACTTCTCAAAATCCGCTAATAGGCCTCAAGCCGACATGCTGGCTCAGAGACAACCATGACCGCAGTGCACCATCCCAATGCTTCAAGCTAAACCTCCGTTAACTGTAAGCCCACCATCAGGACCCATACCAACGACAGGTCCTGAACTAGGCTTGTGCAATTTGTTTCGTAACGAATCGAAATTCGTCCGAATTTAGCAACTTTCGGACATTCGGAAGCATTCGAATTTCCGAACAAAGCAATTACGAATAAAACCGAATCCGAAATAAATTATACCGCAAAATAGCGAATGCCCGAATGTCTTCGGCATAATTCGTTATGAAAAAAGTCACGAATGTACGAATCCATACGAAGCACAATAACACTCTGCTCTGGTCTCTGCTTCTCCCTCACCGTGCTGAACTCCCTCTCAAAATGGTGTACAGGGGCGGAGGCTATAGCCCCATGTAAAAAACGAAAGTAAAATACGAGATTTCTAATCCATTCGAAGCACAATAACACTCTGCTCTGCTCTCTGCTTCTCCCTCACCGTGCTGAACCCTCTCAAAATGGTGTACAGGGGGCGGAGGCTATAGCCGCATGTAAAAAACAAAAGTAAAATACGAGATTTCGAATCGTTACAAATAACCGCTATGTATTTAGAAAAGTACAAATCCATTCGAAGCACATTAGGCATAATAGGCAGCATCGTTGTGAGAGAGACACAGAAAATTACGAATCAACAAACCCCAAAAAAGTTACGAAAGTAGGAGTTGTGTCTAGAATCAACGAAAAACAACGTACCCTACCAAAAGTACGAATTAGAAATCAACTAAAAATTCAACGAAAAATGACGCTTGCGAAAATACGAATTAGTCCGAACACGAAAAATCCCGTCTAGCAAAATTACGAATGATTACGAATCAACAGGACCGAAAAGAAACGAACCGAAACTAAACAAATTTTTCCGTTGTGCACAAGAAACGAACCGAAACTAAGCGAATTTTTCTGTTGTGCACAAGTCTATCCTGAACCCTTCTTTCCGAGGTCTCATCCTTCCCCTGCAAAGACCAGACACCTGCCACTGCCACGACATCCGCAATGACCCACTTGTACCTGTAAAACAAAATTAACAGACAACGTCCCAACCCCGTTTAAATTAGGGGACGGTGGGCGGTAACTTTCCTTGCGCCGTGTTACCTGGGGGGGGGGGGGCGGAGAACTCCTTTATACCCTCTGTGCCCCCTCCCACACAAATTAACGCACCAATCCCACCATCCTATTCATCAAGCCCTAACCCACCACTCCCACCATCCTTATCATAAGTCCCTGTTTCCCTAGTCATGTCCGCCCTCCGCCCATACATTGCATTTCTTTTGCTCCGGGCTTTTCTTGACTATAGTATAACCGATGTACTTACTATACTAACCCCTTAATTACCTTCTTACTTATGACTAAGTAAACGAGACCACACCAGGAGTTGGAGTAAACATAGGCCGTAGCAGCCTTATTTATTAAAACGCTGTATAACTTTTTAACAGTAACCATAAACTCTGTCCTAAAGGACCCTCAGTAAATTACTGGTGTCGATCTTTGCAGGAACCTCTACTAACATCTGTGTACATTATTGCACTGCGGTACTTCTCAAAATCCGCTAATAGGCCTCAAGCCGACATGCTGGCTCAGAGACAACCATGACCGCAGTGCACCATCCCAATGCTTCAAGCTAAACCTCCGTTAACTGTAAGCCCACCATCAGGACCCATACCAACGACAGGTCCTGAACCCTTCTTTCCGAGGTCTCATCCTTCCCCTGCAAAGACCAGACACCCGCCACAGCACCCGAATGTAAAAACCTTTACAATTGGGTGCCCCTCCACACCCTGAGAGCCCTCTGTATACCTTCCTGTAACCCTAACGCCCATAGGTCTATACCCACATCATTGAGGTGCACCCCATCACCCCGAAGGTACCGCCATGTCTCCGACTCCAGCTCAAAATGACGTATCACCAACCCCCCATTCTTAACCATGAACCTGGCCACATCCCGATTAACTTTTCTCCGTGCCCTATTGATGCCCTCTAAGGATCTAGCTGTCCGCCATGAGGTACGAGCCACCATGTCGGACCACACTATCACCATGTCCGGGAATGCCATACGAAGACGAAGAATATCAAATTTGATATCTTTCGTCACATCCAGCATAGATCTAACACCTAAATCATTCCCACCTACGTGCAGAATTAAAACGTCAGGTGGGTGGTCCAGCCTCGCATAACGATGCACTTCTGGAACCGTCCTACTCCACAACATTCCCGGAATTCCCAGCCAGCGAACCCGGGCCTCCTGCCTTGGAAACCCCAATTGCCGACCTTCCGGCCTAGCCTCAGCCCTCTTACCCCCCAGTACACGTAAGAGTGCCCCAGTATCCAGACCAACGCCGGCGCCATACCTGAAAGAGAAAAAACATGTATCCACCGTAACCACAGCAAAGCTGATCAAGGTAACACTTCTTTTTTTTTTTTTTTATGAATCCCTTCCAGCCCTACCCCCACTCTCCTCACTCCCCTACCACTAAGTGAGGGCGAATGTAAGATCGAAATCTCCTCGATTCCCATCTCCCAATGCGCATCACCGACTCCGTATCCAACCCACTTCGAGCCGCTTCCGTAGCGGCCCCAATTCTAAAAGAATGTGACGAAAATTCTTTCGCCTCTAAACCTAAGCACCCCAAACATTTGCGGAAAACCGAAATGAACTGAAATCTGGACAACGGACACCCGTCTGCATGCATCAAAAAGGAACCCTCCTTATCTGGGCCTACCGCCAGAAAACCTCGCACCGCCCCCACTGGACAAAGCGGAGAGCCTGGCAATGAAAAAATCTGAACTCTCTTGCCCTTCCCTTTTTGATCCGTTTTTGATCTACGTAACCACACGGATACACTATCCTCCATGCAACGCACTTCCGAAACCCAAATCCCCCCGTGCACCTTCTTAGATGGGCTAACCAGCTCGCCAATCCTAAATGCCCCAAAAAATGCCAAAGAAAATGCCACTTGGAACAAGGCAGCCTCGTACACAGAGGCGCAAACCTCCGGTAACTTAGCCAACACACCCAGCAGGACCCCAAACGACACAGGGCGTCTGGTGTCCTTGAACGGTCTAGCCCGCCTATAACCTTTGAGCGCTTGTCGTACCCAGAACTCTTTCGTGAAATCTGGCAAACCTTGCCATTTAAACAAAAAGGCCAACCCAGCAACCTTTTTACCCAGCGCGGATACCGACAACCCTGCTTCCATACACCTGGAGATAAAGTACAAGACTAGCAACTTCACCTCCGGTCCCTCAATATCCACTCCCACCATGCGACCCAAATCCGCTTATTCCAGCCAAACTTTATGATATGCGGCCCACGTCGTCTCACTCACCGACCGTCTGATCCATCCGGAGACTACTCCAATGCAATTTTCCACAGCCAGTCTGGACAAGGTACCCCTCGTTGCTCCGCTTCCTGGGCCAACTCTCGGAACTTGTCCCACTGAAAGCGAGATAAAGCGTCAGCCAACACATTGTCCACTCCTGGAAGGTGAACAGCATATATGAAGATATTCAACTGCAGGCATCTCAACACCAGCTGTTGCAGCATGCGAACGACCGGCGGTGATGCAGCCGACGCTCTGTTGATCACCTGTACCACTCCCATGTTGTTGATGTGGAAACGCACCTTCCGATCCCAGAAGGCCTCGTCCCATAATTCAACTGCCAATACCACCGGAAAAAGCTCCAGCAGCACCATATTCTTTGTGAAGCCCGCCTCCACCCAACATTGTGGCCACGAACCCGCACTCCACCGGCCTTGGAAAAAAGCCCCAAAACCAGCTGAGCCCGCAGCGTCCGTGAACAGATCCATATCAAAGTTACTGACCGGGCCCAACATCCATAGTGCCCTACCATTAAAGGATTAAAGGACTCCAAGAATGTATGCCAGACTTGCAGATCAGTCCTGTGGGACCGTACCAGACGAACAAAATGTCGCGGCGACTGCACCCCAGCCGTACTTGCCGACAGCCGTCGGCAAAACGCTCTCCCCATTGGCAAAATGCGACAGGCGAAATTAAGCTTCCCCAACAAGGACTGCAGCGTCCGCAGCTGAACCTTACGCAAACCTAACATCAGTTTAATTTCCTCTTTCAGCGCCGCAAGCTTGTCCTCCGGTAAACGGCATTCCATGGCGTCTGAGTCCAGCGTTATCCCCAAGAACGTAATGACCGTTTTAGGCCCCTCCGTCTTGTCTGGCGCTAGCGGGACACCGAAACGATCCGCCATATGCTCCAGCGTTGACAAAAGAATCGCACAGCTCCTGGATGAAGCCGGGCCCACGCAGAGGAAGTCATCCAGATAATGTATGACCAAATTCACCCCTGACACGTCCCTGACCACCCATTCCAGAAAGGAGCTAAACTTCTCGAATAATGCACACGATATGGAACAGCCCATAGGCAGGCACCGGTCTACATAAAACTCCCCGTTCCAGTGACACCCCAATAACCGAAAACTATCGGGATGCATCGGAAGAAGCCTAAATGCCGCCTCCACATCTGATTTTGCCATGAGAGCCCCCTGGCCATAGTGACGGACCCAAACCACCGCTGCATCGAACGATGTATAACTCACTGTGCAAGTATCCGGCACAATGGCGTCATTCACCGACCCCCCTTTGGGAAAAGAAAGGTGGTGAATGAGCCGAAATTTATTCGGCTCCTTTTTTTGGTACCACCCCCAGAGGAGAGACCACCAAATTCTCTAACGGGGGAACTGGAAAAGGGCCGCTCATGCGGCCCAGCGCAACTTCCTTCCGCAGTTTCTCAGAAACTACGTCGCAATATTGCAACGCCGATCGCAAATTGCGCGGCACTGGGGGAACCTCCTTCAAAGAGCATGGAATACGAAAACCCTCCGCAAATCCCCCTGCCAACAACCGAGCAGCCGCCCTGTCAGGATACCTACCTAGAAACGGCCGCATCCTTTCCACCATCACCGGCGTCCTCCCTCTTATTTGCAAGCTCTCTGGAACGGTTCTTCCCTTGCTTAAAGCATCTGGACAAGGGGTGGGAACCCCCGCAGCCAGAACACTCATGTTTGAAACGGCACGCTCCTCCAAACTTGCATGTACCCGAATTAAATTGCCAACAAACCCCTTTTGCCTTACCGGCCGGTTGTCCAGGGGAAGACGATCCACCGCCCCCCCCCCTGAAAAAACTGGTTCGGGGCCCTCGCTGAGGCCATCAATCGCATCCACAAACTGATATCCTTGTGATCCCACCTCAACTCCGGCCGCACCGCCATCCTCTGCCGGAACTGTTCATCATACCTCAACCAAGCCGCGCCCCCGTAGACCCTATATGCCTCCCCTATAGCATCCTGGTAGAAAAACAGGGGAGAGCAGAACTCCGGCTTCTTTACCCCTATCACACTCGCCAAAATGGCAAATGCCTGCAGCCGATTTGTAAATGTCCGTGGGATAAGCCGATACCTACGCTTCTCCTCATCTTCCTTCTTGGAGTCATCCGGCTTGACTCTGTCCAAGTTAAACTTCTCCAACGGCAGCAGTGAAAATATCTCCACGTACTCACCTTTCCAAATCCTTTCGCGTATTTCCACCTTTAAGTGCGCTCCCAACGGTCCCTCATAGCAGATATAGACCTCGCACTTCGCCGCGTCAGCCAACCTCACCAAGTCCTGCCTGCAGGGCCTCCCCCACTGTCCTTGAAGTTACGACCCCATCTCTCGCTGGCGGAGGACCGTCCGTCCCCCCTAGCTGTGGCATCACCACCGCCACCGCTGTCCCTGCCACACCGCTCCTGCCATCTCCCCCCACCGGAGGAACCCATGCCGCTGCCGGGCCCGGTGCCCCACTTGCCGCATTCTCAAACCTGCCCACCAGCTCCTTGATTCCTGCTAAAAAAAAACACATACTCGTATCCAGCCCCACTGCCGACCTCTGACCCTGGCCTGCCAAGTCACCACTCCCAGCCGAGCTTCCCCACACTGACATCCCAGCATCACCCCCCGCTAAGGTACCACTGCAGCCCCCAGCACCCAAAACCCCTGACTGACCCAGGGAAGATAAAGGGAAAACAAACTTACCGGGCTGCCTAGGAAGAGACCCACCAGCCGACCGTCCCGTCTCCATCGCCGCCGAACCTCCAAGGGGCTCCCGGTCCTCCTCCGAATCCGACACTTCACCTTCCGACCGTCGCTCCACCTTGTCTTCTGCACCTGATGAAAGCCCTCCAGGGGAAGGATCCCTGGATGCCGAGGGTCCCGCTGCCACACGACTCCCCTTCCGTGCTCTGGACCCGCCGTCAGATTTCTTTGTCACTTTGCCCGGGCCGGGGGGGCTCTGTCCAGCCCTGTCGCCTCCATCACCTGCATCTGTCTCTGACCTGCGCTCCACTTCCACAAGGTCCCCGGCCGCAGAGGCTGAAGGCCCGGCCACCGCCACACTCGATCTCCCCCGCCGAGGCGCCGTCCCGGGTGACATCACTCTGGGGGCGGGGCCCGCTCACTCCGACTCCAGCCGCCACGCGGGCCTAGTGGCCGCTCCGGAACTCCCGGACCGGCCGCCCGCGGAGCTCCGTCTCAGCTGGGGATTCCTTCCGGCATCCATCCCGGCGACAGCAGCTCGCTTCGCGGGAGGACCCGAAGGGGCCCGCGAATGGGGATTCCCTGGTTGACGGCGAGCTCCGGAGGAGAGGTCAGGAGAAAAGCGCTCCGGCGGTTTCGACTGCCGAGCCCGCGCTGACACCCTCCCCCCATTAGCCTCTTCTTCCGCTGGGCGCACCAGCAGAGGCCCTAAATGTTCTTGGGCCCACTCTGGGCCTCGCGCTGCCACTTTGGCCCGCAATTGGAACAGGAGCTGCTCCAACGCTGACATGCTAACTTTCCTTGCGCCGTGTTACCTGGGGGGGGGGGGGGCGGAGTCCTCCTTTATACCCTCTGTGCCCCCTCCCACACAAATTAACCCACCAATCCCACCATCCTACTCATCAGCCCTAACCCACCAATCCCACCATCCTTATCATAAGTCCCTGTTTCCCTAGTCATGTCCGCCCTCCGCCCATACATTGCATTTCTTTTGCTCCGGGCTTTTCTTTACAGATATCCTGGGGAATATTGTGGATTAATATTACAGACCAATTTTAAAGCAATCCAAGACATATTCTCAATATCCATTATTTTCTGGCTCATACTTTCTAAGAACTTCTGGGTTCCACGGGCCCACCCGTTACAGATTCCTCAAACCTTTACTGATATATACATGTTACATGTTACAAGTTACTCTTCTACTTTAAACAATTGCGCTTGTTGCTTTATGAACCTTTTCACATCCTTTTTCATGATGTTTCTAATGATACAAGTTCATGGGATTAACAAAAATAACCTTAAAAACAGGAAAGACACAGACTTTTATTTGTGAATACCCACTAGAGGGTGCTAGTACACAAGTATTGAACTAATTACAAGTCTGCTTTGCTGACCCTCTTCATGGGAAAGGACATCATTATTGTCTAAGAGACAATCTCCTCCTGGAATGAACACTACAGGAGACCCGTGTCTACTTTTTAGAACATTAACTGATTGGCTGCGTTCTGTTGGTACACATACAGTGACAGATTTAATGGTACCCGACACAAGATACTTCTGAAAGTTTCTCTTACTGATGGCCTGTGGCGTGGGATGGGACTCTTTGGATAAAACACCACACCTCCAGCATAGGGATTATGGCCATTGTATTTAAAATCTTAGTAGATACCTGAACACGGTAAAATAGGGGATTGATCTGAACTGATTATCTATGGCTCTATACCGCACAATAATTCCTTTTTTTTTGTAGGGGTCTACCCTCGCTGGGGACGGAGAACAGCTGAGATAGATATGTCTTTACACTGCTGCTCTTCTCACTCCTCGAGCATCCTATGTCTAGTTTGTTTTCTGTCTAAAACAGGCGGAAAGCTCCGAACATACATTCCTCTATCAGGAGATCTTGTTACAAACCCAGCAGAACAGTGAGTATTCTAGGTAACCACCTTATAGATACCCTATGACAGAATTACCAGATACATAAAAAGGATATAGCCATATCTGTTAACCTGGTAATGTCCTCTTTATCACAAGCCACAAACCACACAGAGCCGCCTTCTTATTATTTTTCACTAGATGGCGCCATGTCCACTGCTCTCCATGCAATAGCCTTGTTTGCTATGAGATGAAGGACAAACTACCTTGCAGATTCTAGGAACTAAGATGGCTGTGTATAGAATATACTATCCCAAAATGACAGCGTTATTATTACAACTACCTTAAACACTAGTTGCTGTTCTAGGCCTAAGTTTATACACCTACGCTGGAGGAGAATCAAAACAAATAGTCACCAGTTACTGATATGCTTTACTTCAATTATAGGGGAGATCTATTAGTACAGACTGCTGTATGTTATGTGAAGTTCCTATGTTCACAAATTTTTTCTTTTTCTTTGTTTTTCCTTCTTTTAATCCCATGTGGAAACCGTATAATACTTGTATCATATGAGATAAAAAGACCAGATTTCTCCTGGCTAAATGTACACGCATATCCTCATTTTCTCTGGTTCATAATGCAGAAACTGTTTTCTTTCGCCAAATATGATCATAGTTATTTTAAAGAAGACGGTTTAAGATTACTTTATAATGTTTCATATACAAAATTCCCAGGTCTCCCAGTTACATATAAGACAGAATTCTACACTTAGTTCACCACAGTGATATATTTTTGGTAATCACCACTTCATTGCCAAATCCCCTTCGCCGCACCTCCCACCTACCCCTCAGAGTTAAAACTAGTGCCTTGTTTTTTTAGGCTACTAACTAGCTCCCCACCTCCTAGGTGAGATTTGAGCAACCACTCAACCATCCCTCCCTATATACCTCTATTCCCACACATCCCCCTTCTCTACCCAATTTCACATTTCCCCTGTAGCAGGGTCTCCTTTAAGACTCTCAGGACTACCTTACCCAGAACCCCATTCGGTACCCAGGATGCAATGTTTCCACCCCAGAGACTCATGGATGGGGTTATATAAGGAGGAGGCGAGGCTGGGCTCGGCCTCTTTGGGACACGAGACTTCAGTGGAGAGATCTTCCTGTGCGGATCCGCTGTGGTGCAAGGCCTGAAGCCTGGGGCCTGGCGCTGCTACCCAAAAGAGCCTTCCACCCCCATTGCGAGCCTGGGTGTCATCTGACTTGGTCATCCTCAACTGCTGCTGAGGCGGAGACCGGACCGCTGCAGACGCTGTGTGTGGAGACACAGCAGGTGGAAGTTCCCGGACTGGGATCGCGTCCGGAGGGGTGAGCGAGCACATGCTCAATCCACATACTGTATACTATTGTTAGGCCTACAGACTGCCGTGGCCCACCAGTTCTGTTCAAGCCCCACTGGAGATCCATAGCAGAACTGAGCCAAACGGATCTCTAGTGGAGTGTTCTGTGTTGGTACTTTTAACCCTTTGGATTACAAATTGTGTTCCTGAAATGTGCACCACCGTTTAAAGACTTGCATGCGAAGAATTCATCCCCTAGAGACTGAGTTATATGGTCAGGCCTGGCCATCTAGATAGATTATTTAGTTGCTGCGCCATAGGGCGCATAGTGAAGTACTGTTACACGTGGCGCGTGTGCGCCATATCTTACTAGTTGTAGTGTGTCTATTGCTGCAGGGCTCTGCAGAGATATTCCTGTGATTTGTTATAACTGTTGATTTTATTGCTAGTAGAAAGTAAACTCGTTATTCTTCTATCACTGCATTGGTGTCTGAATTTAACCATAGAGCATGAGATATATATATATATTACCCTAGACTAACTGTGCCAGAAGGGGGTCGAGTAAATTGCTGGGGGTTGGCGGAGCTGTCTTCAGGGCCCAAACCAAATCTGCGGCCCTCTTAGCTGAAGGTATCGCTACACGTGGGGGTTCTCGTCCAGGATCCTGATACAGCAGGTGAACGCCAGAAGTGCCGGCATGGACCCGCAAGCAGTAGAAGCGTGGTGCAAAGCCTCTAGGGCAGAGCCAAACCGCTCGATAGTCATCAGCCTCCCTGGGGAGGAATGGTGGACTGAGACGGTAGAGGAGTTAATGAAGTCAGTGTCCCCAGATCACACACCGTGGGTGACAGAGATAAAGTCAGACCCAGACACCTCATATCAGTATGCACTAGTGGAGTACTGGGACGGGATGCCAGAGGCTTGCCAGCGCAAGTGTGTGCGGACGCCAGACAACAGAACCTATAGGTTGGCGCACGCAGTAACTGATAAGAAGGAACCATCACCAACGGGATCATCGCAGGCTGCGGCCCGTACCTCACCAGAAAGAGGAAATGGGGTGATGCCCCCGGTGGCACCTGCACCTGCCACTGCTATATCACCAGAATTGATAAAGGCAATAGGGGATCTGCTAACCAAATGTCAGAAGACAAGCACGGTGCATGTAGAGACTAGCTACCGGAGACTAAAGACATTCTCAGGGAAGCTCCCTGTCCCTGCAGGGGAGGAAGACTTTGATACTTGGGTGGAACAGGCATTGCAGGCAGTGGAGGCATGGGAGGTGCCTGAAGTGCAGAAGAGGCAACGAGTGATAGAAAGCCTTAAAGGCGCAGCAGCAGAAACGGTGAAAAGTTTCCGGTTTGGAAATACAGACTGCACGGCTTAAGACTGTCTAGCTATGCTACAGGAAGAGTTTGGTCAGCTAGAAAAGGTGACAGAGATGGTCTACCAATTTGAACATACTTTCCAACAGCCGAATAAAAAGCTTTCAGAGTATGTCAGAAGACTGAACAGGTTGCTGTGTAAGATTGTCTTGAAGAAGGGAATGATGCCCCAAGATACAGATGTGGCAAGAATGAAGCAAGTCTTAAAGGGAGCTTTGCGCTCGGATCCAGTCTGGTTGCACCTGAAAACCTCAGGAGGAGGAACCTCACTGACTTACTCTGATTTGATAAAAATCATCAGAGATGAGGAGGCACTGCAGAAGGATCAGGCAATGATAAAGACAAGTCATGCTCCTACACCAGTGATGGTCAACTCGCTCATGACTCCAGAAAGGGACTCAGAAGTGGACACTTTGAAATTGCAAATGTCTCAGGTGTTAGAGATGCTAACCTCTCTGATGGCGAAAGACACACAGGGTCCAGAGAAAGAGGTAGCGAGAAAGGAACTGTTCCCAGCTGTTTCGGCACCCGCATCTCTGCAGGACTGGGGGGACATAATCTGTTTTAATTGTGGGGGAGTTGGCCACATTGCAGCTACATGTTCCAGTCCCAAGAAGAAGAAAACAGATAACCGCAAGCCGGCGGGAAACTCCAGAGGGCCCCGGTGAAGGAGTCAACCGGGTGCCCATCATCTTCAGTGAGCTCCAAGCTGAATGCGAAGCAGAAGAAAAGAGGAGACAAAACCCCTCAGAGGAAACACAACATTCCTCAACAGAGATACACCACAGAGAAAGGGGGCAAGACCCCTCAGAAGAGGCACAGCATTCCCCAGAGGGGATGCACACCTAAGAAAAACAATAATATCCCTCAGCGGGTCTGTACACCCATTGAAAGGAGGGAAATCAATGCATACCAGGCTCAAGAGAGACTAAAGTCCAAAGGGAGTTGGACGAGAGAGAGTCCGAAGGGAAAGGACCAGAAGAAGGCGACCCCTGCTAGGCCATATCCGGAGAAGCTGGTAGGCCCATCTCCTATAGTGCCCATTCAAGTGGAGGGAGTCTACACCAGAGCCATCTTGGATACTGGGGCACAAGTGACCCTACTATACCAGGATTTCTACGATAAGCACTTGAGTCATCTGCCCATCCAGAAGATAGAGGAACTGGAAATATGAGGGATTGGAACCCAGAGCTTCCCCTACGATGGCTATCTGCCCATCAAGATGACCTTTGACCCTTCTGTGGCTGGGAAGGCCGAAGTGTTTGACACCCTGGCCCTTGTGTGCCCTCGGCCGACAGGAGCCAACAAGAGTTCCCTTATAATAGGGACAAACACGGACCTGGTCCGAAGACTCCTGACCCCTCTAGTGAAAGAGAAGGGGCAAGCGGCCACCAAGATCCACCCCATGCTGAAGACGGCCTACCAACGGCTGGTCCTAGAGCAGAAGACCCCTGGAGAGGGGATAGGGAAGGTGTGGAGACTTGGAAGAGAAGGGGTTGTGTTGCAGCCCGGCGAAGTAACCTGTCTCAGAGCCACTGTGAAGCTTACTTGGGAGCAGCCTGGACCCTTTGTCGTGCTGGAGTCCGATCCAAGGGGAGAGTTCTCAGGTCTGGAAGTGATACCAGAAGTGATTCCACTGAAGGCCCTGAAGAAGGCCCATTGTAGAGTTCCGGTGAGTGTTAGGAACACTACAGAAGGCCCCATGGAGATCCCCGCCAGAATGCTGCTGGGCCAGGTGAGCCCTGCTGCCCCGGTTACCCTGTCAGAAGTCAAGGGGACGGGTGGAGGAGGAGATGTTTGGGAGAAGCTGTCCATGGAAAACCCGAATCTGCCCAGGGCTTGGAAAGAGAGAGCCAAGGCACAGTTGACCAGATGGGAGAAGATCTTCTCCAAAGATGAGTTCGATGTGGGGTGTGCAAGGAGTGCCAC
Organism: Rana muscosa; assembly: GCA_029206835.1. NCBI lineage: Eukaryota > Metazoa > Chordata > Amphibia > Anura > Ranidae > Rana > Rana muscosa. Next base: position 877,637,733 of record CM055122.1, on the reverse strand, counting down.
CCATCGAATCCGCCTCCAAGAAGACAAGCCCTTCGGAGAGAGGGTCAGGCGGGTCCCACTAGCAGATTTGGAGGATCTAAGGGAAGAACTCGCAGAACTCAAGAGGACTGGTGTGATCCGGGAGTCTAGAAGCCCCTATGCCTCCCCGATAGTGGTGGTCAGGAAGAAGAATGGGTCATTGAGGCTCTGTATAGACTACAGGACTCTCAACAGGAGAACCATACCCGACCAGTACACCACTCCCAGGATAGAGGACGCTTTACAGAGTTTGTCTGGAGCCAAGTGGTTCAGTGTTATGGATCTCAAGAGTGGATACTACCAGATCCCTATGCATCCAGAAGACAAGGAGAAGACAGCCTTCATAACCCCAGTGGGGTTCTTTGAGTTTGATCGAATGCCTCAGGGACTGTCTGGAGCTCCTGCTACCTTCCAACGTCTCATGGAGAAGACTGTAGGAGACATGAACCTTATTGAAGTCCTTGTATACCTGGACGATGTCATTGTCTTTGGAAGAACCCTGGAAGAACACGAAGAGAGGCTGGAAAAAGTGTTGAGAAGACTCAGTGAGGAGGGACTCAAGCTTTCGCCTGAGAAGTGTCGGTTCTACCAGTCTTCTGTGAACTATCTGGGGCACATAGTGTCTGTAGAAGGGGTGGCCACAGACCCTGAGAAATTGGAGGCAGTTACCTCCTGGCCACGACCCACCACAGTAACAGAACTCAGATCCTTCTTGGGGTTCTGCTCCTATTACAGGAGGTTTGTGGAAGGATTCGCCCGAATTGCCAGACCTTTGAATGAACTACTCAAGACCGAGGGGGAAGAGGACGATTCAGGGCCCAGGAAGCCGGGAGAGTCAGTCAGAGATCAGTGGAACCAGAAGTGTGAAGAGGCCTTCCAGGCGCTGAAGAAGAGCCTAACCACTGCCCCAGTCTTGGCCTACGCAGACCCAACCAAACCCTATGAACTACATGTAGATGCTAGTCATGACGGTCTGGGAGGAGTACTTTACCAAGAACACGAAGGACAACTGCGGCCTGTTGCCTACGTGAGCAGGAGCCTGACCCCCTCCGAGAAGAACTACCCCACTCACAAGCTGGAGTTCCTGGCCCTTAAGTGGGCGGTAGTAGACAAGCTCAAAGACTACCTGTATGGGGCGGAGTTCACTGTGAAGACCGACAACAACCCCCTTACCTACCTTTTCACCACAGCAAAGCTAGATGCCACTGGACACAGGTGGCTGGCTGCACTGTCTGGATTAAATTTCAGCCTAAAGTACAGGCCAGGGGCTGGAAATCGAGATGCAGACGCTTTGTCCAGGAGATCTCATGCCCCCACCAGTGACACAGAAGACTGGACTCAAGTGGCACTTGACGGGGTGCGGGCCCTTTGTCAAGGGGCTGAATTACAAGCCAGAGGAGGCTCGAGGGCGGAAGAGATAGGAGTTACCATGGTAGGAGTCCCCAAACAATACTGTGGAGTAACCCAACTGGAGGAAGACAATCTGCCGAAACTGTCCAAGAAGGAGCTGAGGTGCGACCAATTAGAAGACCCCATGGGGAAATTGGTTCTGGAAGCCCTGGAGAATCAGGATCCAAATAGACTCCTGCGCCACTCCTCAAAGGAAGCTCGCCTGTTGAGGAAAGAGTGGGATAGGTTGCAGGTGCATCAGGGAGTGGTCTACCGAAGGGGCCCCTCTGATGACCTGGAAGATAAATGGCAATTGTTCCTTCCGGAAAAACATCGAGAGACTGTTCTGATTGCCCTACATGACAATCATGGCCACCTAGGGGTGGAAAGGACCTTTCAACTCGTCAGAAGTCGGTTCTATTGTCCCTGCATGAGGGCAAAAGTAGAAGAGTACTGTCATTCATGTGCACGCTGCATCCAGAGGAAGACTTTACCCCATCAAGCTGCCCCAATGGGCCATCTACAAAGTCAAGGCCCAATGGATCTGGTATGCATTGATTTTCTCTGCCTCGAACCCGACCTGAGTGGACTAGGAAATGTTCTGGTGATAACCGATCATTTCACCCGGTATGCCCAAGCTTTCCCAACCAAAGACCAGAAGGCTTCCACAGTGGCCAAGGTACTTATGGAGAAGTATTTTGTCCATTATGGGCTACCACAGCGACTCCATTCAGACCAAGGAAGGGACTTTGAGAGTCGATTGATCAAGAAACTGTTAGACTCTTTGGGTATCAAGAAAACCCGAACCACACCTTACCACCCACAGGGAGATGCTCAGCCGGAGAGGTTTAACCAAACCCTGCTCAACATGTTGGGAACTCTGGATAGTGAGAAGAAACAACATTGGAGCAAACACATAGCAGCTATATTACACGCTTACAACTGCACCACAAGTGATGCTACAGGCTACTCCCCCTATCGACTCATGTTTGAGAGAGAAGCAAGGTTACCTGTGGACCTGGCCTTTGGCACCTCTTTAGACCATTCCTCAGCCACCTCCCACAAAGGATTTGTGGACAGGCTTAGACACAGCCTGAAAACACAAACTTGCAGACAGATGGAGATCTGAACCCTATGTCATCTGTAGGAAGCTGCCGGGCCTACCTGTCTACAAGTTGAAGCCAGAAGGGAAGGTAGGACCACTAAAGAGACGTGGCATCGAAACCACCTGCTCCCACTTGCTGAAGCAGTCAGGATACCTCCAGTGAGGGACTCCCCTGAACCAGTCTCTATTCTGGATACTCCCAGGCCAAACACTCGGTCCCAGACCTCTCGGGGTGAAGATGGAGAGGCCTCTGAACTTAGTGGAGATGAAGGAAGAGAACTTGACTGGCTGTGGCCTTCCCCAACTCCGGGAACTTCTGTTATAGATTTTCCAACCACTGAAGACACTATAGATGGACAACTGAATGCAGAAGCCACTGAGTTCACCCCATCTAGTCCTTCATCAGATTAATGGGAAGATGCCTGTGACACTTACTCAGAAGAGGACCCTAGAGACTCTACGTATCCTCCGGCCCCTGAAGCAGATGTTCCAGAGCCCGCTGTGTTGCCCGAACCTGCTACGGAAGAAGAGCCTGTGGCGCCAGAGCCAGAAACCCCAAGAGAGCAAAGGGCTCGAAGAGTCATAAGGCCTCCCAAAAAGTTGACCTACCCACAAATGAGGAAGAGCTCAGAAGATTCTGTGGTCACTGCCAGGAGGAGTGCAGAGAATCCGGATCCCTCCACTGTTTATTTGGTGGAGGGCAACCCCCACTCACTCTCTGGCACAGTTAGGCAGGCCACTCATGATAGTGTGACCTGTGGGAAAGGGAATTCAACCCCTCGGTTTTGGTGGGAATTCCCTATGCCAACATCATACGCAACGTTTCTAGGGTTGTACGCAGTGTATGTTAGGATTATCTTTGGGGACCAAAGAGTTTAAGTGGGGGGAGTGTGTAGCGGGGTCTCCTTTAAGACTCTCAGGACTACCTTACCCAGAACCCCATTCGGTACCCAGGATGCAATGTTTCCACCCCAGAGACTCATGGGTGGAATTATATAAGGAGGAGGCGAGGCTGCGCTCGGCCTCTTTGGGACACGAGACTTCAGTGGAGAGATCTTCCTGTGCGGATCCGCTGTGGTGCAAGGCCTGAAGCCTGGGGCCTTGCGCTGCTACCCAAAAGAGCCTTCCACCCCCATCGCGAGCCTGGGTGACATCTGACTTGGTCATCCTCAACCGCTGCTGAGCTGGAGACCGGACCGCTGCAGACGCTGTGTGTGGAGACACAGCAGGTGGAAGTTCCCGGACTGGGATCGCGTCCGGAGGGGTGAGCCAGCACATGCTCAATCCACATACTGTATACTATTGTTAGGCCTACAGACTGCCGTGGCCCACCAGTTCTATTCAAGCCCCACTGGAGATCCATAGCAGAACTGAGCCAAACGGATCTCTAGTGGAGTGTTCTGTGTTGGTACTTTTAACCCTTTGGATTACAAATTGTGTTCCTGAAATGTGCACCACCGTTTAAAGACTTGCATGCGAAGAATTCATCCCCTAGAGACTGAGTTATATGGTCAGGCCTGGCCATCTAGATAGATTATTTAGTTGCTGTGCCATAGGGCGCATAGTGAAGTAATGTTACACGTGGCGCGTGTGCGCCATATCTTACTAGTTGTAGTATGTCTATTGCTGCAGGGCTCTGCAGAGATATTCCTGTGATTTGTTAACTGTTGATTTTATTGCTAGTAGAAAGTAAACTCGTTATTCTTCTATCACTGCACTGGTGTATGAATTTAACCATAGAGCATGAGATATATATATATTACCCTAGACTAACTGTGCCAGAAGGGGGTCGAGTAAATTGCCGGGGGTTGGCAGAGCTGTCTTCAGGGCCCAAACCAAATCTGCGGCCCTCTTAGCTGAAGGTATCGCTACACCCCTATTTTTTTTTATTTTTAATATATACTTTATATCACCCACATCCTTGGAGCACAATAGAGGACATTGGAGCAACCTATAAGTTAATATTTTTTCAGGTAAAACTCGCTTGCATAAAAGTTTCTCGCTAATAGTCTATGTAGCGGAGCCTCACTCTCCCTCTCTGTGTTTCCTCGTGTGAGGGACTTGTGTCTAGGGGAACCTGGGAGAGGAGAGTGCAGGAACACTACGCCAAGCTCTCCCCTCGTATGTGTATGAGGTTCAAGCAGAGTTAGTTCAATTACCTCCGGGTCTGTCCACTGCATACGAAACCTTAGTTGTTCTGTGGAGATGTGTCTGCCAATAATAGAGCCCCACACCAATTGAAAGTCCAACACTGCTTTATTTTTCGTACAATACGGTGAACACAATCAGTTGAACTTCCAATAACAGACGAACAAGGGGGGGTGTGGGTACGAGTAGGCGCAGGCACAACTGAACTCTCCTATTCCTTTGCTAGCGAATAGGCCTGGCGCACGGTCTCTGCCACCGACCGTGTGTTTTGGTCGCTGCCACCATCCAGATGAACTGTTGAGGCCCCTGCCACAGGCCTAATAGCAGGTCTCTGCCACCGACCTGATTGGAATCGTTGGACTGCTGCCACCGGCCATTGAACATGGACTGAACTTCCTCTCTGAACTTGGCCCCTGTTCGGAAGAGATATCCCTCCGGGCGGTCTCCAGAGGTTCACCCGGCACTGGCAATCTGCTGCACCAGGTCTTCGGGTGAGTCCCTCCTACGGTCCCTTACGCCTCTGGATTCGGGTGCCCCACTCCCAGGGCCCCCTAGGACAATCCCTCCCTCGCGGGACCCAGCGGAAGGCACTGGGCCCCAGGCCTCCGGCTGAGCACCTCACCCCAGACTGAAGGTGTCTGGGATGGAACTCGAACTCCAAGTGTCCAGGCCTAGGCCGCCTGGACACCGACCGCACAGCAGCCCTCAGGCTGAAGGTGCCTGGGACTCCCACCTCGTGGCGAAGATGTCCGCCACCTTTATACCCTCTCCCAGCAAGCACGGCGGGTTCCCCGCCCCGCCGTACAACCGCTGCGAGAGGTCACAAAGGGTACGGCACTGCAGCGATGGTTCAACCCCAGCCCAAAGTGACAGCGCCACCTGCTGGGCCGCAGGGAACTATGCATCACTGGTGTCCTCACCAGATTTAAAAGTACATACCCGCTACACTCTCCCCCCGGTTATTTGACACTGGTCCCCAGTGTCTGGAGCAAACCATGCCCAAAAGGGGCCATCATAGCCCGGTCCAGAAACCGACTAACAATTTCAAAAATACAAAAGTTTTGAAAACTAACCAAACAGCGGTGCCTGAACCTAACACGAAAGGGAAGGGAAGGAAACAAACAACACATAACCACATTATCAAAATCACATATTCACATCAACATTCCTTCCCACCCATCCTGACTAAGACCCACCCCATTCTCAGTGGTCTTGATAAGGTGTTCTCCTGCAGAGGGAAAAAGAAACGTTAAACACACATAACCCTGACACATATGTTCGTGTTAGAACGAAAGAACCTCTCCGCAGAGAAACCCTTTCCTTCTCTAAGTGTGTGTGTAAACAGTGAATATCGGTGCGCAACACTGCCACCTGGTGACAGTGCCGTGGTGACTGCACTGGTTGAAGATCTTCTTCTCTTTTTTTTTTCTTGTGGTTCTAACTACCCCAAAGTCCATAGATACTTTGTGGGATGGAAGAATAAAGAACAAACAACGGCTACAGTCCTTCAATCCCTCCAGAGAGCACAGACACCCATTAGCACGGGTACAGTCACTAGGTTTTCCCGGGAAACAACCACGGAAAGTTCAGTAGCAACAAGGCAAAAACTGAGTCTTTTCTTTTTTTTTTTTTCGTACAAGTAGAACTTTGGGTGCTGCAAGACAAGGGGTTTCAAGTGCTGGTCCATTGTCTCTACATGGTATTCGACATCCTCACCCTCCTTGCGCCAAATTAACACCTTGTCTGCGTGGATGTGCCGACCCAACATCCATTCTGACTTGCAATCCTTGAATAGTGGCCCGGTCTCCCTCACCCGGTAGGACGATGGCGTCCGGGTGACGAGGTGCCTTGACCACCTCCACTCTAGGCATAGGCGGCCGCAACAACAGTCTTTTTTCCCCGGTGCCAGGTGCAGGAGGCACCGGAGATAGAAGGGCAGACTGGGGACGGGATCCCTCCTCAGGCGCTGGTGCCTCCACCCGGGGTGTACTATCCCCTGTAGACATGGGTGGATCCCTGACTCTGCGGGACGAGGAGAGAGGCATCTTGTCCCAGCCCTTCTTTGCAAAAAGTTCATCTATGATGACATTGTCTCCCGGATCGGAGAGCGACTCTAGGTCGGAGGTGTCACACTCCTCCGCGGGCAGGTAGCCTGTAGTGGAGGCTGAATTGCTACCCCCCGCGGGCACACAGGGCCGTGACTCCCCGACACCTCCGCCCCAACACCAAGTCCCTTTGCCCGGCTTACCTCGGCCCAAAGTAGAGAAGGGATGTCCGGGACTCTTCCGACCGGATCCATCCGGGGTGGGCGTAGGCGAGCAGGGTGATCCACCACAACCGCTGGACGGGGCAACCAAGCTGGTCTTCCTCTTTGGCGGTGGATGCTGGGAAACAGTGGTGACCGAGTCAGCATCCTCGGATTTCTCCCGTATCTCAGTGATTGCAACCTCCCCTGCGGTCGCTGCAGTGCGCACAGGGATGGCTGTAAAAGCAGCGATTCCTCCTTCTTGAGTGGTGTGGCCTGTTGCGCGGTTGAGGTGGATAGTTCTGGGTTGTTCAATGGTTGGTTCCACCTCAAATAGGAACTCTCCGCAGGCCTCGCATCGCCCGAATGGCTTCAGCTGACACACCAGTCCTGAACAGCCGGGACAAATCAAACCCAGAGCCTCAACGTCCATGCATGAGTACAGGGCGAATCGCCTCCGGGGCTTTAGCCGAATCCCCGTATCCGTTATTGGAGCAGCGGTAGTCAGACTCGTGGTAGTGGGATGAATAGGAATCCATGATGCATTGGTGAACATGGCGACTCTCTGCTGATCCATTGCGCACTGCCTTGTTGGCGCCAAAGTCCCCACGTGTAGTCCTTCACACGATTGGACTCCTCCCCTCTTGCACTCCAGTTCGCGGGCTTTCTCCTTCCCTGGGTCACACCCACGAACTGAGCAGGGAGGGTGTGCCTGATGGTGCAGTGGCCAATATGGCCGACCTACTTGGAACTCTTTCGGGCAGACACTTTCTAATTCCAACAACTCCAGCTCCATTGTAGCACGAACACATCCCAGACCCGAGCCCCCATGTGTAGCGGAGCCTCACTCTCCCTCTCTGTGTTTCCTCGTGTGAGGGAGTTGTGTCTAGGGGTACCTGGGAGAGGAGAGTGCAGGAACACTACGCCAAGCTCTCTGTCAGGGATCACTTTGGGCACAGGGTGAGCAAGAAAATAATGGACATTAAGAATATGTCTTGGATTGCTTTAAAATGGGACAGTGATATTTTTCCACAATATTCCCCAGGATATCTGTAAAGAACTATTTACTGTTTGATTATGAACTCAACAGGTTAACTGAAAAGTGACTCCTTCATGATGTTGGGACACATACTGTTAGATGCTAATGTCACCACATCCAGCCCCCACCTGTGTCTGCTAAGATGTCAGATGTGTATTGGGAGACAGTGAGGCTAGCCTAAAGGTCATGTGTCTGAGTCATCACTGTAGTTAATTAGCTCATGTAAATTAGGTCTGGTCAAAGGTGTATTGTCTGAGGAGAATGTAAGAACCTCCTCTCTGTGTGTATAAAACTGGGAGTTTGTCATTAAAGATGGTCAGTCCAGTTGGAAGTGGAAGGTAATAGTACAGCGCTACATATAGGCCAGTAAAAACTGGACTGTAACTCAAATGTGACCATAAATGGAAACACACAAAAAAGTGAGAAGGGGCAGGCTGAACGCCCTACCCAATATATATAAAATGTCCACAATAATAAACAAAAACAAAAATTTTTAAGAGTGTCCAAAACAGTGGGTAAATAACAAGGAATGGATGTAAAACTTCTGGCACAATTCTTCACGTGGATGGTGACATTCATGTGTGCTTACCAGAAACGTTGGACCCGAATGTCATACGACAGCGGATCAATCGAGCTTGAGAGCATCTCCAACGGCTGCTCCACAGGAACGTCCCCGGATCTCTGAAGGATGTAGAGGTATACCGGCTAGACGATCGGATGTCTTCAATCCTGGGTGGAACTGATGGATGCAGTACTTCTCGGGTCTCCAATACCCCCAAGGCTGGAGATCCCACCAGAAGACTGGCACTCTGGATCCCGGTATTCAACCGGACGATGGGATACGATCAAACTTAAATACCCCGACAAGGGTATTGTAGAAGGACCAACTGGTGAAAACTGAAAAAACTTTTCCTCACCGATTTCATGCAAAGAGAAGAAAAAAATAGGGGGCTCCAATGGTGTAGGTAAAAAAAATTGGGGTTTTTAATCAGAAAAACACCAACATACAAAGACAAAAAGTGATCACAGTTCATATATTAAAAGACAACATGGGAAGCAAAATGCATAGCCCGACGCGTTTCGTTCCTAACAGGACGTCTACAGGGGCATTAACCTGCTCCCCCAAATTGCCATATATATATTGTGACAGCAGGAAGGTAAAGTCACCTGGTTGCATCCAGGGGGGTAGATATATTTCGCCCAGATTCAGGCTTTACGCCGACTTATACAACTAGGTGGAGAGTTGTATAAGGCTAGTGGGCTCATGGATGACTCATACCTCTAGGGAGAGTGTGGGGCGTCGTGCAGACAGAGATGAGGAGACCAGCTGAACCTTGTCAGCTCATTTAGGCCTCTATAAGAACTCCCAGCTTCATTAGATGTTAGCTCATGCCTGGAACCAGACCTGTGTGGACTGTCTAGGGAGAGTGAACCCCTGTGCGGTGAGACAAAGCCTGTGTGGCTATTTGCTTGGACATTTAAAACCAGGGACTTAGGGACTAGGACAGCACTAGGCTGATCCCAGTTGTTAGTTAGGAAACCTGTATGTTTAGTCAGAGGTCAAGTTGACCAGGATTTATTTTGTTTATGTTTCTTTTGCTTTGCTGTGTTTTGTCACTGTAAATAGAAAATAAACCGCACCTTTTTGATTTTGAAAACCACAACCTCCGTTTGCTGGGCCTGTTTTTGTGTGGGGAGCCCATCTCGGGGGTCACACACACCCGCTGCCGAGCTAACCCCCTCACAGTTGGTGGAGAACCAGTGGCAGTTTTTTTTTTTAAGCCAGCATGGAGGAGATACTGAAGCAGCTGGCTCTAGCAAATGCCAATCAACAGCAGACAAATGCAGGTTTGCAAAAGAACTTCGCAGCCCAGCAGCAAGCTCATCAACAGAGCCTTGCAGCCCAGCAGCAGACAAACGCAACTTTGCAACAGAGTCTGGAGGCTCAGCAACAAGCCCAGCAGCAATCTGAGGCCCGCTTCATAGACCTGTTGCAGAAGCAAGAGCAGAGACTACAACAACAGATGGAAGCAGTAATGCAGCAACGTCCGCAGACCAGTGAGGAAAGCCGTCCCACTAATACCGCGTCCTTTGGGGTGAGTCGTTTATTGACAAAAATGACTGGAGAGGATGATCCAGAGGTATTTTTGACCACATTTGAAAGGACCGCTGAAAGAGAAAAGTGGCCTGAGGAGCAGTGGGCTGGACTGGTGGCTCCTCTGTTAACTGGTGAATCGCAGAAAGCTTACTATGACCTAGAGCCTAACCAAGCAAAAGACTATGTGATGCTAAAAGCTGAAATATTGGCAAGGCTGGGTGTCACCCAGGCTGTCCGGGCTCAGCGTGTGCATAACTGGACTTTCCAGCTTGGAAAACCCCCCAGGTCTCAAATGTATGATCTCATTCACCTGAGCAGAAAGTGGCTACAGCCAGAGACTTTGTCCGCACCAAAGATTGTGGAACGTGTTGTAATGGATCGGTTTTTGAGAGCTCTTCCTACTGCCATCCAAAAGTGGGTAAGCCATGGAGACCCAGAGACGGCCGATGGTCTTGTGGATCGTGTGGAGAAATACTTGGCTACAGAGAACCTGACGGCCTCTTCCAGAGACACTCGGACTTTCCACCCTAAGACCAGACCATCCCCAGGGGCGGATAAGAGGATTCCAAGGGGTGAGGGTGGAGAGAGTGAGAGGGTGGGAGCTCTACCCCAAGTTTGGCGAGAACAGCCTGGGAAATCAGCGGCTCAAGAGGCCGCAAGAAGGATCGTTTGCTACCGCTGCCGGCAAGCGGGACATATTGCAGCCAATTGCCCGGTTGTGGAGGAACCCATGCAGTGTGACTTTCTGACGGGCAGACGTCAGTCGCTGTGTGCGACAGTCGCATGCACTGCCATTCGAGGAACTGAGAAACATTTATGCAAAATGTGTGTTAATGGTAGAAATGTTGTGGTATTGTTGGATTCAGGTAGCCTTGTGACCCTGATAAAGGCTGAGTTAGTTAAAACAGAGGTCTCTGGGAATAGCAAGGTAGCTGTTATTTGTGTGCATGGGGACACCCGAGAGTATCCAGTGACTACAGTGTGTTTCGAGACCCCCAAAGGTACCCTCTCTCATCCAGTGGGCTTAGTATCTCAGTTACCGCATGACGCCATTGTGGGAAGGGATTTTCCGAAGTTCTGGGAACTGTGGGATGATCCTGAGCCCCCCACTGGTGCCCCTATGTACCAGGAATGTGATAGCCAGAACTCCCCTGAGAGTGGTGAGGACTCTCCGGAATTTCCCTTATCAGTATTGGCAGGGGAGACTCAAGAAACTGGAGAGGAGCCCACCTCCTCAGACGAAAACCTACCGTCTGTGGAGTTTTCTGATCTTGAGGTTCACAGGGAAAACTTTGCCACAGAACAGTTGAAAGACCCCGCCCTAATAAAGGCACGGGAAAACGTAGTGAAAATAGATGGCGAGTTAGTGAACCCAGATAATACCTGCACTTACCCATACTTCAGCGTAGAGAAGGACCTACTGTATCGGGTGGCAAAAAGGGCAGAAGAAACCGTTGAGCAGCTTGTGGTGCCCAAACCTTACAGGAAGTTGGTGTTGGAGTTGGCCCATGGGCACATTCTTGGAGGTCATCTGGGGACAGAGAAAACCCGAGAGAGGGTATTACAGAGATTCTATTGGCCGGGGGTGATGAAGGACATAGAAAATTATTGTTCCTCCTGCCCTGTGTGTCAGAGGTCGGCCCCGATGCCACATTTCCGTAGCCCGCTGGTCCCTCTACCCATCATTGAGGTCCCGTTTGAGAGGATCGCCATGGATTTGGTAGGTCCTATAATCAAGTCCGCTAGGGGGCACCAGTACATATTAGTTATAATGGACTATGCCACCCGTTATCCAGAAGCGATCCCTCTCCGAAATACCTCGGCCAAAACCATAGCCAAAGAGCTATCTCTTGTGTTTAGCCGGGTGGGTATTTGTAAAGAACTGCTTACGGACCAAGGTACACCCTTTATGTCCCGGGTTATGAAGGAGCTGTGTAAATTGTTCAAAGTGACGCAATTACGTACATCTGTGTATCACCCCCAAACCGATGGGCTGGTTGAAAGGTTCAACAAAACCCTAAAACAAATGTTGAAGAAAGTGGTGGATAGAGATGGAAAGGATTGGGACTGTCTACTTCCTTATCTGATGTTTGCTATTAGGGAGGTGCCCCAATCCTCTACGGGATTCTCCCCCTTTGAGTTACTGTATGGGAGACACCCAAGAGGGCTGTTGGATATTGCCAAGGAAACTTGGGAAAGTGAGAGTTCTCCCCACAGGAGTGTGATTGAGCATGTCGCCCTGATGCAAGACCGAATTGCACAGGTAATGCCCATCGTGAAGGAACATTTGGCCCAAGTGCAGTTAGCACAGCAGAGAGTGTACAACCGTGGAGCCAAGACCCGTACCTTTTCCCCGGGGGATAGGATACTGGTACTTGTCCCTACGGTTGAAAGTAAATTCCTTGCCAAATGGCAAGGCCCCTACGAGATAATGGAAAAAGTGAGCGAAGTGAATTACAAGGTCAGACAACCAGGAAGGCGAAAGCCCGAACAGATCTATCACGTTAATCTGTTGAAAGCCTGGAGGGATAGAGAGTCCCTAGTCGCAGACACTTGGTCACCAGCTCAAACTGGTTGCGTGATTCCTGAGGTTGGAATAGCAGCCACCTTGTCACAACCCCAACAACAGGAGGTTAAGGAGTTTGTGCTTCGCAACAAGGAGGTATTCTCTGAGCTGCCGGGACAAACATCTGGGGTAGAGCATGACATCATTACCCCGCCCGGTGAAAGGGTGAAGTTAAAACCCTATCGGATCCCAGAGGCCCGACGGGAGGCAATACGGGAGGAAGTACAGAAAATGCTGAACTTAGGGGTGATAGAGGAGTCCCAAAGTGATTGGTCTAGTCCCATTGTGTTGGTGCCTAAACCGGATGGGAGCTGGCGATTTTGTAACGATTTTCGTCAGTTGAACAAAGTTACAAAATTTGACACCTACCCCATGCCACGTATAGATGAGTTGATCGACCGGCTGGGAACAGCCCGATACATGACGACTCTTGACCTCACAAAAGGGTATTGGCAAATCCCCCTGGCCAAGTCGGCCAAAGAGAAAACCGCATTTGTAACCCCAGACGGGGCGTTCCAATATAAAAGAATGCCGTTCGGGTTACAGAATGCGCCGGCCACATTCCAGCGGAAAATGGACCAGATGCTGAGGCCCCATCGGAAATATGCTGCGGCTTACCTGGATGACATAATTGTCCATAGCACAGATTGGGCCTCACATCTGCCAAAAGTGCAAGCAGTCCTGGACTCTGTTCGGGAAGCGGGGTTTACGGCTAACCCCAAGAAGTGTACCATTGGGCAGGAGGAGGCCAAATATCTTGGGTACACCATTGGGAGGGGAGTAATAAAACCCCAACTCAACAAAGTCGAGGCCATCCAGAGTTGGCCACGTCCCAACAGCAAGAAGCAGGTACGAGCCTTTCTGGGAATCGCTGGGTATTATCGGCGATTCATTCCCCACTTTGCTTCTAAGGCTGTGCCCCTAACCAACCTGACGAAGGGGAAAGGGTCGGTCATGATTAAATGGACCCCCGAGGCTGAGGCAGCATTCCAATTCTTGAAACAAGCCTTATGTAGCCAGCCAGTGTTGTACTCACCCGACTTCTCTAAAGACTTTGTCGTACAAAGTGATGCGTCAGATGTGGGGTTAGGAGCAGTATTGTCCCAGGTCTGGAACGGGGAAGAGCACCCAGTCATTTACCTCAGCAGGAAGTTGAAGTCCCATGAGGTAAATTACGCCACCGTTGAAAAGGAGTGTTTAGCGGTGAAGTGGGCTCTAGATTCCCTTCGGTACTACCTGCTAGGTAGGCACTTTGACATGGTTACGGATCACGCTCCGTTAAAGTGGATGGCTCAAAACAAGGAAACAAATAGAAGAGTGAATAGGTGGTTCCTGGCCCTCCAGGAATTCAACTTCACAGTAAAGCATCGCCCTGGCGTTCAAATGGGGAATGTGGATGCTTTGTCTCGAGTACATGAATGCCTGATTGCTGGTGTTCCAACCCCGAGGTTAAAACAAGAGGGGGGGGTATGTGACAGCAGGAAGGTAAAGTCACCTGGTTGCATCCAGGGGGGTAGATATATTTCGCCCAGATTCAGGCTTTACGCCGACTTATACAACTAGGTGGAGAGTTGTATAAGGCTAGTGGGCTCATGGATGACTCATACCTCTAGGGAGAGTGTGGGGCGTCGTGCAGACAGAGATGAGGAGACCAGCTGAACCTTGTCAGCTCATTTAGGCCTCTATAAGAACTCCCAGCTTCATTAGATGTTAGCTCATGCCTGGAACCAGACCTGTGTGGACTGTCTAGGGAGAGTGAACCCCTGTGCGGTGAGACAAAGCCTGTGTGGCTATTTGCTTGGACATTTAAAACCAGGGACTTAGGGACTAGGACAGCACTAGGCTGATCCCAGTTGTTAGTTAGGAAACCTGTATGTTTAGTCAGAGGTCAAGTTGACCAGGATTTATTTTGTTTATGTTTCTTTTGCTTTGCTGTGTTTTGTCACTGTAAATAGAAAATAAACCGCACCTTTTTGATTTTGAAAACCACAACCTCCGTTTGCTGGGCCTGTTTTTGTGTGGGGAGCCCATCTCGGGGGTCACACACACCCGCTGCCGAGCTAACCCCCTCACAATATATATATATAGTAAAAGTTATGGGAGTCATAATCAATGACCCACCAATGGAACAACATTTCATAAAGGCGGGCATTCTGATTGGACAAACAACAATCACATGACCAAATCATGATAGTGCTTCCCCGTGGGGGACCAATCCTAGCACAGGGAACAAGCCCTTCCTGGTTCAAATCAATAAAACCAGGAAGTGGCAGGTAGTAGCACATGGCAAATATACCATCAAAAAGTCCGCCAAATTCCAACCAATCAGCCGTGCGATGGTGTCAGTCCAATCAATGCCTCAACAAACACACAATGAGATCTCTAGCCAATGGAAACTAACATTACATAAAAATGCAAAGGGACACACGATTGGACTGGGGAATAAATAAAGATATTACCCAATCATTATGTCCAGGAAGCTGGAAATAACCAGTAACAAAAGCCAGATAGATCTTAGAGCAGGAGATTGTGACTAACATCCGGCTCATGTGACCGGGAGCACACCGAAAATGCGCCCAATCACATTCTCCTTCAGACCATCACATGACCCAGAAGGTCATTTGAATAAATATAGGGATATCATAAGATATACCCAGGAGCGCGTCGTCAAGGAAACAGACGACGCGCAGCCTGTAATATGTGCGATCACGTAATGGGGGCGGCGCCATCAGCGCGGCGATCATGTGACCCAGCGTCACGCCCATCATGTCTGAATGGCATGGAAGAAGGCTGCGCTGGCGTCGCCCTCACCGCCATCAGGCCAATGAGAGGAGGGGGAGGGAACAGAAACCATACCAATACTGCAGTGGGAGTGGCGCAGTGAGCCCGGCGATCATGTGATCGGGCATCACATCCATCATGTCAATAAGACATGAAGGAAGGCCGCGCCGGCGTCACTCCCACGGCAACAAATCTATCAGAGGGGAAACACCTATGTTCCCAAACGGTCTGGGAGTCACCCCCAGTCGTAAAGGGCTGCGAGGGGACATCCCAAAGGCCGCGGGTATAGGATTCCATTGATCTAATGAATAAACTGGGTCAGTATGAATAGAACTGGGAATCTGAAACACACATCGCCTTCTAGCGATGGCAATGTGAATTGCAGTAAAAGCCACACAATATCCTCAAGGAGAGGAAATATGAAACACACAGACATGTTAAGTTGCAATACTGAACAGTATGTATAATACATCCTCTAAAAAACACAAAATGACACCAAAAATAGAACAAATGCAGTAATAAAAGAGAGAGAATATTAGAAAAGCGAGTCAAGCATTTAAGCTGAATTAATGAACGAGTTGACGTCCCACTCTACGTTCATTCCGAACGGCGTGTAGGTACGCAACTCCAATAGGTCTCCAAACGGGAGACACCCCGTAATCGGGATTCTCCTCTCCAGTGCGGCACGAACTGATCTATAACCAGGAATTGTGTCCCTGCAGGATCACAATTGTGATATTGCAAATAATGTCAGGGGACACTGCGATTAATTTTTCCTTTCTTAATCTTCGCAATATGTTCGTTCACACGAATGGAGAAAGTTCTAATCGTGCGTCCTACATATTGTTGTTTGCAAGGACATGTTAGAAGATACACAATATATTGACTGGCGCAAGTGGTGAAACGCTTCATCTGGTAGATACGCAAGGTGACAGATGACGCTCTTACGTTTCCCATTGGTATTGTGTAAACACACCTTACATTTACGGCAAGGGAAGAAGCCTTTACATTCCGGAAAGAATGAGGGCTTGCTGGGGGGATCCATCACATTAGGGGCTATCTGTCCCTGGATGGATCTCGCTCCCCTGAAAATCACACCCGCCCTTTCAGGAAGGACAGGTCCCAGGAGTCTATCATTTTGAAGGACACCCCAATGTTTTTTCAAAATCTCTTTTACCTGTCTGGATTGCACCGAGTAGGTAGTAAAGAAAGACCATCTAAACTTGGTGTCCGTGATCTTTTTGGGTTTTACTTGTAATAGCGAATCTCGATCAATCCGCAGGATTCGATTGATCTCGCCATCAAGTTCGGTGGGCAGGTATCCCTTTTCTAAAAATCTGCCCTTAAGAATCGAAGACTGTGCAATGAAGTCCTCCACTCTGGTACAGTTTCTCCGTAAACGAAGAAACTGACTGTGTGGTACAGATTTTAACCATTGATTTAGACCCTTAGAAATCCTGAAGGCGGTGCTTGGTTTTCGGGGTCCTGTACGCGGCTAGGCTCCCAAAATGTCTCACACATGTGGTATCCCCGTACTCAGGAGAAGCAACAAAATGTATTTTGGGGTGTAATTCCACATATAACCATGGCATGTGTGAGCAATATAACATTTAGTGACAACTTTTTGTACATTTTTTTTTTCTTCTTGTCATTATTCAATCACTAGGGACAAAAAAAAATATATTCAATGGGCTCAAGATGCCTCTCAGCAAATAGCTTGGGGTGTCTACTTTCCAAAATGGGGTCATTTGGGGGGGTTTTGCACTGTCCTGGCATTTTATGCACAACATTAGGAAGCTTATGTCACACATCATCCACTCTTCTAACCACTTGAAGACAAAGCCCTTTCTGACACTTTTTGTTTACATGAAAACTTTTTTTTTTTTGCAAGAAAATTATGTTGAACCCCCAAACATTATATATTTTTTTAAAGCAAAGGCCCTACAGATTAAAATAGTGGGTGTTGCATTTTTTTTTCCTCACAGTATTTGCGCAGCGATTTTTCAAACGCATTTTTTGGGGGAAAAACACACTTTTTTTATTTTTAATGCACTAAAACACACTATATTGCCCAAATGTTTGATGAAATAAAAAAGATGATCTTAGGCCGAGTACATGGATACCAAACACGACATGCTTTAAAATTGCGCACAAACGCGCAGCGGCGACAAACTACGTTCTGTTTTAAAAGCCTTTACAGGTTACCACGTTAGATTTACAGAGGAGGTCCATTGCTAAAATTACTGCCCTCAATATGACCTTCGCGGTGATACCTCACATGCATGGTGCAATTGCTGTTTACATATGACGCTAGACCGGCGCTTGCGTTCGCCTTTGTGCAAGAGCAGAGGGGGACAGCAGTGCTTTTTTTTATTTTTTATTTTTTATTATTATTTATTTTGCTTTTTTTTTTTTTTTTTTAAACTGTTCCTTCCATATTTTTTTTTTTTACCATTTTTATTGTTATCTCAGGGAATGTAAATATCCCCTATGATAGCAATAGGTAGTGACAGGTACTCTTTTTTTGAAAAAAATTGGGGGGTTAGACCCTAGATCTTTCCTCTGCCCTCAAAGCATCTGACCACACCAAGATCGGTGTGATACAATGCTTTCCCAATTTCCCAATGGCGCTGTTTATATCCGGGGGGAATCATTCCCTCCCACTGCTTGTAAAAGCAGTCTAGAGGCTAATTATCTGCTAGAATTGCTTTTACATGAAAGCCGGCCGCTGGCTCAAAAGAATGATACCAAGATGATACCTAAACCTGCAGGCATCATTCTGGTATAAACACTCAAAGTCCAGCAACATACCAGTACGTTGCTGGTCCTTGTTGGACATGTATTGTAATCTTTTTTTTCATGAAGCCTGTTGGCTGAACGAAAAAAAGAGATTGATCGGTGGGTATGCCCACCATTAGAATACCTCCCTTCATCCACCCACTTCTAATGATGGGCATACATGCACCATTTATATATGCCGAAGCATGGGGGAATCCTCCCGCAAAAAAGTTATGCCGCGTACACACGGTCGGACTTTTCCACGGGCAAGCCTCCGTCGGAATTTCGACCGTATGTACGCGGCATTAGGAGCAAAATCGCTCCTCCGCCCCTTCTGCCCCCATGCTTTGGCATATATGCTTTTTTTTAACTGTGGTGGTGAAATCACCTCCTACAGCGTTGGAGTCGCGGCTTTATGTATCGTGGGAGCAAACGCTGTTGCTGTCAAGATAAATAGATCCGCGCTGCAACTGAATGGTGTACCTGCTAAGCAAATGATGGTTAACATTAAAACAAAGTAACATTACAGTATAACAGTAAGACCTTACCATGCCATACCTGCAAAGCAAATACCAAAACAAAACCTAGTAAAAAATAAAACATTTTTTTAACGCAACCTGTGCCTAAAATATATAAATGCCGAAGCATGAGGGCATCCTCCCACAAAAAAGTTATGCCGCGTACACACCGTCAGACTTTTCCACGGGCAAGCCTCCGTCGGAATTTCGACCGTATGTACGCGCCATTAGGAGCAAAATCGCTCCTCCGCCCCTGCTGCCCCCATGCTTCAGCATATATGCTCTTTTTTTTAACTGTGGTGGTGAAATCACCTCCTACAGCGTTGGAGTCACGGCTTTATGTATCGTGGGAGCAAACGCTGTTGCTGTCAAGATAAATAGATCCGCGCTGCAACTGAATGGCGTACCTGCTAAGCAAATGATGGTTAACATTAAAACAAAGTAACATTTCAGTACAACAGTAAGACCTTACCATACCTGCAAAGCAAATACCAAAACAAAACCTAGTAAAAAATAAAACATTTTTTTAACGCAACCTGTGCCTAAAATATATATATGCCGAAGCATGGGGGCATCCTCCTGCAAAAAAGTTATGCCGCGTACACACGGTCGGACTTTTCCACGGGCAAGCCTCCGTCGGAATTTCGACCGTATGTACGCGGCATTAGGAGCAAAATCGCTCCTCCGCCCCTGCTGCCCCCATGCTTCGGCATATATGCTCTTTTTTTTAACTGTGGTGGTGAAATCACCTCCTACAGCACT
The DNA here is from genome assembly GCA_029206835.1 of Rana muscosa. Classification (NCBI taxonomy): domain Eukaryota; kingdom Metazoa; phylum Chordata; class Amphibia; order Anura; family Ranidae; genus Rana; species Rana muscosa. The sequence goes on along the minus strand of CM055122.1, from coordinate 877,618,286 downwards.
GGAGTCACGGCTTTATGTATCGTGGGAGCAAATGCTGTTGCTGTCAAGATAAATAATTCCGCGCTGCAGCTGAATGGCGCACCTGAAAACAAAAAATTACATACCTGAAAAGCAAGCATGATAAAACATTGCAGAATAGAATACAGTAAAAAAGAGCAGAACAATAGAGAGAAAATAGAGAGAGAGAACAATAAAACAACAACTATTTTTGTTTTTTTTATTTTATATTTTTTTTGTGTTTTGTTTTTTACGTTTTTTTTTCTTTTTTACACTTTTTTTTGTAACTTTAACAACTGTAATGGTTCGGGTCTCTCAAAATGTAATGGCATCTTGGGAGACCCTGTGTAAGTGTGTCCTAGTCTGTGAAATGCTGTACCCTACGCTAAAACTTCACTTTTGAGTGGTAGCGTTCAAAACATTCACCAAGGCAAAGACCAGGATTGTCAGGACAGCGTGGACAGTAATGACGGGTGTCACGCCTAAATCCGCGCTTGCTACAGACACGACATCTTTTTTGGGGGGCTCGTTGGGTAGGGGTACTCTCGAGGACATACGTATAATGCCTCTCATGCAGCCGGCTTACTGCATTTGGTTGGGGATGGTGAGGTGCAGAACCGCCTGGATACAGGAGTTCTGTGACTATCTCATTCTGGAATTTTAGAAGAGATAAAGTCCCGCCTGAAGCTCTGTATAGCACATGAGCATTCAGCAAAGCCAATTGGAATAAGGATAGAGACACTTTTTTGTACCAGCATCTCGCCTTACGGTCAATTAGATACGGCGCCAACAACTGGTCGTTGAGGTCCGCCCCTCCCATATTTTTGTTATATTCGTGGACACAGAGGGGTTTCTCCACAACACCAGTCGCCGTAGGAATTTGGACTGTCGTGTCTGCATGAAGGGAGGTAAGAAGGAAAACATTCTTATTATCCCTCCACTTCATAGCGAGCAAGTTATTACACTTCACGCAGACTCTCTCCCCCAGCCTAAGACAGGCATCTACAAGCCGCTGGGGAAAGCCCCGGCGATTAGGTCGCACGGTACCACATGCTCCAATCTGATGATCAAACAAGTGACTAAACAGTGGCACGCTCGTGTAATAATTGTCCACATACAAGTGGTACCCCTTTCCGAATAAGGGTGACACCAATTTCCACACTATCTTGCCAGCGCTCCCTATGTAATCCGGGCAGTTGACCGGCTCAACCTGACTATCTTTTCCTTCATAAACCATAAAGCTCCATACATAGCCTGTTGCCCTGTCACAGAACTTATAGAGCTTGACCCCGTATCTGGCACGCTTGCTGGGAAGGTACTGCTTGAAAGACAAGCGGCCAGAAAATGTAATCAGGGACTCATCAACGCAGACAACTTGATCGGGAATAAACAAGGCTGCAAAACGTTCGTTGAAGTGGTTTATGAGGGGCCGAATTTTATAGAGCCGGTCGTATTCAGGGTCTCCACATGGACGACAAAGTTCATTGTCGTTGAAGTGCATGAACCGCAAAATCTGCTCGTATCTAGGGATGAGCTTCGAGTTCGAGTCGAACTCATGTTCGACTCGAACATTGCCTGTTCGCCCGTTCGCCGAACAGCGAACAAATTGGGGTGTTCGCGGCAAATTCGAAAAATCTATGGGAGAAATCTAAAGTGCTAATTATAAAGGCTTATATGCAAGTTATTGTCCTAAAAAGTGTTTGGGGACCCGGGTCCTGCCCCAGGGGACATGTATCAATGCAAAAAGAAGTTTTAAAAACGGCCGTTTTTTCGGGAGCAGTGATTTTAATAATGCTTAAAATGAAAAAATAAAAGTGAAATATTCCTTTAAATTTCGTACCTGGGGGGTGTGTATGATATGCATGTGAAGTGGCGCATGTTTCCCGTACTTAGAACTGTCCCTGCAAAAAATGTCATTTTTGAAAGAAAAAAAATGCATTTAAAACTGACTCGCGGCTATTAATAAATTGTCGGCTCCCGGCAATACATACAAAAGTCATTGATAAAAAAAAAAAAAAAAAGCGTAGGGGTTCCCCAGAATTCAATTACCAGGCCCTTCAGGTCTGGAATGGATATTAAGGGGAACCCCGCCGCAAATTTAAAAAAAATTGACGTGGGGTTCCCCCAAATATCCATTCCAGGCCCTTCAGATCTGGCATGGATTTTAAGGGGAACTCCACCCCAAATTTAAAAAAAAAATGGCGTGGAGTCCCCCTAAAAATCCATACCAGACCCCTTATCCGAGCACGCAACCTGGCCGTTCGCAGGGGAAAAGGGGGGGACGAGAGAGCGGCCCCCCTCCCTCCTGAACCGTACCAAGCCACATGCCCTCAACATGGGGAGGATGTCCCCATGTTGATGGGGACAAGGGCCTCATCCCCACAACCCTTGCCCGGTGGTTGTGGGGGTCTGCGGGCGGGGGGCTTATCGGAATCTGGAAGACCCCTTTAACAAAGGGGACCCCAGATCCTGCCCCCCCCTATGTGAATTGGTAAGGGGTACATTGTACCCCTACCATTTCACGAAGAAAGCGTAAAAAAATGTTTAAAAAAACACACAAACACCTTGAAAAAGTCCTTTATTTAAAAAAGAAAAAAAAAAAAACATTCCAGCGGTGAAATCCAGTGTCCCGCGGCGATCCCGATGTCCAGCGCTGTCCTTCATTGGTTGTGCCTGAGCGGACCTGATGGGGAACTCCCTCTCAGTATTTTAAATGTATAGACCCGCCCCTTCTGAAGTTCCCCATCAGGTCCGCTCAGCGGACGAGATGCGGAACATGAGAAGGGGCGGGTCTATACATGTATTACACAGTGAGAGAAGTTCCCCATCAGGTCCGCCCCCTCGGTATGTCGGACCCGCCTACGTCATTGGCTTGAGCGGGGAACTTCCTTCACTGTGTAATTTAAATTTACATAGTGAAGGAAGTTCCCCGCTCAAGCCAATGACGTAGGCGGGTCCGACATACCGAGGGGGCGGACCTGATGGGGAACTTTTCTCACTGTGTAATACATGTATAGACCCGCCCCTTCTCATGTTCCGCATCTCGTCCGCTGAGCGGACCTGATGGGGAACTTCAGAAGGGGCGGGTCTATACATTTAAAATACTGAGAGGGAGTTCCCCATCAGGTCCGCTCAGGCACAACCAATGAAGGACAGCGCTGGACATCGGGATCGCCGCGGGACACTGGATTTCACCGCTGGAATGTTTTTTTTTTTTTTTTTTTTAAATAAAGGACTTTTTCAAGGTGTTTGTGTGTTTTTTTTACATTTTTTGACACTTTCTTTGTGAAATGGTAGGGGTACAATGTACCCCTTACCAATTCACATAGGGGGGGCGATATCTGGGGGTCCCCTTTGTTAAAGGGGTCTTCCAGATTCCGATAAGCCCCCTGCCCGCAGACCCCCACAACCACCGGGCAAGGGTTGTGGGGATGAGGCCCTTGTCCCCATCAACATGGGGACATCCTCCCCATGTTGAGGGCATGTGGCCTGGTACGGTTCAGGAGGGAGGGGGGCCGCTCTCTCGTCCCCCCCTTTTCCCCTGCGGCCGGCCAGGTTGCGTGCTCAGATAAGGGGTCTGGTATGGATTTTTAGGGGGACTCCACGCCATTTTTTTTTTAAATTTGGGGTGGAGTTCCCCTTAAAATTCATGCCAGATCTGAAGGGCCTGGAATGGATATTTGGGGGAACCCCACGTCAATTTTTTTTTTTAATTTGCGGCGGGGTTCCCCTTAATATCCATTCCAGACCTGAAGGGCCTGGTAATTGAATTCTGGGGAACCCCCACGCTTTTTTTTTTTTTTTATCAATGACTTTTGTATGTATTGCCGGGAGCCGACAATTCATTAATAGCCGCGAGTGAGTTTTAAATGCATTTTTTTCTTTCAAAAATGACATTTTTTGCAGGGACAGTTCTAAGCACGGGAAACATGCGCCACTTTACATGCATATCATACACACCCCCCAGGTACGAAATTTAAAGGAATATTTCACTTTTATTTTTTCATTTTAAGCATTATTAAAATCACTGCTCCCGAAAAAACGGCCGTTTTTAAAACTTCTTTTTGCATTGATACATGTCCCCTGGGGCAGGACCCGGGTCCCCAAACACTTTTTAGGACAATAACTTGCATATCAGCCTTTATAATTAACACTTTAGATTTTGAACGTTCGAGTCCATTGTATTTAATAGGGTTCTAAAGTTTACACGAACATTTTGTCTGTTCGCAGGTTCTGGTGCAAACCGAACAGGGGGGTGTTCGGCTCATCCCTGCTCGTATCGTTTCCTGGGCATGGAGGCAGAGAACACGGGCATGTGGTCAATTGGGTGCGTGGACCAATAAGCACGCAATGACGGGAATTTATGTGTGCCCATGTTGAGGGAAAGGCCCAGAAAGGTCTTAAATTCGGAAACCGTAATTGGTTTCCAATCTTTGGCAATGGAAGGCAACTGGGGGTTAGCGGCGATGAATTGACCAGCATATAAATTACTCTGGTCCACAATAGATCTATAGAGATCTTCCGTGAAAAACAGCGAATAATAATCAATTGGCTTAAAATCAGCTGTTTCCACCTGAATACCGGGTTGGGCAGTGAATGGGGGAAGTACGGGTTCTGCAGAAGTGGTGGGGACCCAATCAGGATAGGCGAATTCTGCAGGAAGGGCACTATGGGTACGACGGGCCTGCCTTTGTCTTCTTATTGGTGGCAGCGGGACACTACTTGTGCTTGCCACCTCGCCAGCTTAAACTGCACTTATGGGACTCGCCACGTCACCACGTGATACTGAAGTGCTGGATGTACGCCCAGGCTGTACTAGGCCGCTGGTGCTTGCCAATTCACCAGAAGGAATAGCGGCGCTAGTACTACTCTGCTCCATGATACGAGAGCCCTGCGGTTCTTGCTCCTCAACAACCTCAGAAGATCGGGATCGGGTACGCCTGACCTTAGCAGGGACCTCAACTTCGTCGTCAGAGCTATCTGACGTGGGGCCGCTGACTTCACTGTCTTCTACGGGAAGATATTCTGAGCCTGAATCTGACAGATGCGTGACCTCCTCTTCACTATCTGTCATGCTCAGAATCTCGTAGGCCTCTTTACTAGTGTACCTTCGTCTTGCCATTTTGGGCTCTAAATTTAGGGGTACACTAGTAAGATTCACAGGTAAAAAAGCACCTGACTGTCGTCAGCAAATATCTCAAACGCTTCCAAAAAAACTGTTAGCGATCGCAGGGATCAGGACTGTCTCTGCGAACGCTGCAGTTATGTGTTTTGTGTTTGGTAAGTGACAGTGATCGATCGATACTGCACTTAGGTGGGCTGGGCTGGGCTGGGCGGAGGGGCTAAACGCAGGTGCTAGCAGGTATCTGGGCTGATCCCGCTAACACTGCGTTTTTGGGAACCCTATACCGCTGGGGACGCTAGTATAGATCTGATCAGATCAGATATTGATCTGTTCAGATACTTTACCACTAAGGGAGGTGTATACTTTGCGTGTGGGTGTTAGCGTTACTGGCACTAACCTAACGCTGCCTGGGGCGACGCAGACCCTCTCTGGCGCTAAAACCTAATTGATCTCACCCGCCGGGCGATCAGGGGGGTTAAACCTTTATTGGGTTATATACGGCGGTTGCCCTAATGCTATAAAAAGCAAACTAACCAACCAGCGTCACCCGTAACCTTTATATGGTGATCACTGGTGAAAGGGTTAACTAGGGGCAATCAGGGGGTTAAAACCTTTATTAGGTTATATATGGGGGTACCTGAAGCTATATAAAAACCTGACGGGTAACCTAAATAACTAACTGGCTAACCAGTGTCACCAGTAAAACTTATACGGTGATCACTGGTGAAAGGGTTAACTCTAGGGTCATTCAGGGGGTTAAAATAATATATGGGGGTACCCGACGCTATAAAAACCTGCGGCGACCCTAAAAAAAAATAACTGGCTATCTAGTACACCACCGGCACTAAATACAGCGATCGGAAATACGATCGCTTAGTGACGCTGGAGTTAGGGGGTGAAAGGGTTACCTGGGGGGCGATCAAGGGGTTAAACCTTTATTAGGGGGGGTTAGGGGGCTACCCTGGACCTAAAGGGGCCTAAACCTAACTGCCCTGCAACTTTTTACTGTCACAGATGACACTAAATGCAGTGATCAGTAAAATAAATGATCACTGCAATCAGTGACACTGTGATTGGGGGCTTGGGGGTGACCTGGGGGGTGATCTGGGGGGTGAAATGTGTGCCTATGTGTACCTATGTGTCAGTGGACTGTTGGTGCACTAACCTGCGTCTTCTTTCCTCGGCGCCGGGAACGAAAAGACCGACACGAGGAGAGATGACATCACTTCCTCTGCCTGTGTTTACATTACACGGGCAGAGGAAGCATTTTCATTCGCCGGGAGCGATCGCGAGGGGTAGGCCGGAATCGAACGGCCGTCCCCTCATCTCGGATTGCTCCCCAACGATTAACGGCCGCTCACTGTATAGGAGGGGGGTCCGATTGGACCCCCCAACTGTACAAAGGCAATCACGTACACTGTACATGATTGTGCCTGTCGGTGCCATTCTGCCGACGTACATATACAGTGAGCGGTCGTTAAGTGGTTAAATTTGCAGCAGGGTTCCCCTTAATATCCATACCAGACCTGAAGGGCCTGGTAATTGAATTTGGGGGGACCCCCACGCTTTTTTTTATCAATGAATTTTCTCTGTATTGTCGGGAGCCGACAATTCATTATAGCCGTGAGTGAGTTTTCAATGACTTTTTTTCCTTCAGAAATGACATTTTGTGCAGGGACAGTTCTAAGCACGGGAAACATGTGCGACTTTACATGCATATCATACACACCCCCCAGGTACGAAATTTAAAGGAAAATTTCACTTTTATTTTTTCATTTTAAGCATTATTAAAATCACTGCACCAGAAAAAACGGCTGTTTTTAAAACCTTTTTTTGCATTGATACATGTCCCCTGGGGCAGGAGCCGGGTCCCCAAACCCTTTTTAGGACAATAACTTGCATATTAGCTTTTATAATTAGCACTTTTGATTTCAAACGTTCGAGTCCATTGTATTTAATAGGGTTCTAAAGTTCACGCGAACATTCTGGCTGTTCGCAGGTTCTGGTGCGAACCGAACAGGGGGGTGTTCGGCTCATCCCTAATCTCCAGTAGCTAATACCACTTTCCCTAGTCTACTCCTATTTAAACCATGCTCAGCATATGGATGATACAAACCATAAAGAAAAATGGGAAAGTGATTTTAAAACTAAGATATCGGTAAAACAATGGGAAAAGGCATGTATTATGACTCAAAAGTGCTCTTTGAGCTCCAAATATCAAGAGATTTCTTACAAAATTCTTACCCAGTGGTACATTACACCTCAGAGAGCCAGGAGGTGGTCCCTCACAACCTCAGACTCTTGCTGGCGTTGTGGTAACGAAACTGGCACCTTCCTTCACATATGGTGGGAATGCCCACTAATTCTCGAGTACTGGGATGAGGTTAGAAAATGGATTAAATTCATCACAGAAACCAAATTAGAACTTACCGCAGCTGCCTGCTTGATTAACGTAAATACCCTTACCATAAGCAAATACAAGAAGTCCCTTACCAGACATCTTTAATTAGCAGCTAAAACACTTATCCCCCTTCACTGGAAGACCACACATGTGTCCAAAATCAGGGATTGGTTGGATAGGGTAAACTACATTTACAAGATGGAAGAAATTTCTGCCATGAAAAAAGAAGAATAGCACGAATTTTAATGAAACCTGGCAACCATGGTTGATATTCTCCTACTCTCCCGAATTCCAACTACTCAATGTATAACACAGGGTTTCTCAACTCCAGTCCTCAAGGCGCACCAACGGGTCATGTTTTCAGGATTTCCCTCAGATAAAAAGGCTGTGGTAATTACCAAGGCAGTGAAACTGATCAAATCACCTGTGAAAAATAATGGAAAGCCTGAAAACATGACCTGTTGGGGCGCCTTGAGGACTGGAGTTGAGAAACACTGGTATAACACACTACCTGCCAAATAAAGATGTTACACTGAACATGTACCAAGGAAGTCAAATTGTCTCTCAATCCCACTTTAATTTACACCTATATTGTGTTAACATTGTCTCATGTTGTGCAACCTACGGTATATGATAGATTGTTATATCACCTCTACCTTAACCTCTAGGCTCGCTATGTTCCTACCCCCCCCCTTCATCTTCCCTCCCTACCCTAATACCTTCCCTGTCCCTATTCCTTTCTTATAATATTTCTATAGCATGTATATGCCCCATGTAATGTCTACTCATTCATCTGGCTATGTGATTTGTTTATATTCTATGTAATGTGACAACTGTTAGTCATGGATGTATGATCCTATATTACATTTGTCTTATTATACGTGTAGCGGGTGTCAAATTTAGTGGGGTGTATCTGGGCCATAGATTGCCCAGATACATTGATTTTAGGGATTTATGGACACTTTGGAGTGTGGGAGGTATGAATGGTGTCATGTTCCCTGCGGTCCCTGGGTGGCGCTGTCACCTGGGACCGGGGTTGAACTACCATTCTAGAGCCGTGCCTTTTTTGTCCTCTCGCAGCAGTAGTACGGTGGGGCGGGGAACCCGCTGTGCCTGCTGGGAGAGGATATAAAAGGGGGCGACATCTTGCGCACGAGGTCCATTCCCCAGGCACCTTCAGCCTGGGGGCTGCGGCGGTTCGTCTGTGCCCAGGCGCCCTTGGCCTGGGCGCGTGGAGTCGAGTTCCATCCCAGGCACCTTCAGCCTGGGGTGAGGTACTTTACCAGGAGGCCTGGGGCCCAGTACCTTCGACTGGGTCCCGCAAGGGCGAAGCATTCCTAAGGTGCCCCCGGTATTGGGTGCCTGAATCCTGGGCATAAGGGACCGGAGACGTGACCTCCCCGTAGAGCCAACGCAGCATTTGCTGGTGCCGGTGGAGGCCTCTGGTGACCGTCCGGATGGATGTCTTCCTCTGACAGGAGCCGTTTGTTCTAAAGAAGGTACTTCATGTTCTCATGGTCTGTGGCAGGGACCCATCTTTCTCAGGTCAGTGGCAGGCCTCATCCAAGGCCTGTGGCAGGGGCCTCAACGTTCACCCAGGTCAGTGGCAGTGACCAAAGTCACAGTCGGTGGCAGCGACTGTGCGCCAAGCCTGTTTGCACTAAACGGAACAGGAGAAACTTAATTCATTAGTTGTGCCTGGACCTACTCTTCCCTACACCTTGTCTGTTCTTTTAAAAGTCAACCAGTTTCAAGTCAATAAAACAGTGTTGGACTTTTCTTGGTGTGGAACTCGTGTTACTGGAAGCTAAGTGTCCCTGTCAGTGACAGTGGCAATCATCCTCCATAGGAGAAGCTGAGGTTCCGGCCTAAAACGCAGACCTGAGGGTAAATGGTTTAGCTCATATCTCTGCATCCTACATCAGAGAGCCAAGCTGGTGGTGTGCATCTTTCCCCCTTCTCCCAGATACCCCTAGACGAGTAAAACCAGCCGTGAAGAGAGGGGAGAAGCTGGGGGAGGACCGCTACACGTGGGGGCTCCAAGTCCGGGATTTGTGTTTATGCAATGGAGCCGAAGCTATCGGAGTTTGAACTTTGCTGCCCAGAAGAGTTCCGAGTAGGTCGGCCATATTGGCCAGCAGGCACACCCTCCCTGCATAGTTCGTGGGTGTGACATGGAGAAAGCCCGCGAACTGGTGTGCCAGAGGGGAGGAGTCCGGCCATGTGAAGAGATACACGTGGGGACTTTGGCGCCAGTTATGCAGTGCGCGATGGAGCAGCAATCAGTCACTATGTTCAGCAATGCCTCGTGGGTTCCAGTCTCAAATATTACGAGGATGACTTCACCTGCTGCTCCGATTACAGATACAGGGATTCGGCTCAAGCCCTGGGGACGATTCGCCTTGTACACCTGCAAGGATGTTGAGGCCCTGGGTATGATTTGTCCCGGATGTTCGGGACTGGTGGTACAGCTAAAGCCCTTCGGTCGCTGCAAGGCCTGCGGGGAGTTCACGTTTGAGGTTCAGCAATTCATAGAGAGACCTTGAGTCTTCCACCTCAGCCCTACAGCAGGCGCCGCCACTCAACAAGGAGAAATCAATGCTTGGACAGCCATCCCTCCGCGCACTGTAGAGACCTCCGTGGAGGTCGTGAACAAAGGGATTGAGGATGCAAAATCCGGAGATGCTGCTTCGGTCACCACAGTTTCCCTACTCCCAGCGCCAACAAGGAAGGTCGGTCTTGTGAGAGCTTCCAGCGGCCGAGATGGAGGACAACCCCTGCGCTTGCCTAGCCCGGATGGATCCGGTAGGAAGAGTCCTGGACTTTCCTTCACAAGCTTGGGCCGAGGTAAGCCAGGGACTGGGACTTGGTGTTGGGACGGAGGTGTCGGGGATTCAAGGCCCCTTGAGCCCGTGGGTGGGAGTGATTCAGTGTCCACTACCAACTACCTGCCCGCGGAGGAGTGTGACACCTCCGACCTGGAGTCGGTCTCTGATGTGGGAGACGACGTCGTCATAGACTAAATGTTTGCTGAGAAGGGCTGGGACAAGATGCCTCTCTCCTCATCCCGTAAAGCCGGGGATCCACCTATGTCTACAGGGGATAGTACACCCCGGGTGGAGGCACCAGCGCCTGAGGAGGGACCCTGTCCCCTGCCTGTCCTTCAGTCCCCGGTGCCTCCTGCACCTACCACCGGGGACAAGAGACTGTCGCTGCGGGCACCTATGCCCAACTTGGAGGTGATCAAGGCACCTCGCCACCCGGATTCAATCGTCCTGCCGGGCGAGGGAGACCACTCTACCATGCCTCCCTTGTCTAGGCTACAGCGTTTGTTCTGCCAGAAAGTCACCAATGAGTATGGGTGGGAGTACCCATACTTATCTAAGGAGCTGCTTTATGAAGTGGAAGTTTGCAGGGACCGTTGGTACAATGATTTCGTGTGGACACACATCAAAGTCCCACACGCACGCGGGTACCTCACTTGTTCCCCTAAAGCATCTCAAAGATTTAAGGACTGTAAAGCAGAGTGGATGTTGGGTCGGCACATCCATGCTGACAAAGTGTTGATTCGACGGAAAGAAGGGGAGGATGTCGAATATCACATAGAGACTGTGGATAAGCATTTCAAGCCCCTTGTCTTGCCGCATCCCAGATTCTACTTGTAGGAGAAAAGACTCCTTGCTTAGTGCCTTGCAAGTCTGCTGAACTTTCAGGGGTTTGTTTCTTTCCCGGGAAACCTAGGAACTATACCCGAGCTTTATGGGTGTTGTGCTCTTTGGAGGAATGGAGAACTGTTGCTGTTGTGTTTTTTTCTTCTTCCCTCCCGCAAAGAAATCATGGACTTTGGGGTAGTCAGGGCCAAAGTACAGAAAAAAAAAAAATTACACAAGGATTCAACAAGTGTCTTTACCGTGGCACTGTCACCAGGTGGCAGTGTTGCACAACGTTATTCACTTTGCACCACACACACACACACACACTTCATGGAAGGAAAGGATTTCTCTTTTGAGAGATTTTTTCGTTCCAACACATACATATGTGTCAGGAAGTTTTTGTGTTTAACTTTCTTTTATCCCCTCTGCAGGAGAACATCTGTCAAGACCGCTGAGGATGGGGCGGGTGTTAGTTAGTAATGTGGGAGGGGGAGAAGGTGGTAATGGTGTTATTGTGATATGTGTACTGTTATGTGTTGTCCCCTTTTCTTTTCCCTTCCATGTCAGGTTCAGGCACAACTACCAGTTTTCAAATTTTAAATTTTTGCACTTTTGGAAAAAGTCTCTGGATGGAGGTTATATGGGCTCCCTTTGGGGCATGACTTGATCCAGACACTGGGGACCAGTGTCAAATTGCTGAGGGGAGAGTGTAGCGGGTGTCAAATTTAGTGGGGTGTATCTGGGCAATAGATGGCCCAGATACATTGATTTTAGGGATTTATGGACACTTTGGAGTGTGGGAGGTATGAATGGTGTCATGTTCCCTGCGGTCCCTGGGTGGCGCTGTCACCTGGGACCGGGGTTGAACTACCATTCTAGAGCCGTGCCCTTTTTGTCCTCTCACAGCAGTAGTACGGCGGGGCAGGGAACCCGCCGTGCCTGCTGGGAGAGGATATAAAAGGGGGCGGACATCTTGCGCACAAGGTCCATTCCCCAGGCACCTTCAGCCTGGGGGCTGCTGCAGTTCATCTGTGCCCAGGCGCCCTTGGACTGGGCGTGTGGAGTTGAGTTCCATCCCAGGCACCTTCAGCCTGAGGTGAGGTACTATACCAGGAGGCCTGGGGCCCAGTACCTTTGACTGGGTCCCGCAAAGGCGAAGCATTCCTAAGGTGCCCCCGGTATTGGGTGCCTGAATCCTGGGCGTAAGGGACCGGAGACGTGACCTCCCCGTAGAGCCAGCGCAGCATTTACTGGTGCCGGTGGAGGCCTCTGGTGACCGTCCGGATGGATGTCTTCCTCTGACAGGGGCTGTTTGTTCTAAAGAAGGTACTTCATGTTCTCATGGTCTGTGGCAGGGACCCATCTTTCTCAGGTCAGTGGCAGGCCTCATCCAAGGCCTGTGGCAGTGACCAAAGTCATGGTCGGTGGCAGCGACTGTGCGCCAAGCCTGTTTGCACTAAACGGAACAGGAGAAACTTAATTCATTAGTTGTGTCTGGACCTACTCTTTCCTACACCTTGTATGTTCTTCTTAATGTCAACCAGTTTCAAGTCAATAAAACAGTGTTGGACTTTTCTTGGTGTGGAACTCGTGTTACTGGAAGCTAAGTGTCCCTGTCAGTGACAGTGGCAATCATCCTCCATAGGAGAAGCTGAGGTTCCGGCCTAAAACGCAGACCCGAGGGTAAATGGTTTAGCTCATATCTCTGCATCCTACCAGTGGCGTCACTAGGGTTGGTGTCACCTGGTGCGGCAAAACATGGTGTCACCCCCCTCCTGTCTATCCTGCCCAGCGCCCTCCAGGCAGCGCACAGTCACGAGGCGCACCCCCAAATGACCCCTGTAAACTAAAGTATAGGGTGGTATTGGGCTGGCTGGAGCGATATAGGGCAGGTTGGGGTAATATAGGGCAGGTTGCAGTGGTATAGTGCAGTCTGGGGTGGCATAGGGCAGGTTGGGGTTGTATAGGGAAGGCTGGGGTGGTATAGAGCAGGTTGGGGTAGTATATGGCAGGCTGGGTGGCATTGGGCAGGTTGGGGTTATATAGGGCAGGGTGTGATGGCATAGAGCAGGTTGCAGTGGCATAGGGCAGGTTGGGGTGGTATAGAGCAGGTTGGGGTGGTATAGAGCAGGTTGGGGTGGTATATGGCAGGCTGGGTGGCATTGGGCAGGTTGGGGTTATATAGGGCAGGGTGTGATGGCATAGAGCAGGTTGTGGTGGCATAGGGCAGGTTGGGGTGGTATAGGGAAAGCTGGGGTGGCATAGGGCAGGGTGCGGTGGTATAGAGAAGGCTGGGGTGGCATAGGGCAGGGTGCGGTGGCATAGGGCAGGGTGGGGTGGTATAGAGCAGTTTGCGTGGCATACAGCAGGTTGCAGTGGCATAGGGCAGGCTGGGGTGACATAGGGCAGGTTGCGGTGGTATAGGGAAGGTTGGGGTGGCATAGGGCAGGGTGCGGTGGTATAGGGCAGGCTGGGGTGGCATAGGGCAGGCTGGGGTGGTATAGGGTAGGCTGGGGTGGCATAGGGCAGGTTGCAGTGGCATAGGGCAGGTTTCGGTGTCATAAGGCAGGTTGCGGTGGCATAAGGCAGGCTGGGGTGGTATGGTGCCAGGTTAGGACTCCATCATGGGGTGCAAGGTGGTCTGCTGCTGCTAGACAAAGCTATAGATTATATATAGATATTATGTAATATAGCTGGTCCATCCGCCCCTCCCCCCACCAGTCCAGCTAACTCAACTACTGTGCCTATTATATGTAATATAATATATCTGTGTCCAGCATCACCCCCCCCCCCCCCATTATCATCATCAGACCAGCTCAGGGTGGGGGTGTCTCAGTCAGCTAATATAAATTATATAGTCAGTGTTGTCTGTCTGATAATGGGCGGGGGGGGGGGTGATGCTGGATATAGATATATTATATTACATATAATAGGCACAGTAGTTGAGTTAGCTGGACTGGTGGGGGGAGGGGCGGATGGACCAGCTATATTACATAATATCTATATATAATCTATAGCTGTGTCGCAGCAGGCCACCTTGCACCCCCCCCCCCCTTCATTATCATACAATACAGGTCAGGGCGCCAGACAGACTGAGTCCTCCTCCCACACTAGCTAGTAGCTCTGCCTCTTACAATGGCAACCGCCCCCCCGCTCCCCACACACACACACACCTACCTCATCTTGTGCTTGTGCTCGGGAGTCGGGCCGGCGGTGGAGACCCCCCCCCACCTGTTCTGGAGTCTTGACTGGAGAGGAGGAGGGCTGGGCAGCGACCCTCACAGCGTGCAGCCGGAGAAAGTTGTGTGTGACGTCACATCATCACAGTGCAGTGTGATGATGTGACAGGCTGACGCTCTGTAGGGTAGGGAGGGAGGAGGAAGAAGAATAAGGAACCGGAGGACACACACACACCAGGCGCGGCGGCGCTGGAAGTGTTGTTCCAGCCCAGCGGGGTGAAGTTGCTGAATTAAAGTGTCAGCTGTAAAAAAAAAAAAAAAGTCAAAAAAAAAAAAGTCAAAAAAAAAAAAAAAATGTTTTTCTCACCGTCGGAAGGGTGTCACCCCTCTAGCGGGTGTCACCCGGGTGCGGACCGCACCCCCCGCACCCCCCTAGCAACGCATCTTTTCCCCTTCTCCCAGATACCCCTAGACGAGTAAAACCAGCCGTGAAGAAAGGGGAGAAGCTGGGGGAGGACCGCTACATATGTTTTGTAATAAGTGTAGCGGGGTATCGTTTTCACCCGCAAGACTACAGTTCCCAGCACGCTTTGAGGCACCCAGGGTGCATTTCCCCGCGCAAGGACTGCTGAGGTGGACTTTAAAAGGGAGAGGAGGGGCCTCACGCTTTCTCTTGGAACGCCGCCCTCCTTGCAAAAGGATCCCTGCACTCACCTGCTGCGCGTGGAAGGCCTGAAGCCTGGGCCTCGCACTTTGTTCCAGAGAGCCTTCCGTTCCGCTGAGCAGGGATGAGCCGAACACCCCCCTGTTCGGTTCGCACCAGAACCTGCGAACAGACAAAATGTTCGTGTCAACTTTAGAACCCTATTAAATACAATGGACTCGAACGTTTGAAATCTAAAGTGTTAATTATAAAGGCTTATATGCAAGTTATTGTCCTAAAAAGTGTTTGGGGACCCGGGTCCTGCCCCAGGGGACATGTATCAATGCAAAAATAAGTTTTAAAAACTGCCCTTTTTTCGGGAGCAGTGATTTTAATAATGCTTAAAATTAAAAAATAAAAGTGAAATATTCCTTTAAATTTCGTACCTGGGGGGTGTGTATGATATGCATGTAAAGTGGCACATGTTTCCCGTGCTTAGAACTGTCCCTGCACAAAGTGTCATTTTTGAAGGAAAAAAAGTAATTTAAAACTCACTCGCGGCTATAATGAATTGTCGGCTTTTATCAATACATACAAAATCCCACCCCCCCTATGTGAATTGGTAAGGGGTACATTCAGAGGCGTACTAAGTGGGGGGCGGGGGGGCGGGCCGCCACGGGTGACACACACTGGGGGGTGTCAGGCTGGCGCCCCCCCCCCCTCCGCAGGTGAAGTAAAGACAGCGGGGCGGGTGTGTTTAAGCCGCAGCACCGCAGCGGTGAGCCTGTAGTGGCTTTGCAAGGAGGGGGAGGGGGGTGCGAGCCGAGTGACACCCGGGACCCGCAGCGATCCCCTTCTCTCATGACCGCGGCTGAGCGGCTCTGTTCAGTCTCGGCTGTCTCAGCCGAGCAGAGTGCTCAGTGAAGCCGCCTCCCCCTCCTCCTCCCTACACAGGGGGAGGGGACCGGACCCGTCACCTGACCAGTTCTGTGCATGTCCCGCGCTTATCTGACTGAGGTACATTATGGGTCTGCACTGTAGGGGTGTCTGTACTGTGGGGGTCTGCACTGTAGGGTTCTCTGTACTGTGGGGGTCTGCACTGTAGGGGTCTCTGTACTGTGGGGGTCTGCTCTGTAGGGGTATCTGTACTGTGGGGGGTCTGCTCTGTAGGGGTGTCTGTACTGTGGGGGTCTGCTCTGTAGGGGTCTCTGTACTGTGGGGGTCTGCACTGTAGGGGTCTCTGTACTGTGGGGGTCTGCACTGTAGGGGTCTCTGTACTGTGGGGGTCTGCACTGTAGGGGTCTCTGTACTGTGGGGGTCTGCACTGTAGGGGTCTCTGTACTGTGGGGATCTCTGTACTGTGGGGGTCTGCACTGTAGGGGTCTCTGCACTGTAGGGGTCTCTGTACTGTGGGGGTCTGCTCTGTAGGGGTGTCTGTACTGTGGGGGTCTGCTCTGTAGGGGTCTCTGTACTGTGGGGGTCTGCACTGTGGGGGTCTGCACTGTAGGGGTGCCTGTACTGTGGGGGTCTGCACTGTAGGGGTCTCTGTACTGTGGGGGTCTGCTCTGTAGGGGTGTCTGTACTGTGGGGGTCTGCTCTGTAGGGGTCTCTGTACTGTGGGGGTCTGCACTGTAGGGGTCTCTGTACTGTGGGGGTCTGCACTGTAGGGGTCTCTGTACTGTGGGGGTCTGCACTGTAGGGGTCTCTGTACTCTGGGGGTCTGCTCTGTAGGGGTCTCTGTACTGTGGGGGTCTGCACTGTAGGGGTCTCTGCACTGTAGGGGTCTCTGTACTGTGGGGGTCTGCACTGTAGGGGTCTCTGTACTGTAGGGGGGTCTGCACTGTAGGGGTCTCTGTACTGTGGGAGGGTCTGCACTGTAGGGGTGTCTGTACTGTGGGGGGGGTCTGCACTGTAGGGGTGTCTGTACTGTGGGGGGTCTGCACTGTAGGGGTGTCTGTACTGTGGGGGGGGTGGGGGTCTGCACTGTAGGGGTGTCTGTACTGGGGGGGTCTGCACTGTAGGGGTGTCTGTACTGTGGGGGGTGGGGGTCTGCACTGTAGGGGTGTCTGTACTGGGGGGGTCTGCACTGTAGGGGTGTCTGTACTGTGGGGGGGGGGGTCTGCACTGTAGGGGTGCCTGTACTGTGGGGGTCTGCATTGTGGGAGGTCTGCACTGTAGGGGGAAGGGGGTCTGCACTGTAGGGGGGTGTCTGTGGGGGGCTGTGTAATGTAAAGGGGTGCATGGTGCTGTATAATGTAAAGGGGTTTAGAGGTGCAGGGTGCTGTGTAATGTAAAGGGGTCCAGAGGTGCAAGGTGCTGTGTAATGAAAAGGGGTCCAGAGGTGCAGGGTGCTGTGTAATGTAAATAGGTCCTTAGGTGCAAGGTGCTGTGTAATGTAAAGGGGTCGAGAGATGCAAGGTGCAGTGTAATGTAAAAGGGTCCAGAGGTGCAAGGTGCAGTGGTAATGTAAAGGGTCCAGAGGTGTAAGGTGCTGTGTAATATAAAGGGGTCCAGAGTGCTGTGTAATGTAAAGGGGTCCAGTGGTGTAGGGTGCAGTGTAATGTAAAGGGGTCCAGAGGTGCAGGGTGCTGTGTAATATAAAGGGGTCCAGAGGTGCAAGGTGCTGTGTAATGTAAAGGGGTCCAGAGGTGCAGTTGTGGAGAGGGGTACACAGTAGTGACAAAGAGATATTGAAGGATACAGAGGTATGCCGGGGCACAGTGGGGTGTTTTTACATTTTAAGGTGGGGGGTGCCATATATAGGATCCGCCCCGGGTGCCAAATGCTCTAGGTACGCCCCTGGGTACATTGTACCCCTACCATTTCACGAAGAAAGCGTAAAAAAATGTAAAAAAAACCACACAAACACCTTGAAAAAGTCCTTTATTAACCACTTAACGACCGCTCACTGTATATGTACTTCGGCAGAATGGCACCGACAGGCACAATCACGTACAGTGTACGTGATTGCCTTTGTACAGTTGGGGGGTCCGATCGGACCCCCCTCCTATACAGTGAGCGGTCGGTATTCGTTGGGGAGCGTTCCGAGATGAGGGGGCGGCCATTCGATTCCGGCCACCCCCCCACGATCGCTCCCGGCGAATGGAAATGCTCCCTCTGCTGTGTAATGTTTACACAGGCAGAGGAAGCAGGAGGAAGTGATGTCATCTCTCATGCAGCGCTCACATATACCGAGCGCCGTACAAGAGAAGACACACAGGTCAGTACACTAAAGCCCTGTACACACGATCGGATAACCTATGGATTTTCGTCCGATGGATTTGACCATCGGAAATCCGATGAAACTGTTTTTCATCAGTCTTGGCCACACACCATCAGTTTAAAAACCGACGGCAACAAAACGACGGCACGTACAAAACGTACGACGCGCTATAAAAGGGCCGAACAAATCTAATGGCGTCACCCCTTGGGCTGCTTTTGCTGATTTCGTGTTACCGCGTGTTAGTAAAAGTTTGGTGAGAGCCGATTCGCGCTTTTCAGTCTCCGTGCTTTGCAGATCGTTTCCTGTTGTTCAGTTTGTGCTTGTGGGTTTGTATTTGTGATTCAGTGCGTGCAGTCAGGTCGTTACTGCCTTGCAGTGCCGACTTGGCCGTTCGTTTACTGTTTTTCAGATCGTTCTTTTCAGGCCTTGCTTGTCCACGGTGCGTTCTGTTTGAGTGCGTTCTGACCAGCCGACCGGTTTAAAACCATGTTTGAAGTGCGTTCTTGTTCTCGAGCTCGTGCTGGCTTTGGGCTTGGTGTTGCAGTTAACACTGTAACCCGAGTTCAGTCTGTGAACAGGGTGAGGAGGAGTTCATGGACTAAGAATTGGTTGCTCCAGCGGGACCAATTCTCTCATATGCCTCTGCTGCGGGAAATCCATGAGAATAACCCTGATGATTTCAGGAATTATCTCAGGATGACGGACCCCGTATTTCACCGTCTGTTGGATTTGCTGTCCCCCTATATCACGAGGCAGGACACTGTGATGCGCCAGGCCATCACTGCTGAGCAGAGGCTTATTGCCACGTTGAGATACCTGGCGACTGGGAGAAGCTTGCAGGACCTCAAGTTCTCAACAGGCATCTCCCCCCAGGCTCTCGGGATCATTATCCCTGAGACGTGTTCGGCCATCATTCAGGTCCTGCAGAAGGACTATATGAAGGTAATTATGCTCTTTTAACCTCACATTATCATTTTTTATTCTCGTTTTTTTTTTTTTTTTCCTCCTAACACAAATATGCCTGTTTGTAATATCCTGGTAATGTCCCCATTTTCCACATGCCTTTTTTAACCTGTAAATCCCTTTTTGGGCCCTACATGCCTATTTCCCTTCACTAACCTCTCCAGCATGCTATCGTGGGCGCAAACCCAGCTAGCCTTCTATTTTCCTTTTCATTTTTGGGGGGTCATTGCCCTCGTAGTTTGACAACCTTCCCTCCCCCCCCTAAAGATGTTAAAAAATTAGTAGTTCTCAATCAAGCTCAGCAAAGTGGTAGAGCCTTTTTTGGGATCCCCACAATCACCTTAGGCCCTCCCCCCTTAGATTATTTTAGAATGTCCACTCAGCGGGGGTGAGGCATCTGCTAAGTGGGCCTTTGTTTATTGTTCGGAAAAACTCCCTTAAATAATAATGTTACTCAACAATGTTTTTTTGTGTGTAATCTGCTTGCACTGTAACCATAAACCGTACTAATGTCTTCTTTTTGTTTGACTCCACAGTTCCCTAGCACACCACAGGAATGGCTGACTGTGGCCTCCCAATTTGCCCAGCGGTGGGATTTCCCCAACTGTGGAGGGGCAATTGATGGGAAGCACGTCCACATAGTGCCGCCACCCCATTCGGGGTCATACTATTTCAACTATAAAGGTTTTAATAGCATAGTGTTAATGGCGGTGGTGTCGGCACGGTACGAGTTCCTGTATGTGGACGTGGGGAAGAACGGCCGGATGTCCGATGGCGGATCATTCGCGGAGACGGAGTTCGCTCACCGTCTGCAGGCTGGGGGTCTTGCACTGCCTCCAGATGCAGAGAACGTTGAAGGGCTCCCGTTCGTTTTCATTGCGGATGAGGCTTTTGGACTAGGACCACACCTGATGTGGCCGTTTCCCCAACGCACCCTCACCCCGGAGAGGAGGGTTTTTTAATTACCGGCTGGCCAGAGCCCGGAGAGTTGTGGAGAATGCCTTCGGGATAATGGCCAGCCGGTTCCGCCTGTTCCAGACAGCGATACATTTGGCGGATTATAAACTGAACCACATCGTCTACTGCTGCTGCATATTGCACAATTTTCTACGCAAATTTGCAAACAATTATGTTTCATCGTTTGGGCCTGAGGCCGGTCCATCTGAACTGATTAATCTGACTGGCCTCAGCACTGCCCGTACTGGCTTGGGCCCCCAAAGTGCCCGTGAAGTACGCCAGAAATACGTAGAGTACTTCACGGGTAGGGGGACCATTGCAATGCCAGACCACATCTGACCAAGTATTAAACCTTTTAAAAATAAAAAAAAACATGGAATTCATACAAACTTGTGTTGTCATTCTTGTATTTTGGGTTTATGTGTCTCCCAGGTTCTAGTAGTGGCAAGTGTAATTGTCCTTAGTAAATAGCCACAAAACTCAGAGCGAAAACCATGGTTTTTGCATCTTCAGAACTGCTCTTGAGCATAGAAAGAACAAGGCACACCTTTTTTAGACTTCCCAAATGTTTTTATTGTTTGCACCGCATTTTTTTTTGGTTTTTAGAAATGCTATTTTTTTTTTTATGTGCGTTTTTTTTTGCAGAAACATGCATGGGTCGTAAGCCATTTTTTTAAGTCTGAAAAAGTAATAAAATAACACTGTGAAAAATACCAACTGGAGATGGGGTGATGGTACCCCTGATCCATCCCAAATGTTAACAAACACACTTTCTTTTGGGGCTCAAATGGGTATCTTAAACAAGATCCCATGGCTAGGGTAAACATGTGCTATCTGCCATCATGGGGGATCAATGGTCGTGCTTTGGGGATGTAAACCCTTCCTCTCCCCTACTTGAGGAGGGAGGAAGAGGTTGCACCCCCAAAACAGGGACATAGATATCCTGTGACGGCAGATAGCACATGTTGAGTCTTCAGTGTCTGCATCTTCACATTTGGGATGTTGGAAATCCCTGAGATAATTTCAGACGCATAACAAAAAACACAAAAAGGGGGGGGGTTTCACACTATTCTCCCCAAAATATCTATCATGTTTTTATATTTTTGCTCAATCACAATCATTCTCTTTCTCATAATGTCCATTTCGCTACTGCATTCCATGATTTCCTGAATGATTATTTTGGCGCTGTTACTCGAGAATGGCGGATTTGAACTTCCTGACACACCCCCACGTTCAGTCCCTAAAACAAAAAAAAAGGTTTTACACTAGGCAGTCCTACATCTGTATTTACCTTGAAGTTGTGGTGACAGACACTGACCTGTTGTGCTGATAAGCTCCACCTCTCCTTCCTCCACCTCCCCTTCCTCCACCTCCGCTTCCTCCACCTCCGCTTCCTGAACCTGCTGATCTTGGTCTGCTTTGGGAGCTTCGGGGATTTTCTGTGGTGTTGGGTTCCTCGTCTCATGAGCATGGTGTCCTCCCACTCTCCTCTCCCCTATGGGAATTTACAACAAAAATGTATACTTTAGCACACAGACTTTTTTAAGGCCTGAAAAGGGATCCTCAATGTTTTGAAGTGGGGTACAATTGATATTTGGCCCTGAGTTCCAACATGAACATATGTGATCTTGCAAACTCAACAAAGCAACCTGTTATTTTTGAGGACATTCACAAATACACTTGGATAACCACCAAGGTATCCACTGGACCACCTGTGTGTGACACCGTTAATAAATTTGGTCATGTGGCCCAGAGTATAGTATCTTGCTGAAGAACAAAAAAGAGTACACAACTGCTTGAGTGTCATCTCCTTTACCCAGAATACAGTTTCTTCTTTCAGTCACATTCTAAATTTCCTTACAACACATCATCTAGCCAACAATGTGTAGATAAACATTGTTGAAGTAAAATGAGGCATGCCCACATGTAGTTTACGTGGATATGTGCCAAACATGTTTGGGGGAAGAGCAGCAAGTTATTGGTCAAAACATTGGGCAAATAAGTGAACTCTCCACTTAACCTAAAAGATGAGATTTCAAAATGTGAACCCAGTCAAGCCAAGCACATGGTGCAAAACATGGAAGAATACATATTACAATGTGAAAGAACACAGTAAAATATACTTACTTTTTTCTATGCTTTTTATAAGCTTCCTATACTGCTCCGGCTCCCTGATCTTCAGGTCTGACCACCTTTTACGGAGTTGTTCCTTGGATCTCCTGACCCCATATTTTTTATAGAGAGTCTTCGCCACTTTATCCATAATTTGTGACTTCCGGATATTAGGGGTGTCGTATGGGCCATGTTTGCCGTCGTAATCCTTCCTCTGCAGAATGTCTACCATCTCCGCCATCTCAGAAAAAGACATATTAGTCGCCTTGTATCTTTTTTTACAGGATCGGGACGTTTCCGCCTCCGGGCTTTCCTCGTCGGTAATTTCAAGTAAAGAAGCCACCTGTGTCTGCGACATGTCGCCGCCTCACACTGTGCGCCGATCGTTAAGGGGCGGGGAAATGCAGAAAAAGTCCGTCATGGGCGGGCGACGAGGGCGGAGTTACACGCATGCGCAGGGTATAAAAAGGGGAAAGAAGTTATTAGGGATGCACGGAGTAAGGACGACCGGAAGTGAACCCACGAAGTGAACTAAGGTAAGAAGGGAACTCGGGCCTGCAGTGGCATATTAATGGGTCATGATTGTAAAGGGCAATATTGTGATAAGTTGAGGAGAATCAATTCTGATCCTTTTTTTTTGTACTTGCTGATCCTAATAGATGCATAAACTAAGAGAGCCGGAGGTGATGCTTGTTTTTATTGAAAAGTATAAGGAACAGCGCAACCTTTGGGAGCTCAAACACCCTGCGTATCACAAAAGTGATGTACGACGGGCAACTATTACCAAATTAGCCGAGGATATGAAGCCATGGATCCCAGATGCAGACTACACTATGATCAATAATAAAATCAACAACCTGCGCAATTCTTATAAAAAAAAATTCAAGGAAGTGCGCCAGTCCAAGAGATCAGGAGCAGCAGCCGACAATGTAGTAAAGCCCAAGCTGTGGTACTACAGACATCTTCAATTCCTGGATGACCAGATCAAGGCCAGGGAATCTATTTCCAGCCTTCCCTCAACCCTTCCTTCCACCCTTCCCTCCAGCGTTCCTTCCACCCTTCCCTCCACCCCTGCAGAGGCGAAGGAGGAGCCTCCCGAGCTAGAAGAGCCAGATCGTCACATCTTTAGCCCGGTATAGTATTTTTGATGCTAATTATTGTCCACTAAGTAATATGGAGTTGAACTGTTTGGCTTAGCCATAAATGATCCCACCCCCCCCCCTCCAAAATAAACCAGTAATGAGATCAAAATTGTGTGTGATTGATTCCTCAAATAATAGAAATCTACATTTTATTTTATAAACAGGATGAGGCAAGCCAGGAGGAAGAGGGTCAGGAGTGTGACAGGCAGGAGGAGGCAGGGCCCAGTGGGACTCAGCAGGTCCCCAGGCCTAGTGGCAGCACCGTCTCCCAAGTGGCTCCCCTCCACGTCAGACCGCCAAAACAACAACGGATGACACAAGTGGAGGAGGAGTCACTAAAGATGATTCAGGAGGCTGCTGCCATTATGAGGGCCCCCTTAACCCTACGGAGGGGTTTAGCACCTATCTGGCGGATAAGCTGCTCAGAATGGAGGCGGGACAACGGGCCCTCTGTGATCATCTCATCTATATGGCCGTACACATGGGGGCGAGGGGGCTGCTGACTGAGGCCACCCATATCTCGCAGCAGCCCAATCCCTCTCCTCCTTCTCCTCCTCCTCCTGCCACATCACCACCCACAGTGGTCCAGCCTGCAAGGGTGCATGGACGGGGCCGTGGAGAGAACGCTGCAGAGAGGCGTGGAAGGAAGGCTACAAGGAAGAGCAGGAGGTGATTCCCTGGCCTCGAGCTGCTCATCCAGAAATTGAAGGTTGATGGAGTTCCACAGCTTGGGATGATGTATGTCTTTGGCTGCTGCTCCTGATTTCATGCTGTTGTTGATTTTATTATTAATCATAGTCAGGTCTGCATTTGGGATCTAATGACTTTATATTCTCTGCTAATTTGGGAATAGTTGCCCTTCGGTTTTTGATTTGTTTTTTCCAAAATAAAGGGAAATTTGATTTCAGCAAACCTACATGCCTGATGTGTTTTTTTGAGAAGTAGCAATAAGATTGCATAAATACAATGTGTAATTAAGAACAAGGGACACCAACCTCCATGATTTTTCTAAAATTAAATATTGTGTTGTTCTGAGAAATTGACACACCAAAAAATGCACAACAAATTTTAAGAGTCAAAAAACATAAAGGTGTAATTTGGGAGGTCGGCCTTGCAGAATTTTACTAATTATTCCTAAGATCACTAGAAAAAAGAAAGACATACATTTGTCAGAACTCAGGAGAAAGTTCTGCTGCCAAAATGACATTTTAAAGACCGTTCGAAAGCAAAAAAACATGCGCTGCATTAAACGAAGCAATAACTTGCAGAATGACGAATGTGCTCTCTCCATTAGGAACGCTAGTTTTACAAGAACGAGCGCTCCCGTCTCCTAATTCAGTCTGAGCATGCGTGGGTTTTTAAACCGATGGACTTGCCCATAGACGATCGGAAATTCCCATCGGTTTTTTATCCATCGGAAAATTTTAAAACAAGTTCTATTTTTTCCATCCGATGGAAAAAAGACCGATGGGTACCATACACGATCGGTTGGTCTAATGAAAACCATCCATCGGACGGTTTTCATCAGTTAAACCGATCGTGTGTACGGGGCTTTACACTACACTGACACCAGGACACATAGGCACACAAATCGCCCCCCCAGGCCCCCCCAGATCACCCCCCAGCCCGCAGTCACAATGTCACTGATTGCAGTGACCATTTATTTACTGATCACTGCAATCAGTGACATTTGTGACTGTAAAAGTGTCACTAAAAATAGTTTTAGGTCCAGTGTAGCCCCCTAACCCCCCCTAATAAAGGTTTAACCCCCTGATCACCCCCCAGATAACCCTTTCACCCCCTAGCACCGCCGTCGCTAAGCGATCATTTTTCTGATCGCTGTCTTAGCGTCGGTGATGCAGATCGGTAGCCAGTAATTATTTTTAGGTTCGCCGCAGGTTTTTATAGCGTCGGGTACCCCCATAAATTATCTAATAAAGGTTTAACCCCCTTGATCGCCCCCCAGGTAACCCTTTCACCCCCTATCACCACTGTCGCTAAGCGATCGTTTTTCTGATCGCTGTCTTAGTGTCGGTGATGCAGATCGGTAGCCAGTCATTTTTTTTAGGTTCGCCGCAGGTTTTTATAGCGTCAGGTACCCCCATAAATTATCTAATAAAGGTTTAACCCCCTTGATCGCCCCCCAGGTAACCCTTTAACCCCCTATCACCACTGTCGCTAAGCGATCATTTTTCTGATCGCTGTCTTAGCGTCGGTGATGCAGATCGGTAGCCAGTAATTTTTTTTAGGTTCGCCGCAGGTTTTTATAGCGTCAGGTACCCCCATATATTATCTAATAAAGGTTTTAACCCCCTAATTGCCCCTAGTTAACCCTTTCACCAGTGATCACCATATAAGTGTTACGGGTGACGCTGGTTAGTTAGTTTGCTTTTTATAGTGTCAGGGCACCCACAGTATATATAACCCAATAAAGGTTTAACCCCCTGATCGCCCGGCGGGTGATATCAATTAGGTTTTAGCGTCAGAGAGGGTCTGCGTCACACCCCAGGCAGCGTCAGGTTAGTGCCAGTAACGCTAACACCCACGTGTGAAGCATACACCCCCTTAGTGGTATAGTATCTGATCAGATCAATATTTGATCTCATCAGATCTATACTAGCGTCCCCAGCAGTTAGGGTTCCCAAAAACGCAGTGTTAGCGGGATCAGCCCAGATACCTGCTAGCACCTGCGTTTTGCCCCTCGGTCCAGCCCAGGCCACCCAAGTGCAGTATCGATCGATCACTGTCACTTACAAAACACAACACACATAACTGCAGCGTTCGCAGAGACAGGCCTGATCCCTGCGACTCCAGTGCTGTAGGAGGTGATTTCACCACCACAGTTAAAAAAAAAAAGCATATATGCCGAAGCATTGGGGCAGCAGGGGCGGAGGAGCGATTTTGCTCCTAATGCCACGTACATACGGTCGAAATTCCGACGGAGGCTTGCCCGTGGAAAAGTCTGACCATGTGTGTGCGGCATAACTTTTTTGCGGGAGGATGCCCCCATGCTTCGGCATATATAAATGGTGCATGTATGCCCATCATTAGAAGTGGGTGGATGAAGGGCGGTATTCTAATGGTGGGCATACCCACCGATCAATCTCTTTTTTCGTTCAGCCACCTGGCTGCATGAAAAAAAAGATTACAATACATGTCCAACAAGGACCAGCAACGTACTGGTATGTTGCTGGACTTTGAATGTTTATACCAGAATGATGCCTGCGGGTTTAGGTATCATCTTGGTATCATTCTTTTCAGCCAGCGGCCGGCTTTCATGTAAAAGCAATCCTAGTGGCTAATTAGCCTCTGGACTGCTTTTACAAGCAGTGGGAGGGAATGTCCCCCCCCCCGGATATAAAAAGCGCCATTGGGAAAGCATTTTATCACACCGATCTTGGTGTGGTCAGATGCTTTGAGGGCAGAGGAAAGATCTAGGGTCTAGAAGACCCCAGTTTTTTTAAAAAAAGAGTACTTGTCACTACCTATTGCTATCATAGGGGATATTTACATTCCCTGAGATAACAATAAAAATGATAAAAAAAAAAAAATATGGAAGGAACAATTTAAAAATAAAATAAAAAAGCAAAATTAATAATAAAAAAAAAAAAGCACCCCTGTCCTGCCCTGCTCTTGCCCAATGGCGAACACAAGCGTCGGTCTGGCGTCATATGTAAACAGCAATTGCACCATGCATGTGAAGTATCACCGCGAAGGTCAGATCGAGGGCAGTAATTTTAGCAGTAGACCTCCTCTGTAAATCTAATGGGGTAACCTGTAAAGGCTTTTAAAGGCTTTTAAAAATGTATGTAGTTTGTCGCCAATGCGCGTTTGTGCGAAATTTTAAAGCATGTCATGTTTTGTATCTATGTACTCGGCCTAAGATCATCTTTTTTATTTCATCAAACATTTGTGCAATATAGTGTGTTTTAGTGCATTAAAATTAAAAAAGTGTATTTTTTCCCCAAAAAATGCGTTTGAAAAATCGCTGCGCAAATACTGTGTAGAAAAAAAAATGCAACACCCACCATTTTAATCTGTAGGGCCTTTGCTTTAAAAATATATATAATGTTTGGGGGTTCAACATAATCTTCTTGCAAAAAAAAATATGTTTTCATGTAAACAAAAAGTGTCAAAAAGGGCTTTGTCTTCAAGTGGTTAGAAGAGTGGATGTAAGCTTGCTAATGTTGTGTATAAAATGCCAGGACAGTTCAAAACCCCCCCAAATGACCCCATTTTGGAAAGTAGACACCCCAAGCTATATACTGAGAGGCATGTCGAGTCCATGGAATATTTAATATGTTGACACAAGTTGCGGAAAAAATACAATTTTTTTTTTTTTTTTTGCACAAAGTTGTCACTAAATGATATATTGCTCAAACATGCCATGGGCATATGTGGAATTACACCCCAAAATACATTCTGTTGCTTCTCCTGAGTACGGGATACCACATGTGTGAGACGTTTTGGGAGCCTAGCCGCGTACGGGACCCCAAAAACCAAGCACCGCCTTCAGGCTTTCTAAGGGTCCGAAAAAGTCCCACACATGTGGTATTCCCATACTCAGGAGAAGCAGCAAAATGTATTTTGGGGTGTAATTCCACATATAACCATGGCATGTGTGAGCAATATATCATTTAGTGTACAACTTTTTGTAATTTTTTTTTTTTGTCATTATTCAATCACTTGGGACAAAAAAAAAATATTCAGTGGGCTCAACAGGCCTCTCAGCAATTTCCTTGGGGTGTCTACTTTCTAAAATGGGGTCATTTGGGGGGGTTTTGTGCTATTTTGGCATTTTATGGCCTTCAAAACTGTGATAGGTAGTGAGGAGTGAAATCAAAAATTTGCGCCCTTAGAAATCCTGAAGGCGGTGCTTGGTTTCCGGGGGCCCGTACGCGGCTAGGCTCCCAATAAGTCCCACACATGTGGTATCCCCGTACTCAGGAGAAGCAGCAAAATGTATTTTGGGGTGCAATTCCACATATGACCATGGCATGTGTGAGCAATATATCATTTAGTGACAACTTTTTGTAATTTTTTTTTTTTTTTTTAGTCATTATTCAATCACTTGAGACAAAAAAAAAATATTCAATGGGCTCAACATGCCTCTCAGCAAATTCCTTGGGATGTCTACTTTCCAAAATGGGGTCATTTGGGGGGGTTTGTACTGCCCTGCCATTTTAGCACCTCAAGAAATGAGATAGGCAGTCATAAACTAAAAGCTGTGTAAATTCCAGAAAATGTACCCTAGTTTGTAGACGCTATAACTTTTGCGCAAACCAATAAATATACGCTTATTGACATTTTTTATTGACATTTTTTTTGACATTTTTTTTACTAAAGACATGTGGCTGAATACATTTTGGTCTAAATGTATGACTAAAATTGAGTTTATTCGATTTTTCTTATAACAAAAAGTAGAAAATATAATTTTTTTAAAAAAATTTCGGTCTATTTCCGTTTATATCGCAAAAAATAAAAATCGCAGAGGCAATCAAATACCATTAAAAGAAAGCTCTATTTGTGGGAAGAAAAGTACGCAAATTTCGTTTGGGTACAACATTGCATGTCCGCACAATTTACAGTTAAAGCAGCGCAGTGCAAGATTCTGAAATCACCTCTGGTCCTTTAGCTACAAAATGGTCCGGGGCTTAAGTGATTAAAAAAACAAAAAAAACAAAAACTATTTAATTTAATTTTACACAGTGAAGGAAGTTTCCCGCTCAGGCCAATGACGTAGGCGGGTCCGACATACCGAGGGGGCGGACCTGATGGGGAACTTCTCTCACTGTGGTAATACATGTATAGACCCACCCCTTGTCATGTTCCGCATCTGGTCCGCTGAGTGGACCTGATGGGGAACTTTAGAAGGGGCGGGTCTATACATTTAAAACACTGAGGAGGAAGTTCCCCATCAGGTCCGCTCAGGCAAAACCAATGACGGACAGCGCTGGACATCGGATCGCCGCGGGACACTGGATTTCACCGCTGGAATGTTTTTTTTATTATTTTTTTTAAAGGACTTTTTCAAGGTGTTTGTGTGTTTTTTTTTTTACATTCTTTTACGCTTTCTTTCTTCGTGAAATAGTAGGGGTACAATGTACCCCTTACCAATTCACATGGGGGGGCGGGATCTGGGGGTCCCCTTTGTTAAAGGGGTCTTCCAGATTCCGATAAGCCCCCTGCCCGCAGACCTCCACAACCACCGGGCAAGGGTTGTAGGGATGAGGCCCTTGTCCCCATCAACATGGGGACATCCTCCCCATGTTGAGGGCATGTGGCCTGGTACGGTTCAGGAGGGAGGGGGGCCGCTCTCTCGTCCCCCCCTTTTCCCCTGCGGCCAGCCAGGTTGTGTGCTCGGATAAGGGTCTGGTATGGATTTTTGGGGGGACTCCACGCCATTTTTTTTAATGGAGTTCCCCTTAAAATCCATGCCAGATCTGAAGGGCCTGGTATGGATATTTGGGGGAACCCCACGCCATTTTTTTTTAAATTTGCGGCGGGGTTCCCCTTAATATCCATTCCAGACCTGAAGGGCCTGGTAATTGAATTCTGGGGGACCCCCACGATTTTTTTTATTTTTTTATCAATGACTTTTGTATGTATTGATAAAAGCCGACAATTCATTATTAGCCGCGAGTGAGTTTTAAATGACTTTTTTTCCTTCAAAAATGACATTTTTTGCAGGGACAGTTCTAAACACGGGAAACATGCGCCACTTTACATGCATATCATACACACCCCCCAGGTACGAAATTTAAAGGAATATTTCACTTTTATTGTTTCACTTTAAGCATTATTAAAATCACTGCTCCCGAAAAAACGGCCGTTTTGAAAAAAAAAATTTGCATTGATACATGTCCCCTGGGGCAGGACCCGGGTCCCCAAACACTTTTTAGGACAATAACTTGCATATAAGCCTTTATAATTAGCACTTTAGATTTCTCCCATAGACTTTTCGAATTTGCCGCGAACACCCCAATTTGTTCGCTGTTCGGCGAACGGGGCGAACAGGCAATGTTCGAGTCGAACATGAGTTCGACTCGAACTCGAAGCTCATCCCTACCGCTGAGGAGCCTGCGGAGCATCCGTCCCATCTGAGGTGCCACCATCTTCTGGAGGACTGAAGACCCGGTGCATCGTGCGCACTGTGAAGCCACTCACAGTAGCGGAGGAACCGGACAGTAGGGATGAGCTTCGTGTTCGAGTCGAACATACGTTCGACTCGAACATCGGCTGTTCGATCGTTCGACGAAGATCGAACGATTTGGGCCGTTCGCGCCAAATTCGAGTGACGCGAACGGCCCACAATGCACTACGCCATCGCAGTGTCATCCAGGCGCTGTGATTGGCCAAGCATGCACTGTGACCCCGCATGCTTGGCCAATCACAGCGCCGGCAGCGAGGAGAGCAATGATTGGCCACAGGCAGGATGCCTGTGGCCAATTATTGCTGAGGGTGTTTAGTACACGCCCCACACTATAAAAGGCCGCCAGCACGGCGGCCTAGTGTAGTGTGTTCCGGAGCAGGGATAGAGCAGCATAGGCAGGGACAGTGACTTTTATTTCTTTCTTGCTTAACCTGGATTCCTTTAGTTTAGGGAAAGAGAAGGATAGGTAGGGAGAGTGTCAGTGTGTTTTGTGCTTGTGCTATATTGTGCTTAAAAAAAACATTTTTTCTAGGGACAGAAAACTGTAGGTAGGGAGAGTGTGTCAGTTTCTTTCACTGTCAAAGTCCTTGTTTCCAGGGACCTGGAAGGACAGTGAGTGAATTCTCCTTGTGCTAAATTGTGCTTAAAAAAAAACATTTTTTCTAGGGACAGAAAACTGTAGGTAGGGAGAGTGTGTCAGTTTCTTTCACTGTCAAAGTCCTTGTTTCCAGGGACCTGGAAGGACAGTGAGTGAATTCTCCTTGTGCTAAATTGTGCTTAAAAAAAACATTTTTTCTAGGGACAGAAAACTGTAGGTAGGGAGAGTGTGTCAGTTTCTTTCACTGTCAAAGTCCTTGTTTCCAGGGACCTGGAAGGACAGTGAGTGAATTCTCCTTGTGCTAAATTGTGCTTAAAAAAAACATTTTTTCTAGGGACAGAAAACTGTAGGTAGGGAGAGTGTGTCAGTTTCTTTCACTGTCAAAGTCCTTGTTTCCAGGGACCTGGAAGGACAGTGAGTGAATTCTCCTTGTGCTAAATTGTGCTTAAAAAAAACATTTTTTCTAGGGACAGAAAACTGTAGGTAGGGAGAGTGTGTCAGTTTCTTTCACTGTCAAAGTCCTTGTTTCCAGGGACCTGGAAGGACAGTGAGTGAATTCTCCTTGTGCTAAATTGTGCTTAAAAAAAACATTTTTTCTAGGGACAGAAAACTGTAGGTAGGGAGAGTGTGTCAGTTTCTTTCACTGTCAAAGTCCTTGTTTCCAGGGACCTGGAAGGACAGTGAGTGAATTCTCCTTGTGCTAAATTGTGCTTAAAAAAAACATTTTTTCTAGGGACAGAAAACTGTAGGTAGGGAGAGTGTGTCAGTTTCTTTCACTGTCAAAGTCCTTGTTTCCAGGGACCTGGAAGGACAGTGAGTGAATTCTCCTTGTGCTAAATTGTGCTTAAAAAAAACATTTTTTCTAGGGACAGAAAACTGTAGGTAGGGAGAGTGTGTCAGTTTCTTTCACTGTCAAAGTCCTTGTTTCCAGGGACCTGGAAGGACAGTGAGTGAATTCTCCTTGTGCTAAATTGTGCTTAAAAAAAACATTTTTTCTAGGGACAGAAAACTGTAGGTAGGGAGAGTGTGTCAGTTTCTTTCACTGTCAAAGTCCTTGTTTCCAGGGACCTGGAAGGACAGTGAGTGAATTCTCCTTGTGCTAAATTGTGCTTAAAAAAAACATTTTTTCTAGGGACAGAAAACTGTAGGTAGGGAGAGTGTGTCAGTTTCTTTCACTGTCAAAGTCCTTGTTTCCAGGGACCTGGAAGGACAGTGAGTGAATTCTCCTTGTGCTAAATTGTGCTTAAAAAAAACATTTTTTCTAGGGACAGAAAACTGTAGGTAGGGAGAGTGTGTCAGTTTCTTTCACTGTCAAAGTCCTTGTTTCCAGGGACCTGGAAGGACAGTGAGTGAATTCTCCTTGTGCTAATTTGTGCTTAAAAAAAACATTTTTTCTAGGGACAGAAAACTGTAGGTAGGGAGAGTGTGTCAGTTTCTTTCACTGTCAAAGTCCTTGTTTCAAGGGACAGAGAAGGACACCTGAAGGTAGCCCTTATTGCTTTTTTCCCATCTCCCTGCAGGCCATCTATTAGAATGTCTGGAAGGCAAACAAGGAGAGGCAGACAGTCAGGAGGCAATAAAAGAGGGCAAGCAGGCTCTGTGTCTGGGGGCAACAGTGCTGGTCGTGGACGCGGTGCATTGTCATCAGCACATGGCCATGGGACACGCTTGTCCTTCTTTTCGGCAGCTGGACATGTTGAGCCACATCATGCCGAAGACTTGGTAGAGTGGATGACCAAGCCCTCCTCCTCCTCCTCATCCTCTCTCACCCAGGCTCAGGGTACTGGAAAAGCAGCTGCCAAAGCGTCCTCTTCCCTGGTATCAATGTCAGACTCATCATCAGTCACTCCTTCCCTAGACCCACCATGTCCTCCTCCTGAGGAGTCCCCCGAACTGTTTCAGCACAGTGTTGGGTACATGCTCCAGGAGGATGCCCAGCGTTTCGAAGGGTCTGATGATGAAACCCAGCTAGAGGAAGGCAGTAGCGTGAGAGCAGACAGAGGGGATGCTCAAGAAGGACACCAATCTGGCAGTCATGTTCCAGCAGCTGCAGCATACTGCCAGATTGGCTCCAGTGATGAGGAGGGAGGTGATGATGAGGTCACTGACTCCACGTGGGTGCCTAATAGGAGAGAGGAGGAGGAGGAGGATGAGGAGGAGGCACATCTCCAACGAGGCAGGATGCCCTTTGGTGGCCAGCGTAAGGGCAGTACACCGACGGAATCACACCGCAGAGCTCCGCCTGTGCAGGGCGCTGCCTCTGCCCGTCATTCAAAAAGTTCTTTGGTGTGGGCCTTTTTTGAGGCTAGTGCATCAGATCGCACAGCTGCTGTTTGCAACATATGTCTCAAGCGTATATCGCGTGGCCAAAACATCAGCCGCTTGGGTACCACATGCCTGACCAGACATATGTTGACCTGCCATGCAGCTCGTTGGCAAGCCTACCTCAAAGACCCACACCAAAGAACAAAGCGGACCTCTCCTTGCACCGCATCAGCTGGGATCTCCAACCCCACTATAACTTCAGTCCTCTCTGAAACATGCACTGAGAGGAATGAAGGTGTAGAATTAGGTGTGTCACAGCCAAGTACTTGCGGCCACTCTGCTAGCAGTACACCGACGTCCGATTCTAGCAGGCAAATTTCCCTGCCCTAGCTGCTGGACCGTCGAAAGAAGTTCACTCCCAGCCATCCACATGCCCAGCGGTTGAATGCTAGCTTGGCTAAATTGCTAGCGCTTCAACTGCTGCCTTTTCAGTTGGTAGACTCGGCCCCCTTCCGTGAGTTTGTGCAATGTGCGGTTCCTCAGTGGCAGGTTCCCAAACGCCACTTTTTCTCACGGAAGGCTATTCCGGCTCTCTACCGGCATGTGGAAGGCAATGTCTTGGCCTCGCTGGACAGGGCGGTCAGCGGTAAGGTGCATATTACCGCTGACTCATGGTCCAGCAGGCATGGACAGGGACGTTACCTTTCTTTCACGGCCCATTGGGTCACTCTTTTGGCAGCTGGGAAGGATGCAGGACAAGGTGCAGTAGTGTTGGAGGTTGTCCCACCGCCACGCCTCCAAAATGCTACTACTGGTTGTGACACACCTCTCTCCTCCACCCCCTCCTCTTCTTCTTCCTCCATGGCCTCTTCCTGTGGTTTGTCCTATGAACCAGCGGTGCTCCGTAGCCGTTCACGGGGCTACGCAAGTACGCAGGCAAAAAGATGCCATGCCGTGCTTGCGCTGGTGTGTTTGGGGGACAGAAGCCACACTGGGGCAGAGGTCCTGTCTGCTCTGCAGGGCCAGGCCGAGAGGTGGTTGACGCCACGCCAGCTTAAGCCAGGAATGGTGGTTTGCGACAATGGCACCAACCTCCTCTCCGCCCTCAGACAGGGACAACTGACCCATGTGCCCTGTGTGGCTCACGTCCTTAACCTGGTGGTGCAGCGGTTCTTGGGCAGGTACCCGGGCTTACAGGATGTCCTGAGGCAGGCCAGGAAAGTCTGTGTGCATTTCCGCAGATCTTATAATGCCAGTGCTCGCCTGGCTGAGCTGCAAAAGGAGTTGAACCTGCCCAAGAACCGCCTTATATGTGACATGCCCACCAGGTGGAACTCAACGTTGGCCATGCTGCAGCGGCTGCACACGCAGCAGAGGGCCATCAATGAGTACCTGTGCGACTACGGCACCAGGACAGGGTCAGGGGAGCTTGGTTTTTTTTCTCCACGCCAGTGGGGCATGATCAGGGATGCATGCACTGTCCTGGCACCATTTGAGGAGGCCACGAGGATGGTGAGCAGTGACAGTGCATGCATCAGTGACACTGTACCTCTTGTCCACCTGTTGGAGCACACGCTGCATGGAATAATGGGCAGGGCACTTGAGGCAGAACAGAGGCAGGAAGAGGAGGACTTCCTTGCCTCTCAAGGCCCCCTTTACCCAGACAGTGTTCCTTCTGTCCCACCCATCGCACAGGAAGAGGAGGAGGAGGAGGAGGAGGAGGAGGAGGATTGTGTCAGCATGGAGGTGGAGGCTGGCACTCAGCATCATCAGCAGCAGTCTTTTAGGGATGATTTACAGTCCCAAGAAACCAGTGGACTTGTACGTGGCTGGGAGGAGGTGGCTGCGGATCATGTCGTCCTTAGTGACCCAGAGGACTCCGGAGCGAATGCCTCAGCAAACCTACGCTGCATGGCCTCCCTGATCCTGCAAAGTCTGCGGAAGGATCCTCGTATTCTTCGGATCAAGGAGAGGGACCATTACTGGCTGGCCACTCTCCTTGATCCACGGTACAAGGGTAAGGTTGCGGACCTTATGTTACCGTCGCAGAGGGAGCAGAGGATGAGACAACTCCGGGAGGCCTTGCAGAAAGGTCTGTGCAACGCGTTCCCAGAGACTGGGAGGTTACAAACTCCTGGTCCTGGACAACGAGTTGCTGAGGCTTCGGCCAGTCAAAGAAGGAGCGGTGGGGAAGGTGGCCGTCTGACCGATGCGTTCAGACAATTCTTTAGTCCGCAGCCCCAAAGTATGATCGGTTCCAGCAACCATCGCCAGCGTCTGATAAACATGGTGCAGGAATATCTAGGGGCAAGGTCAGACTTGGACACCTTCCCCACCGAAAATCCTCTGGCTTACTGGGTCTTGAGGATGGATCACTGGCCAGAGCTTGCACAGTATGCAATTGAGCTACTGGCCTGTCCTGCATCCAGCGTTCTTTCGGAACGCACATTCAGTGCTGCTGGAGGATTTGTCACGGATCACAGGGTGCGCCTGTCCACCGACTCGGTTGATCGACTGACTTTCATCAAGATGAACCAGTCTTGGATCACCACCAGCTACCACACACCTGATGCTGATATAACAGACTAATTGATTTTAACATGTCACATCCCTTCAAGACTGATGCTGATGCTGAGTGCCTGTGCTGTTATGTTGACTGGCTATCCTCCTCCTCCGAGTCCTCAATGATACGATTGATGATGATAGCTTGGAAGATCATTTTTGTTTATGGGTGCCGCCACCAGTGGCTAAGGCCCAATTTTTCAGCCCCTGTTTTACAGGGGCGTGTAATTACAATTTTTTTAGCAATAATTTGCCATAGGGCTCATTGCTGTGCTCCAAGTACAGTATCTGTGAGGGGTTGGAGTGTTGTGGCACCAGTGCCTAAGGCCCAATTTTTCAGCCCCTGTTTAACAGGGGCGTGTCATTACAATTTTTGAAGCAATACTTTGCAACAGGGCTCATTGCTGTGCTCCAAGTACAGTATCTGTGAGGGGTTGTAGTGTTGTGCCACCAGTGCCTAAGGCCCAATTTTTCAGCCCCTGTTCAACAGGGGCATGCAATTACAATTCTTGATCTAATAATTCACAGCAGGGTCCATTGCTGCACCCACCAAGAGTAACTCTGAGGGCTTACAGTCTTGTGGCAACGCCACCACCACCACCACCACGAAAGGCCCAATTTTTCAGCCCCTGTTCAAAAGGGGCATGTAATTACAATTCTTGATCTAATAATTCACAGCAGGGCCCATTGCTGCACCCACCAAGAGTAACTGTCAGGGCTTACAGTGTTGTGGCACCAGCACCACCATCAAAGCCCCAATTTTTACTACCACTGTTCAACAATTATATGTAATTAAAATTCCTGATATAATAGTTGACAGCAGGGCGTTCCAGCACCAACCAAGAGTAACTGAGTGCTTACAGTGTTGTGCCAACACCAACAACTAAGGGGCCTATTTCTGCAGAGTATATACGGCAGGTCCCTACTTTCAAACATCCAACTTACAAACGACTCCTACTTGCAAACGAAAGAAGACAACAGGAAGTGAGAGGAAATCTACCCCTAGAAAGGAAAATTCTCTCCTGTAAGAATAAATATGGGAGAAAGGGGTCTCATCTGTACTGATGCTTTATCAGCAATCCTTGTTTCAAGAAAAACACCACATTTCAAAAACAGTTGTCATTGGGACGGAAAGTGAGGTGAAATGTTCTGAACAGGGGCACAGACAGCAAAACAAATGTTACAGGGGTGATAACCCTTACCTATGTTTCCCAAAAAGTTTAAAAATAGATTTTTGGGCTGGAGCTACACTTCAACAATGTACCTGTTCAAAATTACAAACAGATTCTACATAAGAACAAACCTACAGTCCCTGTCTTGTATGCACCGCCTGTATACGGCTGTTCAGAGTATATAGGGCCTTTTTTATTTTATGTGCGGGGTTCCCCTTAATATCCATACAAGACCCAAAGGGGCTGGTAATGGGCTGGGGTAGGGGGGGGGGTCATGGGGTAGCTATGCCATTTTTCTTAAAGAATTTCATCCATATTACCGGGACCAGACATTACATTAAAGCCGCAAGCAGTTTTAAATGGCTTTTTTTTCCTTTAGAAGTGTCATTTTGTGCAGGGACAGTTCTAAACACGGGAAACACGTGGCACTTCACAGGCATACTTTAGACACCCCCCAGGTACGATATTTAAAGGAATATTTGACTTTTTTTTTTTCACTTTATGCATCATTAAAATGACTGCTCCCGAAAAACGACCGTTTTTAAAACTTCTTTTTGCATTGATACATGTCCCCTGGTGCAGAACCCGGGTTCCCAAACCCTATTTATGACAATAACATGCATAATAGTTGTTATAATTAGCACTTTAGAATTCGAACGTTCGCATCCATTGTATTTAATAGGGTTCTAATGTTCGTTCGAACTTTCGGTCCGTTCGCGGGTTCTGGTGCGAACCGAACCCGGGGGTGTTCGGCTCATCACTACCGGACAGGAGTCGGTCCGGTCTGGGTGAGAGAGCGCCAGCTCAGAACCACATCTAAGTACCCTTTGTTGCCTAATAACTTTGCCTAGGCCCACCATTGACTACAGTGATACTTTGGAGAGACTAACTGCTGAACTGAGTTTATCAGTCTCTCCAGCTTCACCAAGTTAG